>JAINUG010000020.1:544124-1144124 GCA_029706075.1 Aldrovandia affinis | reverse complement strand
CTCAGTTACACTTATGTCTGCTTTACCCCCCTCTCTCTCTCTCTCTCTGTCTCACACTCTCTCTTACCCTCCACTTGGCCTTTGCAAAGTTTTTCTCAAACTGGGCACACACTCCATCTTTCAGGTTCTTCTCTGAGGCTCCATTTCCTGCAATCCTGAAAGACACAAACACACAGACACTGTCACTTACATATGCACACACTCACACACACACACTCTCTCTCTCGCACACAAAAGCACATACACACACACACACACACACACACAAGCACACAAGAACTGTATGAGTGGGTGTGTGAAAGCGAGAGTGAGAGTGTGTGTTTGAGTGTGTGTGAGTGAATGAGTGAGTGTGTGTGTCTGTGTGGAGTGAGTGTGAGTAAGTGTGTGAGAGTGTGAGTGAGTGTGTTAGTGTGTGAGAGTGTGTGTGTGTGTGTGCGTGAATGAGTGTGTGAGTGAGTGTGCGTGAATGAGTGTGTGTGTGAGTGAGTGAGCATGTGTGTGTGAGAGTGTTAGTGTGTGTGAGTGTGTGTGTGTGTGAGTAAGTGTGCGTGAATGTGTGTGTGTGAGTGTTTGTGTGTGTGAGTGAGAGAGTGTGTGTGTGTATCTGTGTGAATGAGTGTGAGTATGAGTTTGTGAGTGTGAGATTGTGTGTGTGTGTGTGTGTGTGTGTGATTGTGAGTGTGTGTAAATGTGTGAGTGTGACAGTGTGTGTGTGAGTGTGTGTGTGTGTAAGCTTGTGTAAGGATTCCGGCCAATCCCTCGGTCGGCCGCAGGAGGGCGACATAGCTCCCTTTTTTGTTTTTGGTTTACTCTGTTTCTTTTTCTCCAGTCGCCCCAGAATTTTCCATCCTAAACAGTTTCTAGGTTCCCCAGTGATTATCACACACACCTGTCCCTCAACTCAAGCCAAGTTTTGGGTCTTGGTGTCTTGAGTTTACTCCTGCCGGTTTCACTTCTCTACGCTCTCTAACTTTAGTATCTAGTAGATTAGTGTCTCTACACATTTAGATTTTCTCGTGTTTTCTTGTTTGTTGTTTTGTTCCTTTGTTTTTTGATCTCTCATTGTTTGTCCCTCCCAGTTTAGTTAGATTAGTACTTTTGTTTTTGCCCCTGTTTTTTCTCCTTTTCTCCGTCTCCCCATCATCCCTGCGCCTGGGTCCAATTCCCCCCTGGTCTCTGTGCGTGCGTGCATATTTTACCATTCATGCCATAGTGCATCCTGGGCTGTGATTCTCAGCATCTGATCCACCTCCATCAGTCTGCAGACCAACTCTTTTGCTGAAAAAGGGAGAGAGAGGCAGAGAGACCGGGAGAGAGAGTGGCAGAGTGAGAGGGGGGAAAGAGGGAGAGTGAAAGGGAGAGAGGGGGGGGGGGGTATACTTACAACAGATCAAAATTCAGCAAAGGCACTGTTGCAATAATTGTGACTCAATGCACTGAAGAAAACCCCAACCTAATCTTAACATCAAACTCATAATACCAGCATGCTCCTGCTGGCATCAATCTCCACACTCATTGCTGCTCCAGAACATATTTAATGTAGAAATTGAAGAGGGAATAAATTATTTCTGGTTTTCCTGGCTAATGGCACTTTGAGTCTGCAACCTCTACAGCAAAGAGTCGAAATTAGTGCATACAACCATTGAGGATACACATAGCTTTCTTTCTTGCTACTTGTATGTAGAGATCTGTCTGTGTCTGGTGCCGGGGTATGTAACTTTCTAAGCTTCTGTGCATTACGTGTCTCTGCTTCCCCCCTGTGGCCAGAGCCGTACCTGCAGGAGAGATGTCGTCCCAGTGAGGCGAGTCGAACTCAAACTCTCCGCCCACGATGCGACAGAATATTATGCGGTTGTGCAGGTCGGTGTTCTCCTCCTCCGTTTCGTCATAGAACGAGGGGTTTCCAGAGAGCCTGTGGCGGGGGGGAAGAGAGAAAAAAGAGAGGATGGAGAGACAGAGGGGATGGAGATGAGAGTCAGTGGTTGGAGAAATAGAAGGTTTGCCCAGTTGATGAATGGAAGGAAAGCAAATCAATTTTAATGAGTACCTTAGTACCTTAGTAACTTAGTAAGAGTAACCACTCCTTTTCATGAATGCATGACTTTAATTTTCACCTCGTGTTCAGAGGGGACAAAACCAATGTATTTGGGCTGTTGTCCATGGTCTGTGTAACAGGCAGTGCTGTACTGTGCAGTTTGGCGGTTGGGTGGTGCTGTACGGTGCAGTTTGGCGGTTTGGCGGTGCTGTATGGTGCAGCTTGGTGGTTGGGCGGTGCTGTATGGTGTAGTTTGGTGGTAGGGCGGTGCTGTATGTTACAGTTTGGCAGTGCTTTGGATACTCACAGGATGTACATGATGACGCCCACAGCCCAGCAGTCCACTGGGCGACCGTACCGATGCCGGGCCACAACCTCGGGAGCTGAGAGAGACACAGGAAGAGAGGGAGAGCGTTACACACCGCTTTATACAACACGTCTGCATTTACTATCACAGACAGAGAGGAACAAAGAATGACATGTAACTCACAGAATCTTTAGGAGAGAGAGAGTGTGAGGGAGAGAGAGAGTGAGACAGGGGTGTACCCAGGTACTCAGGTGTTCCGCAGGGCTCAGTTATGGAGCCGTTCTCAAACTTGGACAGGTAGAAGTCTCGCAGCACCACTTTATTGTGGTTGTTCTCTGTGTAGTACATCAGGTTCTCCAGCTGAAGGCAAAAGAGACACAGACTGAGAAAGACACAGACAGCAGTCACACGTTGTTTTTTTTTTTTTTGGTCATAATAGTAATAATAATCAGTTTTTATTTGAAAGACCGGAGCTGTCTAGTAGTAGTATAAAATGACAGTATGACAACTCTTGCTGTTTGTCTGAAGCTGAAATTGATACATCTGTCCACCAGGGGGCAGCAGAGACAAGGGAAAATCGTGACTAACGGAAGCGGCTCTAAACGATTAAGGGCCGCTTGAGACGGTATTTAGTAGTAGAGCAGCTGATTCGCTCTCTTCGCATTTGTTTTCACAGATTAAAGCCAATATGGGAACGTTTGCAATGTTACAGTTTAATGATTGATAATTACATCATGTGTCTAGAGCAGAGCTATTCAATTAGCAGCCGGCGTGCCCAATGCAGCCCAATTAGTGGTTTTGAACGGCCCAAGAACGATCATGGATACACTTTTTTAAATTATCTTCAATTAATCTTTTTGGATGAGCCCCAAACCTTTTGATGCCAAACTAATCACAATACCATTTTTTCTATTCGCTCCCACAAACTAGCACTCCTCACACATTTAAAATGAAAGCCAGGCACATTTAAAATGGAACCCCCCCTGCTCAAAATGTGTTCAAATTCCACCGATGCCCCTGCCCATCCCTACTACTGCTTTATAAATAGGAAATTAAATTAAATGCACTTTCGGGTTTTAAAATCTAGTTCCCCAGAAAATATGATTTAATAGCCCTGGTCTAGGGACTGAGGGGGGACACAGGAGGAAATTAGTCATAGTATTAAGGTGTGGAGGACGTCGGTCTCGGCCACGTGGGAGTGGCATGGTTGTCTGTGTTTTACATGTTGGAGGCCTTTGGAGCAGTGAGACTTTCCGGGGGCAGGTTTGGCTCTCACAGGGTGTGAGAGTGAACTGTCGCCCGGAAGGGAGGCTCCAAAGGCCATAATTGGTTTAATTATTATTTAATTATTTAATTGGTTTCAATCAGTCAATTGATATGGAAGTAAATTGGCTGATTGGGTGTCTGGGTGAGAATGTGAGTTGAGTGATTGTGATTGGGTGTCTGGGTGAGAATGTGAGTTGAGTGATTGTGATTGGGTGATTGCCTCACGAGCCCCACCTGAGCCAGGCAGAAACTACGCCTATTTAAGAGCAGGTGGGGCGAGTGGGGAGTTAGTCAGTCTTGTCTTGATGTGTGATGTGTGATGTGTGATGTGTGATGTGTGATGTGTGTTGTGTGTTGTGTGTTGTGTGTTGTGTGTTGTGTGTTGTGTGTTGTGTGTGTTGTGTGTTGTGTGTTGTGTGTTGTGTGTTGTGTGTTGTGTGTTGTGTGTTGTGACTGAGTAGAGTGCTTCCTGTGTGAGTGGGGAAGAGGGAGAGGGGGTGCACTAAGAGTGTCCGCCTCTCTCCCTCGGGGTGATTATGGAGCAGCGAGAGGGTGCCCTGGAAGAGGATCCGCCTCTCGCCCTCGGTTTTAGTAAAAGAGAGCTCGCACTCGACAGTGGAGAGTGTTTCTGAGCAACAGCCCAAGAACTCACTGAAAGAGTGGAGTGTCTTGGGGCTGGTTGCAAGAACTCTCACTGTGGGGAGTGGCGAGTGTCTCTGTATGAATGGGTAAGAGAACTCGAACTGAAAAGTTCCAGGGGAACTCCGGAGGAAGAGGCGCGGTGTCCTGTAAGTTCGGTTATTTTTAACTTGTTATTTTAGTTTGTTGTTTTTACCCAGAAAGCTTAGTGGCGAGTAGGGTGAAGATTTTGTGTCTGTGTTTGTGTTGGTCTTTGTTATATGTTAACCTGCTACTTCTCCTGTCTCTCCATGTCTGGGGAGAGACAGAAAAATGAATAAATAAAATCCGGTCCGTAGACCGACAAACTCCACTCCGTGTCTCCTGGCTGCTCTGTTCCGTTCAGGGTTTGTCACGTGGCGTGTGACATAAGGGTAGGGAGGTACAGACTGCCGAGATGGAAGATACCAGGGCAAAGTATAATGACACCAGTGAGGTTGTAAATACAGTAGGCTCCGTTTTTATTCATACCCTTGATAAAGATGAACGAAAGAGTGTATAAAATAAACGATATAAGTAATGAGGTATATTTTATGCCAAAAAAAATCTGAAAATTCCAAACCTACATTCCTAATACAATTGTACAGAAAAACATATTTTATTTTATTAATATTCTTTTTCCAGAAAACATTTGGATCACAATTATTCATACCCTTAACTTTTACATTTAATCCAACAAAAACAAATCTTCATAAATATACAACTTATTTGAAGTTCATTAGAAGGTTATGGAACTATCCAGTGGCCTACAATGGTATCCTGTTTCCCTAGGGTATAAAAAGGAGGGAACACACGTTTGAAGTACTATGGTCAGCCATCATCATGGTGAAAGCCAAATAACTCCCTGAAAGCATCAGACAAATGGTTATTGGCCTCTGCAGATCAGGAGATGGCTGCAAAAAACTAAAAAGTTAAAAGATACCGCTTTCCACTGTTGTGCCAATTATTAGGAAGTTTAAGGCCACTAGAACATTTACGTTTACATTTAGCATTTTGAGCATTTAGCAGACGCTCTTATCCAGAGCGACTTACAAAATGTGCATAAATACATGCTAGGAACAATCATAGTTAGGGCAAGAGATTGGTGCAGTAATACAGCGATAGACATCATTGCAGGCATCTACGTACCATACCTGAAACACTGGGAAGAAATATATATATATTTTTTATATACATGGAGTATGGAGGGGTATATAGTGTTGAACAAGTAGGCAGTGGTGATGACAATTAGCTAGATGGATAGAGTTCAGTGGTAGTCTGAAAAGGTGGGTCTTGAGTCTCTTGCGGAAGATCGCAAGTGATTCCGCGGTCCTGACCGATTGCGGGAGGTCGTTCCACCAGCAAGGGGTCAGGACAGAGAAGAGGCGAGACCGCAAGAGCGGCTGCCAGGCACCCGGAGAGATGGGGCAGACAGTTTTGCCAGAGGAGGCGGGTGGAGGGGGTCTGGCTGGGGTGTCAAAGTGGTGACTGGAGGTATGGGAGAGCAGTACCTCTAGCCACTTGAAAAGCAAGCACCAGTGATTTGAATCTGATGCATGCTGCGATGGGGAGCCAGTGCAGAGCGGAGAGTAGAGGGGTGACGTGGGTAAACTTTGGCTGGTTGAACACCAGACGGGCGGCAGCGTTCTGGACAGAAGTTGCAGTGGCTTGATGGCACAGGCCAGTAGGCCTGCCAGCAAGGAATTGCAGTAGTCAGACGTGAGATCACCCAGGGCCTGGACCAGGAGTTGGGTGGCCTCTTGGGTGAGGAACGGTCGGATCCTCCGGATGTTGTGGAGGGAGAATCGGCAGGTCCGGGTGATCGCTGCAATGTGGCTCGAGAAGCACAGCTGGTTGTCCAGGGTCACCCCAAGACTCCTGGCAGACTGGGAGGGAGACACTATGGAGCCTTCCATGGTGATTGAACCTGCCAGCTAACCTGCCAGGTAGAGGACACAAGTCTATCTTGCCCCCATGTGTATTGAGACGGATGGTTCAGGAGGCAAAAAGAAGTCCAAGGGGCAGAGTTCAAGATCTCCAAAACAGCCTGGCATCTTGGGGTTACAAGGTGTCTAAAGCTACCATTTGACAATGCCTACATGACCTAGGCTAATGGTCTTATGGCAGAGTTGCAAGAAGGAAGCCTCTTTTGAAGACAATTCACCGAAAAAGGCGTCTTGAATTCGTCAAACTACATCTGAACTTATCAGCGTTATGTTTGGCATCCAAAGAATGTAAGTAATGTTGAAAAGCACCTCATGCCTATGGTGAAACATGGTGGTGTATCTTTAATGCACCCACAGGCCCTGGGGCATTCACATGCCCTGGGGCCCATATTAAAATAGATGGAACCATGAACTCCAGCATGTACCAATACATTTTGTCCAAAAACCTTGTTTCCTCTGCCAAGAAGCTACTCCTTGGCCGTAGATGGACCTTCCAACAAGACAACAATCCCAAACATACTACAATATTGACACACACACACACACACCTTCGAGTTCCTGTGTACAATACTGATACACACACACACCTTCAGGTTCCCGTGCACGGTATTCACACACTCACACATACACTCACACGCACACACACCTTCAGGTTCCTGTACATGGTGTTCACACACAAACACACACACACACACCTTCAGGTTCCTGTGTACAATATTGACACACACACACACACACACACACACACACACACACACCTTCAGGTTCCTGTGTACCATATTGATACACACACACCTTCAGGTTCCTGTGTACAATATTGACACACACACACACACACACACACACCTTCAAGTTCCTGTGTACAATATTGACACACACACACACACCTTCAGGTTCCTGTGTACAATATTAATACACACACACCTTCAGGTACCTGTGCACAGTGTTCACACACACACCTTCAGGTTTCTCTGTACAATATCCACACACACATACACACCTTCAGTTTTCTGTGTACAGTATTGATACACACACACACACCTTCAGGTTCCTGTGCACAATGTTGAGAGAGTGCAGGTAGGCCACAGCCTCCAGGACTTGGCGGATGACGTTGGAGGCGTCTCTCTCTGTGTAGCTGCCCTGATCCAGAATCCAGTCAAACACGTCCCCTCCTGTGGCTCTGGCAAAAACACAAATCACAGGAAGTACAGTTAATATATAAGCCATTTAGCAGATGCTTTTATCCAAAGCGACTTACAGTAGTGAATGCATACATTTTTCCCTATATGTGGTCCCAGTGGGAATCGAACCCACAACCTAAGCGTTGCCAGCGCCATGCTCTACCTACTGAGCTACACAGAACCATGTACAGAATGAAAACCAGCAACCAGCATTTGGCTACCAGCAACTAGCTACCAGCTACCAGTTACCAACATCTGGCTACCAGCAACCAGTTATGACCTACCAGCTACCAGCATCTGGCTACCAGCAACCAACTACCAGCATCTTGCTACCAGCAACTGGCTACCAGCATTTGGCTACCAGCAAGCAGCTACCAACATCTGGTTACCAGCAACCAGCTACAACCTACCAGCTACCAGCATCTGGCTACCAGCAACTAGCTACCAGCTACCAGCAACCAGCATCTGGCTACCAGCTACCAACATCTGGCTACCAGCAACCAGCTACAACCTACCAGCTACCAGCATCTGGCTACCAGCAACCAGCTACCAGCATTTGGCTATCAGCAACCAGCATCTGGCTACCAGCAACTGGCTACCAGCATCTGGCTATCAGCAACCAGCATCTGGCTACCAGCAACTGGCTACAAGCAATCAGCTACAAGCAACCAGCTACCACATTTGGCTACCAGCAACCAGCTACCAACATCTAGCTACCAGCAACCAGCTACGACCTACCAGCTACCAGCGTCTGGCTACCAGCAACCAGCTACCAGCATCTGGCTCCCAGCAACCAGCTACCAAAATCTGGCAACCAGCTACGAGCAACCAGCTATCAGCAACCGGCTACCAGCAACCAGCATCTGGCTACCAGCAACTGGCTACCAGCTACCAGCATCTGGCTATCAGCAACCAGCATCTGGCTACCAGCAACCAGCATCTGGCTACAAGCAATCAGCTACAAGCAACCAGCTACCACATTTGGCTACCAGCAACCAGCTACCAACATCTGGCTACCAGCAACCAGCTACGACCTACCAGCTACCAGCATCTGGCTACCAGCAACCAGCTACGACCTACCAGCTACCAGCATCTGGCAACCAGCAACCAGGTACCAGCGTCTGGCTATCAGCAACCAGCATCTGGCTACCAGCAACAGGCTACCAGCAACCAGCTACCAGCATCTGGCTACCAGCAACCAGCTACCAGAATCTGGCAACCAGCTACGAGCAACCAGCAACCAGCTATCAGCAACCGCTACCAGCTACCAGCAACCAGCATCTGGCTACCAGCAACCGGCTACCAGCTACCAGCATCTGGCTATCAGCAACCAGCATCTGGCTACCAGCAACTGGCTACCAGCATCTGGCTATCAGCAACCAGCATCTGGCTACCAGCAACTGGCTACAAGCAATCAGCTACAAGCAACCAGCTACCAGCTACCAGCATCTGGCTATCAGCAACCAGCATCTGGCTACCAGCAACTAGCTACCAGCATCTGGCTATCAGCAACCAGCATCTGGCTACCAGCAACCAGCATCTGGCTACAAGCAATCAGCTACAAGCAACCAGCTACCACATTTGGCTACCAGCAACCAGCTACCAACATCTGGCTACCAGCAACCAGCTACGACCTACCAGCTACCAGCATCTGGCTACCAGCAACCAGCTACGACCTACCAGCTACCAACATCTGGCAACCAGCAACCAGGTACCAGCGTCTGGCTATCAGCAACCAGCATCTGGCTACCAGCAACAGGCTACCAGCAACCAGCTACCAGCATCTGGCTACCAGCAACCAGCTACCAGAATCTGGCAACCAGCTACGAGCAACCAGCAACCAGCTATCAGCAACCGGCTACCAGCTACCAGCAACCAGCATCTGGCTACCAGCAACCGGCTACCAGCTACCAGCATCTGGCTATCAGCAACCAGCATCTGGCTACCAGCAACTGGCTACCAGCATCTGGCTATCAGCAACCAGCATCTGGCTACCAGCAACTGGCTACAAGCAATCAGCTACAAGCAACCAGCTACCACATTTGGCTACCAGCAACCAGCTACCAACATCTAGCTACCAGCAACCAGCTACGACCTACCAGCTACCAGCGTCTGGCTACCAACAACCAGCTACCAGCATCTGGCTCCCAGCAACCAGCTACCAAAATCTGGCAACCAGCTACGAGCAACCAGCTATCAGCAACCGGCTACCAGCTACCAGCAACCAGCATCCAGCTACCAGCAACCAGCATCTGGCTACCAGCAACTGGCTACCAGCTACCAGCATCTGGCTATCAGCAACCAGCATCTGGCTACCAGCAACCAGCATCTGGCTACAAGCAATCAGCTACAAGCAACCAGCTACCACATTTGGCTACCAGCAACCAGCTACCAATATCTGGCTACCAGCAACCAGCTACGACCTACCAGCTACCAGCATCTGGCTACCAGCAACCAGCTACGACCTACCAGCTACCAGCATCTGGCTACCAGCTACCAGCTACCAGCATCTGGCAACCAGCTACGAGCAACCAGCATTTGGCTACCTGCAACAAGCTACCAGCATTTGGCTTCCAGCATCTGGCAACCAGCTACCTGCAACCAGCTACCAGCATCTGGTTACGTTTTGTCAGTAAACCTTCCATGATTTCCATGGCAAAAAGCAATTCTCAATATCATTTTTAATTAGTTCTAAAATCTAAATTGATGGGGGTGGGAACTCAAATCAATAACTCCCAATGAAAAATATCATCTTTGAAAAACAAAACAAAAATAAAACTCCAAGATCAGATTTAGAATAAATTTTCCACAAGTATCGGATTACGCCTTGATATGCTACGTGCCTATTTTGAAAATACAAAATACATGTATTTTATCTGATACATTTTCTGGCACGAGTATTTTGTATTTTGATCTGATACATTTATTTGAGGGGTATTTTGTATTTTGTAACAAGATACATTTTGATGTATCTTTGCCCATCTCTGATAGCAAGGTGTCTAACAACTGTAGGGACAAGGGATTGTTTTCAAAAATATACATAAATACAAACATACAAATATAAATTAAAATAAATACCATGATACAACGTATTTTCTGTATTAATTCCCAAAGTGTATTTTATACATTTTATTATAAAATCGATAGTTCCAGTCCTGGATGCTGAAACCATATTCCAGCTGTGTGTATATTGAGGGTATACAATGGCTAAAAATAATTTAAGCAATATTAATGCACAGGCATCAGTACAATAGCATCACAATACAGGCAACATTATTTTAAAAATACAGTGATGTAATTGCAGTTCAAACCATTCAAACACACACACAGACACATGCTCACACTGTCTTTCAAACACACACTCTCTCTCTCTCTCTCTCTCTCTCTCAATCAAATACACACACACACACACACACACACTCTCTCTCTCACTCCAACACACACACACTATCTCTCTCACTCAAAAATACACACACTCTCTCTGTCTCGTTCAAACACACACACATACACACACACACACCTTGTGTTCGAGGATCAAGGTGTGTGTTCGAGGATGTCACTTCCTGTATTTGCCTTCCACGTGAGGTCTTTTCAAACTCAATCACATGAAATGCGTTACTGTAACTGGACAGGAGAGGGCCCTTAAAACTCACAGTTCCTGGATAATGAAATACTCCTTCCTGGTCTCATAAGTGTCGATCAGTTGCAGTATGTTAGGGTGGTTGACCCTGCAACAGGAATAACAAAACAAAAAATAAATAAAAACACAATGACCACATTGCATATGTAACGCTTCCAAGTATAAAAAAGAAAGTTTCAGAATCCACTCTGTATTACACAGGGTATTTTCAGATCTTCCACTTCTACAGTTCTCCAGTTCAACAATCAAATCAGCTTTCTCACGACAAATATAAAGTACTGTCACAGATTCTGTAGACCCACCAGATTCTAAGCTCCATATACCATGAATATTCATGACCAAGATCAATACTGTGGCAATGGATGTTCTGTACTGTAATACAGCACTGGAAACTCTCATAGTTAACAAGCAGAGAGGACGGAAGGAAAGCAGGAGTTGAGTATCTGTTTTTTTATACAATCTGTGGGATCGTACTGCCATATGCCACTGTTATGCTCCTGAGTCTGCGAATCTGCAAACATGCACAGGTGTTGCACGCAGACATCCGCATGGGTGCTTGCCAACATACTTGCAGGTAACGTTAACGCGTGCACTAAGGGGCAGTGTTGCATTGACTAAAACTAAAGAATGTACAGAAAACGAAGAAGAAACCCAGAAACAGAAATCCGTTTTCACACCCAGCAGATATACTTCCCTGCTCAACCAATCAGCGTTTGTTTGACCCACACGACCACAGCTACGGGCGACGTGTTGTTGAATTTTGGAGGTGTGCACATCGGCTCCTCAATGAGCCTCTGCGGACTACGGTTACCCATAAAACCCCTTCTGCGTAGCTATGCCGAGACATTTACGTGTATCTTAGCAGAAGCATAATTCCGCCTATAGTCTACACTAACATAAACACACTCTCTATCTCTAATCTCTCTTGCCCTCTCTCCTTTATCTCCTTCTTCTCTCTGTCTGTCTGTCTCCTTTGCTCTCTCCCCCCTTTCTCTCTCTCTTTCTCTCTGTTGTTCATGTCTTACATTTTCAGGATCATGATCTCGTTCTTGGCCGCCTTCCGTACTTTCCTGCCATCTTTCTTGAGGAATTTCTTGCAGACATAGACCTTGTCCGTCTGTCTGTCCTTGGCCAGGCACAGCTCACAGAACTCCTTCCTGCACATACAGATGGACAGGAGGTTTGCCAAACACTCTTATTTTATCTATTTTATTTGACCTTTTATCTCACCAGGTAGGTCCCCTGAGAAATCAAAACTCAATTCAGATAGTGACAATATTTACACCTGAATTACATCTATGTAAACATTTACAAAAAAAGGGCAGTTTCTTCCACCTGTTCAGTGAAAGAATAACAGTCCAATAATGTGTATTCTCTGTATCACTCCAGGGGTTAACACCCCTACTTTTTGTTGAGTGCCATGGGATCTTTAATGACCGCAGTGAGTCAGGACTTTGGCTTAACATCTCATCCAAAGGGCAGCACCTCCTACAGCACAGTGCCCCCATCACTGTGCTGGGGCGTTGGATTTCTATTTGGTCCAGAGGGAAGAGTGCCCCCTACTGGCCAACCAACACCTCTTCTAGCAGAACCATAGTTTAGGATGTCTCTCATGTTGGGCTCCCATATAACGATGATGAAAACACAGGAGACCAGTGCTAAACTTCATAAAGCAGCATGTCAATGTGTCAATGCGCCAGGAATATAGGTACCTCTCATTATAATTACTGCTAAAGCTATCACAATATACCGCTAACAACATCACAATGTACCGCTAATGGTATCACATCATATTGCTAACAGTATCACAACATACTGCTAACAGAGTCAGAACGGTGCTTTTGTTAGCAGATGAACGCAGGCGTGTGATTTGCACTCACAGGCCCAGCCGGTGACTCAGGCTGGCCCTTCTGCACCAAGGGATTATGGGAACAGCGGTGGACATGGGGAGATCTAATCAAACCTGTTGCTCTTATCTTTGAATGATAGATTCTAACATTTTATCCCCTGCTTTAAATTTTTTTTATTATCCCCACTTTTCTCCCCCTGATTTGAAACACTCAGGGCTAACATGCAGCCCAGTCCCGAAGCTGCAATGACCTTCCACCTCGCCTGCAGGTGGCGCTTAACATCCAGTGGCTCTGTTCCTCAGCTGCCAAACTGCGTCTACCTTTCTCTACACCTCTTTTCTTGTGTAGGATGTTTCTCTTTCTGCAGTGTTCGTGCGAGAGACAGCAGTTGTTGTTTTAATGTGTGACTTCCCAATGGAGATTCCACCCTGGTCAATATTTTTAATCACGTATAGTAATTTAGATGCTATATCAAGCCGGACATACATCTGCCTGTGTAGCGATTTACCGGCCTCGACTGCGCCCAAATAAGGTCAAAACTATTATCCCTCTACACAGCCAGTGTACTGTGCTATCATGTCAGAACTGATTTTAAACTTGGAAAGATTTGTCAGTAGTTTTTAGGCCATACTGTCTCTTCAGTTAAGCATTGAACTTTGTAGCCAGCGTTGTCAAATTTTTCTTAATACCATAATTCTATACGATAGAATGTGTTATGGCTTCCTTCTCTTCCCTTATACCATTGCAGCCAGAAGAGCCTAGTCTTGGTGTGAAAATTATGCTTAAGTTCTGAAGGAACATCTTTTGAACGTGGTCTCATTTAAACGCGTAATATGATAAACGCACCTACTACAATAATGTCTTAATAAAGCATAAGGTGCAGAGTCAGAGTGGCTTATTATAATTAAACGAATAAGAATCGCACTTATTAAATGCTCTAAAATAAAGTATACTGGTTTATTTAACTATGCAGGTTAACATTTCAAGCTTTGAGAACGGTGGCAGAGGTGGGTGTGGCTGCAGCGGGAGACTGCGATTGGTCAATGTGGGTACTCACGCTCTCAGGACTTGTCCAACCTCGTACTTGTCCGTGATGTCAGTCGGGCTGTTGTAGCTCCGCCCATCCCGCTGAGCAAAGCATCCAAATGGCATGACGGCATCTACCTGCCCAGGGAGAAGGTTGTCGTTATTTTCACGCTGCCTTCGAATAGGACCGACAGATTTAGAGTTTTTCTCAATTGCTTAAACAAAACAATTATTAAAATACTTTAACTCTTTAGATTAAATGCAAAAACACTGCAGATCCCTGAGAATTTTCAACGAAAGGTTCAAGTCATTTTGATTTTATTTTTATAATGCTTTTTACAGAGCACTGTCTCAAATACACTTTACAGAAAGCTGAAAATATTAAAAAGTGAAAATACCAGTCATGAACCCCCAAACAGCCAGAAAGCGAGGCAAAATATCCCCTAGTGGTCAGCGAAAAACACTCCCAATAGTGGTAAGGAAAAAACTCCCCAGTGGGAAGGAAATCTCAGAAGGAACCCATCTTGGTGGGAGAGCCCATCCTTCGCTGGCCAGACCAGGTATCAGCAGTGGTAGATAGGTTAAATGTCCTTAGATGGAAGATGGAAGCTCTCGGGTGGGAATTATTTTTTTATTTTTTATTATGTCACTAACTAAAAGAACTAAGAATTGTGTTCTGGATATAGATGGTTCTTTTAAAATAGTCAGTAACCTGGTTGAGGAGTTTACTGGTGTCTAAAGTCATTAAGGTTTGTGGCACATGAAAGCACATGAAAGTGTCCCAGACTCAAGCGCGCGCTATCGCACTCGATGATAAAGACTGACACCAAATAGAAAGAAGAACACACAATTAAAAGGCGTCCTCATTTACTCTTGGCAATGATGGACTGAGGAAGACAAGCTAAATGCACACAAATTAAACACGCCGGTTTTTGAAAAGTGTTTCAAAGGCTTACACAATATTAAAACAAGAGCTGCGCATGCTTACAACCCAGCAAACAAGGGACATCCTCGGGACTTGGTTTTTGTTAGCTGGGAAAATGAAAACACAGATACCAGACAACACTGTATGATATCACCGAACTGTAAATTATGTTACCATCTTTACTAATCAGGAATTCAATAATAAAACACAGCACAGCAGCATCTATCTGTCCTGAACACAAGCATGGATTGAACTATGTTCTCTGTCACTGTAATCCCTCTGCTGGCCCCAATCTTTCTCTCTCTAATCCCACAGATAGAGTGTGCGGGGGTTGAGAGGCCCAAGTCACAAATTACATAACTAAAACGTTCCAATATGTTTGGTGAAGCGGTCGTGGTCGGATCATGGCAAAGGTTCCAAACCTGAGCGGGTTTAATGGCCATACGGTAACGTTATGGATATTTCTAACTATTTCAATCAGATGGAACAACACTATAGACCAGACTGCTATGGTAAAAAAGTACATTTTATAGCAATTTGGTGGCATTGTAGGTTTAAAATTGTGTCATTCAAACATATTTTCATGCAAAAGCAGTCGCTACAAAGTTGCAATATCTACGTTGGATTTACTAAATGGTCGCAATGGGTCAAATCACTATTAGGATGTAATTTGCAGGGGTTACGTCATGTCTGAGCCTTTCCTTTAGATACATAGTGTGGCAGAATCAAAGGTTTTGGGTTGCAATGCAGCCAAAGATCAATAATAAAATCAACATACAACGTGAAATGGGAAACAAGGGAAATTTATTAGGGGAGTTCTTGCAACAACCGGGGAAGACGGGCGGGAAAAGCAAACACACGCAGTCCGTGATCCGTTCTCGTTGTTGTTGTCCGTAATCCAAAAATCGTAAATCCAAAGCATGTCCTCAAAACAGTCAATGGTCGGTACACAAACAGAGTTCTCAAAACAATCAAATCAATCCAGTAAGCAATCCAAAAACACAATTCTCTCTTCCAGTCTTACTCCGTGCTTTTCCCTTCCGGGACTTTACACCGGTGTAGAACACCATGCGTCTTTTATTTGTCCTGTGATTACAGAAAACGTGTGTCAGTTGTGCCCAGACAGCCCTGGATTTCCCATTAGGGTACAGGGGTGGAGCCAGCGGGCTGCTATGTACCGCCCCTGAATTGCCACCCCTCTCCATGCCTCCGAGCAGCTGCCACATACCTCCCCCCTCAGCTCCGACCAGGAGGAAGGGGCAGCCTGACACCACAGGGCATCTCTCCTGGAGAGGGCATCTGCATTCACGTGGGCAACTCCTGACCTGTGAAGTACAGAAAAAGCAAAGGGTTGTAATGACAAAAACCATCTCGTGACCCATGCATTAGTCTTTTTGTTTCTTGCCATCCACACCAGTGGCACGTGGTCCGTGACCAGGGTAAAGTTTCGCCCCTGTAAGTAATACTTCAGCGTTTCCAGTGCCCATTTTATAGCCAGACACTCTTTTTCCAACGTAGAATAATGTTGTTCTCGTGGCAACAATTTTCGGCTAATATAAGTCACTGGGTGTTCATCGCCTTCCTGGAGCTGCGATAATACTGCCCCCCACAGTCGTTTCCATTTCCCAGGTCTGTACAAGTAAGGGTTTTGTGAAATTTGGTGTCACCAGGACCGGTCTCGCACAGAGAGCGCTCTTAAGGTCCTGGAATGCCTTTTCCGCCTCCCCGCTCCACTTTACCTGCATAGCGAATCTGCTTTTGGTTAGGTCGGTGAGAGGGCTGGCTATGGACGCAAAGAATGAACCTCCTGTAGTAGCTGGTATGTCCAATAAACGTCCGAACCTGCTTCTTGGTTATGAGCCTGGGCCAGTTCCGGATCGGCTCCACTTTTTTCATCTGAGGCTTGACGTTTCCTCGTCCGATGGTGTACCCCAGGTATTCAGCGTCCTGTAAACCTAACCAACACTTCTTTGGGTTAGCTGTAAGACCCGCCCCCTCAGCGCATTCAAAACATCTCTCACCAGTTGAGATGTGTGCCCCAGTCATCTCCATGAATTATTATGTCGGCCAGATATGTGGCCGCATATGTTCTATGGGGTTGCAGGACCTGGTCCATCAGCTTCTGAAAGGTGGACGGGGCTCCATACAATCCGAATGGCAGTTTGCAGTACTGGAAGAGACCACCTGGGGTGACGAACGCAGTCTTCTCTCTGGACTCAGGGGTACCTGCCAATAACCTTTTGTTAAATCCAAGCTGCTTATGAATCTGGTGGTCCCGAGCCTCTCAATCAGTATCAAATTGATAAATTTCGTTTAATTTTGGAAAGTCATTACAAAAACATTAAATCTGTTGCGGCTGACCAGCTCCTTTAGTTCCTGCTTTTGAGTGGAACTCAGCTGTTCCTCCAGTGGCACATCATTGGGAGGGGAAACTGTAAAAGAAGGCTTGTAACATGCAGTATACAACACTTCTTGGGCATTCCATTTCTTAAGCAGGTTTACATGATAGATCTGTTGTTCTCCCGGGCTTGCGCTGCCTGAGCTTCCTGCATGTCCTTGTGCACAATGGGCTACAACGTAGCCATCCTGTTTCTTAATTCTTCCATATGTTCCACTAGGGTGCGATGTGCTGACGCTGTTGCTCCCAAGTCGAGGAGTCCTCTAGGTCGCCATCCGTAGAGGAGCTCGAATGGTGAAAATCCCGTGGAAGCCTCAATGACTTCGCAGATAGAGAACATCAGAAATGGTAAAAGTTGATCCCAGTTCCTTCCATCCGCCTCCATCACTTTCCTCAGCATGCTCTTGAGTGTTCGGTTTAACTGTTCCACCAATCCATCAGGCTGTGGATGGTACACTGAAGTGCGTAATTGTTTAATATTCATTAGTTTACACAAGTCTCTCATTACTCTGGACATAAAACCTTGATCCCTCAAAATTTAATTTGGTATGCCTACCCATGTGTGGAAGGCGTCGGTCTCAGCAGCTAATCAGGACGATTAGCGGCCACGCCTACTGGCAGAGCAGTAAGCGCACACACCGGTCCTGTCGATAATAATTACATCTGTGTGCTTTAAGACTGCTCTGTTCCCTTCAGTAGGGGGCTGGAACCAGAGAGGCGTTTGAGACCGAGGAGCGCGGAAAGGACAAGGAAAGAAAAGCGAACCAAAGTGAAGGAAATATCGAACGGACTAAGAAAGAGCCGGTTCGATATTGTATGATTTAGTTTTGGTCTTTTCATTTAGTTACCCGAAAGCTTCGCGGCAATTAGGGTAACGTGTTTAGTTGTGTTTATTATTTTACGCTCCCGGTGCTCGTTCTCGGCCCAGTGGGGGAACAGAGAACGCGCCGAAAATCAAATAAATAAAAGTCCGGTCCGTAGACCGAAAAACTCCACTCCGTGTCTGGACTACTCTGTTCCCGTCCAGGGTGTGTCACGTGGCGTGTGACAAGTGGTGCCGAAACCCGGGACATTGGATAGGCATCGAATTTCGATACTGCGTTAACTTTCCTGTAGTCCACACAGAATCGAACCGACCCATCAGGCTTAGGCACAAGCACAATGGGGCTGCACCAGTCACTATTAGACTCCTCTATTACCCCCATGTCTAGCATTTTTTCCAATTCTTCCTGAACCACTTTTTTTTTTGTGTTCAGGCAAGCGATATGGCCGGCTCCTAATCACGGTGCTGGCGGGGTCTGAATGTGGTGTTCAATCAAGTCCGTTCGCCGGGTAAGGGAGAAAACACGTCAGAAAAACAGCGTTGTAAATTACTCACCTCTGCTCGCTGGCCCGGCGTAAGATGGCTGCCAACGGGGGACCGGAAGTCCTGTGCTTTCAATTGGAATTTCCGGTCCCAGCTCATCTCGGGATTTTCTGGCATGGCAAGCGAAACAGGGTCTACCACCTCCCACCGTTTTAATAAATGTAGGTGGTATATCTGACGTGAGCCACCTCTATCCGAGCGAATGACTTCATAATCAACATCCCCCACTGGGCCGTGTAACCTCAAAGGGCCCTTGCCACTTTGCGAGCAGCTTAGATGCTGACGTTGGGAGTAATACTAGGACTTGATCTCCCGGTTGAAAATTTCGCAATTGTGCCCCCCTGTTATATTGCCGTCTCTGTCTTTCCTTGTCCTTTCCTCGCTCCTCGGTCTCAAACGCCTCTCTGGTTCCAGCCACCTACTGAAGGGAACAGAGCAGTCTTAAAGCACACAGATGTAATTATTATCGACAGGACCGGTGTGTGCGCTTACTGCTCTGCCAGTAGGCGTGGCCGCTAATCGTCCTGATTAGCTGCTGAGACCGACGCCTTCCACACCATGTAAACAGTAACATCAACTCACGGGCAATGCCTCTCGTGCCCATCGTGCGCAGGGGCACTGCTTCTGGATATCTGGTGGCATAGTCAAGTCTAACGAGAATGTATTGATGCCCACTGGTACTTTTTGGTAAAGGTCCCACGAGATCTATAGCGATTCTGCTAAATGGGACAGAAATTATGGGTAAGGGAATTAGCGGGTTGCAAAAACTAGGCTTTGGTGCCACCCACTGGCACTCCAGAAAATTCAGACAGAAGTCTTCTACCGACCTTTTTTATCCCTAGCCAATAGAATCGCGTTCTCACCCTATCCATTGTCTTTTCCACTCCCAGGTGGGCTCCCAAAACATGTTAATGGACGAGCTGTAACACTGTTTGCACAACGAGTTGAGGTACTAACAACTGTTCAGTAATTTCATCATTCTCGCACATGACTCTATATAACAATTTACGTTTGATGACAAAGTTGGGAAACTTTACCTCGTTTACCCCCTCCAGGGGTTTTCCATCCACCACAGTAACTTGTTGTAATGCATTCGCCAGGTTTGGGTCCTCCAGCTGTGCGGTTCCGAAATTTCCAGCCAAAGATGCAGACTCTGGCGCCCCCTCGAGGTCCATAGGGAACAGGTCGGCAAGACTTAATTCGCCGTCATCGTGGTTCTCGTCTGCACTTTCGGACTCCAGCAGGGGCTCGGTGGAGGCATTGGGTTCAACCTCCTGAAAGTCACATCTTCCCTTCCCGTTAGACATCCCAGATACAGTTCTTCATGTGTACTTATGGTGCCCACTTTTTGTTTTCTCTTCTCCCCTTATACCTGACCACAGCCGGGCGAACATAAGGCAGTCCCTCCCAAATAATACAGGAAGCGGTAAATTATCTACTACGCCTTCCTTACTGACGTATTGTCCCTTCGTTGTCTGTAGGTTCAGTAGAGTGGTGGGATAGGCTTTTTTTCTCCATGAATACATGTGACAGACACAGTACCTGGTTGACTCTCCACTCGGGTGAATTCAGGACGGACCAGGGTCACCATGCTTCCTGAGTCGAGAAGTACCGTGGTGTATTTTCCGTTGGCCTTTATTGGGGTGACTGGAAGGGACTGCCTTCACCAGCCCAGCAGGACGTCAGCAGGCCACAGGGTCTTCCAGCTGCGGTTTCACCAGTGGATGCTGATGGCATCGGTACATCACGGTTAGGGCAGCTCCAGGATAGGTGTCCCGTCAAAACACCTCCTTCAATCCACATTCAAAAAAGGCCATCGTTGTTGTGGGCTGTCATGGTGTGTGTCGTCAGGTCTTTCAGTTATCCCGAAACCTCCGTCAACCTTCTTTTTCTCCTTACCCCTGGTGGTTGGTTCAGGTTTTTGGGGTCGGCTGCTGCGCAGAACTTCTATTGCTACCTGATGCCCTTCCACCAGCTCCACGAGTTGATCTGCACTCTGGGGATTTGCTTGGTTAGCTAGTTCCTTTGCTTCATACGGGAGAGAATAAAAAATGATCAATGACTATTCTTTCCAAGGGACTCAGCGATGCCGGTTCAGCTGTCATCCAATTTTTGGTTATTCTGATTAAGTCATGCATCTGGGACCTGGGGGACAGGGTGGGGTCATAACTCCAGTCATGACATTTTTGTGATTGATAGATCAACGTGTGACCGTACTGATGCAGGATTTCCTTCTTTAGAACCTTTTTGCTTAGTCTGCCGTTAAATCCTGGTAGGTTTTCTGCGCTGTCCCAGACAGAAAGGGGGCGATCAGGCTGGCCCATTGCTTAGGTGGCCACTCTTCTCTTCTCTCTTCTCTATATTTTATACATATATACACTACCGGTCAAAAGTTTTAGAACACCCCCATTTTCCAGTTTTTACTGAAATGTAAGCAGTTCAAGTCCAGTGAATAACCTGAAATGGTACAAAGGTAAGCGGTAAACTGCCAGAGGTTAAAAAAAAAAGTTTAGGTTACCAAAAACTGAAAAAGAATGTAAGTAATAATAATATTTCAGAGTTATAAAAAAAGGCCCTTTTCAGGGAACAAGTAATGGGTTGACGTGGGTTAACAGTCACTCTGTGCAAGTCGCCAACTCTGGATTCAGCAAAAGAGCTCCAGACCATCATGCTTCCTCCTCCATGTTTGACAGTTGGTGTCACACACTGAGGAACCATCCTTTCGCCTACTCGACGGCCTACAAAAACCTTTAAAAATGTAAAGATTTCAAATTTTGATTCATCAGTTCATAAGACCTTCTTCCAGTCTTCAGTAGTCCACTGGCGGTGCTTTATGGCCCATGGCCCCTTCTTTTTCTTATTTTGCCATATTAGCAGTGGCTTTCTTACTGCCACTCAACCTGTCAAACCTGCAGCTTGAAGTCTTCTCTTCCTTTCTTTGACCAGTGTTAAGCTGTGCTTGAAGCTGTTGTCCTGTGAGCCGCCTATCATGCAAGCCGTTGACTCTCAGAAACTTGTCTTCTGATTTTGTTGTGGCTTTGGGTATACCAGACCTCTTCCTGTCAGAGTTTCCTCCACATTACATCACATTACATTACAGGCATTTAGCAGACGCTCTTATCCAGAGCGACTTAGACAGTTTCACATTTCTTTACATACAATCCATTTATACAGCTGGATATTTACTGAAGCAATCCAGGTTAAGTACCTTGCTCAAGGGTACAACGGCAGTGCCCCCCCTGGGATCGAACCTGCAACCTTTGCGTTACAAGCCCAGTTCCCTAACCATTATGCTAACACTGCCAGTTTCCAAGTGCCTTTTGATAGTGTAGGGCATTTTTGTATATAACTCTGAAATATAGAACTCTGCTCTTTTGCTGAATCCAGAGTTGGCGACTTGCACAGAGTGACTGTTAACCCACGTCAACCCATTACTTGTTCCCTGAAAATTGCCTTTTTTATAACTCTGAAATATTATTATTACTTACATTATTTTTCATTTTTTGGTAACCTAAACCTTTTTATTTTTTTTAATTTTTATAACCTCTGGCAGTTTACCACTTACCTTTGTACCATTTCAGGTTATTCACTGGACTTGAACAGCTTAAATTTCAGTAAAAACTGGAAAATGGGGGTGTTCTAAAACTTTTGACCGGTAGTGTATATATATATACACTACCGGTCAAAAGTTTGAGTACACCTGCTGGAAACTAGGTTTATCTCATAATTGACAATGCTTTACACCGTATACATTTCTGTAAATACTTTAAAAGACAAAAAACACATGTAACAATGAACAAAATGAACATCAAAGAAATGTTCAAGAAAATTATATTGAAAATGTAATCTTGGATTCCTCAAAATAGCCACCCTTTGCCGTGATAACAGCCTCACAAACACGGGCCATTCGGTTAATAAGTTTCAGCAGGAAATCACCCGATATGTCTTCCCAGCTCTTGAAAGTTGATGCAAACAATTCCTACAGGTGTCCCAAATTACTTACAAACCCTCTGTCTGTATAAAAGCAGTGTTGGAACAGACTGTGTTGGACAATATTGCACTGCAGGAAGTAGTATATTGCTACTGCCATCATAATGGCAAAAAAAGAAAAGAAAAAGGCAATTAACAAAGGAAGACAGACAGACTATTATAGCCCTTAAAAGTGTAGGTCTTTCCTTCAGAGAAATTGCAAAGAAGGCCAAGGTGTCAGTGAGTACAGTTTCCTACACCATCAAAAGGCAGCGATGGGAGAACCTGGTAGAAGGACAAACATCTCTGCAGCACTCCATCAATCAGACTTTTATGGTAGTGGCTAGACGGAAGCTACTTCTGAGTGAAAGGCATATGACAGCCCACCTGGAGTTTGCCAAATGGTACTTAAAAGACTCTAAGAGCATCAGGAAAAAGATTATCCGGTCTGATGAGACACAAATTGAACTTTTTGGCCTGAATGCCAAGTGCTACCATAAAGGTCTGATTTATGTGTGAGTGAGTGCTGCAGAGATGTTTGTCCTTCTACCAGGTTCTCCCATCGCTGCAGAGGAACTCTGAAGCTCTCTTAGAGTGGCCATTGGGTTCTTGGTCACCTCCCTGACCATGTCCCTTCTTGCCCGGTTACTTAGTTTGGCCAGACGGCCAGCTCTAAGAAGAGTTGTGGTGGTTCCAAACTTATTCCATTTCACAATGATGGAGCCCACTGTTCTCCTGGGTGCTTTCAATGCTTTAGCAATGTTTTTATACCCTTCCCCAGATTTATGCCTCAACACAATTCTATCTCGGAGGTCTATGGAGAGTTCCTAGGACTTCATGACTTGGTTTTACTCTGACATGCACTGTCAACTGTGGGACCTTACATGACAGGTGTGTGCCTTTCCTAATCATTGTCCAATCAATTGAATTTACCACAGGTGGACTCAATGAAGTTCTAGAAACATCTCAAGGATGATCAGTGGAAACAGGATGCACCTGAGCTCAATTTTGAGTGTCATAGCAAGCGGCGTGAATACTTATGTACGTGTGATATTTTCGTTTTTTATTTTTAATACATTTGCAAAAATTTCTAAAAAACCTTTTTCACTTTGTCATTATGGGGTATTGTGTGTAGAATTCTGAGAAAATGAATTTAATCCATTTTGGAATAAGGCTGTAACATACTTTCCGGATGCACTGTATATCAGATGAAAATTAGGGAAAATGTGTTCCTTTCTGTACATGGTTCTCTGTGGCTCAGTTGGTAGAGCACAGCGTTGGCAACGCTTAGGTTGTGGGTTCAATCCCCACTGGGGCCACATATACTGAAAAATGTATGCATTCACTACTGTAAGTCGCTTTGGATAAAAGCGTCTGCTAAATGACGTATATTAAACATCGGCCACCAGCAGTAGCCCAACAAAAACTACCCAAGGTGGGGGGGTGTGGGGTGTTTGAGATGCGTTCAGCTGCGCAGCTGCAGTCGCCGTCGCTTCAGGTGAAAGGCACACAAACAGAGGCCTGGCTGCTCTCAGAGTCTGAGCCAGAGACTTGGCTCAAACAACAGCAGCCCCAGCATCGCACTCGCCCATCTCCTGGGGGAAGATACTCCTGAGAACTCCCACTTCTCAAACACACACATATTTCAAATTTCATATTTCATATTTATCTATGAGATCATCACTGCCACCACCTGCAGTCCATACTTTAGGTCTTTGGGCAAAAGCAGGTGTGTTCCGCAACCCAGAAATATGACACTGATATTATAGAATATTAACGCTGATTACCCATGTCTCCATATAACCATATGGCGACCTCATAACTGTATGATGACCGCATGGTGACCACACCACTGCATGGCAATAACATGACCGTACGGCGACAACACAACTGTATGGCGATCATATGACCACATAACCGTATAGCACTCTGCCTCCACTGGTTAGAGTACTCTGGCATTTCTCAATCATGCTTTCCGCAACTGCAAATTCTAATTCTAATAATACTTATACACTGCCTGGCCAAAAAAAAAGAGTCACCACCTGGTTTTAACTAAGCAAATAGGTAAGAGCCTTCCATTGGATAATTACTGCAGTGATTAATATGTTTTAGCTGGCAACAAGTTATTTAACCCTAACTGATGCAGTGAGTAGCTTCTCATTTCTTAAACAACCATGTCGGAAGACATATCCTGTGGTCGTGGAAAGATGTTAATCTGTTTCAGAAGGGTCAAATTATTGGCCTGCATCAAGCAAAGAAAACAACTAAGGAGATTGCTGAAACTACTAAAATTGGGTTAAGAACTGTCCAACGCATTATTAAAACCTGGAAGGATAGTGGTGAACCATCATCTTTGAGGAAGAAATGTGGTCAGAAAAAAATCTTGAATGATCGTAATTGGCGATCACTTAAACGTTTGGTGAAATCATATCGTAAAAAATCAACAGTAGAACTCACGGCTATGTTTAATAGTGAAAGTAAGAGCATTTCCACACGCACAATGTGAAGGGAACTCAGGGATTGGGACTAAACAGCTGTGTAGCCTTAAGAAAACCACTTGTCAGTGAGGCTAATCGAAAAAAGGCTTCAATTTGCTAGGGAGCATAAAGATTGACTCTGGAGCAATGGAAAAGGTCATGTGGTCTGATGAGTCCAGATTTACCCTGTTCCAGAGTGATGGGCGCATCAGGGTAAGAAGAGAGGCGGATGAAGTGATGCACCCATCATGCCTAGTGCCTACCGTACAAGCCTGTGGGGGCAGTGTTACGATCTGGGGTTGCTGCAGTTAGTCAGGTCTAGGTTCAGCAACGTTATGTGCCCAAAGAATGAGGTCAGCTGACTACCTGAATATACTGAATGACCAGGTTTTTCCATCAATGGATTTTTTCTTCCCTGATGGCACGGGCATATTCCAAGATGACAATGCCACGATTCATCAGGCTCAAATTGTGAAAGAGTGGTTCAGGGAGCATGAGACATAATTTCCACACATGGATTGGCCACCACAGGGTCCAGACCTTAACCCCATTGAGAATCTTGGGATGTGCTGGAGAAGACTTTGCACAGTGGTCCGACTCTCCCATCATCAATACAAGATCGTGGCGAAAAATTCATGCAACTCTGGACGGAAATAAATGTTGTGACATTGCAGAAGCTTATCGAAACGATGCCACGGCGAATGCGTTCCGTAATCAAAGCTAAAGGCGGTCCAACGAAATATTAGAGTGTGTGACTTTTTTTTTGGACGGGCAGTGTATATGATAACAACAAAAGCAATAATGTCATACTGCTGCAATGACTGCTAAAATAATCAAATTATCTATACTACTCTAATCAACTATAAAATTAATTAACTGTAAGGTATGAATATGTATGAAATACAATTATTGCATGGTTGCCGTTGCCTATAACATGGTCTTTTGAGGGAGTTTTGGGTTGAGAGTAAGTGCCGCTTGTCTCCGTTCTCTCCCTCTCGTAGAAGCGCTTGCCATTGATCATTTGAAAGTCTAATCTTTGCCGCAGTGTCTGTTTGGGGGGGGGTGGGAGTGTGACCCAGAAATTAAAACCACCTCCACATTTCAGCAGCGTAGAGTCAGGCTGAATGGGGCTTAATGGGACATTATCTGGGGCTGTTTGGTAAAGGTAGTAAGGGTGCATGTGTGTTGAGTGAAGTTTAGAGGATTGTGCTTTTAGTTTCAGTTTTACTCTGATGGGTGGGGGGATTTCGATCTCCTCCTGAAGGTAGGTGTAACTTGCCAGTGGGCAATAAGTGTCTTGAGGCCACCCCAAAGCCTGTTTTCCTCTGCACTCCAAAAAAACATGTCAATGTTTGAAAAACTGGATTTTACTCTTTGTTTTGTTCCTCGTGTCTCCAGGTAAAGAAAAACCTGAGGTGGAACACTGGATGAACGCACGGAACGTACAGACAAAGCTAGAAACCTTCCTTTCTCCCTGTTCTTGTTCTCTCATTCTCTTTCTTTCCCCCTCCCTCTCTCTCTCAGGGCCCTGACAGCATGCACACACACATTTGCATTCCATTTAGTTTTTCAAATGGAAAGTTCATCCCCCTCTTCTCTGTGGCCTGTTACTAATTTATCCCTTCTCTCCATCTCTCCGTCTCTCTTGAGCGAGAACATTTGTTTAGATTTTTTCTCCTTCTTTTGAAACTCTCACACTGGGACAGGCTCATTACTATATTTTATGGGCGGGTGCGAGTATGTGTGCGTGTGTGTTTATGAGTCTGTGTGCATAAGAGAGTGCGTGAGAGAAAGATATGTGTGTATCCATGTGTGGGAATGAGAGAAAACGAGAGAGAGAGAGAGAGAGAGAGATGTATATCCATGTGTGGGAATGAGAGAGCTGCACAATTATGATGATGATAACGATGATGATGATGATTATTATTATTATTATTATTATTACATGCAGTAGTAGCAGTAGTAGTAGTAGTAGTAGGAGTCATAGTTGTAGCAGTAGTAATAGTAGTCGTAGTAGCAATAGTACTAGTAGTAGTAGTAGTCATAGCAGTAGTAGTAGTAGTAGTAGTAGCAGTAGCAGTAGTAGTGGGGGTGGCAGTAAAGTATGTCTGATAATTCTGTCCATTTGCATAAGAGGCCGGACTCATTAAAAGCAGTGTTATCTCTGCCCACAGTCCCATCCAGGCTGGCTTTACCGGCGCGGATTGATGCACTTCACATCACTCTGGAGATCTGACCACCGCAAGAGATATCGCACAATAAAACCCTTTCATTAGTTGCCTCCACTGTCTAATCCTTTGTGAGACATACTTAGCCATAGGAACCCATCACTGGTGGTGAGAGAGAAAGAGAGAGGGGGGGGGGTAAAAACTCAAGATGCTCCTTCTCAAAACAATTCAGCGCACAACTCCCTCCCTGTGTGATCTAGCTCTCGCTCTCGTTCTCCTCCTCCCCCCTCTCTGCCTCCTTATTATTAATGAACAAATAAATAAAAGGATAAATAAAGCAATGAGATATTTCTCAAATAATGTTGACAGCAGCCATTAGCCCCTCTGACAGTATCCTCCTGATCTCCCCTTCCCTGTCTCTCCCTCACTTTTCTTTTCCTCAGATTCATTACCATAAATTACTACAACATTTACTTGATTCACTCGCTTGAAAGTCAGCAGTGATGTAAACGATAGTGAAATATCAAAGATGAATTAATTTCATGGATTAGTAGTAGCTGTGGTGGTTTCTTGAATTGACTACCAGTCGTAAGCACTAATGCTGGATATACATTTCCGACGTACATGTTGTGATATTGTCCAGCTATTGTGACAAGTTTAACACAAGGTGATACACATACACCCGGTCCACAGAGACATTATTTTTTGTACGTTCACAGATGTGCATATGTGAGAATAATGCACGGCATGAATGCATTTATAATGGGACTGTAACGCACTGGCCTGAATTCAATCAATCAACATTTCCAGTCCTTCATTTGGACTTGCAGTTAAATTCAAGCATTGGTGGTCCCCGTACAAACACATTTTAACTGATTAACTCGCCAAAGTGTAGCCTCCCGCATGGTCTAGTGGTTTCAACGTCTTACGCTGGCCACGGAGACCGGGGTTCGATTCCCAGTCACGCCAGAGTCGGCTCTGGTCGGGAGTGCCATCGGGGCGGCAATTGGCTGTCCACCCCAGGGAGGGGGGAGGGAAGCCAACACAGTTCGTTGCGCACAGGAGTGGTTCTTGGGTACCGGAATTACAGTCGATGGCACGACGAGTGTTGTCTTGGAGGAGGCTGCGCTTCGCCCTTGTCACTGCCGGTCACAGGACTATGGCAGCGAACTATGAGGGAAGGGGGATTGAACTAAGCACAGCGGGTAATTGGCTACCAAATTGGGAGAAAAATGGGGTAAAATCGGAAAAATACAATTATAAAAATAAAAAAAACTTGCCAAAGTGTGCTTGTGAAGAATAACACTATCACATACAACCCGTGTTTTCTTTCGTTTTTCGTTTTTCCCATTGACAGATGGCTCCAAACAGCGCCTCCCAGTGGGCTTCTGAAACATTTCTGTTAGCGACCTTTACTCTGAAAGTGTCCCGCCGCAGGAAGCACTGAGTAGATGAAGGGCTGCCCGGCATGGGAGTCTCCTGATGGCCGATTATTCCAGAGTAAAATCAAGGTTTTTTTGGAGAAGAAAAAAAACGTTTCATTTCCGCGTCAAAATGATGGTTCTCATTTCAAAACAAAACAAAGGTCTGAAGCAAGCGGCCAGAAAACAGAAAAACTTGTCGGGTTTTTTCTTCAGTTTCTTTCTGAGTTACTGCAGAGGTTGTGAGCCACAGAAATGACAGACTGGGCTTCTGGGCCTCCTGTGGTACCCTCAAATCCGTCTCTAAATAGTGTCTCTGCTGCATGGTACTGAACACAGTAAATGACAGGATTTATAGATTCCCGCTCCATATGGTTAAATACAGATCTGGACCAGAGAAAATGTAGCATTAATACTGGTTGATTTAATCAAGTTAATCCCCAGTGGTGAGGAGGGGGTGAGGGGGGCAAGGGGGGAAGTTCCCTTACAGATGTCAGCAAGGGACACTGAGGACGAAGAGGAGGATGAAGAGGCGTGATCAGCATCCAATCCACTGCTCTGTGTGCATGCGCCTTCAGTGTGAATTAGGTCAGAGAGAGAGAGAGAGAAGGGGGGAGAGAGAGACAGAGAGAGCGAGAGAGAAAGGGGGAGAGGGACAGAGAGTGGGTATGAGAGACAGTGTGAGAGTGAGAGGGAGAGAGAGAAAGAGAATGAAAGAGAGAGAGAGAGAAAGAGTGTGTGAGTGTGAGAGAGAGAGACAACAAATACAGAATACTGTACAAATTACACATACCTAGGATTAGGATTAGGACCTCCCCGACCAATCAAAACGAACAATACTATGGGGGGAGAGGACGGAGTGCTCTAAACTAGCAGCACAGTTTATTGCTGCCTGCCACAATCTGAGGGACAGTGAGTGACGGAACACACCCACATGTACCTGCTCACATGTACATACTCATATAAAAGCGCGTACATGCACACGCACAGACACACAGGCACACATATTTCTCACACTAATTTGCTATTATTTATTTACTTGCTCTTATTACTATTTTTGTTGTTGTTGTTGTTGCATGTTGATGTCTGTTAATTTTCAAGCTATGGCAATACAATTGCCAAATACGTTTTGTCATGCCCATAAAGCATATTGAATTGAATTGAGAGACAGACAGAGAGTGGGTATGAGAGAGAGACAGTGTGATTAAACAGGGTAAAAGAGGGACATGTGCATTTCAGCTACATTTATTGATAAGCTTATGAATGACAGATGAAGACTGTTCTTGTGTCCTGTTATGAAACATTTTACAGTCTAAAGGTGAACTGCCATTGGTGCATACAGCTAATTAGCTGATTGAGCCAGGGTAATCAGCAATAAAAACCTGCACACACACCTGTCTACACAGCAAAAACACACACCTGCCCTCCAGGAATGGAATTAACCATCCCTGTCTGAGACACGCCCCTTGCTTGATATGAAGATATTATGATTACATTGATGCAAATCAGACCCCCCGGATACAGAGAACAGACCACGGTCTGTGGATACACAGAATGGACAACGGTCAAAAGAGAGACTTTGGGGCCAGACAAACAGCTATCCCAAAGCCCTGCTCACACACCCTGTACAGCAGAGAGAGAGAGCTCATCACACACACAACCCTGCCCACACACCCTGTACAACAGAGAGAAAGCTCATCACACACACAGCCCTGCTCACACACCCTGTACAACAGAGAGAGAGCTCATCACACACACAGCCCTGCTCACACACCCTGTACAACAGAGAGAAAGAGCTCATCACACACACAGCCCTGCTCACACACCCTGTACAACAGAGAGAAAGAGCTCATCACACACACAGCCCTGCTCACACACCCTGTACAACAGAGAGAAAGCTCATCACACACACAGCCCTGCTCACACACCCTGTACAACAGAGAGAAAGAGCTCATCACACACACAGCCCTGCTCACACACCCTGTACAACAGAGAGAAAGAGCTCATCACACACACAGCCCTGCCCACACACCCTGTACAACAGAGAGAGAGAGCTCATCACACACACAGCCCTGCCCACACACCCTGTACAACAGAGAGAGAGAGCTCATCACACACACAGCCCTGCTCACACACCCTGTACAACAGAGAGAAAGAGCTCATCACACACATAGCCCTGCTCACACACCCTGTACAACAGAGAGAGAGAGCTCATCACACACACAGCCCTGCTCACACACCCCGTACAACAGAGAGAGAGCTCATCACACACACAGCCCTGCTCACACACCCTGTACAACAGAGAGAAAGAGCTCATCACACACACAGCCCTGCTCACACACCCTGTACAACAGAGAGAAAGAGCTCATCACACACACAGCCCTGCTCACACACCCGGTACAACAGAGAGAAAGAGCTCATAACACACACAGCCCTGCTCACACACCCTGTACAACAGAGAGAAAGAGCTCATCACACACACAGCCCTGCTCACACACCCTGTACAACAGAAAGAGAGAGCTCATCACACACACAGCCCTGCTTACACATGACCAGCTGACCTCTGTAACCACTTAATGATAAGAACTGAAATGGGTTCTAACGTCCACACCTTCCAGTCAAACATACGTATGTACAGCATATGCATCCAATAAAGGCTAAAGCTTTATTGCTACCTATCACACATATCGCAATTTAAAAAAACATAATAGATCATTGCTAACATAGAATCTAAACAGAAAGAAAATAACAGAACAGATTGGCACTCCTAAAGGATACACATCCCACAGTGTCTGTTGAAAAGTGTAAGTTAATAAATCATGCTAATAAATCAAGTGTAAGTTAATAAAACACTACTGAGGAAGACAGTGTGAGTGTGAGTGCTTTGTGTGTGTGAGAGTGCGTGTGCATGTTTGAGTGTGTGTGAGTGCGAGTGAGTGTGTGTGTGCCTGTGTGTGTGTGAGTGAACATTTGCGTGTTTGAGGTGTGCAGATGTGCAGAGGACACATTTCTTGGGAATAAAAACAGCTGCCCTTAAGCATGACTCACAGCAGGGCTCAGGTGTTCCTTCTGTCTTTAGCGACACAGTTTGACAAGCTCAGCAAACGACAAAATCAACTCACCAAACTACATTTGGTAAGAAGAAAATTAACACATACGTTTATTCTCAAGTCAAAGTTGAAGACAAATGTTTATTGATTCCAGCCCCATAAGTATAAAAATATGAATTCTTATTGAAGGGGAATGTATGGTAACACATCATTTCATGTAATATATATATAATATATAATATAATATACTAATACTAACATTAATATTATATACTGTAATATACTGATCACTTTGAACCAGTTAAGCCACTACCAATAGGCAATCTGGACAGTGAGCCAACAGAGGCTTCAATGTTGGCATGTAAAACGTTATGGAGACAGAGAGGAGGAATTCAGATCCGTGTGTGCTTATAATCTGATGCAGATTATATTCTGTGACAGGACACAGAACCTCTTAAACTGTGAGCGTGCTCTGTGTGCACTGAACAAGCCGAAGGAGTGGAAAACTGCGTCCTGCGCGCATCGAACCTTAAAAACTGACAGCGCAGGGAGGGCAGGAGGAAAGGCATTCTCCGCTGGGTGCAAGCCGGCCAGAAACGGAGCGGCTCTTTCCAACGCAGAGCAGAGCCCCCAGCTGGGAACGGTCATGCGTATGATCTACGCTTTTGACCATATGGTACATGTACTATGCAGTACTGCGGGGCAACACAAACAAATCAAACATTTATTTATATTGTATCATACGAACAGCCCCTTGTGTTTGTTAATACTTTCCATGTGTTTTATATAACATATTTAAACATAAACAATTTGTCAGCTGTAACCTATTTTTTTAAGAAAATGGGTAGAACAATTTCCAAATATGTATTTAGAAAATATATTTTCTCATTCAGTGTAATGTTATATGTTACACTATTTTGATCGGAATGCTCCTTTAAGGCCAGCTAGCTATATTTGTATTAAAAATATGTTTTATATGGTAATGATATCACCCATGCAATGAGTTTTGGTGGGAGGTTTTTAGGATACCTGAACCCGCATCCACAGCATTCACGGTCACAAATGGCGAACCTGGTCTCTATTAATGTCAGGGCCTTCATGGGTCTTGTGCTCCAAAGAGCAGAGTACACTATGCTCCATTGACAATAGGTGGGGGTATAGATGATTTATGAAGAGAGAGAAGTAAACTCCCCCCATCTTGCTAGTCAGCCAATCATCATCTGCATATGACGCAGGGGTACGTCTCCCTGATAACGGGGAGACACAGGGGTACGTCTCCCTGGTAACGGGGTGACCCAGGGGTACATCTCCCTGCGTCAGATGAGGGCACCTCATATGCAGCTGGCACAGGCGGGTTTCAGATGAGGTGCTTCAGCACATTGATACAATCCACCCGACAGAAACACTTCCTCCTGGGCAATGCTACAGCCCGGGTGTGCTGGCCTGTGGGGGCCATTTTGGATGTAGGGATACTGCTTTGGTCTCGATGTGTAATGAATCGTAGCTGAAATGCTTTTGTCTCGATGTGTAATGAATCGTAGCTGAAATGGTTTTGTCTCGACATGTAATGAATCGTAGCTGTGTGTTACCTGTCCAGGTAACAGGCCGTTGAGTCTCTTTCCAAAATGACTCCCGTCAGTGAGAGTCAAGTTTCCATGGCTGTGGGTTGATTTATGAATCTTACCCTTCTGTGTCATTAACCCACTTTTAATCTGTTTTCAACATTTCATCTGTCGTTGTTTATAAGCCCCAGTGTGCACTGTAGCTCACAGCCAGAGCACTGTAAAAATTAACACAGCTGAGTCTGATTGAGTTAGGAAACGCCCCTCGCTGCTAAGTAGGCGCCTCACAGAAAACCAGGTCAGTGGATGACACTGCAATGATATTTTATTTTTAACGGTTTAATTCCTTCTTCGTCTGTGTTGCTTCTTTCTAACGGCGGGTTGCGTAACACTGCGGATCCTCCAGCACATTCTCCCCTACGTCTGAATGTGTGTCTTTTCTCCCTCATCTGTGCGATAAAACTATAAATAAACGTTCTGGTTATTTAAGGAGTGATCTGGGAGGAACCAAGGCTGAGAGGAAGAGAATGAGATGGATGAGGAGCAGGAGAGGGGAGGCGAAGAGAGGGAGAGGCAAAAAGAAGAATCCAGATGGGGGGGGCATTATGGGTGGACATGAGTGTGTGTGTGTGTGTGTCTGTCTGTCTGTGTGGATATGTGTGTGTCTCTGTGTGTATGTTTGAGTGTGTGTCCCTTTGTGTGTTTTTGTGTGTGTGTCTGTGCCAGTGTGTGTGTCAGCAAGTGTATGTGTTTCCGTGTGTGTCCCTGTGTGCATGTTTGCGTGTCTGTGGGTGTATGTATTTGTGTCTTTGTGTGTGTGTTTGTGTATCTGTTTGTGTCATTGTGTCTGTGGGTGTGTCTTTGCGTGTGTATGTGTGTGTTTGCCTGTGTGTCTGTGCTCATGCGTGGATGTGTGGGTCTGTATGAGTGTGTGTGTGTGTGATGTTCATGTCTCTCAAGGGTTGCCTTATTCACATGCCACTGATTGCGGTCTGAAATTCTGCAAGACTGTGAAAGAAGGATGGAAGAGAGAAGGACAGGGGGGTGAAAGAGACAGAGGCCAGAGGAGAGAGAGAGAAGGAGAGATGAGGGAGGCAAAGAAGGCTTTATCTTTACGTTGTTAGTCAGACAGTGAAAGCGTGACAGTTTCGTGCTAGCTTTAACAGCTAAAGCATCTCAGCAGAGGCAGGAAGCCCATCAAACACGGGCAGTTGCATGGAGAATAAAGCACAGTACAATGCACACAAATACACAATGCTGCTGTGAATACAAATATTATCACAAGATACAATTTATTTTTTATCATTATTATTATTATTATTATTGTTATTATTAATAATAATAATTATCATAATAATAATTCTGGTCCAAATTACCATTCCCTCATCACTCCATCTTTACTGTAAATAGAGAATTTGAATTTTGTGCCAGACTACTGCAGTGCTTTAAGCAGTCCAATACTACACAGCCTGTTGTCGAAATAAACAAATAAACAGCTAAATGAATTTGTTCATTTCACTATTTAATTTTCAAGAATTTTCAGGGCTTAAACAGTGCCTTCAAAGGCTTGGGGAGCTTGTCTTAGGTGACAGTTGAGTTTCGTCTGTTTCTCCAAACCTCTCTCTTTCTATGACCCACTTTTCCATACGTCGTCCCTCATATTGCCCCCAATAAGCCGCCATGTCTCCAGCAGAGGGCCACAAGGCCGCTCATCCCAAAGGGGAACAGAAATAGAGCTGTGAGACTCGGCTCAGTAGACAGCAGGGGGGGAGTGTTTTTTCCAATTACATTACAGATCACAAAGTGAGCAACTTCTCCCTAAAAACACATCGGTAGCTTCAGTATCAAAATCAGAGCAGATTTTTTGGTGCAAAAAGAGCGTGTTTAATAGAGCGTGTTTAAAAGAGTGTGTTTTCGTATCGTGTTCCCCTCTGTTTCCTGTTCCTCTCCACTTCCCGTTTCCTGTTCCCCTCCATTTAAGGTCAGCTATCACCTCTGCCCATGTGCAGAATGGCAGAGCGGTGAACGACCTCGATGTCATAGTCATTAACAAGTCGTTCGTCTTAAATAATTTAATAAATATAATTTGCCAATAACAGGCCATGGTTTAGGGTCAGAGCAAGAGCAAGTGTAATGAACAAGTGAAAGAGAAGAGGAAGAGAGGAGAGAGAGATGAGAATAGACACAGAGAAAGAGAGAGCAGAACTGTGAAGATGAAGGGATAGATGGATTTTCCCTCCCTCCCTCTCGCTCTCTCTCTCTCTCTCTCTCTCTCTCTCTCTCCCTCTTACTTTCTCCCTACCTTTCTCTCCTCTTCTCTCTCTGTATCGCGCCCTCTTCTTTCTCTGCACATGAAGGAGGCCCGGGGGAAGAGTGGGCTCATCACTAATTCATTCTTCCTCTTTGCAGAAGGGATGAGTTCTCATACTCACGCTCCTCTCTGGTCCTCTACACACGCTTTTTTAAGCAGTTTATCTACCAGGCAGTTAAAAGACAAACCTGCCTCCTGATGCAGCACTTCCAACCAATCACATTCCAGCCAATCAGCGCCGTTGAACAGGACCCGTGTCGATAGCTAATTTATCGATGGCTATTCGGAAATGGAGGCCTCCTGTAGGTCCTGGAACTCACAATTACACGCTCACGAAACACAAAATCAAGACCAGGGGGAGCCATCATTACTTATTGAATATGCAGATATTAATATAACTAATGTGCATTCTAATAGTAGCCTTTGGAGGATAGACTTGAAATTAATAATGTACGATTTATGGTGTTCAAGATCAGTGCATTATGTTTCATTAGTAAGAGGCACATCTTACACATGCACGAGGCACATGTGCACATCGTACACATTATTTCTCGTATGTGAAAAAACATGTTTTGCCAGCTGAAGCTACATAATGTACACAGCTCCCTCGCCACTCTGCAGATTGTCTCCAGGTTCCATTACCCCCCATTCCCAGCCCATTATTACATGAATATAAATATTAATATCTTGTCTAGCGCAGTGCTACATGGTTTTTCATACTCGGTGTGGTTGTTTTTTGTGTCAGGATCATATCGCCCCCGGCCCCCTTGCACACAAGCCCAGGGGATCAGTGCAACACAGTGATCGGATCTCCCATCTGTGGTACCTTCTAGAACAGGGGCTCCCAAAAACTTCTGAGGTCAACAACCCACTTAATGAACATTAATGAGCACAACATTAATTAAACATTAATGAGCACTCTGCAGTGCATGTAGCCATTTATCCAGAGCGATTTACACAGCTTCTTACGTACGGTCCGTGTATACAGCTGGATATTTACTCAAGCAATTTAAGTAAATTAAGCACCTTGCTCAAGGGTACAACGGCAGCGCCCCACCTGGGAATCAAACCTCACCCCCCCACCACCACCCCGATGTCCCACCATCGTCTCATCTTCTAACCATGCTAGCCATAATTATAGGAAACCAGGCCTGCCCAGCATTTTTGTATGTGACCCTGAGCATGCTGGGATGTTAAATCGCTTAATTAACTTAGAAACAACACCTGTGTGGAAGCACTTGCTTTCAATATACTTTGTGTCCCTCATTTAGCCTCTACCTGCTTGTAAATGTACAGTATATATATATGTTACAGTAAATGTGGAAAAAACTAATTTTGCTGATGTAAAAAAAAACAGATTATGCAATTCTCAAGGAATGGTGAGGCCATTTTCCAGAGAGCTGATTGGTGAGGGGATAGGATTGGATCTGTCATAAATTACCATGGCGAAGTAACCCGGTTAAAAGTGAGCCACAGTCGTATACATTCTCTGTCCAACTGGGAAAGATGAACAACTGGAACAAATTCGGTTTTATTAGGGGTAACACACAATATGGGAGAGGGGAAAAAACAGGCAGTGAAAATCTGTAATCCGTACTCGTAGTCGTAATCCGTTTTCCCAGGTCTTATCCACATCTACTTTCTCATACAATTTGTTTCGGTAATAATCAGGTTTGTCAGGCAATCCAGGTCATACATAATAAACCAAAAACAATAACTCTATTTTAATCACTCACCAATCCATAGCGCGTTTCCCATAGCTACTTTGCCTCTTGTGGCCGGAAACTGGGTGTCTTTTATTTCCCGAGTCTTCAGCAGCTATGGGTTTACCGGTGCGTCTCGTTTCCACTGAATTTCCAAATAAGGCTCGGGGGTGGAGCCAGCGGGTCGAGAGGTATCTCCCCTCTATTACAACTCCCCGCACCTCCCGCGACCGTCTGCCACACACCCTCCTCCTCAAGTCTGACCTGCAGGGAGGGGCGGTCTGAGCCAATAGTGCATCTCTCCTCAAGAGAGCGTCGGCATTTCCATTGGCTACACCAGACTTGTGTAGGACAGAGAAAGTAAAAGGTTGCAAAGATAAGAACCACCGAGTGACACAGGCATTACTGTCTTTATTCCTTGCCACACAGACTAACGGTGCATGGTCCATTACCAGGGTGAAGTGCCATCCCAATAGATCATATTTTAAAGTTTCTAGCGCCCACTTTATCGCTAGACACTCCTTTTTGACCGTAGAATACCGTTGTTCTCGAGGCAAAAGCTTCTGGTTAATGTTCAGGATGGGATGTTCCCCACCCTCTTGTAGTTGTGACAGGACGGCACCTACATCGGTCTCCAATGCATCTGTTTGCACTAGTAGGTGTTTCGCGAAGTCTGGTGTCACCATACTGGTCCTGAACACAGTATTCCTTTGGGATCCTAGAACGCTTTCTCTGTCCTCTCCAAAGGTAGGTAGAAATCTTCGATAATAGCTATAACTAAACCAACAAATGTGCCTACTTGCTTTTTTGTGAGGGGGCGGGGCCATTCTCATATCGCTTCCACTTTCTTTTCCTGACGTTTGATACATCACCTCCCGATAGTATACCACAGGTATTCTGCCTCCTGCAGTCCTAGTCAACATTTTGTTGGATTCGCCATGAGCTCCGCCCCCACAATGCCTGTAACATGGCCCATACCTGTTCGAGGTGTGACTTCCTTTCATCCCCATGTATGATCATATCATCCAAATAAGCCGCTACATACTCCCTATGTGGACAGAGGATCCGGTCCATTAACCTCTGGAACGTGGCTGGGGCTGCATGCAGTCCAAATGGTAGTGTCCTGTATTGGAATAATCCCTTGGATGTGGAAAAAGTCGTTTTCTCTCTAGCCTCAGGAGCTAATGGCACCTGCTAATACCCTTTTGTTAAATCCAATGTGCTAATAAACCTGGCCGTTCCTAGCCTGTCAATCAATTCATCAATCCTGGTCAAAGGATATGCATCAAATTTGGAGAGTTTGTTTAATTTTCTGAAATCATTACAGAATCATTAGTACTAAAACGATTGGACTACACTATTCACTATGTGACTCTTCAATGATTCCTGCATTTGGCATAATCTCTACCTCCATTCTGATTGCTTCTCTCCTTGCTTCTGGAATTCGATAAGGTCGCAACTTCTCCTTTTCGCACGAGCGGTAATGATGTAGTGTTGTATGACAGTTGTGTGTCCCGGTTCCCGGGAAAACACGTCCTGGTTACTGCCAACTAGCTCCAGCATGTCTTGTCTCTGTGCCTGGCTCAGTTGGTCCCCCAGTAGTACCTCTACAGGCGTGGTTTCGTGGTTTCGTGGTTACAGGACCTCTCAAGAGTTCCATCGTTTTAACAAATGTACATTATATAATTGAGTTACATTACGTTGTCCCAGCTGTCGGACCCGATAACTTCCCCCACCATTTTAATTCTTTCATATGGTGGATGCCATCTAGCCAGAAATGTACATTTGGATTTGGGAACTAACACCAACACTTATCTGAAAATCCTGGGGCTATGCCCCTCTATTATACACCCTGGCTTGTGCATTCTGTGCTTTCTGCATGTGTTCACACACAATGGGCCAGAGTGTGGCCATCCTATCTCGCATTTCTCCGACATATTCCACCAGAGTGCGATGAGGCAACATTTGTTGTTCCCAGGCTTCTTTTGCCGCATCCAGCAGTCCTCTGGGTCGTCTCCCGTACAACAGCTCAAAGGGTGAAAATCCGGTGGAGGCTTGGGGTATTTCTCTGATTGAAAACATTAGAAATGGCAGCTGCTGGTCCTAATTATTTCCGTCCGCTTCCATCAATTTCTTTAGCATCTGCTTTAATGTTTGATTAAATCTCTCCATTAGTCCATAAACTGAGGTGCATAACTGTGTTATTGTCATCATTTTACACAGATCTTTCATTATGCGTGACATGAATGGGGTTCCTTGGTCGGTTAAAATCTGGTCGGGAATGCCCATTCAGGAAAACAGCAATACCAACTCACATGCGATTCCCTTTGTGGCCATTTTGCGGAGTGGAATGGCTTCTGGGTATCTGGTGGCGTATTCCACAATGACCAGGATGTATTGAAAATGTGGTTTGACTGCCACCTGTTGGCATTTGGGACAATTTCGGCAAAAGTCTTCTACTGCTTTCTTTTTCTTTCCAGTGAAATCAGTTTCTGGTTCTCTTCAAGGTCTTTTCTACCCCCAGATGTGGCCCCAGAAGATGTGCATGAGCTAACTGTAGTATGGATTGTGTGAATGGTTTAGGCACCAACAACAGATCTATACATTAAATATTCTTTTGGATCACTTGATATAACAGCTGATTCTTGAAATGGGGGTAGATCATTTGACTCACCCCTTCAATGGGCTTCCATCAACGACCGTCACCTTCTGGAGAGCGCTAGCCAGGTTGGAGTCTTCTAATTGAGCGGTCCCGAATCGGCCTGATAATGTAGTGTTCTCGGGTTCCCCCTCCTGTTCCATTGGAAATAAATCCTCCAAATTCAGCTCAGCATTTTCCCGCTGTTCTTTGGCTGGTTCACCTTCAGAAAGGGGTTCCATCGATGCATTGGGGTCCACTTCCTTCTATCCACACCACTTGGTTTCTACTTCGCTGGTAGCTCTTGGCTGTTTTCTGATCCCTTTTCCTTTATTTCCTCGTTTTCCTATTTCTCCCGATATGCTGGACCACAGTTGGGCAAATAATGGAGAATCTCTCCCTATCAACACGGGTACAGGCAGGTTGGGTACCACTCCAGATCTTCCCACGTTCTGTCTCTTCGTTGTCTGTAAGTTTAAAATTGAGGTCTGGTATTCTTTGGTTTCCCCCGTGGTTATGGATAAAGTGTTGTGGGGCCGGGGACCGCGCAAATTCTGGTCTTATTAATGTCATTATATTGCCGGGGTCCAGGAGAGCGGTGGTGTCTTTCCCATTGGCCTTCATTGGTGTGACAGGGGAGGGGCTACTCTCATGAGCCCAGCATGATGTCAATAAGTCACAGGGACGCCCTGTAGCTACCTCACTGGCGAATGCCGTAGGCATCAGGGTATCGCGATTAGGGAAATTCCAGGCAATGTGACCTTGTTCACCGCAATCAAAACACTCCCTGCTGTCTGTGTTCATAAAGGGTCTTCTCCTCGGGAAGTTGGAGTATGAGGTCCCTTCATCTTTGGACGGGGTCCAGGTAATCTCCTCTGGCTTTCTTTTCTCTTTCGAGTGTGTGGTGTTTTCTGCCTTCAGCTGTCGTCCACTGTGCAAGACTTCTATTGCAGCCTGGTGTCCTTCAACTATTTCCACTAGTTGATCTGCACTTTGCTGGTTAGCTCGACTAGCTAGGTTTTGGCTTCAAAGGGAACCGAGTACATACATTTATCTAATACAATCCTTTCTATGGGATTCAAGGACAGGGGTTCAGCAATTAACCAGCTTTTCGCCAATCTGAACAGATCTGACATCTGTGACCTGGGGGATCCCGTTGGACCAAAACTCCAGTCATGTAATCTTTGTGCCCAGTGTATTAGGGTGTATCCATATTGCCTTACGATTTCCTTTTTCAATACTTCATAATGTGCGACTTGTTCCGGGGTCAGGTCCTGATACACTTTTTGGCTGGTCCCAGCTGTTCTGGTGGCTAATTTTCCCAGACCGCTGTTCTCTCGAAGGCTTGTAGGTATGCCTCGATGTCATCAGATTCGGTCAGTTTCAGCATAAACAGGGTTTGGGACAGAATGTTGCATTGGCCGCTGTCAGCTGGGTGAGCTCAGCTTGCATCAGGGTGGTCTACTGATGTCAGGGTGGTCTGCTGACATTGCTCCTCCATATCCGCCTCTATTAGTTGTTTAACTGGCACTTCCATTGCCTTTCTTGCCTGTTTAGTTATCCAACTGTGGTTATTTGACGCAATGTGTTGCTCGCATTCTCCACCATATGTAGCGGGAATAGGGGTGTGGGGGGTTCCACGCAACCAAGTTTGATAACCAAACACCACACAAGACGAACAACTGGAACAAATCTGGTTTTATTAGGGGTAACGCACACTAAGGGACTTTGCCCCTTGTGTGGGGAAACCGGGTGTCTTTTATTTCCTGAGTCTTCAGCAGCTAAGGGTTTACCGGTGTGTCTCGTTTCCACCGGATTTCCAAATAAGGTTCGGGGGTGGAGCCAGTGGGTCGAGATCTCCCCTCTATTACTACTCCCCGCAACTCCCCCGGCCGTCTGCCACAATATGTACAGGTAGTGAACGGAAAAATTGAAACATAAATGTAAAGACACTTCATAAGGTGTTAGTATAAGGCCAGTATGGCATAGAGTCTATCAGTGTCTGGAATTCTGCAGGAGGAATACAGCACCACTATTCCACGAGAAAGTCAATCAACTCACACTTTGATTGGGTTCAGATCTAGTATCTGAGAAGGCCATGATATATGGACAACATCAGTGTCCTGCTCCTCAAACCATTGGATGACTGCTCGTGCTCTGTGAATAGGAGCATTGTCATCTTGAAAGACCCCCACTCTGCAGGACAGAAATGCTTCACCATAGGATGATGGTGATCACTCAGTACCATTAAGTAACGATTGCCATCGATCTTGTCTTCTAAGGGTGTGATTGCACATTACATTACATTACAGGCATTTGGCAGACGCTCTTATCCAGAGTGACGTACAACAAAGTGTTAACCGTAGTCAAGAACAGTTTAGATGAAAGCCACCCTAGTGGGAAGTACAGTTCCTAGGTGCTAGGAGAAACCACATAGTTAAACTAGGATCCTGTAGGTAAATCTGTAGCCACAATTCAAAGGTAGCAATAAAGCAATCAATGCAGAAAATAATGCCTAAGCCTAATACAATACATAAACAAGTAGACATGTGTAAAACTAAGCAACTATGTCCCTAAGTTAACAAAAACCGGACTACGGGAGAGGTGCACCCTGAAGAGGTGAGTCTTCAGACATCGCTTGAAGGTGGCCAGGGTCTCAGCTGTTCTGACTTCCACAGGAAGGTCATTCCACCATCGTGGAGCCAGAACCTACAGGAGACGTGACCGGGAAGCGCAGGTGCGGAGGGGGGGAGGTGCTAGGCATCCTGAGGTAGCAGAACGGAGTGGTCTGGCAGGTGTGTAGGGTTTGAAGATCCTGAGGAGGTATGTTGGGGCTGATCCCTTAACTGCCTGGTGTGCTAGGACCAATGTCTTGAATTTGATGCGAGCTATGCCAGCACCATGCCGGAAATCACACTGCACACCTTTCTACCTGTGTGCATCGATGTATGCAGCAAATATTTAACATGCTACACATGCTGATATAAAAAAAATCTGTTACATTAGAGCAAGCTTGCCACTTAAATTTTTTTTCTTTTTTAAGACGTTGGAGTCCTGTGGCGGCTGCTCTGTCTCTGTGAATCCTGCCCTGGCATGGCTCGTGAGCCTCCTACTTATCTGCATGAAAGAGATGTTTATTTTAGGTCCCGTGGTCCCATGTGTCACATTTCTAACAGCTTTCACCTGCAGGTCAGCCTCTGCCCATAAACATAGACTCCATTGTATACTGCATAAGTATATTTCAAAAACACATCAGCAGTTTCAGACTGCTTAATTATCTAGTGAATAATTCATTGAAAGCCCCTTACGATTTTATGCAAAAATACAAAAATAAGAAAATGGAGAACGAACGAACAATGGGGGAAGGGGGGACACAAAACAAAACAAAAACATTTTAAAAAAACCAATGCATTGCAAAAATTTTAATATGCAATTTTGCTTTCATGTGTGAAAACAAAAACGACAGAGAACAGTGGCGAGACTCGTGCACTGGGTGAGCCTGAGGGGGTACGGGGGGTGACCGTGAGCTCAGCTGGAGCTGGGTGGGGGGGCAGCCTCAAAGGGTTCAGTCCACACACTATCAGCCGCAGGCAGGGTCTTATGTAACACACCAGCCAGGTGCACACGGGGCCCGTTTCTCTTTCCATCTCAGGTTTCAGTCCTTCTCTCTATATAAAGAAGATAAACCTTCATTATGTTTTTTAAAGTCCCTGATGTAGGCTTGCTTTTGAAAGAAGAGGCGGAATGGCTCAATAAACGGAAATGACAGACGGTGGACGAAGGTGGAGTGGAGTGATTTTTGAAAGTATACTGCAGAACCTGCCATCTGTACAGTTTCTGCTGCTCCATTTACAAAATCATGTCAAACATAACTTGAAGTGAGACCTGACATTCTGGCAGCACTACGGCTGTTGCTCTCACACACCTTCACCGTCGCTTCTGAGAGCGGAGGTCAGGTGATCCGCTCATCTACAGCACTGACACACCCCACGGTCTGGACCCACTAATCTACAGCACTGAAACACTGCACGGTCTGGTCCCTCTACAGCATTGACACACCCCACGGTCTGGACCCACTAATCTACAGCACTGATACACCGCATGGTCTGGACCCACGAATCTACAGCACTGACACACCCCACGGTCTGGAACCTCTACAGCACTGACACACCCCACGGTCTGGTCCCTCTACAGTACTGACACACCCCATGGTCTGGTCCCTCTACAGCACTGATACACCGCACGGTCTGGACCCGCTAATCTACAGCACTGACACACCCCACGGTCTGGACCCTCTACAGCACTGACACACCCCATGGTCTGGACTTGCTAATCTACAACACTGACACACCCCACAGTCTGGACCTGCTAATCTACAACACTTGACACACCCGACGGTCAGGACCCTCTACAACACTGACACACGCCACAGTCTGGACCCGCTAATCTACAGCACTGTCACATCCCACGGGCATCACCCAGGGAGGCAGGGTTCCTGGTCTCATTATGCAAAAGAGAGATCCTCCGGTCGATCAGGCACCTGCACCACACCTGTATAAACATGCGCAGTCCACTGCGCAGTGACTGCGCAGCTGAGCTTGCAGACCACGCGTGAAAAGTAGCATCGGCTGGTGACACGCACGTTCCAGTGGGGCAATCAGATGGGCCTGCCTAAAAATATTAAAAGCGGGATGAAAAGATTTGTAGAAAAAGAGTGGAGCATGCAAAGAGAGAGAGAGAGTCCTGTCTATGTGCTATATGTATCATAGGAATAGTCGCTCTGGATAAGAGCGTCTGCTAAATGCCTGTAATGGAATATGACCGTGGGCAGAATCAATTACTAAACCTCACAGGAACCTAATCCTAAACCTTACAGGAAAAGCCCTGAGGATGACATCATTAACCCTAACCATCAGATAACCACACCGCCACACAGGGCCCCGCTGTGAACAATGGTTACAGGGGCACACTTGATATATATACATTATAAACTCTCTCATACAGCCTTTCATTTCTGCAGCGCTCTAAAAAACTCGCCCAGGGACCCGCGGGAGGCAAAATACTTAGCAGGACCAGCCTGCCTTTGGCAAACAGTTGAGTTGAATTAAACGCCTGCCGTTTACCCAAGAGAATATATTTGTTATCTCAGTACTGATCGCAGAAACAAAGCCAGGGTTCATTCCCGATAAGGACCGCTGCTGAATAAAATGAAATGAGTTCCCAGGCAATCTGTGAACTCATCTATTCGGGATTGATCGTTCCACAAAGCAAAGGGGCGAAAGGTTACGAGCGATTCATTTTTCCCCCACCGGGAGATTTCCCCCTTGTAAAGCACTTCAAGCTTTTGAGTTAATTATTTATTCATTATTCTATTACTATTATTATTGTTATTGTCATTATTAAAGGATTAATATGGCTGAAAAACAATATTTTTATTCTGAGTTTGATTTGGTGTACATACTGAAAATCAAAAGAAGTGGTTTCAAAGCGGAGAAACTTGTCAGTGTGTGACATTCCACATCGAGAATGTGTAAGACATGAATGGCCACTTGATTTATGACTCCCTACATAGAAACGTGGATACGTTCTTTTTCAATGAAATGGTGTTAAAACATTTTTTGTTGAAACCGAGTACACTCCATCTCACTTCAGTCCCAATTAGCCTCCAGATCCCAGAATGCATTTTATTTAATCCACACACTGCTCGCCGTATTTCAATTATGTTCTATAGTAGGGAACCCAAATCAGAGCCTCTCTCTCGGCCCAAAGAGTTTCAGACGGAATCAGGTCTTTCGTCCTGATCCTGACGCATCCTGACTAGTGACAGGATGCTGAGAAATGTGCGGGGTGTCATTGCGCGAGTCAGTGAGCTATGCAGACATCCGTGCATTGTATTATATGTTCCGTAGCGCATCAAAAATGAAAGTGTCCTTCACGAAGGCATGTTTATTTGTGGACCATAACGGCACGCTCCTTGAGTCTCCTCCGCATCCTACAGCTACAGCTCAGAGAGCTGTATGTCAGGAAACGGGATGCGAGCTTCAGAAAGGATTCAAGCTTCGGAAACAGTACAGAAAGAGGATCTGAATGTCAGAAACAAGATTCGAGCTTCAAAAAAGGGATTCAAGCTTCAGAAAGAAGAATCAAACTTCAGAAAGAGGAGTTGAGCTTCAGAACGAGGAGTTGAGCTTCAGAAGGGGGGACACATAATTTTTTCTTGATATTTATCCCGAATGTTTCTTTATTACCCAGTTTGGAACACTCAGCCACAGCTGCAGGCCCAGGCTGCAATGTCTCCCAGTGAGTCTGAGCGCAAGTCTGCAGTCCTGCAGCTGAGCTGCGCAGTCACGACCTCTGTCCAGTCTGCAGTCCTGCAGCTGAGCTGAGCAGTCACGGCACTGGAGGACTGCGCAACAGGGCACAGTTGGAGCAAGAAGCCCAAACGCAATACGAGCACAAAATGAAAAAACACACACACTCACACATTTGTTTCTTAGTTTTTTTCTTTTTCCTTCATAAGCACAGCTGGGAAAGTTAATCATGGTGTAAACTCTTTGTGGAGAAAAAACAAAACACTTTTCTTTTAATTGGAAGTGAAGGACAAATGTTGACTGAATCTATGGCAGAATATTGAAACTCTATGAAGGAGCTATTAGTTTTAAGGAGGGTTCACAAAAACACAGTGTCCCAGTCACGATTGAAGACAGTCTCATGCTGGCATCATATAGCACGTACGAGTAAAAAGGACAAGCTCACCCTGTATTCAAACGGTATTGGAAAACATGTTTACATCACGTTTATCAAAGACAAACTTAACACTGAACATTGCAACTATTTTTAAAATGGCCGTTACTTGCCTGTCACAGCGGGATTGGCTGCCATAGCAACCTCGGCAGTGGTTTAAAAAAATAGGCCTCTGTCCACTTGTGCCGCATCATCCAGCCAAATAGTTCAACAACTGTACTGTATTTATGTTAGGGCTGCACCGATTCATCGATTAATTAAGATTCATTCATCACCAACTATTTTTTGTGAGAAAAATTCATCAGATTTTTAAATGTATTTTTAAATACATGTTAAATTCATTTTGAAATTGACAATACTTCCTCAGTGTAAACATGCTCGCTCATGTTATTTGACATAAGAACACTAGCTAATGCTAGATACAGCCATTTTCCATATCATACGTTTTTATCTAAGCCTCTTGGTGCAACCCAGCTCGGTGATAGATTTAGATTTCAGGGGTGGGAAGGGGTAGGCCGTTGTCTCAGCAGAGTCTATACGTCCACTTGTGGTATCAGAAATGTTTTTCCCCTGTTTCTGTATGAAAATAGGGCCAGAGAATGATATCACTCAGAGAAAGTAGGCAGAATGGCAACAGAGTTGCCCCCAAGTCCAGGGCCTGTATGTCAGGAGCTTGTCAGTAGACTATTTTTCAGTGGATGTTTGCACACCGATCCTACCTCTGTTTCAGTGCCAATGCGCTGGGAGCCTGCTGCGGTGACGTCGCCGCGGGGACAGAAAAGCCCCCTCGGGCTCAGGGTTGAGATACAGCGGTGGTTCTGCCGCTCTCTAGTGAAAATGTTCTCGCTGATAAAAGAGATGCATTAAATTACAATGCGATGCAATAGAGAAACCCCGCCCCCCCATATTAGCCTATTATGGAAAGTGGGCAGCATCATTTTCATTTCATTTAAATAAAATAACAGCCATTGCTTATAATGATTTAAAAAGAGTCATTGGGTGGGGGGGGGGCAATCACAGAGCTGCTGCTATATTACTGTTATGTATAATGTATTACGGTTTCCTAAAAGCTGATGTTATTTGTCAGCGATGGTCTGCACAATATTTACACCTGATATATACCGTTGATTTGTTGTACAGCTCATAATAATAATCTTAATTATGTTGTCAGGCAATATCATTAAAAACTCAGCAATTGCTGAAATACGGGAGAAATCGGGAAGAAATCACAATAGGGGAGCAGGCGGGATAATTTGTCTAAAATACGGGAGACTCCCCGCAAAATGACAAGAGTTGGCAGGTACGTTTATATGATTTCCCTTTTTATGGCATAATCGCTCACATATAAACTGTGCCTCCAATTGAATATTTAGAGTCTGTGGTCCTGTTCGAATTCCACTGTCTCCTTTGTGCACTCCCGCGATGTCCAGTCTTTAACAGAGGTTAACAGACTCTGCATATGTGACTCACACACACACACATCCTTACACACTCACGCATGCTCACTCACACACTCACACACAAACACGCGCACACGCACGCATATTTACATACACACACTTACACACGCATGCACATGCACACATGCACGCACAAATGCACTCACATGCCCACACACTCACACACACAAGCAGAATATACAAAAAAGATGGTGTAGATGAATTATGCCGCTGAGGGATGTAAAATTTAAACAAACAAACAAACAAAACCAGCTTCCCTGAACCTAATAATGGATGACCTCAGATGTCAATCTCAGATTTTATTTAACCAATCAAAGTAATTTGCTCTCCAAAGCTAAGGCTAAATTGGTTCACATAACTGTAACAAATGTGAATATGAAATGTATTTTTCCAACTTTTTCTCTTTTTTGTGCAACCAGCAGTTGCACTATGCTCTTGCGCCTGAACTCCTGCACCCTTCCGAAACATTTACACAGCGGGAGCCCACAGGGGTACTACAGGAGCGCGAACTGGGAACCTGTAAGCGCCTGGGGTGTCGCTAGGGGGCGCTCATTCAGCCACCTGGGTAACCCTCCCCGAAATGTGCGTATTTCTCTAAATAATTAGCAATCGTAAAGTAAGACACCATTTGGTTTGGGGAATTTAATTGTGAGAACGGACATTTTTACCACCCCCTCCCCACACACACACACAAAACAGTGTTGGAACAACAGTTGTAACGCAGCAGTTTGTTTGTCTATGGCAGCAGTGCACAGCGGATTATTTTTTTAGATTAATTTTACAGTCTTGTTTGCAGCCGGGCCCCCACGCGCACCTAAAACGGGTGGTTCACAGCACATTTGAGATCACCGACCGGCAAACAATCTTTTAAAACACTCATCATTTACTCCATTTGTCAAATTGGACACGTCGCTGAAATCTACGATGAGTAAACACGTCATTATATGAAAATACTTAATAAAAGGGATATTTTCAGTAAGTATTGCCGTAACAACGTTGTAATATATTAAACTTCTCAGCACACAAGCGGCATCTGTATCGCTCTAGTTTATACTCTATACTCTAGACTAGACTATACGTCTCACCACTGATGTTTTTGTTCGGACCGAATTTCCCCAATACATGCTAGCTACTTATTAAACAACACGAACAGCAGGACAGAGAAGTGATCAGAAAAAGAAAATTAGCATAACCCACTAACTTTCAACGATCAATTCTGAAACAACCAAAAATACGTTAAAATATATTCGCATTAATAATCAAAATAATATGATTTACCTGGTGCGCCTGTAAATACGGAGTGGGCACGGAGTGCGTAGAAATTGTGTGTCCAAATCCAAACTTTGACAGAAATCCAAGAAATCTGCTGTGCTTATTTTCGATGTACTTACATGGACAGAATCGCGCTACATCGCTGTTGTGTGTGTTAATGTATCTAGCGCCAGAGATATGCTTTGGCACGGATGTTTGGTCCTCCGATATGAATCGGCTTGTCTGTGCTAATACGCACAGCGCTGCACTCCCTAACTCCCTCCCACTCCCCCACAGAAATAAATAATCATTTTTTCTTCCTCTTGAATTAAACTCTCTCTCTCGCACCCGCGCGCGCGAGCTCTCACACACATACACTCACTGTAGCCTATGTCGATATTCAGTCACGACATCTTTCTGTTCGACTCACCTCATTAATTGGTTCCTGAGTTGTAGGCTATAAGGGGAACGTATGCTGAGTGTATAAGCAATTCACTCCTTGAGGTTAGAACCCAGAATATGCATGCTGCGGGTGTTTGGAGGAAACAAAGTTCCGCACCAGTTTTTTTTCAATTAATGGCGAGCCGCAATTATTTTTAACTTTCCTCACCCTGTGGACAGCACTCTTAAGCAGGGACCCGCGGTCACTGAGCCCCCATTTCTGTAGGTTTTGTAGGGTTTTTCACTTGGAGTACGAAGCGCTTAACAAGGTGTTAAATTATGTCTTGCTGCACAGCACATCAGACCCTAAATTATTATATTACTATAATTATGATGATCATGATCATCATTATTATTATGATTATTATTATTAATAATAACAATGATCCCTGCACCTATGGCAGCAGCAGCAGTGCTTGATTGTGAGGAGCATTAAAGTGAGTGGTGTAGGGTCAGGGACACAATGCTCTGTGATAGCAGCAGCGCCCGGATGGAAAGAAGACGGGATTACCGTGGATTATACAGAGACATGCATTTCATCATCTGTGCAGGCAAGAGAAGACACACTGGAGCAGCAGCAGCAGCAAACATCACACTCACAAACATACACACTTGCACACACACCACAAACACACACTCACTCACATACAGACACACACACCAGACACAAAACACACACACACACCAGACACCCACCCACTCACTCACTTACACACACACACACACAAATGCACACCCATTCACACACATACACATATGCCCACACGCACATGCATGCGCACACACACACACACACACTCATACACAAACACATACACACACACACACACTCATACACATAGGCATAGACATAGGCATAGGCAAAGATTAATATTTATTTTATCTATATATATATATTACAAAAATGATCTACATTAGTATATTGGTCTAACCATCAATTTGACACCTGTTGGAATTAAGTGGACAGGTCTATTAGTAGAGTGATGACTCTACAGTGTGTGTGATCAAAGCAAATACCCAGAAACACACACACACACACACACACAGAATAGGAGTTTTTCTTTGACCTTGCTTCTTTTCTCTACACATGTTGATAGTCATATTTGCTCCCCACCCCCCGCACACACACACAAACACACACACACTCACACATATACACACACACTCACACACACACAAACACACACATACATATGCACACATACACATACACACACACACACTCACACACATTTACACCAGGACCTTGAGCCTCAGCATGTCTATTCACTCTACAGCTCTGGCAAAACACATTCCACATCATTCAGAGAAATATAATAGTTTGCTTCAATGCTTGTACATGTGTGTTCTTACATTTCATAAACCTGGCGCAGTTTTGACTTGAAATAAAACAAATACTTTAAACAAAAAAAGGTTATATAAGACAACACTTTTATTATCTTTAAAGCAGAATTACGCAAATTTTCACTTGCGTTACATGTGAAATCATTATTCTTTTATTTCATTTCACTGTACTTTAGCTGGTAATCTGCATCTCATTTAGCCTCTGCAACAAGGAAAAAATATAAATATTAATACAAATATGCACAGAGATGAAGAGCCATGTCAAGGAGCCATAGCTAATGAAGAGTGGGAAGAACTGTCCACTCACTGTGTAAAAGCAGGATTTTCATCACCAGAACTGAAAGCGCTTGGCTTGGCCCTCGCAGGCAGAAATGCTCCCCATCTGCAGCTAATGCAGAGATACTGACTGTATCTAAAAGCACAGCGACACAGAGCGACTGTATCTAAAAGCACAGCAACACAGAGCGACTGTATCTAGAATCATAGCAACACAGAGCAACTGTATCTAGAATCACAGCAACACAGAGCGACTGTACCGAACAGGACAGCAACACAGAGCAACAGTATCTAGAATCACAGCAACACAGAGTGACTCTACCTCACAGCAGAGCAACACAGAGTGACTGTATCTAGAATCACAGCAACACAGAGCAACTGTATCTAGAATCATAGCTCCTACGCTCACGGAATTGAACCTGGACCATGCTGGTGTTGACTATGGCGAGTATCTCCATGCATATAATCTGTTCAGGGAGGGAAGGTGTACCACAGCGCCTCCTCTGGCCGATTGCAGAGGGACTGCGACAGCTTAACAACTGGGACTGTAGAGTCAAATGAGGATGAGGACACGCCCATCTGTTTGCGCTCTCCTGAACTGCACAAGGACCTTACACCCATGGGACGGGTGCTCTCCCGAACTGCACAAGGACCTTACGCCTGTGGAATGGCCTTCAACTGGGCGCATCACACTGGGGGAAGAGAGCATGGGATTAATAAAGTGAACTACCAAAGATTTTTTAAGATAAGTTTGGGTAGCAGAACAAGAGACCACAGGTGGAAATTAGTTAAAGGCTAATTCTGCATGGATATTAGGAAGTTTTTCTTTACACAGAGAGTTGTCAATGCCTGGAACAGCTTTCCAGGTCAGGTAGTAGAGGTAGAAACACTTGGGCTATTCAAGTACAGGCTAGATGCAGTACTAGATACTCTTTAGATTACAGCCTGTCATTATGTATTTTTACGTTCTTAGGTTCTTAAGAGGAGAGGACACTTTGCATTCAGCCGTGCATCAGCGGCCAATATCTGCTTAAATGGCCGCAGGTCCAGGCACTTCAACAATAACCTGCTGCCTTGATTTCTTATTTTTATTGTCGTTGTTATTTTCATCCCCGCAAAAAAAATGAAAGCCTTCAGTTCTGGCTGCTAGTCCTTCGCTCAGAGCAGATCCACAGTAGCCTTGGACTCACTCTGCGGCACTGAAAATAAAAAAAACTGTTCCACAGCAAAATGGTTCAGTGCTACAACAACTCTGATATAGTACTATTTCTCTCTGGAATGAGCTGACAAGAATGTGAGCGGTTCGAATGGTTGCACTTGTTTTCTCCACCAAGTAAAAGGTCCTGTGAAGACTGACAGGTAGGCACAGTCGGCAGGGGGGAAGACACCTTTGGAAAAACACCTTTGAGATGTTCTCTGTGCACAGTGAGTGCCTCCAGTAGCAGCACTAGAAATACTTAAACTTGACCTCTGACACACACATTCAAAGTCAAAGTGATCTCAGCTCCTAATTCACAAGCTGACCTTTCAGGGTGCAATATTCAGAATGGGATCCAACTTGTCTTTCAAACATAAAGTCAGATTTGTCCAGCATCAATACAACATTTGTGCTGCAAACATGGTGGTGAGTTTCTAAGCTCCTTTTTTAGTTTTTTCCATTACTCAACAGGACTGATTGGAAGTATTAGCTTTACAGATTGTCATTAACATTAGCATTTGAAAACCCATAGTGCTAGCACCATCTATGGAAGGGCTGACACAAGGGCTACATAAAGCCATCATAAGCACTGCATGAAAGCTTCATAACCAACACACAGGCATTCACGAATACTTATGCCAACTGACACAGACTGTCATTGGTTGTATCATAGACCACATTGCCGGGACATGCTGTACTTATTTTGCTATATTATGGTAACATCACAGAGACATGGCATATCCTGTGGAAGCCTCTGCCGATTGGCTTGAGTGTTCATATGGAGGTTGCTGAGGTGCTATGTGGTTCTTATGAAGGCTTCATGTAGAAAGTGTAACATTACCCTAGTGTCTTTCAAATGACAAACAGTATGTCATTTGTTAACACACACACACACACACACACACACACACACGCACGCACGCACGCACGCACGCACACACACACACACACACACACACACACACAAACACACACATTTACACATTCACACACACACAAAACTGCAAAACAATAAAACACTTAAAACAATAATGCCATTAACTGTAGAATTTCCTGCATGTTGAAGTCTGATATCAAACCTAATTTTACACAGATGCATACACACAGATATAATTATCATTTTTTATACACACATACAATCACACACATATACACACATGCACAAACACACACAAACACACTAGGGCTATCACAATTATATTTGAACATCGGATCTCATTTTGAATCTGTATTCCAACACCAGTTCCAAAGCTGAATGGGGAGATTTGATCTTTTAAGGTCCTGCACGCTCATTGTATTTCACATGTAAATTACTTTAGTGTGACAACAATCATCCTTAATACTTTTATTCTGATTAAAATGGTTATAATTGGAGGTATATGCCATATCTCTCATCTCTGACAATGAGCAAGGCTGTAAGGCAGGTAGGGTGCTAATATTCACGAGCTCGCCTTATTTGACATGCCTATTGATCTACATCAGCAACCAGTCCTGTGAAAGAAGATGTGAAAGTGCAAAAAAGACTGTGTTTCTGGGCAACTCACTGACTCTGTCCATTAACTGCCATTTGGCTCAGTTTCGCTCTCCCTCCCTTCCTCTCTCTCTGGGCAGTAGTCCCAGTTCATATAAGTGGCAGTGTACAATTATACCCCTCCCTCCATCCCTCCATCCCTGTCCTAAGTGTCAGGGAAGTGCACATTAATCACTACTTTCCACATACATCCAGGGTTACTTTCTCCCCTTCTTTCCCTCTCCCCTCTCCCCCTGTTCCTCTCTCTCTATCTCTATCTCTCTCCCCTCTCTCTCCCCCTTTCCCTCTCTCTCTATCTCTCTCCCCCTCTCTCTCCCCCTTTCCCTCTCCCTCCCTCCTCTCTTTCCCCCTCTCTTTCTCTCTTGCTCTCTCCCCCTCGTTCCCTTTGCCTCTCCTCCTCTCCCTCTCCTTTCCATTTCCCTCTCCCTCTCTCTCCCTCCCCCTCCCTCTCTCCCAATCTCTCTCTCTCCTTCTCTCCCCCTCTTCCCCTCCTCCTCCCCCTCTCTCTCCCTCTCTCCCTCTGTCCCTCTTCCCCTCCTCCTCTACCCCCTCCCTCTCTCCCTGTCTCTCTCTCCCTCTCTTTCTCCCCCTCTCTCTCTCTCTCTCTCTCTCTCTCCCTCCTCATCCACACCTCTCCTCCCAGCCTTTCCCTCTTCATCCCTCTCTCCCTCTCTTTCCCTCCTCATTTCCCTCTCTCTCCAGATGGCACATCCATTCTATTTTTGTTCTCCTTTCTAATCTTTGTTCTTTGCTTTTCTTCTTCATTAAAAAAACAAAACGTAATCTATGATTTAACCAGAGTTCTTTGTGGGGGGGGCAGCAGGTTCTTTGTGAAAATGGTACACACAGGAAAAATATGTTCCACGTATTACTTATAAAGCAATTAATCAAAGTGTTGTACATGTGCGTGTGTAAACAATATAGATGCCTTGATTAAAATGTAAATTCCTGTTCTTTATGATTCTGTCTCTAGTGGGAGGTATGGAGACGTTGCTGACCTCGGCATCGTCACAATATTTGGTATATCTGAGGAATACATTTTTCCTTCTTTTTTTCAAAGGGCCAAGATTGGCGGGCTGAATTTGACCCCTCACATGGCCGAGATCCACACGCCTGTCTGCTGAGCCTGTGATCTGCTACAGAGAGTCGAACATAAACATCACAACCAGCACCACAGATGTGAAGAGGATTTCATGTTCAGTAAACAAGGGTCCCTGATTGGTGAGAGGTCGTGATGGGGTTCCCCGATTGGTGAAGAATCGTGATGGGGGTCCCTGATTGGTAAGAGGTCGTGATGTGGGTCCCTGATTGGTGAAGAGTCATTATGGGGGTCCCTGATTGGTGAAGAGTCATGATGGGGATCCCTGATTGGTGAAGGGTCATGATGGGGGTTTGTCGATGGGGGTCCCTGATTGTGAAGAGTCATGATGGGGGTCCTGTCGATGGATGGGGTCCTTGATTGGTAAGAGGTCGCGATGGGGTCCCTGATTGGTGAAGAGTCGTGATGGGGGTCCCTGATTGGTGAAGAGTCATGATGGGGGTCCCTGAATGGTGAAGAGTCGTGATGGGGGTCCCTGATTGGTGAAGAGTCATGATGGGGGTCCCTGATTGGTAAGAGGTTGTGATGTGGGTCCCTGATTGGCGAAGAGTCATGATGGGGATCCCTGATTGGTGAAGAGTCGTGATGGGGTTCCCCGTTTGGTGAAGAATCGTGATGGGGGTCCCTGATTGGTAAGAGGTCGTGATGTGGGTCCCTGATTGGTGAAGAGTCGTGATGGGGGTCCCTGATTGGCGAAGGGTCGTGATGGGGATCCCTGATTGGTGAAGAGTCGTGATGGGGGGTCCCTGATAGGTGAGAGGTCGTGATGGGGGTCCCTGCTTGGTGTGATGGTGGTCCAGTTTCTCCTCCAATTGCATCACAGTTTTTGACGTCACGTGTAACGGCCGCTGCTTGTCAACTCTGTCCTGAGGAAGATGTTTGGGTTTGAATTGAACACGTTCATTAATGTGAAAGCATGTATAATGCAGCTGGACTCACACACACTCAAACACACACAGATGCAACACACACATTCACTCACACACGCACACAAACAAACACACACACACTTACACCCACACACATTCACAAAAACACACATACTTACAAACACACATTCACAAAAACAAACACACTTATATCCACACATTAACAAAAACACACATACTTATGCACACACGTACACACACACACATTCACAAAAACACACATACTTATATGCACACACACACAAACACACATTCACAAAAACACATACACTTACACACACACATTCACAAAAACACACGTACCTATGCGCACACACTTACACACACACACACATTCACAAAAACACGCATACTTACACATTCACAAAAACACACACACTTACATCCACACATTAACAAAAACACACGTACTTATGCACACACTTACACACACACATTCACAAAAACACACATACACACACAGTCACAAAACACACACACACACACACACACACACACACACATTTGTTTTGCCAAGAGACTAAAGTGTCATTTTATTGGCATTTTTAAAAAAATACCTTCTGGTGTGCTGTTTCTCTGTTCTGTGTTTCTTTGGACAGGCAGGGCTCATTACTGCTGGCCCTTGCACTCGTGTGGTGGCTCCTGCGTTATAATTGCAATGCCCACAGTCGTCCCCTCTCAAACGTGTCCTTTTCCACCGGGCCCTTTCTCCACTCACAGTGGCTCTAATGAGAGAGACGGAGAGATCTGTCCCTTTTGGCATCTTGTGTGTGGACACATGCAGGCGTGTAGGTTCTCCAGGACCAGGGCTGTGGGGCCCGTGTCCACAAAAAAGACTGTGTTTCTGGGCAACTCAACTGACTCTGTCCATTAACTGCCATTTGGCTAAGTTTCGCTCTCCCTCCCTTCCCCTCTATTTCCCTCTCCCCCTCTCCCTCTCTCTCTGGGCAGTAGTCCCAGTTCATATCAGTGGCAGTGTGCAATTATACCCCTCCCTCCATCCCTCCATCCCTGCCCTAAGTGTCAGGGAAGTGCACATTAATCACTACTTTCCACATACATCCAGGGTCACTCTCTCCCTTTCTTTCCCTCTCCCCCTTTCCCTCTCCCTCGCTCTCTCTCCCCCTCGCTCCCTTTCCCTCTCCTCCTCTCCCTCTCCCTCTCCCTCTCCCTCACCTTTCCCTCTCCCTCTCTCTCTCTTTCTCTCTCTCCCTCTCTTCTTTGTGAAAATGGTACACACAGGAAAAACATTTTCCATGTACTACTTATAAAGCAATTAATCAAAGTATTGTACATGTGTGTAAACAATATAGATTCGCAAAAACATGCATACTTACACACACATTCACAAAAACACACACTCACATACATTGTTTTTGCCCAGAGAGCAAAGTGTAATTTTATTGGCATTTTTAAATGTTTGTCTATTTTTTTACACCTTCTGGTGTGCTGTTTCTCTGTTCTGTGTTTCTTTGGACAGGCAGGGCTCATTACTGCTGGCCCTTGCACTCGTGTGCTGGCTCCTGCGTTATAATTGCGATGCCCACAGTCGTCCAGAGTTCCCCTGTCGAACGTGTCCTTTTCCACCGGGCCCTTTCTCCACTCAGCGGCTCTAATGAGAGAGACGGAGAGATCTGTCCCTTTTGTGCTTTGGGTACCTCAGCTTGGTTGTCTTGGTCATCGTTTTTGGCATCTTGTGTGTGGACACGTGCAGGTGTGTAGGTTCTCCAGGACCAGGGCTACGGGGCCCCTGTGTCTCTCCAGGACCACGGTTGGGGGCCACCTTAAAATCAGTGACAAATTCAGACCCAAGAAACCAGGTGAGGAAGAAAAGCAGGAGCCAGCAGTGTTTGCTTCAGAGGATACACGTACCAGTCTGCCCCCAACTCCCATCCCCCATACAGTCAGAATGGAATGGGCCAGCTAATAGGACTGGGGCAATCCAGACTGAGAGACAAATAAAATTAGGGGGGGGGGGGGGATAAAAAATGACCTGCACAATCTTTATTCCATAATGTTTTTTGCACCAACACCGCAGCCTGCCACAAGCGGAGCATGGCTATGTGATTGGCACTAATCAGATCCTGCACAACGGTCGAAGACAACAATTGATACGTGCTCATGATAAATTGTATCTGATGGATTCAGTTGATGCAGTTGGCATACAGGGCCCGATTGCACGCTACTCAACGCTTATGGCTTCGCATCTGTGCCTTAATGGTATTTCTCGTACGAGCGTCACTCGTTGTTAACGACAGTTCTGGGGTTGTTAGGCCCCTTGAAGCATGCAGAGGTAACCTAGGGGCAAAGGAACTCCAGACAAGAGTAAATCCGTCTTCCTCCCAGCTTGCCTGCTCTGACGTGACAGGATTTCAAGAGACTGAATTCTTTAGTGTCATAGCGCCAACTTCAGGACATTTAACCCACACTGGCAGTGGTTAAGTACATCCTGTTCTGGCTCTCTTGAATATCACGCTCATATGTAAACTATTTACAATCACATAATTATCTAATCAGATTATGGGGGGGGTGGCATTTGTGCTATAATCCCATGCAGATCTCAATTTCTGGGAATTTGTAGACATTTGTAGATTTGTAGGATTAAACAAAAATGTATTCAGTAAATTTACATTTGGGGCATTAAAGATGGCTGCAGTTACAATTCACATCAAGATCAGTGGCGGCTGGCGAGTAAAAAAATTGGGGAGGATGGGAGACATAAAAAAATTTAATAACAAATAATAAGAAAATAAGTCCAAACTTTAGGCTTTCTTTAACTACATGAGGAATTTATTCATCATAAAATGCATGTTTATTTAACAAATAGTATAAATCCTTTATGATCCCAGAATGTCACCTGTAAAAGACAAAACACACACAAAAAACCCCAATAAAACACATGAAGCACTATTTTGAAGTGAATTGTACTCTTGCAAACTATTCCTCTCCAAACAGAAGCTACTCACGCTGCTCTGCTGGCTTGGTGAGGGACTAGAGACTCTGGGTGACCTCTTTTTCAGCTGGATCGTTGAGGGAGGGAGGGACACTGGCTGTTTCTTCAACCTTTTTCTGTTTCATTGGGCCTATTGGCCATGTTGCAGACCTAGCCATGCTTGTCTGCTGAGCATGAGCAACTCTTTGTCTCACCACTGGTGCAGGCCTAACTGTGGATATACTGGGTGTAGCTGAAGTAGCAACAGAGGTGGTAACTGTTGTAACAACTGAACTGGATAATGCTATGGAGTGACTGGAATCAACAGCAGTACTTGCCTCAGCTCATCCTCAGGTCTTCTCATCTGTGTAGGCAGAACTCCTGGATGTTTGGCTTTCAGATGCCTGTGGAGATTGGCTGTAGAATCACCATGAGTAGACAGATGGTTCTGGCAAATAGTATACCTGGCTGATGTTGAAGAAATTTTAGTAAAAATTGTCCAAATGTTCCTTCTTTTTCGAGTGTCACTCATTTTGTTGGCGTTTTATGTTGTTCTTTACTCCTGTCACCTCGCAAAACAGCTAACTGGTCAGTCAGCCGCTAGCTTCACCACGTGATTATTTAAATGACCATTTATTGCACTTTGGTGAGGCAGGCTATGCTACTCAACTTGCACATTGCCCAGAAGTATAGCTCAACAAATTAATAGCACATGAATTAACCCAAGTCTTTTAAATACTTAAATAATGTACGGTTATGACACTTTTAATTAGCCTATGTATGGAAATAGACAGCTGACATTTTGATTATTTCATACTCAAATTACACTATATGGCCAAAAGTCAGTGCACACTCCTACTAATTATTGAGTTCAGGTGTTTCAGCCACACCCATTGCCAACAGGTGCATAAAATCCAGCACATAGCCATGCAACCTCCACAGACAAACATTTAGAATTTAGAATGGTTTGTAAAGAGCTCAGTGACTTTAAACACGGCACTGTCATAGGATACCACTTTTGCCACAAGTTTCTGCCCTACTAGATGTGCCCCGGTCAATTGTAAGTGCTATTATTGTGAAGTGGAAGACCCTAGGAGCAACAACAGCTCAGCCACGAAGTGGTAGACTACGCAAACTCACAGAGCGGGGCTGACAAGTGCTGAAGGGCATAGCACGTAAAAAATCGCCGATCATCTGCTGCATCACTCACTATAGAGCATCAAACTGCCTCTGGAAGCACCATCAGCACAAGAACTGTGCGTTGGGAGCTTCATGGAATGGGTTTCCATGGCTGAGCAGCTGCACACAAGCCTCACATCACCATGCGCAATGCCAAGCGTCAGCTGGAGTGGTGTAAAGCATGCCGCAACTGGACTGTGGAGCAGTGGAAACGTGTTCTTTGGAGTGATGAATCACGCTTCACTATCTGGCAGTCTGATGGACGAATCTGGGTTTGGCGGATGCCAGGAGAATGCTACCTTCCGGAATGCATAGTGCCTATTGTAAAGTTTGGTGGAGGAGGGATAATGGTCTGGGGCTGTTTCTCAGGGTTTGGGATAGGTCCTTTAGTTCCAGTTCCATCTTAGTCAATTAGGCGCTTCCAACTTTGTGGCAACAGTTTGGGGAAGACCCTTTGCTGTTCCAGACGTTGTTCCTAGATGTAGGCACTCATCGCTGTCATCTCGGTTCTGGATAATAAGGTGGCAGAATGGATGCATGTTTCTTGATAAACACTGCCTGGAGGTCCCTGTACGCCGACGGCACTTGGACCCATTCTTGGACCTCCGGTTCCCGACATGGAAGGACGAGGCAGAAGCCAGGTACTTTGACAGGTCAAACTCCAGCCCAGTATTTTCTCTGCGTTTCAGTCAATGTGGGGGTTGTGCCTGCTTAGCCAAGGGTAGCCACGCACCTGCGTAGCTGAGGAGATTGTGTGACAAGGAACTCCATCCGCTCAGTGTGGTTCTCCATGACAGTGACCTGGATAGGAATGGTTCGCTGTGTTATGGAGCCGGATGCCAGCAGCTTGCCGTCCAGAGCTGTAACTGACAGGGGGGAGTCCAACGACACCAGCGGAATTTGCAGTTGCCTGGCGAGACTGAGGTCGATGAAATCCCCAGCCGCTCCTGAATCAATGAAAGCTGGGACAGCGAGATGAGAGGTGTTTCAGCGCAGAGAGATGGGCAACATCAACCCAGTGATGTGTGTAGAACCGGGAGTGACCGCTGCACTTATCACCACCCTCCCAGTGTGGTAGAAGCATTGACTTTTCCCTGCAGCTCAGGACAGGAGTCGCGGTAATGCCCAAACCGCCCACAGTACAGGCAGCCATTCTCTCTTCGGCATCGTTCCCTCTCGGTAGCTGAGAGACGGGCTCTGCCCGACTGCATGAGTTCTTCCTGCTTGTTAGGGGAAGCTTGAGGTGTTGAACAAGAAACTGACGGGAGTGAATCGGTCCGCAACGAGTGTGATGTCCATGGTCGGGGTATGGGGTTGTGGCTGTGGCACTCATTCATACGTTCTCTGTGATGGTTGTCCAGCTGGATGGCTAATGCCACGAGTTCTTCCCACTGCTCGATGTGCCCATGGATGACGAGTTCATCTTTTAGGACTTCGCTGAGACCCTGCCGGAACACTGCTATCAGCGCCTCATTGTTCCAGCGACTCTCCGCATATGCAGCGACCGTCCGGCTCCCCTGCTTTGATCCGAAGAAGCTGGTTTGCCGCTTCTGGATCCCGGACCGGATGGTCGAACACTTTCCTGAGCTCGGACCTGAAGTGTGGATAGCTGTCGCAGACGGGACCTTGTTCCTCCCAGATGGCCGTCACCCACTGAAAAGCGGTTCCGGTGAGCAGGGAGATTTGGTACGCTATCCGGGAGTGATCATTGGGGAATTCCAACGGTTGAAGTTTGAATGCCAGCGAACACTGTGTTAGGAAGCCGTGACATCCCATGGGGTTACCGTCGCAGCGTTCCGGTGCCGGAAGGCGTGGTTCACGAGGTAAGTGGACTTGGTTATGGATCCTGGTTTCTGGGGAAGGCTGAGAAACGGTGGTCGGGGGTCTTGATTGTAGCAGCTCAGTGATGGTGGTGACTGGCTGTTTGACGGCTGAACGAATTCAGTTGCTCGGTTAGTAGAGCGATAGCTTGGTCCTGCCGTCTGATGGAAATTTCCTGGCTCTGGATGGTCATGCGAAGGAATTTCTGGGTCGGCTCGGTTCCCGCTGGTTTCCGATGGTGGCTTGGACATTCTGTCACGCTGTGTTGTAGGTGTGGAACCAGATGCAGGTGAGAGAGAAACCTAGAACGCGGAAATGCGTTTAAGATATTTATTATCCTTAAACGTCTGTAGAAAACGAAAGCAAAATCCATGTCTGCGAGGAATTAGAACGCCGATTGCGAGCCAGGCCTTCTCATCCAACATCAGTGCCTGACCTCACAGATGCTCTTTTGGATGAATGGGCGCAAATTCCCACAGACACACTCCAAAATGTTGTGGAAAGCCTTCTCAGAAGAGTGGCAGCTGTCATAGCCACAAAGGGGGGTCCAACTCCATATTAATGCCCATGGTTTTAGAATGGGATGTCCAACAAGCTCATATAGGTGTGATGGTCAGGTGTCCACTGACTTTTGGCCATATAGTATTTATATACAAATAACATTTAAACATATTTTATCAATTTTATCAATAGGTTCGTTGATCTGTGTGATCAGTTGAGGCACGTAGAATATACGTCATGTAATAATAACATATCGCCAATGATAAAGCGCAGACAATCAGTTGTATTTATTATGCCCACAAAAGTTTTTTCAATGACTTGCTATAGGCTCATCTTACACTTTCATTAACAAAGTAGATGCGACTGATTCGTGAGGCATATTCCTCTGACAGCTGGAGAAAGCGCCAGAGTTGTAATTAAATTCGCATTCACTGACTACTACTCTGTCCATGACCGTAAGCCATCGGCAGCAAAAAATTTAGGAAAAACTCAGGACAACCTCAAATTTCACAAGGCACCTGTCCCTAGCGAGCTAGCTAGCTTACTCTGCCAACTACCATTTCATAATTGAGATCGATCACTGGAAATAGTTTGCGTCATACACAAAATTATGTGTCATACAGCAACAAAGCTGCTCCAGCTAACAACCTAATAAATACATTTAATAATAACACAACCAAATATAAAAGCATAAAATCGCGTTTGTTTTAAGATTATCAAACGATTACAGAGAGACGGACAAGCAGTGGTCTTTATAATACCCACAAAATTACAATAAGATTGCATGTTATAATCTTAGAAATGTAGCTGATTTTATTTATTTATTTAACTTTTCAGTTTCAGGGAATCTCGCGTCTGAGTGTCAACGCTTGCATTTGTCTTTAGAGAGTGTTTAAGAAAGTACTACAATATAGTCACTGATTTGTTCACACACAGGTGAGTGGAGGTAGAATGTTAAGTGTGTGAACAGTAGACATGACCTGTGTGAACTTAAGAACATTTAAGAAAACAGTCTTAAGTCACACAATATCTCCTTTTCTATTACAGGTTGTGTGCCACAAACTTCGCCAACAACAATGATTAAGTAAGTTTACTGTTCTATAGCCCCAGCGATGATCCCTAACCTTTGCAAGTCATTTTGGATTTTTTTAAAACATACGTCAAATAACAAAAAATGTATTAGCACTTCTCAACAACCTCAACTCACATTTTCAGCAACTGTCATTTTGTGCATTTGCCTCCTGTTCGTCTACAAGGAGTGCATGCTGTTACTGGATCACACATGTAAGCTCCTGTGCATTACTAGCAGTGTGCATGCTGTTACTGGATCACACACGTAAGCTACTGTGCATTACTAGCAGTGTGCATGTTGTTACTGGATCACACACATAAGCTATTGTGCATTACTAGCAGTGTGCATGCTGTTACTGGATCACACATGTAAGCTCCTGTGGATCTCATCAAACCTTTATTTAATCAGAAATAAAAACCCATTGAGACCGAGGTCTCTTTTTCAAGGGTGATCTGGCCAAGAAGGCAAGCACGAATTACGTCAAAGAATACATACATACATATACAATACATAACAAGGCACAGTACACATACAAGTTATCAGTAGACTACTGTACAACCGAAATTAAAAATGAGAAGATCTACGAGCAGTGTGCATGCTGTTAGTAGTAGTAAAGTGTTGAAGGTGTCGGTCTAGACAGGGATATCGGGGCGATTAACGACCACGCCTACTAGCAGGGCCGCCAGCGTACACACACACCTGTGCCACATTTTCTTAATGTACCTGTGTGCTTAAAACTGCTCTGCTTTCTTAGTTGGTGGCTGGGGCCGGGAACCAAATTACAGAGAGAGGAGAGGACAAGGCGAGTAAAAAGTATCCGATTTGTATTTTGCCAAAACGTTGATTTTATTGTACTTTCTTATTTTGGTTTATTGATTTTGTCCAGAAGCCTGGGGTGGAGGGGTTGAGAGTCTTTGGTTTATTTTATACTGTATATTTAAGTATGTGTTCTCTCCCTCCCTCTTTCTCTGTGGGAGAGAATAATAAAATCCGGTCCGCAGACCAACAACTCCATTCCCTGCTGTTTCTCTTCCACTCCTGGGTGTATCGCACGCCGTGCAACATATGTTTGTCATAACCTCACTGAGTTTGAACTTAACCATCCAAAGCACAGAAAAGGGAACCCGCAGCCGTATTAAGAACATAAGAACATAAGAATACATAATGATGAGAACGGGCCGTTCGGCACATCTAGGCTCGTCATGTCCTAATCTAAAGAGTATCTAGTACTATATCTAGCCTGGACTTGAATAGCCCAAGTGTTTCTGCCTCTACTACCCGACCTGGCAAGCTGTTCCGGGCATTGACAACTTTTTAAAGAAAAACGTCCTAATATCTGTGCAGAATTTGCCTTGAACTAATTTCCAACTGTGGCCTCTTGTTCTGCTGACCCCACTTATCTTAAAAAATCTTTGGTATTTCACTTTGTTAATCCCTTTTAGGAATTTAAAAACCTCAATCAAATCCCCTAAGTCTCTGTTTGCTAAGCTTAAATAGATTGAGTGCTTTAAGTCTATCATCATAACTTTTACCTTTCATACCAGCTATCAGTTTAGTTGCCCTTCTTTGGAATTTTTCAAGAGCTTCTATATCTTTCTTGTAGTGCGGTGCCCAGAACTGCACACAGTATTCTAAGTGAGGTCTGACAAAGGCATTATATAACATTAATATAACTTCCTTTGATTTATACTCAATACTTTTTGCTATGTATCCCAGCATCCTGTTGGCTTGTTTCACTGCTGTAGCACACTGCTTTGATGCAGATAGGCTTTGATCAACTACAATTCCTAAGTATTTTTCAAATTGAACACCTACAAACTTTTTGAAAACCATGAAATACTCCTCGTTTTTATTTCCCACATGCATAACTTTACATTTTGCAATATTGAATGTCATCTGCCATGTATTGAATGCCATTTTTGGATTTTGTTTAAATCATCTTGGATTACTTTAGTCGATTCCAAACTGTTTGCCAAACCCCCAAGTTTAGTATCATCTGCAAATTTAACTATTTTGCTACTAACGTCCATATCAAGATCATTTCAAGAGCAGAGGTCCCAGCACCGATCCCTGTGGGACACCACTGCCCACAGCACCGAGGTCAGATATGGCCCCACCTACTGTTACTCTTTGTATTTGCCCTTGCAGCCAATTATAAACCCACTCTGAAACTACTCCTGCAATTCCTACTGAATTCATTTTAGCAATGAGCCTCTCATGTGGTACCTTGTCAAATGCTTGCTGAAAGTCAAATTATATAATATCATAAACCTGGTTCAGGTCAACACACTTTGTAGCCTCTTCGAAAAAGTCCAGGAGGCTTGTTAGGCATGACCTTCCTTTGAGAAAACCATGTTGGCTCTCCCTTAAAATACTATTATTTTTCAAGAATGATTCCAACTTATCCCTAATAATACATTCCAGCATTTTACATGCGATGCAAGTTAAACTGACAGGCCTATAGTTCCCTGGGTCAGTACGGTCCCCCTTTTATATATTGGAATTATACTACCTTGCTTCCAGTCATCTGGTATTTTTCCAGTGATTATGGATTGAATGAAAATATCTGTCAATGGTTTATAAATAATTTCCCCAAGTTCTTTGAGTACTCTGGGATATATGCCATCCGGGCCTGCTGCCTTATTTGTCTTAAGTTTTTGTAGTTTTTGTAGTACTTCTACTTATCTCAAAGTCCTCCAAAACATTCTGTACCTTGTCTATACATTTAGGCATATTTATAACCTCTTCTCTAGTATAGCTCTCAACAAAGTAACTGTTTAGTGTGTTAGCAATATCCTTATTATTATAAACCAAAGTTCCTTCCTTATTCTTAATGCACTTAACCTCATCCTTAACTTTCCTTTTTCTACTACAATATTGAAAAGACTTCTTAGGATTACTTTTTGCATCTTGGGAAATTTTTATTTAGCTGATCTTATTTCCTCTTTAGCTTTAGCCCACATATTACAATAATCTAACTTTTTTCTCTCTGAGTTATCCTTTTTAAATACTCTGCACGGTCGCTTCTTTTGCCTCAAAATCTCCTGTAAAGATTTAGTCATCCACTGCGGAGACTGTTTTTTCATCCTATTTTTCCTTACTTTTGGGATGAATTTACACTGTACATCTACAATAACCCTTTTAAATATTATCCATTTTTCATTCACAGTTCTGCAATCTAGAAGTTTTACCCAATCTATATTACTTAAATTCTCTCTCATTTTATTAAAGTCAGCTCGTCTAAAATAAAAAATTCTAGAGTTAGAGGAGGCTGCCTTAACTTGCCAAAAATATCAAAAATAACTGCACTGTGGTTACTTGCCCCTAGTGGTTCTCCTACCTCTGTGCTGCAAATTCTATCAGGATTTCCCTCTCATAGGCTGAGTAACAGACTGTACCAAAAAGCAGTCATTGACCATATCTAAAAACTCCTCTTCACATTTGCCCTGACCTGTCATTATCTCCCAATTAATAGAGGGGTAATTGAAGTTGCCCATTATTATCGTCTCTCCTTCAGCACAGGTTTGCTTTATGTTACCAAAGAGCATACTATTTATGTTACTGTCTGAAGCTGGGGGTCTATAGCATACTCCTACAGTAAGGTCCTTCTCATGATCTCCCAGTAATCTAATCCAGATGTCCTCACAAGAAACTAATGAGTTTATACCTGGAATTTCCTGCACATTAAGATTGTCTTTCACATAAAGGGCCACTCCCCCTCCTCTTATATTAGTTCTATCCTTCCTAAACAATTTGTCCCCCACTACATTTTATTCATCCCCATCCGCTGCACCAAGCCATGTCTCAGTAATCCCAACAATGTCATAACCCCCATTCAACATGACAGCCTCCAGTTACAAAAAATTATTTTTTATGCTTCTTGCATTTAAACACATGAACTTCAGAGCCTTACTCACACTTACATTGTCCTTCCCCTCCACACATAACTGTGCCGAACCACCTCTATTCACATTATGATCCAAAAAATCTTTATTAATTATATCCTCAGATTTATTATACTCTGCCCTGGTATCTTCCATCTGCGCAGTCTGTACCTCCCTATCCATAATACTACTACTACTACTAATTTCCCTCCCTGCCCCCCCAGTCCCTAGTTTAAATATTCCTCCGCTACCCTGAGCATACGCTGGCCCAATGCATCTGTACCCCTCCGGTTCAAGTGTAGCCCGTCCCACTTGTACAGGTCACCCCTGTTCCAAAAGGAGTCCCAGTGCCCCATAAACCTGTACCCCTCTTTCCTGCACCAGGTTTGTAGCCACGTGTTAAATCTCCATATACAATTCTGCTTGCCTTTGCTAGCACGTGGTACTGGCAGAATTCCAGAGAAGACCACCGTGGAGGTTCTGCCCCTTAACTTTGATCCTAATTCTGTACATTTGTCCTGCAGAACCTCAAACCTACTGTGGAGGATGTCGGTCTCGGCCACATGGGAGTGGCATGGTTGCCTGTCTTGTTTCATGTGGTAGAGGCCTTTGGAGCAGTGAGACTTTCCGGGGGCAGGGTTTGGCACTCTCACAGGGTGTGAGAGTGAACTGTCGCCCGGAAGGGAGCTCCAAAGGCCATAATTGGTTTAATTATTATTTAATTATTTAATTGGTGTCAATCAGTCAATTGATAGGAAAGTCAATTGGCTGATTGGGTGTCTGGGTGAGAATGTGAGTTGAGTGATTGTGATTGGGTGATTGCCGCACGAGTCCCACCTGAGCCAGGCAGAAACTAATCCTATTTAAGAGCAGGTGGGGCAAGTGGGGAGTCAGTCTTGTCTTGATGTGTGCGTGTGCGTGTGCGTGTGCGTGTGCGCGTGCGTGTGCGCGTGCGCGTGCGCGTGCGCGTGCGCGTGCGCGTGCACGTATGTTGTGAATGGTGATGTTTGATGTGGAATGTTTGATGTGGAATGTTTGAGGAGTTTTGTGTGCGTTTGTCGAAAGTGACTGAGTAGAGTGCTTCCTGTGTGAGTGGGGAAGAGGGAGAGGGGGTGCGCTAAGAGTGTCTGCCTCTCTCCCTCGGTGTGATCGAGAGAGTGCGAGAGGGCGCCCTTAAAGAGGGCACCTCTCGCCCTCAGTTATTTGTGTGATTGAAAGGGAGTGCGCCCTTAAAGAGGGCACCTCTCGGCCCCAGTTTTATGTGTGATTGGAAGGGAACTCACACTCGGCAGTGGAGAGGGTTTCTGAGCAACAGCCCAAGAACTCACTGGAAGAGTGGAGTGTCTTGGGACTGGTTGCCAGAACTCTCACTGTGGGGAGTGGCGAGTGTCTCGGGATGAATGGGTAAGAGAACTCGAACTGAAAAGTTCGAGTGTCTCAGTATGAATGGGTGGGAAGCACTTGAAAGGTCACTGGATATGTGTGTGCCTGAGGAGGTTCCAGGGGAACTCCGGAGGAAGAGGCGCGGTGTCCCGTAAGTTTGGTTATTTTAACTTGTTATTTTAGTTTGTTGTTTTTACCCGAAAGCTTCGCAGCAAGTAGGGTGAAGATTTTGTGTCTGTGTTTGTGTTGGTCTTTGTTATATGTTAACCTGCTACTCCCACTGTCTCTCTCCCATGTCTGGGGGGAGAGACAGAAAAACAAATAAATAAAATCCGGTCCGTAGACCGACAAACTCCACTCCGTGTCTCCTGGCTGCTCTGTTCCCGTCCAGGGTTTGTCACGTGGCGTGTGACACCTACCCTTACCTATGTCATTAGTTCCAACATGGACTATGACCACTGGATCCACCCCTGCTCTGGCCAGGAGCTTGTCCGCGTGTTCCAGGAGGTCTCCAACCTGAGGACCAGGCAGGCAACATGCCATGCGAGAGTCCTTTTCCCGCAAACAGACTATACTGTCTATACCTCTAATTATAGAATCCCCCACTACAATTAACTCCCTTTTCATGGGTGGCATGGCCGCCAGGGTGCCCTGGGGCTCATCAGTCCTCCCACTCACAGAGGGCTGGGCCAGATCCTCTTCCTGCAAGGGCTGGAATCGGTTGGACACCACAATCTCTGGAGATGCCGCCTCTGCATGTGCATGCACTTTTCTACACTGGCGCCCTACCGTCACCCAACCTAATGACAAAACGTAGAACCCTAAGCAATAATACAAACACAATCCAGATAATCCGTTCAAACTCTCAGCTGAATATCTGGGCAAGTTCCACAGATTCCCAAGTGGTGGAGTGGCTTCCAGACACCAGGTGGCAGCATTTACCGCCGTCAGGACATACTCAAACCACATCCTGATTAGCGGGGCCCCGAGCTCCTTTTTTTTCTTCTTCTTTCTTTACAAACCGAACACAGTTTGGCATATTCATTTTGGTGATCGCTGAACTCTGCTAAACTGTTGTTTGTGGAGAAAAATAAAAACAAACACTTGTATTTAATTGTGAGTCAAAGTTGATTGCATCCAGGCCCTTGTCTCTCATAGCACTTATTTACAGATATTTATGAGCGGGACAAGCCTCGTCTTTCTTTAAGCAGGTGAGGCTCCTGCAGCAGAACTGGGTTAAGTTGTGATAAATACCTTGCCAGCAGTGGCTGTCTCGTCCTTCCCAACTGGGCACCAAAACCAAAAACACCTGACAGAGCAAGCAGAGAGCCATGGGGATGGAATAATTGGGGCACCAGGAGCTGCCTGATGATCTGTCCCTCCTCCTGTGTGATCCTGGAGACGAGGCTTCAGCAACACCGATTGAGCCCCTGAGCCCCTGCCCCAAACCTCCTGAGCTGGGTGCAGACTTCATTCACATAGTTTCACAGAGTTGGCCCTGCTGTAGTTTTACAGTGTTGCGCCTGCTGTAGTTTAACAGTGTTTGTAGTTTTACAATGTTGTCCCTGCTGTAGTTTTACAGTGTTTGTAGTTTTACAGCGTTGGCCCTGCTGTAGTTTTAGTGTTGGCCCTACTGTAGTTCTGCTATGAGTATAATTTTCACTATAACTACAAAAAGGCACACAGTGGAATTGCAGTTACCCAATTAAAACTAGCTAGCTTCACCATCAGTCCACCGTGGCTGTAAGAGGCGTGTCAGCCACAGTTGATATTGTTCATTGGGAGCGCTTTTTAATCAGTCGCATGGGAAACTCTGGCCTGCTAAACGAGTGGAGCTGCCATCTGTGCTGAATCCTCCAGACTCTCCTCTCACCGAAGATCACACAGAGCCACATTCAGCTTGAAATCTCGACTCTTGTCTTCTCAACCTTCTTTGATGCATCAAACATATGGTTCTGTGTTCATTCAATGGATATTGTTCCCAAAAAGCTAAACGTTTGAAGTTATGATCAATGGGCAAAAACATGCATCAATGATCCACTGTGCGTGTCTGGCATATATATAACTGTTTTTTTAAATGTATAATTAATTAAGAAAAAGAGTTGTGTTTTTTTATTTGACATTATAGAGTATTTCGTGTTGCTCAGTGGCAAGAAATCCCAATTAAATCAATTTTGATTCCATGAAGTAAGAAAATAAAACGTGAAAAATGCCCAAGACGGTGAATACTTTTTATATCCACTGTACGTAATTAGACAATGATGAGAGTGTGACAGTGATGAGATGGAGCGGGGAGGCTGAGCTGGTTCAGATTGCCTGTGAAGTGCAGGGACCATAACAAAGCCTTAGGCTATGAGCCGCTATGGCTATGCGAGGACTACTTCAAATATTTAGGATAACATGAAAAACAAAACTTCCTCTCATTTCATACTCCTCTCACACAAACCTCAGTAAAAACGTATCTGGCTGTCTGGAAGAACCTTTGTGGAAAGCCAGAGAGATTAATAGAAGCAGAACTCTTTGGTTCTGGAGCCACAGTAGCAAAACATTTTTGACGAGTTACAGCATCCTCCCTAGGAGGAGCCAGCAGCCGCTGGGGAACAAATCCAACAAATAGCAAAACGGAAATGAAGGATAATACTGATGTATACGAAGTTCACATATATGAACACAGACACCATATAGGCCGGCCCGCACACACACACATGCACAGACACACACATACACATATACACTATCGGTCAAAAGTTTTAGAATACCCCCATTTTCCAGTTTTTACTGAAATTTCAGCAGTTCAAGTCCAGTGAATAACCTGAAATGGTACAAAGGTAAGCGGTAAACTGGCAGAGAGTTAAAAAAAAGAGTTTAGGTTACCAAAAACTGAAAAATAATGTCAACTTTTTTGGCAGTGAGTAGTTTCCTACACCATCAAAAGGCACTTGGAAACTGGAGGAAACAGACAGGAAGAGGTCTGGCAGCCAGCTTGCATGATAGGCGGCTCACAGGACAACAGCTTCAAGCACAGTTTAACACTGGTCGAAGTAAGGAAGTCTCAGTTTCAACTGTGAAGAGAAGACTTCAAGCTGTAGGTTTGACAAGTCAAGTGGCAGTAAGAAAGCCATTGCTAAGATGACAAAATAAGAAAAAGAGGCTTGCCTGGGCCATAAAGGTTTTGTAGGCCGTCGAGTAGGCGAAAGGATGGTTCCTCAGTGTGTGACACCAACTGTCAAACATGGAGGAGGAAGTGTGATGGTCTGGAGGTTTTGGGCTGGATCCAGAGTCGGCGACTTGCACAGAATTACTGTTAACCCATGTTAACCCATTACTTATTCCCTGAAATGGGCCTTTCTGAAATTTACATTATTTTTCAGTTTTTGGTAACCTAAACCTTTTTTTTTAAACCTCTGGAGGTTTACCGCTTACCTTTGTACCATTTCAGGTTATTCACTGGACTTGAACTGCTTAAATTTCAGTAAAAACTGGAAAATGGGGGTGTTCTAAAACTTTTGACCAGTAGTGTACATACACACACACACACATACCTGTATACACCTCCTTTGCCCTGGTCTAAATCCAGTCAATCATTTTATCCATGATCTTTATTATTAATTATTTACTATATAATTGTTATTCATTTTTTGTCAATATATTGCTATTTCTTCTGACCTTTTTTTGGAGGTCAGCAAAAATAGAAATGTCATAATAAAAAATGAGGAAATTTGAGGAAAAGAAAATACGCTGGCTTTGCTACAGGTTTCCACAGAACTGAAGTAGTTTAGAATCAGGAGCTCTGCTACAAGCAGTAGCGATGGCCCCTGAGAGCTGGTCACTGGACAAGGGCCCCCCGGGTTGGGCACCCCTTTAGGGCTGCCGTTTGGGACCCGGTGAATCTTCACAGGCGTTGACAGATTTTAGAGGCACAGGCACAGAGAGGGGAGGGTGTAGTAGCCCCTTAACTAGGCCAGTCCAGCTGATTATTTTAGGCTCAAAATGATGAATAGAATGCCCTGTGGGTTCACTCCAGTGGCGGCTGTGCAAAGGCGAGGGAGAGTGTTATTGAAGGTGGGAACGAAAGACTCCCAACCCTTTTCTCCTTCTCCCCCGCCCCCACGTCTCACTGTTTCCAGAGATTATAAATAAAACAGCATTACTATTAGAGCTAGCAGTGTGAATTAGGTTGGGTTTCGAGTTTGCAAAACCTGCAAGTAGATTTTTATGTGCATACAATGAAAAATGGAAATGGGACAACTTAGGGGCCCAGACTGCAATGCCAGGATAACTGGAGAATCACTGTGGAGGCGCATTGTGATAGAAGTTTTTTTTTATCACCCTCCCCAGATCATTTGGGTTGAAGGTAACAGATATGGACACAGATCCAAGGACACAAAAGATTGTCTCATTCTAAATCAACTTCCCTAAGGTTATGAGCAGCCTAGTCAGGCTCATAGTGCTGTAAGGGTACGAGCAGTCTGGTCAGGCTCATAGTATTGTAAGGTTATGAGCAGCCTGGTCAGGCTCATAGTACTGTAAGGTTATGAGCAGTCTGATCAGGCTCATAGTGCTGTAAGGTTATGAGCAGCCTGGTCATGCTCATAGTACTGGAAGGTTATGAGCAGCCTGGTCAGGCTCATAGTGCTGTAAGGCTATGAGCAGCCTGGTCAGACTCATAGTACTGTAAGGTCATGAGCAGCCTGGTCAGGCTCATAGTACTGTAAGGTTATGATTGCTACTAAAGCACAGCAGTGTATGGTGTGTTTTACAGTGATGTGAGGCTATGTGTTGTACTAAAGCATGGCAGTGTGTATTTTATAATGTTGTGAGGCAGTATTTCTCTGATCTCTCTCTTATGAATAACTTTATGATTGCTCTCGTGCCTCATTGTTCGGGACTACATCCATGCAATGAGAAGGTCATGTTTTGTGATCATTTATAAGCACTAATCTTGTGCTCATGAGAGCTTTGGTTGTTGAGTGTTCTCACTGCAGACTATTGTCTTGTTTTGTGCTGAGCCCAGCCCTGCCAGTGTTGAAATATCCATGGAAACAAATACAAACCAAATCTAAACTAACCTGAAAAGGTTGTCCTGATTTCAGGAAGATAAAAGAGCAGCACCAATCGGGTGCCATGACGTGAAATATCAGCCAGAAGGAGTTCTGTGTAAGGGGTCCATTCAGTTTAGTTAAAAAAAATGAACTTAAAGGTTTAAATCTCCATTATTATTTTTTCCATTTCTATACAGAATATATATTTCATGTTAAATGCCTCAAGTATAAAGAGCAATTCTGTACAGGAGATTTTAAAGACCATTTCATTTTCACAAGGGCCCTCGGTTATGTCTGCTGTGAAGCACAGCTATGCAAAGTCCTCCGTGCCAACAGGATTAAAAGTGTTCTTAGCCTATTATACCTGTTGAGTGAAGGAACATTAGTGCAACGTTACTGTAACATAACACTTTTCCATAACCAGTGCATACTAAGTAACAAACCACACATCTCTGTTCCTTCATTAGTTACTAATGTGCCGTTATACACTCATTCCTAAAGCAGTTACAATATTGTTAGACTGTGTATAAGGTGAACCTATCATTAAGTGTTGCAGATATTTAATATTTCACAGTATGCCCCTCCCCTCATGGTTTCACATACCGGAGTGTCCCAATACCGGGGAGGTAGTCCGAGAGAGTAATCTTCAATTCAGTCTAAAATATATACTGGTTTTTATTTCAATTAAAAGCAAATAAAATGACTGTGTAAGTGTAAAGTGAAAGTTTACATTCAAATGTATTTTATTCATTTAAGAATATAAGAAGTTTTTTCTAAGTTTTTAGAAACTATCTCAAATTAAATAAATGACCAGCCAATGTCCTGAACCAGCTCTTGGGGGTGGATTCAATCCACATTTGTGCTTAAATTGGACTTCTTCACAGTTTGACAAGTTCATTTTAGTGATGGCTAAACTCAGTAACTGTACTGTGTTTCTATGGAAAAAAATTGAACGCTCTCCTTCATTTTTCAAACTAAAGCCTAAAGACACATTTTGATTGAATCTAGACCTCGATCAGTTAATCCAGGGGTGTCAAACTCATTCCATCGAGGGCCGAGTGTGTGCAGGTTTCTGTTGTAACCAATGCATTACGCCAGGTGATTTCAATTAGGTTCCCTGCTTAGTTGAAGAAGTGAGCTAATTAGTGAAATCACCTGGTGTAGTGCATTGGTTGCAACAAAAACCTGCATACACTCATCACACAACATTACATTTGTAACAAATAGAAACAGTGGCAAGATGTACAAACAAAAGTATTTTCTGGTTCCACTGACGTGAAATTTGCTTGTTTCTTTTTTTTTTTGCTGTTTATTCAAATTTTTTCTCCCAATTTAGTATCCAATTATACCATCTCTTTTTCATGTAAATTATCACCTCCCTCATATGAGAACCCGCTGCCATAGTCCCGAGACTGGTAGTGAGCACTGCACCGCCTCCTCCGATCCGGCACCTGCCTAAAGCTGGGGGTATACGTAAGACGAAATTGAATTTGCCGTGTTCGCACAGACTGTCAAACTGCAGTTGAATGCGGGGTTGCGAGCAAATGTCAGTATACTCGCTGCAACTTGAGATCTGTTCATCTAATTATGCTTTACACCGGATGGGGGAGCTTGCTAGTCACTAGACTACGGAACCGGAAATATAAATACCAACGGTAAAATTCAAAACAAAGCAAACATCAGGCTAGCTCATTTGCAAACACCCGAGGCAGATAGCTATCAACGCATCCTTTTACCGTCTCCCTATAATGATTACGCTGCACTGAACCCTCGGCACAACAGACAACCCTTTCTCCCAGCTATGCAACTTGCTAGCCATCTAAGAATTAAATACACCTAAAGATAGTGGTTCTTGTTTTCTAATTGGGTAGGAAAAGTAAGCAAGATTACTAGATAAGTGCTACTCAGCAAAACGATTTTATCTTTCATATCATAAATCATATCTAAACATAGCCAAGTTATCTAGCCGACTAAATGTTGTGAACTGTCATCAATTAACTAGCAGCGAACGCTCAGAAAGCCGGCTTGACCTAGTCAGCAAGCATCCACCGAGAATGAAAATACACATCACATCTATACACATATCTACACACTAGCTTACATTAGACATTATTGGAAAATATCCAACTAGCTACCTTGATTAGCTAGCTAGCTAGCCAATTACCTTCGCTAGTTGAATTAGCCAACACATAGCTTTCTAGCTAGAATCAAACAATTGGCACATTTTTGGTCAAAGCGGTAGCCAGTTTGCAAGATTTAAAATAAGCATGTTCAGCAATTCAGGTGGTTTGCTAAACTGGAATGGGAATAAAACACTTTCGCCTGGCTTGCTAATAGTAGTGGCCAACGACGGCTTTTATACTTGGCATAACATTGAGCCACACATGGTAGCTACTTACGTTAGCTATATCTGGAATAAACCAACAAATGTTAGCTAGATAGAAGGGCGCTAGGTTTTGTCATTTGGGCCACGTGTAGAGGAACAGCTGGATACGACGATAACAAGGTGTAAACCGGAAACACAAATGACATACGTAAAAAACGTAAGCAATAACATGACATTGTTGACCAATTGCAGGCGACGGTGTATTGGGAGGTGGTGAATGAGGCTGTGCGAAAAATTCTACAAGTTTGCCTAGCCAGCCTGCACACACTGCGGCGATCAAAGCCGTTTTGGTCGCAAATCGGCCATCTTGCCTGTGCGAACATGCCAAATTCGATTTCGTTTTAAGTATACCCCCAGCTTAAGCCAAAGCCTGTCACTGTAACACACAGAACCACTCATATATGCAGTGAGATCATTCGGCTTTTATCCCTTCTTTAAAAAAATTGATTTTTATTTTTTTAAGATTTTGTTTCAGATTTTATCCCATTTTTTCCCAATTTAGTAGCCAATTACACCTGCTATTTTTATGTCAATCCCCCCTAGTAATGTGAGTTTGCTGCCGTAGTCCTGCGACCGAAGGCGAAGTACCGTGTCCCCCGAGACGGCACCCGCCAGGCTGTCGACCGTAACCCGGTACTACAGGGCCACTCTTATGCGCAGCGAACATCATGCTGGCTTCCTCCCCCCCCGCCCCTGGTGGCACTCCTGGCCAGAGCCGACTCAGGGGAGACGGGGAATCGAACCCCCAGTCTCCGTGGCCAGTGTCGAACGTTGTAACCACTGGACCACGCGGGAGGCAAAAACATTTATTTTTAAAACCATTTTACAGAGAGGTGAAAATGTTTGGGGTGATCATTTAAGTATTTCCTCTTTAGTGAAATTTCAAAGGAAATGGTAATTATTCTGCTGTTTTCCATGTATTCTGATTGAACAGAACTGAGATTTAATTACATTTCACCAAACAATAAATGCAATGCATAACATCAGTCACAATATATTCTCTATGGTTTTATGTTGTATTGTAGTCAGTAAATGTACTGGTTGTAGGCAGTCAAAGGCCTACTCTTTGTCCAACTACGCCACCTGGTGGTAATGCTTCCTGATTCTCTTCATTAAATGCGTTATCATCAGACGGTGGTGACTTCGTTAATTTAATTGAATATTCTCTAGGACAAACAAAGCATTACCCTGAACCTAAAGTGTAGTATAGTGGTATCATCTGTAAAATAGATTAAAATATGATTTTGTTTAATATTTGCTTTTTTTTCTTCTTTTGGCTGATATATAATTTTGCATATTTTTGATTCACAAACTATAGAGGCTGCTGTTAAGTGACATTAAATGACATTAAAGTTAATGAAATGTCAGTTTTGCTTGTTCGCTATGTCGCAACATGCAAAGGCTCTTCAGAACAAGCACACATCTCAGAAGTTGTCATACGTTTTGTGCTGTTGGGAGTCAGGGCCAACATCAACAATCATACATATTTCTCTTGTGCATGATTACCAAAAAAGAAAGAAAAACTATTTTGTATATATATATACACAGACATACAAACACATACACACACACACACACACACATATATATATATCATTGTTTATATGTCTTTCTTGCCAATCTTGCACAAGAGAAATATACTCTTGACCATGTACAGCAAGCTAAAACACCTTTGATTGGAAAAACATTATAATGATCTACTCCCAATACATTTTTATAATGGTATAACCTACTCTAATACATACATTTAGCCTTGATAATGCCGGTCTGGCAACCCTGCTCTAATTTGGCTGATGTCATCCTCCCTCCAGCACCAGATGGCATGTGAGGATGATGTAACACATTAATACCACCCTGTCTTTCCTGTCCAAATGGCAGAAGCTCAGCAGGGCTGGGCTTGGATCGCACCCGAATGAGAGACCACAATTCCTGTGGTTGATGAGCGATCAGCTTGGGGTAGCAAGTCAAAAAATCAAACACCCCACTGTGGCGATGGGGACACTGTGTTGTAGGAGATGCTCTTTCTGTCTTTCGCATGCAGTGGTGAATCAGGGCCAGCCTCCAAATCAAACCTCCAGCCTGGTTCTGTCCATCTGTCTCTGTCCAGTCATGCCTCACTTTAACTGGCAAAGTAAAGACCACAAGGTCTCTATCTCCAGTCCTCAAATACAGGGACCCCCTCTAAAGCTGTTCCCCTTAATGCACTCACGCACACGCACACACACACATTCACACAGTGCCATCTTATGCACACATACACCCCCCCCACACACACACACCCACACACCCACACACACACCCCTACACATTCCCTTTCCCTCTCTCTCATTCTCACAGACACACACACACACTCTCTCTCTCACACACACACACCACACAATCTCATAACCAAATCACAGTTTACCTGGCTAGGCCTCTGGCATATGGTGGAGTGCCAGACCGCCCATTGGCCAGCATACAGCACAGGTAGGGCCACTCATCCAGCAAGTCGGACACAAAGATGTTAATACACAATTGTGAATACACATTTGTTTCCTGCTTTCAGGGGAACCCTGCAAGAGTATGCTCAGTGACCTGCCCATTCTTCAAAACGTAGTCAAATGTACGGCATGCTCAAATATGGAATTTAAATGTCAAAGCAAGTGCATGTACACTGTAATTAGTGCAGTGTTTAATCTGAAATTAAAAAGTTAATAAATTATGAAAGTCTATAGAAAGTGTATAATGTATAGCTACGTGTCCTGCTACCCACCGCAACACCTCAAACCTCTGCTCTAAGAGATTGCTTTTATATGAAGCTCTGCTGCAAATTCCTTTCTCTGTGCAATGGTTTGGATCCTGGATAAACGTTACCACATATCCACCTGGGATTGGAACCATGATTTAATTAATTGCACTGGCCAGGTAGGAATTACAGCTGTCCATACCAGATACTCTACTAGAGGGGTTCCCAAACTTGGTACTGGTGGCCCACTGTGTACTCTCCCACTTAGTCTCTTAAGGCCATATCAGAAACAGCTATGCTATGCCATGAACAATAAATGTCCCATATTCACATCCCAGGACTTAATTAGTAAGACCGACTAACGCTCTCATTTTCTGTATTGTGCTAGATAATTTATGATTACTTTAGAAAGAGGTTGCCTTTTTTAATTGATTCAATTACAGACTGGCACATGAAATCAGTGGGGTCATAATTGTTGAAAGTGTGGACACCTGGTCAGTGATACTGAACTATTTGGCATAGCCAAACCTGCAATTACCTTCACATTTAGTCAGACTGTGAAGCTAAATTCAATTGTACAAGTATTATCTTAGTTCGAAAATAGGACAAATTATATCTGCTAAACAATTAAAACAGTTGTGCTTAATATCAAGAGGCATGGCTTTTTAGCAAATTTTCCATTAAAATTGTAATTGGTAAATCCACCGCTTGTAATGACAGGACAGGACTATAACGGTGGCCATCTCGAAACGCGCGTCTGCCTGTGGGGAGTACATAATAACGTTGTATTATGTTCGGGGCAATGCAGATGAACGTGAACAAGAAAAAATATATATCACCGTAAGAGCACAGCGGGTTGTGACCACAACAATGTAAGTAGGTGCAACAAAACCGGACACGTTGTATACACTCCAGATGTTATTCAAGGAAACACGTTTTCTATCCCCGCCTACTCACTGAGGGGACCAATGGAAATGCAAATATATCTGCAGAGAACCAATTAAATCGCTAGTTTTGGGTGGTTCTTTTGTGATCTTGTGATTGCACATAGGCTCGAATGTGTTCACTTCTGACATAGCAGCACCGGTAAGATTAATTTTGCTAATTTAAATTGCTCAGAGAAACGGATTACACACAAAAAAAACATTTTGTTTGATTAGTAGCTAGTCATAACTGTGCGTGAAAGAAAGGCTAATCTGCCACCACGCTCTATCCAAATTAAAGCGACAAGCCTGGTAGTTGGCTAGGCAGCTATCTTTAGCCTTCAAGATATCAGAAGGTAGCTAGCTAGGGATAGCCACATGGATAAATCGGAACTAGTTGCTCACTACATTGAATAGCTAGCAAACTACTAGCGAAATAATAACTTCTAGATCGTTGTTCTGTTGTAGCTAGCTAGCTATAGCCAAGTCACTCAGTTTACCCTGATTCCCAGACCTGTAAACCTAACAATTTCACAGACAACCATATTGTTAAATTCGGTGGTTACCGCTGTTGGTAGTGAAATGTTGCTTGCACCAGACTAAGATGACGGGTGACTAGATCGACTGATACAGGGGTGATTGCTGGCTAGCTGCCATTGCTATTAGCAGCTATATAACTAGCTAAGTGGCCTGAGCTTTGGTCAGGAGTGGAACCTGGGGGGTATTTCACGAAGCTGGCTAAGAAAATCCGGGTTTACTCAAATAAACCTGATTTGAGTTAGCGGGCTAACGAACTGTAGATCAATTCCGTTTCATGAAACTAGATTGCGGCTCAAGAGGTTAAGATAATCCAAGCCTGATGAAGCCAGGTTTGGGCAATCGCTTACGTGCGCGTTCATAAACTATTTAAACAGCCCGAGGTAAGTGAATGTCGATTGAAACATTCGATTAGACAGAAATGGCTAAAGAACTTGCAGTGTCGTTTACCGCGGGGGAGCAGCAACTAATCATGGAATATTATGAAGACTACAAGACAATCATCACTAAAAAAGGCAACACCACCATCATTAACACCGCGAGAGACGCAGCCTGGGAATCGATTGCCGAGCGCATAAATGCGTAAATTAGTACTATTGGGCAATCAGTGCTACAGTATTTGCTTTGCATCTCCTCAATTTAATAAAATAGTGGGGGGTTTTATAACTAATTTAAAAAACAATATTCTGACAACTGGCTCTGACAATTACCAACCATTGATTTATTTATCACATTAAAACAAATAAATTAATTCTGACTTCATTCACTGAGTCTAAAACATTTATTGTAGCGAGCGTGCGTTGGGTGATGTATCAAGAAAAGAGTCTGAGTCCAGTAGTAATGCAAAGCTAGACTATGTGCTGGACAGTGGGGTTGCCGGGGACGGCTGACCCCTTGCAAGGGGGCTATGTAGCGATCCTGGGAGGGTCGCCCATTTAAATGTGTGCGCAGAGCATCATGGGAGCACACAGTTCTGTGTTTGTGTGTTCCCCCTGTGTTAAATGGCTAAATGTTCTGTTACCTTTTATGTATGTGATAATGTTATTATGTGCTTGTGTCAGGCGCACTGAGAGCCGGGGTCCTGAGTTCCCACCTGAACAGGAGGCTGGCCGGCGTGCAGTGGCTCGACTCCTGCACGGCGGTGCGATACGCCCACAGGACCAGGGGCAGATGGCGGTCCCAGTCCTGCTGGTGCTGGCTGGTCAATATGGCGAGTTGTGTGTGTTGTATGTTCTATTGAATCATTCGACCAGGCCTTCGCTCTGGGGGTGAAGGGGCGTGGTCCTGGTTTTGTGCACCCCCAGGGACTTACACCCTCACCTAAGACCTGGGACTCGAAGTTCCGCCCCTGGTCGCTGTGTAACTCGGCGGGGGCCCCGAACCAGCAGAACATTTCCTCAACTATGGTCCGGCACCGCATAGGCCTCGGGCCACTTTGTGAGTAGTCCATGGCCACGAGGACGTAGCGGTTGCTGGAGTCAGTGACGGGGAATGGGCCGAGGATGTCCACACCGATTCGCTCCATCGGGGCCCCCACCAAGTACTGCTGCAAAGGGGTGTGCAACCGCCGGATGGGCCCTTTCTGAGCCATGCAGGAGTCGCAGCAGTTGACGTATACGTCCATGTCCTATTGGCAGCCTGGCCAGTAGAATCGCCGAAGGCGGCGAAGGGTCTTGTTGTTTCCGAAGTCCCCCGCGCCCGTGGCCCCGTGCACCAGTTGCAGGACTTGAGTCCGGAGGGTGCGGGGCACCAGCAGCTGCAACAGGTCAGCCCCTCGGCCAGGGGCCCGCCACCGCCGATATATAAAACGCCGTCCCGCGCCTCAAGGCCACCCCACTGAGAGTGGTACGCCCTTGTTTCAGTGTCCAGGGCGGCTGCTTTCCGGCCGCCAGCCAACTCTGCACATGGGTGAGCGCCGCGTCGCGCTCCTGCGCCTCTTGGACCTGGGCTGGGGAGAGGGGAAGGCAACCAGCCTCCCCGTCGACGGTTCGCAGGGTGGCCACCGTTGGGACCAACTGGCCAACAGTGCTCGCAGCCGGCTGCTGCGCATGGCCGCCGCGACAGGGCATCCGCGTTGCCGTGCTGTCGCCCCGGGCGGTGCCTCAGTTCAAAATCGTACCCCTGTAGCGTTTCCAGCCAGCGGACCACCTGACCCTCTGGGTTTTTCAAGAGCCAGGTGAGCGAAGCGTGGTCGGGCCGCACGAGGAACCGGATGCCGTGTAGGTAGGGCCGGAAGTGCCGCAGAGCCACAATGATTGCAAGGAGCTCCCGGCATGTGACGCAGTAATTCCACTCTGCTTTATTCAGAGCACGGCTATAGTACGCGATCACCTGCTCTCCGCTGTCACTTGGCTGAGACCAGACGCCGCCGACGCCCACGTTGCTGGCATGCTGGCATGAGACAGTGGTTCTGTGTGGCTCAGTGGGTAGAACACGGCGTTGGCAACGCTTAGGTTGTGGGTTCAATCCCCACTGGGGCCACATATACTGAAAATGTATGCATTCACTACTGTAAGTCGCTTTGGATAAAAGCGTCTGCTGAATGGCATATATTATTATTGTTATATTATATCCGTGTCCAGGATGAATGGCCGGTTTGCGTCGGGGTACAACAGCACAGGAGCTGTGATGAGGGCGGTTTGGAGGGCGTTAAAAGCCTGGGCGCAGGGGTTGTCCCAGACGTACGGCTGGCCGCAGTCGGTCAGGCGGTGGAGCGGCCTGGCGATGGTGGCGAAGTCCTGCACGTACCTGCGGTAGTAGGAGGCAAGGCCCAGGAAGCTTCACAGGTTGCTGACGTTGGTGGGGGGCGGCCAGTCGCAGACAGCAGCGATCTTAGCCGGGTCAGTAGCCACGCCGTCCGCGCTCACTATGTGCCCCAGGAATGCGGTTTCCCTCCGGAACAACTGGCATTTCTTCGGGTTCAGGCGCAGCCCGGGTTGGCGGAGGGCGGCAAAGACTTCCCGCAGGTGGCGAAGGGCCCCCTCGAAGTCGCTGGCGTGGATGAGAAGGTCGTCCAGATAGATGATGCAGTGCTGCTTGGGAACGTGGTTCAACACCCACTCCATCAGCCGCTTGAAGGTGGCGGGCGCGTTGCAGAGCCCAAATGGCATAACGCGGAATTGCCATAGGCCCTGCCCAATGGTGAAGGCGGGTTTGGGCCGGGCGTCCATGTTCCGGATCTGCTCCTCAGCGGCTTGGCGCTTAGCGAGGGCGAGCCAATAGGGGTGCAAGCGAATGGGCGGGGCAGAGCCAGTGTCTATGCTGTGTTGGACCAGCCCCGTGCGCTTGCAGTCCTCATCCTTAGCGGCGAAGCTGTCAGCGTACTCCCGGAGCAGCTGCTGCAGATGTTGCTGCTGTGAGGGGTCCAGGCCGCTGCTGCTGTGTTGCCACAAGTCGTGGACAGCCCGAGCCATTTCACTGGTCGGCAGGGGCAGACAAGGCAGGTGGTGGCGACGGCGGTGCAGTGCGTTTGGTGGACGGAGACCTGGGCTACTGGGCCAGTGCGGCGGGAGGGGCCGATGACTGTGGAGCGGCGGCGGGCAGTGCAGTGGGCTGGTAGTTGTTGAGCGACAGCAGGCGGTGCGGTGCGGTGGCTGTTGGTGGCTGCAGGCAGTGCAGGCAGGGCGGCGATGGGCGAGGCTGCGGTCTGGCAGTGAGCTTGCTTCTGACGGCGGCCGGACTGGAGAGCTACGCCCTGGTCTCCAAACCGGAGCGCCGCTTGGGGGACATCCACGCACGCATTCCATCGCGTCATCAAGTCCAGGCCGATAATGCATGGGTCGTCGATATCGGCCAGCCAGAACTTGTGCGTCGCTTCCTGGTCACCGAGGCAGACGTGCACCTACTTTTTCCCCCGCTTGCTGGCTTGTTCCCCTGTCACGGTCTGCATCTGCTCATCAGTGGGGGTCCACGCCGCAGACAGTGCACCAGCGGTGCCAGGCAGGATCCCCGGTCACACCAGGGAGATGGTAGACCCTGTGTCTACCAGTGCAAGGCAGGGCTGGCCATCGAGCAGGCACGCTGCATTCGTTTCTGCTTTCGTTTCCCTCCGCAGCGGTGGGGCGAGGCCTAGGTGCCGGCACCGGGCAGTCCTGTGCAATGTGCCCCAGTTCGTTGCAGCGATAGCACCGGTTAGTGGCCCCGGGTCGACGCCTTCGGGATGGCGGAGACTGGCGTCGGGGGGCCGGGTGGACCTGACGTGCTGATGCCGCTTTTTCTTCCATGTCGCCTTCTTCACCGGCGGCCATCCTGACTCGCGGGCGGCGAGCAGGCGCTTGACTCGAGGAGAGGGGTGGGCGGCTAGCACTAGCCCCGTCCGGGCGCGCTAACACTTCTCCGGTCTCCGGCCCTCCTTCCTTCGCCTGGCGCCACTCCCCGCTGAATGGTGTGTCCATTTCGCCATAATTAGAAAGTTCTCTGGCCGCCTCCGCTCCCTCCTTCCGTGTTCGCCACATCCGGCGGATGGAGTCCTTCATCTCCGCACGCGAGCGGGGGATGCTCGGCCTGGTCCATTTCACCCTCGAGCTGACGCTGCATCCGGAGGATGTCGTCACTAATGGCTCTCACTTCTTCTCATTACATCCCCGCTCCTGACACCTGTGTAGCGAGCGTGCGTTGGGTGATGTATCAAGAAAAGAGTAATGCAAAGCTGACCACGCGAGTAGCCACTTTATTAAAAGAAGCGATAATTATCCATGCTCCATACACCGCACAGTTATGGATAATATCGGTAGCAAACCTCCGTGCTCCATACACCGCACAACTATGGAGGATGCCCAAAAAGAACCCTTTACTGATCAACCGCGTCCTTAGAAGGACACGAGAGACCATTAAAACACCTTCTGAAGATGTCATAATCAATCAGGACGTAACAGTCCACTTCACACACGGCTTGATGAACACTTTTGCCCTGCAGCTTGGGAGACTGCATCAAACACACTGGGCGTACTGGTCGCGGTGGCAATGCTCTTCTAATTATTTGTGCCCCCTCATCTATGGGATTGTCTAAGAATGGACACGCCATGATCGAAACAGACCCAGTCAAAACACATTCGTTTTTATACTGTTTCAGAACGGCTTTTTTGACATATAATGCACATAAAAAACTGACAAAAACATGAATTGTAAATGGTTTAATAATATTATGACAGAAAACATATTTTATTTGAACATAAACTGCAAATAAAAACAAAGTAAAAAACTTGAATTGTAAATGTTTTAATAATATGACAACGCAAAATAATTACTTGACAAAAAAGTCTGGAACGTCTTCCTTCTAAGCCAGTGGTCCGTCCGAGTCGGTGTCACTGTAACACCTGCTGAATATTTGTGAATAAGTCCAGCTTGAACCACGGCAAGCCTGCTCCCGACCAGGCTAGCCCGAACGCATATGTTGCCGTAGTAACTTAACTGGCATCTAGTCAAGCTTGCTTCGTGAAACCGAGTTATCCGAGAACTTATCCAGACTTGCTGAAATAAGCCAGGTTTACAGCTTAATCGCCCTTCGTGAAATACCCACCCAGGTTTACAGCTTAATCGCGCTTCGTGAAATACCCCCCGGTATGAAGTCCTGTTTGTGTTGTTCGTCACATTTATGTTGATCAACAAGTGAAAGTCTCAAAATGAACCTTTCACATATCAGCCCAAATTAGATGAAATATGTTAACGTACGAAACTGCCATATGTAGTTTCCATTTTTTTTTTAAACGTGATGTAAAATTGATGTAAAAACGTAAGTTGATGTGCTTGAATGGACTAATCGATCGCGCTTGGAATTCCCTTCAACAAGACAGGTGCGCAAGGTATGTGGAGCTAATGTTAACTTTAAACAACTTAATCCTTACCCCCTCACAACCAGCATGTACCATAGTAAATTATATCTGTTCCCGATAGAGACGTACGATATGATATAATGATTATGAATGATCTTCACATTGTGTTCCATCAGTGTTTTTTACCCCTACTGTAGTACTTTTTCCCAAAATAATGGTCGATGGCAGAAAGACGCTGCATTTTAAATGCCGGGTCCACCAGGAGCGTGTAAAGCTGGTGACTGCTTTCTCACGTATCTATTTTAACGTTTTCTATTTTAAACGTATCTCAAATGCTATCACAAAACAAGAGAGCGCGTCACTAGTGTTTCTTTGGAACGTTTTCCTCTCTTATTTTGGGGTTTCTGCGGCGGAGAAAAGGGACGCAGATGTTAACACCGGCAAGCCCTCATCAGTGTGACAGGCTGATAAAGGCCTGCTTGCCTACAATACCCCAGTCAGAACATCTGTGTGTACTCGCACCCTTTTACACACAAAACTACGAAGACAAAGGGAACACATCAACCAACAACATCCGCTAAAATGGTTTTAGTGCTGATATTTTAGGCGGTTCACATACTGAGTTTGAGGTTCCTAAAGCTTTTGTGTCTTTCCTTGTTTTAATGAGGTTCATGAGTATTAACTATTGTGTTACAAGTGGGAATTTATTCATATTTTACATTATTTAATATTTGATGGTTTTAAGAATTATAAAGCCTAGACTCCTACCCTCCAGTCTTACGGTAGAACAATTTTACCAGGGACCACAATTAGGCTACTTCTGATTAGGTTCAGGTGATCAGTTTTTGATATTGCAGTCGTGACTCCAGACACTCAAGCTCTGATAGAGCCTCTTGGTGACTGTTAACATTTCTGCCCGCAGATTTGAGGGGTGGATTTCTTTGGCTTAAGTGGTTTATCATTTCAGGCAAGCACAGAATTGGTGACTGACCATTGGTTTATTAGCAAAGCACATCACCGGGAAGATGGGCAGTGTTCTACCATTCCGGAGTGTGGTTATGAGCCTGACAAGTGAGGCTTGTGTGACTGTAACATGCCCAGGAACTGCAGATGAAAATTTGCCTCTGGTACAACACATGTATGGTAACATTTGTTGAACATTGTACCTGGTCCCTGACAGGTAAAGAAGTAAAGTGATGTTTGCACCCCTCCCTCACACTTTTTCCACACACCTCTTTCAGCATTTCTTCCAACCATGAAGACAGAGTGTGACTGGGAGGAAGAGGGAGGTGACTGCAGCGGTGATGTCACTTCCTGGGTGTCAGCCTGTCCGGGGGGGCTTCGGGAGGTCCGCAGGAAGAGGACTGGGGAGAGGGGGATGGGGGATCACACCCCCAAAATGGGCTCGGTCTGCCGAATTAGGGCGTGGGTCCAAACAGACGAGGGTGGCGATGCGCAGGTGGCGAGTTTGTCCAGGGCCGAGCCAAATGACGCCTACACCTCCATGCAGGTGGTCCCCCTCCCTCGCTCCGTCGCCTTGGCGCTGCAGGTACCCCTGAACACCTGGGTCCTCTTGCGATTGGGGGAGGGCCAGTGTGATGTCATCGAGGGGTGTGTGGAAGGGATGAAGACGGGAGAGCAGTGCGAGGTGAGAACTCTGCAACACGCGGAAGGCTCTGGAAACTTCCGTGGAGGATGCTCACATTTCACATCGGCATGCTTTCTTATTTTCTTATACTGTTCTTATTTCACTACTTATTTCACTACTTTACAGCTTTTCACTTGTCTTGTTTGTTGTGTGTTTATTTAGAAGCCCATTTCTTCCTGGGCTCACCATAGTTGAGTTGATGACACACTTTATCCAGGTTTGTAGATTTGATGACACACTTTATCTGGGTTTGTAGATGTTCCTCAAACCCTTTGCTGCTTGATTAGCTGGTCAGCACTGTCAGTCTGTTCAGCAAGCTTTTTACATTTCCTGATATCAGACAATTTAAACGTCAGACTATTTATGTGCCATTTTAAAATAAACATCAGTAGCACCAGTCATTTGGAACTGTACTATACATAATGTGTATGTGTGTAATACAGGTGTGGAGGAATACATTTTGTATCAAGTTGGGATGCTAAACCACATCCACAGAGGATGTAGGAACTAACTAACTCAGTGTGACGCTGCAGTTCGGAGTGGTCCAGTCAGAGACAAAAGGCTTTTCGCGCCACAACTTCAAAGGAACATTTGTTCGTTTGTAACGTTTCCCCTACGGCAGGAAACCTCCTTCCCATTGGTTTAAGACCCTTGGAGGGCTGTTCTAACAACCTGTTATATCTTCATGTTAGCCCATAGCTCCATTTACCTGTAAGTTAACGCCCTGTTACTTTCCCCTTGTGATTGTTCCCTCCCCTTCCGTTGTGTTGGATATAAATATCCATTTGAATTTGAAGGCGGGAGATTCGCTGTCCTGCGTGACACGGGTCTCCATGCAGCTGCTCGTAATTAAAGCTTTAATACTGTTTAAAGGAATTCTCTCTGATCCTACTGAGTTTTAATTTCCACGACACAGGTAACTACCAAAATAAAGGCAACACTTGAGTAAATGAGGGATTATTTTTAAACGGGTGCAGTACCACAAGTTTACATCAGGGGGTGTCATGACCGGTACCGTTGGGTAGGTACAGAAATGACTGGCACATTTTAAACCAGCACAGCTTTCTAATAACAATATTCCTTATACAGTCTGTAATTTCCAAATCATGTTTCAAGCTTCACTCGTGCCTCAAAAGCCATAACTACATTCATAAAAGATTCATGTTTTTTCTTTACATTTACTGCATTTAGCAGACGCTCTTATCCAGAGGGACTTAGAAAAAGTGAATTTAAACATGGTTTTGCAAGAGATCAGTGTAGTAACACTGCAACAGATCTTATTGTTAGCAACTGCACGTCATACCTATAACACAGGGAAATCAAAGTTATTTTTTTAAAGGTTTTTTTAACATTTTTAAACATGTAAACAGTGGTGATGGCACTTAGTTAATGTAGAGAGTCAGGCCTCTTGGGTGAGGAACAGGCAAATTCTCTGGATGTTGTGGAGGAAGAATTAGTAGATCCGGGTGATCGCAGCGTTGTGCCCAGAGAATCACAACTGGTCGTCCAGAGTCACACCAAGGTTCCTGGTAGACCGGGATGGAGACAATATGGAGGCTTCAACGGTGATTGAAGCATCAATCATCGGGGAAGTCTTCGCTGGGAAGAAGAGCATCTGGGTCTTACTCAGGTTCAGCTTCAGGTGGTGGGTGGACATCCAGGCAGAGATGTCGGCCAGACATGCAGAGATACACACCGGGACCTGGGTTTCAGAAGGAGAGAAAGGGGGAAAGAGTTGTGTCATCAGCATAGCAATGATAGAAAAACCATGAGCAGAGATAACAGAACCAAGTGACTTGGTATACAGGGAGAACAAGGAGGGGGCCTAGCACCGAGCCCTGCGGGACTCCGGTAGAGGGGTGTGGGGAGAGGAGAGGGATCCTCTCCAGGCCACCTCGTGGGACTGGTCAGCCAGGTATGATTCAAACCATACCATTGCAGATCCTGAGATTCCCATCTCAGCGAGAGATGAGGGCAGGATCTGGTGGTCAACGGTGTCAAATTCAGCCAATAGGTCGAGCAGGAGGAGGATGGAGCTGAGTGATTGAGTCTTTGCCAAGTGGAGAGCCTCAGTGACTGCAAGCAGAGCAGTTTCAGTAGAGTGGCCTGCCTTGAAGCCAGATTGGTAGGGATCAGGCAGGTCGTTATGTAGAAGATAGAGAGACAGTTGATTATATACAGCCCGAATGTCATTGACTTTCTTGCGAAAGAAGGATGCAAAGTTATCTGCAGTTAGAGAGGGGGTGGGGGAGAAGGAGGGGTAAGGAGAGAGGAAAATGTAGAGAAGAGTTTGCGCGGATTAGATGCAGAGGATTGACTTTGTAAACAAAGTCAGAATGATCCAAGTTGAAACTGACGGCAAACACTTGTGTAGCTGATTATAAGTAAATTAGAATGAACCAAAACGAAGCTACAACAGTTACGTTTTTAACTAATTACAACTACTGCGATTAAGTCGTGGACCTGTTTACTTACTGATTCTAGACGACTGCCGATGATCAAACTAAACCAGAATAGAACAAGTTACTTTCAGAGAGGAACTACCAATCAGAGCCTATGTTTTCAGGTAGGATATTAACAAAGGCTTAACTTGTGGCAGCAACTGAAAAGTGTCAATCCTCCATAACTGTTTTTTTTTTTTATTTTTTTTTATTTTTTTATATTATATCTACAGGTTCTGGTTTCTGCTTTGAATGTGGACTCCCAGCCCAGGCTTGTAAAGGACTGTGACGGTGGAGTGGAGCGAGAGGGGAACCTGGGGCAGCGTCCTGGGACAGACGGAGCGACGGGGCCAGGACAGCCTCCCGATGGCCCCCTGCGATTCGTGGTGGAGCTTCGTTCTTTCACTCCCGGCCGTGAATCCTGGGAAATGAGCCCTGAGGAGAAGTGGGAGTGGGTGAGGGGGCACAGAGAGAGGGGCGGGGACAGGTTCCGGGAGGGTGATGTGTGGGGGGCAGCGGACTGCTACAGCCGGGCCCTCAAACTGCTCATCACCCTGAAAGGAGAGAAGGGTGGAGAGGTGGAAGGGGATGAGCCCAAGGGAGAGGAGGAGAAGAGAGAGGAGAGAGGAGATGGTGAAAGGAAAGAGACGCGAGGAGCAACAGACCCCGCCACGGGGATCGGTGAAACCACGTGGGGAACGGAACCCCCGGAGCCTGAGCGCATCCCGTCGGGTGACAAGTATGACGTGGTCCGGGCGGGCCTGCATGCCAACCTCTCGCTCTGCCAGCTCAAACTGGGCCGGCTGGTGCAGGCCCAGCGCAGTGGCGCCAAGGCCACCGAGCTCGACCCGGCCAGCGCCAAAGCCTGGTACCGGCTGGGCCAGGCCTGCTGCCAGGTGGGGGAGCTGGGCATCGCCCGCGCCGCACTCCAGAAGGTTCTGGACCTGCAGCCTGGCTCTCTGTCAGCACTGAAGGCTCTAAGGGAGGTGAGCGTACGGGAGAAGGAGCAGACCAGCAAACTGGGCCACAGGCTGAGTAAGATGTTCAGCTAGGCCCGACCTTACAGCCCCGAACATGACCTTACAGCCCTGAACATGACCTCACAGCCCCAAACATGACCTCACAGCCCCAATCATGACCTCAAAGCCAAAACATGGCAGCAACTCAAACAAAGAGCACATAAGTGGGATCCAGTAAGGATCAAACCGGACGTGCAAAAATCTCTTCAAAACACTAAACCTGTGTTCATGGGGTAAAGGCATTGTCACCAAATCTGGTCCTGGAGAGCCACAGGGTCTGCTACTGGTTTTTGTTTTCACCATAAAATCAATAACCAGTTCAGACCCAGTAAACCAGGTGAGTTGAGTGTGTATCCAACTGCCAATTAATCAATGAATTTCTGAGTAACAATGAAAACCAGCAGACCCTGCGGACCAGGGACCAGGACCAGGTCCCCCCCCTCCATTATTAGAAAGTGTGAAAGCAATTGTGTGATTTCCAGGACTTGCCGGGACAGATTTGAACCTTGAAATACTATTATGTTGTGAATATAGTTTCTTCGTCATGAAACACACAATCTGGAGCAGCAGCGTCTCTGACAGCAGATTGAAAGAATAAAGCGAATGTTGCACATGTTGCTTGTGTACGCATCAGTGCCGTGAGCCTTGAGAATATTTTTTATTTGTGTGGTGTTCGGGTCCGAACGGACCCGTTTCAAGAATGTAAAATGCAATTAATGCCATTCGGTTTTTTTTAAATCGTAACAAGGCTTAGAGTATGTGCTCATGGCGGCTATTTAAACACAAAAACACTAATGTTTACCATTTTAGCCAATTCTGAATTTCTTCTAGAAAAAACTTTACATCGGTGGTGTTAGGGTCCAAACGGACCCGGTATAGAAAAATGGCTATAGACATCAGTTTGCTTCATAGAAATGCTATGGCTAGCTCTGTGGATCACATGTGGCTCAATCAAGGTTCATATTTGACTAGACACTTCACTCCCCCTTTCATGGGAACAAGAGCAGGAGCTCCTGACCAGAGTGGAAAAAGGCATGCATCTTACTTTGCTTCACTGAAATGCTATGGCTAACTCTATGGATCACATGTGGCTCAATCAAGGTTCATATTTGACTCTAGACACTTCACTCTCACCCCGACCCCCCCCACACACACACACTCCCCTCCTACATGGGAACCGATTCTTTCTCGGAGTTTTGAACTGCTACCCTCCCCTCCCCCATAGGGCTTCAACTTTTATGTTGGTCCGCTCAATAAATAAAAATACACTGCCTCAGTGCCTGGTTTGTGGAGTGTCATCTTACACATTTTAGGACCTAACAACACTACCCCGCCACACAGAGGCATGCACAATACACACATGCACACACTCTTGTACGCACGCACGCACACACACACAGGGACATAGGCCTACAGTTCAGTACAGTGCACACCAGAATACAACATTCCCACACAAACCCAGACATGCATAGATACATTGTATCATCTTGTGGCAGGCTATGGGAGTGGCATAACACATTTTCTCGTAGCAACATCAATAAATAGCCAAGGTTTGGATTCCTGTCAAGTTCATTCTGCAGCAGTATCTGTCTGTCTACCTGACCACTACTACTTCATCATGAGCAACAGAGAATACTCTGCCCTTGAGTACCTGGACCATCTTATGTCTGGTCAAAATGCTCATGCTGACGTGGAGGAGCCTGAAATAGAGGAGGAGGTGTCTGAAGATGAGGATGATGAAGAATATGATCCAGAACATGACGAAGAGACATCCGATGAAGAAGAGGAGGAGCTGGATGATGATGAAGAGCTCTTCATCTCAAAGGATAAGAAGATGTCATGGTGAGCAGTAGAGAGGACAATAAACCAGAGATCATCCTGGACTACAATAAGAACAAGGGAGGAGTCGACAACCTCGACAAAGTCACAGGCACCTACACATGCCAAAGGATGACCGCCCGGTGGCCAATGGCTGTGTTTTACAACATCTTGGATGTCTCGGCATACAATGCCTTTGTGGTGTGGATGGCCATCAACCCTGGATGGAACGCCCGAAACACCTTCAAGAGGAGGCTCTTCTTGGAGGAGCTGGGGAGAGCTCTGGTCACTCCCCACATTGAACGGAGACAGTGGATTCCCAGAACGCCTGCTTCTGCCAATCTGGTGAGAGAGATCCAGGCTCAAAGCTCACCAGCCGCCCCCACACCAACAGGCCCAAGACCAGCCGCATCCCCACCAACACACCCCAGACCAGCCGCATCCACACCAACACGCCCCAGACCAGCCGCATCCACACCAACACGCCCCAGACCAGCCGCCCCCACACCAACACGCCCCAGACCAGCAGGCCCCATGCCAGCAGGCCCTCCACCACCAGGGCGTGCCAAAGACAGTAGGATACGAAAGAGGTGCCAGTCCTGTCCCCCCACCAAGGACAGAATAACCAACACTACTTGCGACAAGTGTAAGAAATACATCTGTGTTGAGCACACTCATACAGTCAAATGCTGTGATTCATGCATCTGAACACACTCTTTCTCACACACACACACACACACACAACACAGCATTGTTGTTGTCAGTTATTGTTTGCCCACACAGGGTGAGAAAAAACAAACTTCCATGTTCCCATGTTCCATGTTCCAAATAAAGTTGTTTTATTCCTTGATTTATTGATTTATTTCCATAATAGAGTTCTAAAACTCACAAAGCAGTTTACTCAATAAAGTGTCTTCATATATTAGCCTGTTATAGTCAGATTGCATAATTATTTACCCATTTTCTTCAATATGGGGAACAGCATGAGTGAATATAATCTTATTTTCGAGTGAAAAAATAGGTATATTGTGTCTTGGGGCCATATGGGGGCCATATAATATAATGTTTGATATGGGGACTGTGGTTATGATGAGCTAATAAATTAGTAATGAAGTACAAAACAAAACTGGATGATAATCCTTATTTTTTGGGGTGGTTGGTTGGAGTTACACACCGGGTCCATTCGGACCCAGAGTTTTTGTTAACACCAAAGTAAGATAAATAAATAAGCAGCGCACAAGGGTAGGAAGGGGAGCACCAAGCACAGGTCTGTGGGAAAGAAAACATGTCTGACTCGAACTTGGTAAGGCGCAGCATACAGACTGGTAAGACAGCATACAGACAGGTAATGCCCAACATAAAGGCAGTTAAGGCACAGCATAAAGACAGGTGAGACACTGCATACAGACAGGTAATGCCCATCATAAATACCGATAACAGCATGAAGACAGGTAAGGCACACAGCTTGCTTGTTTCCAAAAAACGCAGGTACAGTAGGCTCAGTTTTTATTCATACCCTTGATAAAGATGAACAAGAGATAGTATAAACTATATAAGTAATGAGGTATATTTTATGCTCAAAAAATTCAGAGAACTCCAAACCTGCATTACTAATACAATTGTTCAGAAAAACATTTTATTATATTAACCCATTCAGACCTAAAATGCCTGCTAAAAACGCCTATTAAAACCTAAGCAATTATTCTACACAACCTCTTAAAACCTGAGGGTTTTCTGGAAAAAATTTCAAAAAAAAAAAAGCCGACACCAACGTGCACTTCATTTCCCCACGTCTATTTCAGCGAATCACAGCGCATTTCATTAATCGCAAAATCGAAGCGACCTAAACGTCACTCCAGGTCTTAATGGGTTAATAATATATTTTTTCCAGAAAACATCTGGATCACAATTATTCATACCCCTAACTGTTCTTTTAAATGTAATCCAACAAAAACATCTTCATAAATATACAACTTATTTGAAGTTCATTGGAAGGCTATGGAACTAAACAGTGGCCTACGATGGTATCCTGTTTCCCAAGGGTATTAAAAGGAGGGGACAAGTTTGAAATACTGTGGTCAGCCATCATCATGGTGAAAGCCATAGAGCTACCTGAAAGCAACAGACAAAAGGTTATTGACTGAAAACAAATCAGGAGATGGCTACAAAAAAGTAAAAAGATACCGCTTTCCACTGCCAGGTAGAGGACGCAAGTCTATCTTGCCCCCACGTGTAGTGAGACTGATGGTTCGAGAGGCAAAAATAAGTCCAAGGGGTACAGTTCAAGATCTCACAAAAAAACTGGCATCTTGGGAGTTATAAGGTCTAAAGCTACCATTCAACTACGCCTACATGACAATGGCCTTATGGCAGAGTTGCAAGAAGGAAGCCTCTTTTGAAGACAATTCACAGAAAAAGACGTCTTGAATTTGTCAAACTACATCTGAACTAGGGGTGTTACGGTATGACGGTATACCACGATATTAAAATATAAATAGTGCTATCATAAACTTAACGTAATACCGTGATAGTAAATCACGCAAAGGAAAAATTATTTCAACCTTACCCTACTAAAATGTCTAAATAACCCATATTAGATAATATAATACTGGACCTGGGGTGTCTGCTAATGTCATTTAATCCCACCACCTCTTTGACTGTTCTTGAATTTTGTTTTGTTTACAATGTGATTGCACACATGCAGACAGCTCCCTCGCATTTCCCAAATCTGGTAGGTAGCGGTTATTAGCTAGCTAGCTACATGGCATAAATCTCCATTTGCAGTCACTTATAAAACTTGCGATGTCCGATGCTGACTCCCATGCTGAGGCGGTCTGTAGTGACGAATTATAACCCCCCAAAAAGTGAATTTGTTAATCCGTGTGGACTCGCTTATTCACAAAAAAGATGGTGTTGTTGAGTACTGATAACGGGTGTGAATATTTGTGATTCTTGATTTTTGTGAACCGTTCGATTGTGCTTTGTGCCAATGCATTATTATTAAATAATATAATTTTTGGAGCATAAAATATACCTCATTGAGTTTATTTTATACGATCTATTTTGTTCATCTTTATCATGGGCAGTGGCGATTTTACTGCGGGTGCAGGGGGTGCATTTGCACCCCCTACTGTTGGTAAGAAAATATTACAATTTTCAAATCAATGTCAAAAAACATTTAAAAGACAATGATTTCTGCCCTTGCACCCCCTGTTTTAAAACCCTAAAATCGCCACTGATCATGGGTATGAATAAAAACGGAGCCTATTGTATTTGACAGTCAGAATAAAGCACTCCAGAACTGATGAGTGGTCATTCATTCTTAAATTCTTGAAACCAGGAAGATTAGGGACATGTTGAGTTTCTTGAGCTATGTTCAAACAGCTGTGGTCAGACACACAAATAAAGAGATATGTGAAATGTGTTATGATGTTGATATGTTGACTTTAACTGTTATAATACTGTAGTAATTACTGTTAGATTCATTACTGTGCTTAGATGTTTTAGCATGGTTTTGTAGCCATTTTGTTCTTGAACTATACAGTTCATGTATTTTTTTTTCCATGGTGAACTTGGAAGTTTCCAGATAAAAACATTGCCAAATGAGTACTAATAATAATAAGAAATCTGGAAGTAGTAATGAAGGACATTCATGGAAAGACTGCATTAAACAAATAAATATACAGAATTAATTCTGCCATTTGATTGGTCATATCGTGTCATACATTTTTTTTTTAATCAAACCTGATAAAAAGTAAACTAAAGATCGTGCAAATCAGCGACGTGGTTTGTAAGGATATTGCTGTTAAGTATTTTTGCACAACATTGAACATTGTGTTTCATTGAAATTGGAAATTGTAAGGCAAGAAATATATTTAAAACAATTGACGGTGATCACCCCAACGATGAGTGATAGCTTACAATTTACACGCTATTTAAATTGAGTGGGTTACAGTGGCCAGAAATATGTAGGGTGATATCAGCTAAATTGGGCCATCAGGTAAAATGAGCCATTTAAGGTTTGAGTGTCTCAGCTCTTAAAATTGTAACAGACAATGACTGCAAATTATATTAAACTGTTGCCACAACTGTACTTGACATGTAACAATTGACTTGATTGGTCTATGGTTGCTATGGTGGTCGGGGCAATGCCTCACATCGAGACTGCTGAGAGAACTTCAAGGTGAGTGGCCTGACATATGAAAATTTACTTGTCAATAATAAGGTTGATAAATCAATAAAAAACAAATGTACATCTATAAATGATTATGTATACTACATGCTCTGATGGCCTCCATCAGATATAACATCACATTTTCCCTTCTAATTATGTATGTGTGTGTTAGCTCTGGTCCAGGGTGCATCGTGAGCTAGCTCTCACTATCTAGCGCTCTGTCACACACACACACACACACACTGTGATGAATGAGTGATTTACTGAAGCATCAGTCTAAAAGAGTAGCCTTGTCTCCCGTTTTAATATGACTTTCTTTACAGTTGTTCCGAGAGTATTTTTAATTCCAGATATGCATGTGTAAGCCTGCATAGTTAGGCACACACACGCACACACACACACATGCACAGACACATTCATGTTCCAAAATGAGTTCCTAAAGTAATTGGTACTTCATGAATTAATTTTAATGTTATTCTTTATGAATTCATAATGCTTTAATGTTATTCTTCATGAGTTCATTTAATGTTATTTAAATGCAATGTTTTAGTGTGTTGAGATTAAAGATGATTCGATTATTTTATGAGAAATGACTCTGTTTCGCTTTACAGTTTGAGTGGCTCGTTTTAGCTGATCAGCCGCCCATTTTACCTGAACACTGCTCATCTAAAAAAATGTGACAGCTGATGTTTTCAAAAGCTGTAGGACCTGAACAATTATATTTTATTACATCAATTCAACACAAAAATATTAAAAACAGTCCTTATTAACCATAAAAACACAATTCAATGTCATACATTGCTTTTTCTTAGTTTCCCAAGCGATTAACCAAAAAGTGGCCCAATTTAGCTGATCTCACCCTATTTAACATATCTGAAAGATTGCTGTACACATCCTGTGCACGATTAGGTGAGAAGTGAAGTATTATGTACAAGTATTGTACCATTTGGCCTATTGGATCATCACTTTAAGGCCTTTAAGCATTCTACAAATAATTGTATTGAATAAGTGTATTGTAATAATTGTATAAAGTGGCTGGAATCCAGTTTGGCGTAACTCACAAATATCCGCTGCAAGATAAGTTGTTAAATAATTTGAATATTTCATTTGCGTATTTAAACTATATTGTTGTACTTGTATCTTCAGTTAAATTAATGGCATATTAGGTTTGTAGCCTACACTAATTCCTCTAGCAGCCTGCCACATTTTACGTTTCAAGTTTTTTTAGATAGCATTTGGGTTTTATCGAAAAAATCGGGGGGGGGCTTGAAGAAGGAGATGGATGTAGCATTTTTCAGTATGATGCATATATTCCAATTTTAGGCTTTACACACCTGGGTTATCTCAGACAAAAGCTTAGCTCGGGGCAAGGGAGGAGGTGCGAGGTGCGGGGGGGTTATGGTGCGAGAAGTACATAGCTGTATCTTCGCTACAGCGGAGACGGGTGATGTAATGCAAATGACGTAACATCCTGTGAAGCAATGGCGAGTTGGGCGGCAGGCGGAGACAAAAACAGCTGTACGGACAAATGGAATAAACATTATGTTCAATCATTTTTCTTTTTCGACTATAACTAGGTTGCACAATTGAATACATTTAGGAAGTAATATAATTGCGAGTCAAGTCGGGACTCCTCGCCATGGCAGCCGAGGAGGAGAGGGGTGTAGTTCGTGTCAGAGTCAAGGTGAGAAATTCTATTGATACTAGATAGCTGTCATTTGGGTAGCCAGTTAGACAATGCTAGCGATCTGAGAGACTTGCTAGCTACGAACTCTTCATTCTTTGACCCCAGATATGATGACAGCTTGTCATGCTGTCAGAAAAATATAGTTGTATAAATAAATATAGCTAAAAATCTAAAGCTAGTTAACTGTAAAAATAAAAACGCCTACAGTCAGTTACGTTCCTGTCTTTGCCGGTGTTGATTGTCTCTAATGTTAGCTAATTAGAATGAGCTGCATGGCAAGATAGCTAACGATAACCAATTAATTAGATTGCAGATTTCCTAGTTTAGTTGTCGGCTAGCTAACTAGCAATTTTGTTGAACGTTATGATGTGCTGCCATCTTGGGCTGGTTTGTGAATACCTAGTAGCAAGCTATCAAATGATCAATGACCACTTTGCTTGCTAAGTTAGCGAATGTTGGGTAACATTGGCTAATAAACACTAAAACATACATATTTTAGCTGTCTAGCTAATTGGTATATGAAAACGAAGCTAGCGAGTCAAGTGATTGAATGGCTGCACTAGATAGCTACTTAATTTTGCTAGTTTAGCTAACAACATAAGGTGGTTTGTTTATTGGTTGTATTGAATTGTTGTTGGCTGACTGGCTAGATATTTCGTGTGGGAAATTAGCTATATCAATGTTAAATATGACAGTAACGCTTACCTGCTAGCAAGGATTAATAGGTCTCGAGGTTATACAGGTTTTAGGAAGCTAACTGAGCGTGCGGTTATCTTTTTTTGGCTGATGTTACAAACGCCATATACACCTAGTCAAACTAGTAAATACAAATATCAGTCGATTTGAGGATTGATTTAACGTAACATATTATAGCGCACCTTACCTACAACATACAGTGTGATACTTGGGATGTACAGCTCGCTCCGTTTATAAATGTGTAACGTTAGTAAGCTACCTGTGCAAACGGTTGGAATGAGCTTGTGTGCAATGAGTACTTGCATGTAGTTGTCCCTTTCTACACCAAGCTGTGTCCAGACAGTACGGAGGTATTCTCATTTTTAGGATTGAACAGTTTTCTTGACATGTTTGTACCATTTATTTAAATTAATTGTATGTCACTTTGCGCATAATTAAAATATTCTTCTCCTTAACGTTCTTACGTGTTCCTTTTTAAAAAGTGTCGATGTCGTTCATGTGTCAGGTTGGTAACTTCCTGTATATTTGACCACCGATTGCCGGAGTGGTGTACTGTACACTCAGGCTCAGACCTACTACCAGGTGTTCACATTCGCCTGTTTAATACATACCCAAATATAATGCTTGTTATTGTCGTCGTTATTTGTAGTGATGGTGGTTGTAGTTGCTGTGTTCTAATTGTTGTTTTTATTACAGTTCTCCTGAAGTTATGATGAATGAAGCACTAATTAGTATTGAGTAATTGAGTAATGGTCTGGTGACAGAAGACGTATTGACTGGAACAGGAGAGGCTGAGCTTCTCCGTTTTTAACACTGCGTTAGAAAATTGATCTTATTTCTACACATATATTGTTTTCTCTTCCTTCACCTATGCCATGGCCAAACTTGACAACATGCCATTCAACAAGCTATCATAGCCTTAGAGTTCTGACAAGGCCTTCACTTTCATTTTAAAAGTAGCATTTAGCACTGTTTAATGTCACCAGACCTCATAGTACTTTACACCCATGGCCAAAAGTTTTGAGAATGACACAAATATTAATTTTCACAAAGTCTGCTGCCTCAGTTTTTATGATGGCAATTTGCATATACTCCAGAATGTTATGAAGAGTGATCAGATGAATTGCAATTAATTGCAAAGTCCCTCTTTGCCATGAAAATGAACTTAATCCCTTAATCCCTGCCACAAAAGGAATAGCTGACATCATGTCAGTGATTCTCTCGTTAACACAGGTGAGAGTGTTGATGAGGACAAGGCTGGAGATCACTCTGTCATGCTGACTGAGTTAGAATAACAGACTGGAAGCTTTAAAAGGAGGGTGGTGCTTGAAATCATTGTTCTTCCTCTGTTAACCATGGTTACCTGCAAGGAAACACGTGCAGTCATCATTGTTTTGCACAAAAAGGGCTTCACAGGCAAGGATATTGCTGCTAGTAAGATTGCACCTAAATCAACCATTTATTGGATCATCAAGAACTTCAAGGAGAGAGGTTCAATTGTTGTGAAGAAGGCTTCAGGGCGCCCAAGAAAGTCCAGCAAGCGCCAGGACCGTCTCCTAAAGTTGATTCAGCTGCGGGATCGGGGCACCACCAGTGCAGAGCTTGCTCAGGAATGGCAGCAGGTAGGTGTGAGTGCATCTGCACGCACAGTGAGGCGAAGACTTTTGGAGGATGGCCTGGTGTCAAGAAGGGCAGCAAAGAAGCCACTTCTCTCCAGGAAAAACATCAGGGACAGACTGATATTCTGCAAAAGGTACAGGGATTGGACTGCTGAGGACTGGGGTAAAGTCATTTTCTCTGATGAATCCCCTTTCCGATTATTTGGGGCATCCGGAAAAAAGCTTGTCCAGAGAAGAAAAGGTGAGCGCTACCATCAGTCCTGTGTCATGCCAACAGTAAAGCATCCTGAGACCATTCATGTGTGGGGTTGCTTCTCAGCCAAGGGAGTGGGCTCACTCACAATTTTGCCTAAGAACACAGCCATGAATAAAGAATGGTACCAAAACATCCTCCGAGAGCAACTTCTCCCAACCATCCAAGAACAGTTTGGTGACGAACAATGCCTTTTCCAGCATGATGGAGCACCTTGCCATAAGGCAAAAGTGATAACTAAGTGGCTCGGGAACAAAACATCGAAATTTTGGGTCCATGGCCAGGAAACTCCCAGACCTTAATCCCATTGAGAACTTGTGGTCAATCCTCAAGTGGCGGGTGGACAAACAAAAACCCACAAATTCTGACAAACTCCAAGCATTGATTATGCAAGAATGGGCTGCCATCAGTCCGGATGTGGCCCAGAAGTTAATTGACAGCATGCCAGGGGCGAATTGCAGAGGTCTTGAAAAAGAAGGGTCAACACTGCAAATATTGACTCTTTGCATAAACTTAATGTAATTGTCAATAAAAGCCTTTGACACTTGTGGAATGCTTGTAATTATACCTCAGTATACCATAGTAACATCTGACAAAAAGATCTAAAAACACTGAAGCAGCAAACTTTGTGAAAACCAATACTTGTGTCATTCTCAAAACTTTTGGCCACGGCTGTACACAATGTCATATCATCATGCATCTTTTTTTATTTTTTTAAACCGAGAACAATGTACCAGAATACCCATTGTCCTCTCCCCCCCATTAAAAAGCATCTTAGATTATTGAATGGATGACTTTAATTCCATCCACCGTTATTACATTATCTCCCTCTCTCCGTGTGATCTTTTTGTTTGTATTTTAGTCACAGTCATATCAGGCCGACTCGATTGATGCAGTTGATATAAGGATAGCACTTCCTGACACTCGCTGGTTCCTCCTTGTCCAAACACACAGGCTGTGGGTGCAGTGCACTCCGAGCTGACAATTCCAGGTTCCCACAATGTTCCTGGGAAGTTAACATTCCCAACACTCGCATATTTTTCCAGTTCCCTGCTCACAAAAAACAGTCTGAGAATGTTATTCAGTTTTGTTATCACAGTTGAAATAATTGTTAATGATTAATTATTGAGTACTTGCAAATTAATTTGGTTTGTGGGTGGTCTTTCATGTGAAATCTTTTTCAGGAAAGTTAGTAATGTTCAACGGCATTTCAGTACTGGTAGTCACAACATTCTTTAAATGTTATTGACACATCCTCCATGATGTTTTTTACATGACTGAATGATAACTACCAGCGGATGTAAGCAGGAAGTGTGTATGTGACACACCTGGAACGTTTATCTGTGATTTTGAAAGAACTCGTTTGGAACAATAAATACTAAGAACATTTATGGGGAACGTTCACATCATTACATTATCTCACAACCAACCAGGAATCTGACCGGAATGTTACCCAACGTTATTGAAAAGTTTGGTGTCAGCTGGGGTTACAGTACACACTGTGTATTGGTCATTGCCAGCGTCCGTTAACTGTGTCCCTCATTCTCTCCTGTAGAAATCTGAGGGGGCGTCACCCGCAGAGTTCCGTTCTTTTGCGGTGGACCCCCAGATAACATCGCTGGAGGTCCTGCAGCATATCCTCGTCCGAGCCTTCGAGCTAAATGGGTGAGAAAACTGAGTGTGTGTGTGTGGTGGGAGGGGTGAGATGAGAATTGGGGGGGGATGGGGAGTCCCATTCAAATCCCGCTCCCACGTCCCAAAGAACGGTGCATAATGGGCCTGCTCAGGGGGCGGGGTTTCCAGCTGCGCCAGCTGCGCAGTTCGCGGGCACTGTAACTGCAGCCCACTGCGCATGTTACTGGACCTTGAAATGCTCCAAAGTGGACAGCCGCGTACGACGCAGGCAGCTGAAATGTGATGAGCATAATTATTATGATTTAAGAACTAGCTACACCACGTCAGTTTCCTCTCTCTATCCTCTCTCAGGAAGCGTACCTTTGGCATCAGCTACCTGTCGCGGGACCGTGGGGGTGTGGAGGTGTACCTCTCCCTCCTGTCTGACTGGGACCTGGATGCTGCGTTTGTCAGCGCAGCCAAACCCTACCTGCAGCTGAAGATTGACCTCAAGCCGTCTGAAGACAGTACGAACCCGCTACCGTCACCACCGTCCACAAACCTGCTCCCGTCACCACTGTCCATAAACCCGCTACCGTCACCACTGTCAACAAACTTGCTACCATCACCACCGTCCACAAACCTGTTCACGTCACCACCACCCACAAACCTGCTACCGTTACCACTGTCCATAAAGCTGCTACCATCACCACCGTCCACAAACCTGCTCCCGTCACCACCGTCCATAAACCCGCTACCGTCACCACTGTCAACAAACTTGCTACCATCACCACCGTCCATTAACCCGCTACCGTCACCACCACCCACAAACCTGCTACCCTTACCACTGTCCATAAAGCTGCTACCATCACCACCGTCCACAAACCTGTTCCCGTCACCACCACCCACAAACCTGCTACCGTTACCACCGTCCACAAACCTGTTCCCGTCACCACCGTCCATAAACCCATTACCGTCACCACCACCCACAAACCTGCTACCGTTACCACTGTCCATAAAGCTGCTACCGTCACCACCGTTCACAAATCCGCTACCATCACCACCATCTCTCACCCAAACCGTCTCTCTCGTCTCTCTCACCCAGACCGTCTCTCTCTCTCTCTCTCGTCTCTCTCACCCAGACCGTCTCTCTCTCCAGACTGTCCCTCTCTTGTCTCTCTCACCCAGACCATCTCCCTCCAGCTAGAACCACTACTACAACTGCACACTGTTCCCACCACGAAAGAGCCTTACCCCTGTTATACATGTCCCCATGAGAAAACTCCATCTGTGATGATGGTATTTTGTAAATGGGGATTTAGGCAGCGATGGCGTTATTTTGGGGGTTAGGTGATGATGAAGGTGTTTTAACCCTTTCCAGTCCGACTGTTCTGATATCCGAAACATGTTTCCGATAGTTGTAACGTCAATATCTCCTTAATAAATTCGCATTTTTTTCACGAAACCACTCTTTTGATAGGTTAGAATATATATTTTCATTATATATGATTGGCTTATGACTAGAGGGCGGGAACTAGCTACTTTCTCAAAAAGAAAAACTGCATGGAAAATGGTGATTTGAAGCTGACGCCAGAGGGAAGCGCCTCCACTGCTTGCGATCCATCAGGTTTCTGACAGCTTCGGACAGACACTGAGGTAAGGAACTGTATACAATACTTTTTAATGCTGCTAATATATTATTTATCTTTAGTAGTTATCCTTTAGATAGTTATTGTTTTGATAAGACATTTGTGAGATTAACTTTTGACGCTGTCGAGCGAGCTGAGTAACATTGGACAATGAGATTTGAAGGCAAAGCCAGGCTTTTCCCTGAGGTGAAAATTATATGAATTTTCTTTATTCTTTAACTTTATTAATGACGTCAACATATTTCAAGAATATGAATCGATTTTTGTAGTGAATCAGAAATGTACAAAAATCCTCATCAGACAATGTTGGATAACTAGCTTGCGTGCAAACAGTTGAATTCAAGGTGCGCTCAATGAGTCAGTCACCCAAAAATAAGTGCTGCAAGGTATATATATATATATACACACCGATCAGCCACAACATTAAAACCACTGACAGGTGAAGTGAATAACATTGATCATCTCGTTACAATGGCACCTGTCAAGGGGTGGGATATATTAGGCAGCAAGTGAACAGTCAGTTCTTGAAGTTGATGTGTTGGAAGCAGGAAAAATGGGCAAGCATAAGGATCTGAGCGACTTTGACAAGGGCCAAATTGTGATGGCTAGAAGACTGGGTCAGAGCATCTCCAAAACGGCAGGTCTTGTGGGGTGTTCCCGGTATGCAGTGGTTAGTACCTACCAAAAGTGGTCCAAGGAAGGACAACCGGTGAACCGGCGACAGGGTCATGGGCGCCCAAGACTCATTCATGCGCGTGGGGAGCGAAGGCTAGCCCGTCTGGTCCGATCCCACAGAAGAGCTACTGTAGCACAAATTGCTGGAAAAGTTCATGCTGTCTATGATAGAAAGGTGTCAGAACACACAGTGCATTGCAGCTTGCTGCATATGGGGCTGTGTAGCCACAGACCGGTCAGAGTGCCCATGCTGACCCGTCCACCGCCAAAAGCGTCTACAATGAGCACGTCAGCATCAGAACTGGACCATGGAGCAATGGAAGAAGGTGGGCTGGTCTGATGAATCACATTTTCTTTTACATCATGTGGATGGCCGGGTGCATGTGCGTCGTTTACCTGGGGAAGAGATGGCACCAGGATGTACTATGGGAAGAAGGCAAGCCGGCCGAGGCAGTGTGATGCTCTGGGCAATGTTCTGCTGGGAAACCTTGGGTCCTGGCATTCATGTGGATGTTACTTTGACACGTACCACCTACCTAAACATTGTTGCAGACTAAGTACACCCCTTCATGGCAACGGTATTCCCTGATGGCAGTGGCCTCTTTCAGCAGGATAATGCGCCCTGCCACACTGCAGAAATTGTTCAGGAATGGTTTGAGGAACATGACAAAGAGTTCAAGGTGTTGACTTGACCTCCAAATGACCTAGATCTCAATCCAATCGAGCATCTGTGGGATGTGCTGGACCAACAAGTCCGATCCATGGAGGCATCACCTCGCAACTTACAGGACTTAAAGGATCTGCTGCTAACGTCTTGGTGCCAGATACCACAGGACACCTTCAGAGGTCTTGGGGAGTCCATGCCTCGATGAGTCAGAGCTGTTTTGGTGGCACAAGGGGGACCTACACAACATTAGGCAGGTGGTTTTAATGTTGTGGCTGATTGGTGTATATATACACTACCGGTCAAAAGTTTTAGAACACCCCCATTTTCCAGTTTTTACTGAAATGTAAGCAGTTCAAGTCCAGTGAATAACCTGAAATGGTACAAAGGTAAGCGGTAAACTGCCAAAAAAGGCCTTTTCAGGGAACAGGTAATGGGTTAACGTGGGTTAACAGTCACTCTGTGCAAGTCGCCAACTCTGGATCCAGAAAAAGAGCCCCAGACCATCACGCTTCCTCCTCCATGTTTGACAGTTGATGTCACACACTGAGGAACCATCCTTTCGCCTACTCGATGGCCTACAAAAACCTTTTGAAAAATTTCAAGATTTCAAATTTTGATTAATCGGTCCATAAGACCTTCTTCCAGTCTTCAGTAGTCCACTGGCGGTGCTTCGTGGCCCAGGCAAGCCTCTTTTTCTTTTTTTTGCCATCTTAGCAATGGCTTTCTTACTGCCACTCGACCTGTCAAACCTGCAGCTCGAAATCTTCTCTTCACAGTTGAAACTGAGACTCCCTCACTTTGACCAGTGTTAAGCTGTGCCTGAAGCTGTTGTCCTGTGAGCCTCCTATCACACAAGCTGTTGACACTCAGAAACTTGTCTTCTGATTTTGTTGTGGCTTTGGGTCTGCCAGACCTCTTCCTGTCAGAGTTTCCTCCAGTTTCCAAGTGCCTTTTGATGGTGTAGGGCCTTTTTTTATAACTCTGAAATGTACATTATTTTTCAGTTTTTGGTAACCTAAACCTTTTTTTTAACCTCTGCCAGTTTACAGCTTACCTTTGTACCATTTCAGGTTATTCACTGGACTTGAACTGCTTAAATTTCAGTAAAAACTGTAAAATGGGGGTGTTCTAAAACCTTTGACCAGTGGTGTATATATATATACACTATATGGCCAAAAGTCAGTGGACACCCCTACTAATTATTGAGTTCAGGTGTTTCAGCCACACCCATTGCCAACAGGTGCATAAAATCCAGCACATAGCCATGCAGTCTCCACAGACAAACATTTAGAATTCAGAATGGTTCGTAAGGAGCTCAGTGACTTTAAACGCGGCACTGTCATAGGATGCCACCTTTGCCGCAAGTCAGTTCATTAAATTTCTGCCCTACTAGATGTGCCCCGGTCAACTGTAAGTGCTATTATTGTGAAGTGGAAGCGCCTAGGAGCAACAACAGCTTGGCCACGAAGTGGTAGACCACGCAGAGAGCGGGGCCGATGAGTGCTGAAGCGCATAGCGCGTAAAAATCGCCTATCATCTGCTGCATCACTCAGGAGCTTCATGGAATGGGTTTCCATGGCCGAGCAGCTGCACACAAGCCTCACATCACCATGCGCAATGCCAAGCATCAGCTGGAGTGGTGTAAAGCATGCCGCAACTGGACTCTGGAGCAGTGGAAACGTGTTCTTTGGAGTAATGAATCACGCTTCACTATCTGGCAGTCTGATGGATGAATCTGGGTTTGGCGGATGCCAGGAGAACGCTACCTTCCGGAATGCATAGTGCCTACTGTAAAGTTTGGTGGAGGAGGGATAATGGTCTGGGGCTGTTTCTCAGGGTTTGGAATAGGCCCCTTAGTTCCAGTGAAGGGTATTCTTAATGCTACAGGATATGAAGACATCTTAGCCAATTGGGCGCTTCCAACTTTGTGGCAACAGTTTGGGGAAGGCCCTTTGCTGTTCCAGCATGACTGTGCCCCTGTGCACAAAGCGAGGTCCATAAAGACATGGTTAGGCGAGTTTGGTGTGGAGGAACTCGATTGGCCTGCACAGAGCCCTGACCTCAACCCCATTGAACACCTTTGGGAGGAATTAGAACGCCGATTGCGAGCCAGGCCTTCTCGTCCAACATCAGTGCTTGACCTCACAGATGTTCTTTTGGCTGAATGGGCACAAATTCCCACAGACACACTCCAAAATCTTGTGGAAAGCCTTCCCAGAAGAGTGGCAGCTGTCATAGCCGCAAAGGGGGGTCCAACTCCGTATTAATGCCCATGGTTTTAGAATGGAATGTCCAACAAGCTCATATAGGTGTGATGGTCAGGTGTCCACTGACTTTTGGGCATATAGTGTATATACTATATATATATATATATATATATATATATATATATATATATATATATACACTACCGCTATATACATAACATACAGATAACATTTTAAATATATATAAGAAATATATATAGAAGTATCAGAAGTAAAATGAGCTAAACAGCTAGCTGAAGATTAGCTGTCAGATAGATAGGCTAGCTCTAGCTGTAGCAGCGACAGGGAAAAAACTTTGATTACTCTTTTGCTAACATTACAACCTGTCTGTAAATGCATCCTACTAGCTAGCTACATTTAGGCGTTCGTATATACAGTATATTATATGTTTTCTTTTTGACGTTTTCTAATATCGTTTTTGATAACTGATATGCACTTTTATCAATATATTTGCAACTGGTATCAGAGGTAAAACGAACTGAACAGCTAGCTATTTTTATTAGCTGGTTAGATAGGCTAACTCTCTAGCTGTGGCAGCTACAGGGAAACACTTTGATTGCTCTTTTGGCTAATATTACAACCTGTCTGTCAATGGATCCTAGTAGCTAGCTACATTTAGGCGTTTGTTTATGTATTCCATGTTTTCTAGAAATGGTAAGCCTTCTGATTGTATGAGATGAATGAAGAATCCATCTGATACTATGGCTAGCAGAAAGTCTTTTGAAAACTCAGGCTGGTGAATTTTGGTTTGTAAATGGCACATTGGTCCAGCTAGCTAGTTCAAGTTTGGGACTACAATAGTCATACATTACCATACTATTTTAGTTAGCTGTGTTATCAGATATGAAATGATGTACATGCTTTCTCAAATACAAGCTATAACATATCTTTGAGTAATAAAATGTGTCTTCACCTTGCAAGCAGATTGAATGGTAGTTATATAAACTAGGTTATTCCTTTTTATTGATTATTTCCTTATTTGCTGGAGCAAGTTCTAATTTGAATTTTTGTCATGTTTGAGTTATAGAAATGGATTGTGGGGACCCAGTTAGAGCATCTGATGCAGTCCTTGAGCAAGAGGAGGACTTTGATGCCAGATGAGCTTCGGCTCATTGCTGAGGAAGGCCGTCAGGATGAGGACTATGGGGGCATGAACTTTATAACTTAAATTATACATAAATTGATATTGTCGGTCATATTGTTACCCTACATTACAATTACAATTCAAACAATGTGATTTTATTTTTTTACAATATATCTTGAATTAGTGTTTTTTATGACCTTAGTAAAAGATGGCGATGTAAGCTGCACTTTGTTTTCAGGTTTTAATGAGACAATGTAACCTCCTAACCTTGTAATTTTAAATGTTTATTGTAAAAATACAATTTTTTCATCTTATATTGCTTGTGTATGTATTTTATTGTCATATGTAAGACTTAATGTTATTTGTTATATGCCATGGTGCAGATATGTTTATTCTACTATCCAGAAAAGTGTCTGAACACAGAACATTCCATACATAGAATTTTGGAAAAACACCATCAGTCACTAAAAAGCTTGTGACTTTACCTTTTACAGTGTTAAACTAAAAACTCTTACAGCGTAAAACTTATTTCTATTCTGATTTCAGATTTGAAATGCTTACAAAATAAGCATTAAGCAAATACTAAAAAGACACAATATACTCTAATATGTTCTCTATCTTCATTGGAAAGTAGTCAAAATGGCGAAAAAACTTTTTCTTCGAAGATAAACATGTTTGGGGGTGTTTTTCCTTGCCTTAGTAAAGGTTTATTAATATTGTGTTATTGTATGTCATACCATTTGAAAGAGCTATTTATCAGCTTTCTGAAGGTGTATCATCTTTAAATATATGGTTTGATACCAGTAAACTATGATCGTTAATGCATAGACTGCTCACGGTACAATAAGAAATGATTTTGGGGGTTTTAGGCCCGGTGCTGGAGGACTGGGACATTATCAGCCCTAAAGATGTGATCAGCTCCGACCTGCTGCCCGGGGAGAAAAGATCTCTGGCTGCTGCTGCTCTCCCCTTCACACAGTCCCTCCTGTCCCAGGTGAACCTTATGGCGCACATTTTAACCAGCAATATAGGCATTAGATCCAGTTTGATTCATTCTGTCTGTGTGGTAGAGTGGTCTGTGATGTTGCTGTGGTCACAAGTGGAGATTAATGTCCTCCCTCCTGCTCTGCCCCACCCCGCCCCTGTGTTCAGGTGGGCAGGACGCTCTCCCGGGTGCAGCAGGCCTTGAGTTGGACGTACGGGGAGGAGGTGAAGCCGTTCAAGCCACCCCTGAGCGACGCAGAGTTCCACAGCTACCTGAGCAGCCAGGGGCAGCTGTCCCGCCCCGAGGACCTGAGGCTGCGCATCTACCACGGCGGAGTGGAGCCCTCACTGCGCAAGGTACTGCTGCCTCGGCCATAACCGCCCCTAAGCATGGGGGCATGGGCTCAAAGAGTGCTCCCCTAACCCCAGCCCCCCGTATCACCCCCGCCCCCCCCCCCCCAGTTGTTTCTCAGGTGGGGTTATCTGCTGCAGGTGTAAGTCTGCTTGTTTCTCAGGTGGTGTGGCGCTACCTGCTGAACGTGTACCCAGACGGGCTGACGGGTCAGGAAAGGATGGACTACATGAAGAGGAAGACCAGGGAGTACGAGCAGCTGAAGGGGCAGTGGGCGATGCGGGCCAGCCCAGAGGACCTGGAGTTCATCAGGGGCAACGTGCTGAAGGACGTCTTGCGCACAGACCGCGCCCACCCCTACTACGCTGGCTCCGAGGACAGCCCACACCTGACCGCTCTGACTGACCTGCTGACCACCTATGCCATCACACACCCACAGGTACACACACACTTACATCACAGACTTATGTTGTTTTCAAAGATTACTGAATTGCTGTATGAAAAATAGCAAAAGATTGACAAAATATAAAGTGAGATATCGGTGTCTCCCATTTTGTAACGCTCGGGTCCCACCCCCCCCAGGTATCATACTGCCAGGGCATGAGTGACATCGCCTCGCCCATTCTGGCTGTGATGGATAACGAGGCGCACGCCTTCATCTGCTTCTGTGGCATCATGAAGCGCCTGGAGGGAAACTTCCGGCCCGACGGCCAGCTCATGTCCGTCAAGTTCCAGCACCTGAAGCTGCTGCTGCGCTACTCTGACCCGGAGTTCTATGCCTACCTGGTTTCCCGTGGCGCCGATGACCTGTTCTTCTGCTACCGCTGGATCCTGCTGGAGCTGAAGCGCGAGTTCGCCTTCGAGGACGCCCTGAGGATGCTGGAGGTCACCTGGAGCTCGCTGCCCCCCGACCCGCCCGAGACCGAGGTAGAGCTGCTGGGCCCGCCCCTGGAGGTGGGCGGGGCGGGGCCAGAGGCGGGCGGAGCCAGGTCAGGGGCGGAGCAGAAGGGCAGGCAGCGCAGGAGGCACATGCTCAGGCCGTCCCGGGAGGAGGCGGAAGGGGGGAGGGGCGTGGGCGTGGGGGAGGAGGAGATCATAGAGGACCGACCAAGAGGAGAGGGGGAAGGAGTGCGTGAAGTTGACGATTTGGGGGAGGGGAAGGGGAAGGGGGAGGCAGGTGTGAAGGGGTCAAACTCCACCCCTTCGCCAAGCAGGCCAGTTTTGGCGAGTTCAAGTACTACAGCGCCCACAATGGGGATAGCTTTGACCTGGAGGAGCGAGAGGCCACACCCCTCCAGACCCCGTCCCATGCTGTGCCAAGCCCCCCACCGGTGCGGCAGCCCACAGAGGAGAGTGAGGAGGAGCAGGGGGAGAGAGAGCCGCTCATCAGGGGGGAGGACACGCCCCCTGGGAGGCAGTCCCCGAACGGCCAAACAACCTCTCCACTCTCCCCGCTCCCCACGGGCCTCCCCAACTGGAGAAATGCCACCTCCCGGCCTGCTGCCATGTCCCCCCAGTCGATGCCCAGCTGGAGGCCCCCCCCCTCCCAGGCCACACCCACATCCAAACCCGCATCCCCGTTCTCCTTCCTTAACAGCAGGGCGGAGTCCCCGGCCACGCCCACTGGGAGGCAGGGTTCCTCCCATTTCACGCTCGGCGAATCGGGAGCCTCGTCCCCAGCCACACCCACGGGAAAGCCCTGTCTCTCCTCTCCGTCCTTCTCTCCAGCCCCAAGCCGCTCACTCCTTTCTTCCCCCATCCTGTCGTTCGGCAGGGCCCCCCCCAACGTATGCCCCCAGCAAACCCCCGCCCCGCGCTGGCAGCCTCCCCCCCTCACCTCCCGGTACCAGGCCAGCCTCGCTGCCGCCCCCACAGGAGTTCGGCAAGGGGAACCCCTTCATGCTGTTCCTGTGCCTGTCCATCCTGCTGGAGCACCGCGAGCACATCATGAAGAATGGTTGTGACTACAATGAGCTGGCCATGCACTTTGACCGGCTGGTGCGGCGCCACAACCTGGCCCGCGTACTGCAGCGCGCCAAGGCGTTGTTTGCTGACTACCTGCAGAGCGAGGTGTGGGACTCGGAGGAAGGGGACGAGGTCAGCTCGGACTCCCCCACTGCCGGCGGGACCCCCACCACCGGACCTCCCTCCCCACCGCCCCTATCCTCCCCGGAGTCCACCTCCCCAAATTCCACCTATAACCTAGCAACCACCATCCCCTCACTGCCTGCATCCCCTAACTTGGCAACCACCAGTTACCAACTCCCCAAATCCCCTAACATGGCAACCAAAAATCCCAAATTCCCCAAGTCCACTAACATGGCCACCACCAGCCCCACAAATCCCAACCTGGCAACCACCAGCTCCGTACTCCCCATCCCCCCCAAACTGGCAACTGCCCGGCCCTCACTCCCTACATCCCCCCTGTCTCCTCCTGCATCCTGACCTCCCATGTATGTGTCTGTTTCTCTCTCTCGCACACACACACACACAGACACCTCCTTGACTGAAATTAAACGTAATTTTTGTTCTTTATTTATTTATGGCCTTATGGTTCTAGCACTTTTATTGTTTTGTCTCTACAATCCCCCCTGGAGCAGGGGTCCCCAGCTCTGGTCCTTTTTGTTTTTGCCTTAAAATCAGCAACCAGTTCAGACCCAGTAAATCAGGTGAGGTGAGTTAACTGTGCAATGTGTGGCTCTCCAGAACCCCCCCTCGCCCCTACTCTTAAGAGCTTGAGCTGAGAAAACAAACAAGCCACACCTCCAGAACCCCCCACCTCTCTATCTCACCCTTCTCTCTGTCTCTCTCACCCCCCCTTTCTCTGGGCCAATCCCCAAAACTGGGATTTTATTCATTTTCATTAAATGTATGCTCCAGATAATAAATAAGTAACTAAAATAAACGTCCTTACGATGGGAACCCGCACCGCAGCTGAGAACGTTTGAGTCATTGGGCCTTGGGCGCAAAGAGTGAAATCCGCTGCCTGACCAAATATCCGTTTTTTTTTAGGGATGCTGAAATGGTTCCTCCCATAACCCCCCACCCTGACCCCACACTCTCAATTGACTCTTAAAATGTCCAAGACAAAAACTCAGGTTCTCTGAAGTTTCTACTCAGAGAGGAGACCGTGTGGGTCAGGTGATCTGGGGTGCCACTGACGTCAGTGTTCCAATTAGTCTCTCATTAGGAGGTCAGTGGCTCGTACAAAAGACATAAGTTTCCATTTAGCAGAGACCTGAATATATATACTATATATATACTCATGATCAATACAACAGAGTCGACACCAAGTAATACTGTCTCCCAAGGGTCCTTTGTATTTGTGCGTAATTCATGTAGCTGTGTGGACACGCATTTTTCACTTTTTGATTTTACGACGACAATCGTCCCGTGTCACGAGGGAATCATGTTGAACTTCTTACACAGGCCTCTCTTCCTGCTGATGTGAGTTGAGGGCTTGTGCATTCTCCGTCTCGTTTTTGTGCAAACCTGTGGGGGAACCATGTTGTTATATGGGGTCTTTTTTAAACGGTCAGAATTGAACCTTTTCTTTCCAAAGAGGTTCTAATATGAGTGTGTTGTGCAATCTACAGTCTTTGGGGAAATTAGTTCAAAGGCACAGGGCCCCCCCCCAATCAGGTACTGGAGGGCCTGTTTCTGGGTTTCCACCATAAAATCATCGACCACTTCAGACCCAATAAACCAGGTGAGGTGAGTTGAGTGAACTGTGCAATCAACTGCTTTAATTGATTAATTAAGTGCTGAGTAACAATGAAAACCAGCAGATCCTGTGGCTCTCCAGGACCAGAGTTGAGGACCCCTGGTTAGTAGCATTTGTTCAAAGCAGGTGTGTGTGTTTTACATTGTTCCTTACCTGACCGCTCAGTGTGTTTCCACATGCAGGACACAACTGAGGCGTTTCCTCAGTGACGCAGTGACTTATATACTACATGGCCAAAAGTATGTGGACACCTGAACATCACACCCATATGTGCTCGTCGAACATCTCATTCCAAAATTATGGGCATTAATATGGAGTTGGCCCCCCATTTGCTGCTATAACAGCCTCCACTCTTCTGGGAAGGCTTTCCACTAGATGTTGGAACATTGCTGCGGGGATTTGCTTCCATTCAGCCACAAGAGCATTAGTGAGGTCAGGGACTGATGTTGGGTGATTAGGCCTGGCTCGCAGTCAGCGTTCCAATTCATCCCAAAGGTGTTCAGTGGGGTTGAGGTCAGGGCTCTGTGCAGGCCAGTCAAGTTCTTCCACACCGATCTTGACAAACCATTTCTGTATGGACTTCCCTTTGTGCATGGGGCCATTGTCATGCTGAAACAGGAAAGTACCTTTCCCAAACTGTTGCCCAAAGTTCACCGAACACTTGCCACAAAGTAGGAAACCTCCTTGGTCCACACAATGAAATCTAGAATGTCATTGCATGCTGTGAAGACCCTGGCGTTGTCCCCGTTAAGATTTCCCTTCACTTAAGGGGCCTTGAAAAACAGCCCCAGACCATTATTCCTCCTCCACCAAACTTTACAGTTGGCACTATGCATTTGTACAGGTAGCATTATCCTGGAATCCGCCAAACCCAGATTAGTCCTTCAGACTGCCAGATGGTGAAGCATAATTCATCACTCCAGAGAATGCGTTTCCACTGGTCCAGGGTCCAATAGCGGTGAGCTTTACACCACTCCAGCTGATGCTTAGCATTGCGTGTGGTGGTCTTAGACTTGTGTGCGGCTGCCCGGCCATGGAAACCCATTTCATGAAGCTCCTGACGAACAGTTCATGTTGCTTCGAGGCAGTTTGTAACTTGGTAGTGAGTGTTGCCAAGGACAGACGATTTTTACGCGCTTCAGCACTCTGCAATCCCGTTCTGTGAGCTTGTGTGGCCTACCACTTCGCGGCTGAGCTGTTGTTGCTCCTAGATGTTTCCACTTCACAATAACAGCACTTACAATTGACCAGGGCAGCAATTTGACTAACTGACTTGTTGGAAAGGTGGGATGCTGTGACGTTGCCACGTCGGAAGTCACTGAGCTCTTCAATACGGTCTGTCTTACTGCCAATGTTTGTCTATGGAGATTGCATGGCTGTGTGCTTGATTTTATATACCTGTCAGCAATGGGTGTGGCTGAAATAGCTGAATCCACTAATTAGAAGGGGTGTCCACATACTTTTGGCCATGTAGTAGATGGGTTTTATTGCCGATTAAACAGGTAAAAGGGCTCTTGGGTGTGGATCCATACAGCAGTGAAAGAGGGGAACAACACACACACACAATTATAAAGTTGCAGTTGAGTTTCATGATCCGTAAATAAATGGACCTTTCACCCATGTAATTGAATTTGTGCCATTGTGCTTGCCGTATGGGCGCTCTCTCCTCCCTCTGCGTTTAATGAAGTGCCTCATCACTGTATGTCATTGAAACCATCAATCTGCTTCAGCCTTTTTGGCTTTTTTTTCTTTTTCTTTTTTCTTCCTCAGATTGGATTGAAGGAGAAGCATTTTACCAAACCATACCATTTGTACAGCACCTCCCTTCAGCATGACTCGATTTCTCCCTGCCCTGTTAAACCAGCGACAAGTTTCTGGTTGAATTAAACCATCATGGATTGCCGCCCTGGGAATCTTGACTCCCATCGAGTCGTTTCCAGTATTCTCTTTTTAAATAAATAAATAAATGGAATATTAATATTTTAAACTGTATGAAATAATAAAATGTATTTTTTTTGCAGTGATTCTGCTCTTCAACAGCAGACGTTCTAAACTAAAGGCAAATGAGAAACGTCCGATGGCTTTTTGGTCTTATTTCTCTGTCAGCATCTTGCCTTTGGAACTAATGCAACTAGATTGTGCCGTCCAGGTTGTTTCTGGTCGGTCGTTTGTGATTTCAACAGTAGAAGAGGATGGACAGCGTGATGTTACAAGTTGCACGTGACACCTTTCAGCTCGGAAATAGTTTTTATTGCTGTACTGTCTGAGCTGGCTCAGTGATATTTGACACCACGAGCCCTCATTCATGTTGAAGACTGCCTTTTTGCTCACTGACGTGCTTCTTTTTTTTTTCCCCCATGACTACTGAAACAGAACTCTACAGTGACTCTGATGTCCCCATTTAGTCAACTGTTTTTTCTCCCATCATGTTTGAAGAGATGAACAGGTAAAGAGCTTTTTAATGATGAGCCTGACTGCTCCTGCTCATGTATTTCCTAGTTTTCTGGCAACCCTCCTGAAACTTGAGCAACCGCTGGCCTTCTTTTTATGATGGTCTCAACATTTGCACACAAAATGTTCCCTGTGTCTTTGACTTGAAGTGACGGGTGTACTTTATGGAATAAAAAACACCTTGTAGGATGGCATTTTAGTTATTGCTGGTCATTCTTTCACCTTACACAGCTTAGAGGTTGGGGATAAGGACATTGTGTCGGTATTGACAATTGCATGAAGTCTGTTGTAACAGCAACAGAAAGTTCCGGTAAGCACCGGAAGTACAGGCATAAAATGTCAATTCAGAAACAAAACTGACCAAATGGAAGCAGTTGAGAAGTTGTTGTTTTTTTTCCCACAGAAGTGTGTGTGTACATTTTTATGTGAATATTACTGTAAATAGAACCAGTACAATAAAGCTATACTCAGTTGGTCACTGTGTCATGCGGTCTCTGCTGAATTAATCCACTCTTTTGTGTGTGGGTTTGAAGTAAAAATAACATTGCTGCAGAATTGTGACCAGATGCTTCTCAATCATACTGGGGGATATGCAGTGGGGTAATGTGCCTCGCTCAACTTTAACACAATTTAGACTTTTTCCACTGATGAAGGTGGTTCATGTAGTAAACACAATGTTCATTGTGTGAATGCTGTGACAAACTCCCAGGCACCGGGTTTGTAACCTACAGGCTGAAATATGAGCACCACCCACAAAATACATTCACTCCGTTTTGGATTTGCTACTGCAAATTAGTAACTCTTCAGTTGCCTAATTGAGAATAAAAGCGCAGATTAGAAATTACTCTCATTTTCTGGAATGTACATCGTGCCACGTTCGGTTGGGGACAGAAAGGAAGCCAACAGAACAACCATTTCACCGCTCAAACATTTGAATCTATTGAAAGAAATATTGAGTCTACCATCTACAAATGTAGTGACTGAAATGCAGATATATGCACCAGATTTTAATAACTGCCCAAATGTGTATATATATATATATATATATATTTTACTTGCTGTCACACATTCAGAAACCTTTCTGTAACCAGGGGCACTAACTGCCACTAATCGTAGCTAGCTAATTTACAAGACCAAGCCAACAGCCAATTAGTCAGTAAAAAACAGAATTACTGTTACCTTACTATTAATGTAGTCAGAGACCATAGAAAAACTCTGCTCTAATTGCCAATCACAGCTCACTAATTATCAAATTGAGTTAACACGCAACTATACTAGTCGCCACGTTACTGATGTAAAGGCATCCTTGTCATTCTTGAAAGGTGCACGCTAAAAATGGTCAGATTCTGGAAGATTTCATCAAAGATATACAGTATAATAGTTTCGAAATGATTTTTTTGCACTGGATCCTGTGGTTTTGCAAAAATGGGTGCACTAGCAGTGGCTGTAGTAGTAGCAGGGAGCAGACTTTGGAGTGGGGTCCTTTACAGCCCCTCCTGCTCCTCCAGCCAGGCTGTATGTCTGTCTCCAGATCCTCCATTTCAAATCAGCTCTCCCGAGAACAAAACATGAGCTGAAAATCTTTTCATAAAAACAAACACAGATGGATGCAATTTTTTACAGTGCCCCTGACCAGGGTAGGCCTACTTAAAGGATCAGCACCTGGGACAAATGCCTGTACAAAGCGCAGTAAGAATACGACTGATAGCATGACAATACTGCGGTGCTTAAGCACATGATGGGAGTAGGAACCTGAGGCTAAGGATACTGGGGGAAATGCATCGTATGAGGGTACACTAGGGGGGTATGACGGTACACTTGGGGGGGTATGAGGGTACACTAGGGTGGGTATGAGGGTACACTGGGGGGTGTATGAGTATCAGTGACCACCCATACCTTGTGGATGTGGGCATTGTCATCAGGATAGAAATGCTTCCCCGTAGGATGAAGGTGATGACTCAGAATGGCTTTGTATTTATTGGCGTTCACCTTGCCCTCCAAGGGGTTGAGTGGACCTAAACCATGCCAGGAAAATGCACTCCACACCATAAACTAGGGAGTAAGAGGGTATACTGGGGGGGAGACTGAGGGGACAGGGGCATAAGGTCGACCTCCAGGTGACCTCTGGAGTTTGACGGACTGCCGGGATCATTTATCTGAAATTTCTCTATCAATTATAGCAATTAATGATCGAGTGGATACATCAGGTAAACAGTTAATACACATGAATGAACAGCTGTTATTACGTAACAATACAACTTTGCGCTGCTTTGACCCTGCATACGGTTTAGCAGGTTGTTGAAAATCATATTGGGACAAGTAGATAAAGCTTTATGAAGTCCGGAAATGATGACATGCTGATTGACGGAATGTTTTGTCACCCCAAACTAGTGTAACTTGTTTGTTAATCAATGGCAGTTTAGAACATAATACATATTGACGAGAACGGGCCGTTCAGCCCATCTAGGCTCATCATGTCCTAATCTAAAGAGTATCTAGTACTGCATCTAACCTGGATTTGAATAGCCCACATGTTTCTGCCTCTACTACCTAACTTGGCAAGCTGTTCCATTCATTGACAACTGTGTATAGAAATGGCAATTTCACCAATTGGTAACCCAATTCTTGTTCAGACTAGAATGTCACCGTTAATTAAATAATGCAAGAACATTTTTAAGTAGTGCAACACCATTGCGTGTAACCCACAGCAAACCGTTTGGATTAATAATTCATATAATATAAAATCGTATGCAATATTCATGTAGACAATAATATGAAGTAAATGTGAATCAAGATTACATATTTTCTCTTTGAGAAACTAATGAGTATGCTTCTTAAAATACAAAATTAATACTTAAAAATAAAAACAATTATGAATTCAACATAGAACAATTTGACAGAGAGAAGTAGAGGCAGCCAGTGTGGTATAATGGTTAGGGAGCTGGGCTTGTAACGTTAAGGTTGCAGGTTCAATCCCCAGGTGGGACACTGCCGTTGTACCCTTGAGCAAAGTACTTAACCTGAATTGCTTCAGTAAATATCCAGCTGTATAAATGGATGTAAAGAAATGTAAACTATAAGTTGCTCTGGATAAGAGTGTCTGCTAAATGCCTGTAATGTAGATCATACATTTATTATTTCTTAAAATAAAACTATAATGCATTATGTGAATACTTCTTGAAAAACATGCCAGTTATAGAAGTGTAGCAAAAAACATGGATAAAGTAGGAGTTATTGTCAACTTCAATTATTTTTCTATGTGAACAGTGCTTAGTCTCGGGTTCAAATCTGGCCCACAGATCCAAATTCGGTCTTGGTTTTCCTATCTCTCAGGTAGTTAATTGAACAATTAATGCAATTGATTGACCAGAGTGTCTTCACACCTGCCACCAAAATTAATATAAATAGTGAGCCTTAAATAACCTGTATTGTAAATGCATTCATTTGTAAATGACAGTTATAGTTAAGACAAGGAGGAGGATTTTTTTTGTGAAAGAAATTGTACTAAATAAAGTCTTCTAGATAAATCAATGAGTTTGGTGCATTTTTGTACATTAGTATTTGTATGAGTACAAGACAGATATTATAGTGCAGTTCATTTTTTTGAAAAATTCTATGACAATTACATATTTACACTGTCAAAGATAATTTAATTCTATGAAGATTGCAACTGCCATTCAAGAAAAGGTGAGAGGGTTTCCACACTTGTGTAACTAAGTGTACAGTAATTATAAGGGGCATTTCTACATTTATTAAGGAGGGAGCTATACACAATCATTAAGGTTAAAGTTGTTTCCTAGGCACACATTATATTCCTGAAGTTGTTAAGAATGAAAATGATGCTCTTTAAAATAATTTAAATATGTATACATATATATTAATCCTGGCTGACTGGGAATCTAACCCGAAACAAAGAGAAAATGTAAATTAAATTCCAATATTCCTGTTGGCTGTCAGAGAGGGTGTGTACCAGCAGTCCTCAAAAAACATGCCTCAATCCTATTGGCTGTCAGTCCGTTACAGGTATATTCGGCTGGTGTCCGCGTTTGAGGCGAACGCGATGACCACTACACTATGTAAAATATTGTAATCGGTGTGAATTTTTGGCCTTAATAACTATGCAAACAAAGTAATGGTGACGGACACGTCATACCTTTATTGTTTATGTATTTGGGGACTAGCCAGAAACTTTGTAGTATTTATCATCACATGCATTATGAATTATTGTTGCTTACCAGCTTGACAGCTAGCTAGTACTTTTGTTGATATATTCGTTCATTTCGCGAGCAAGATTTTCGTCTTTACGTTTAAATTTATTTTAAAAAGTGTGCATAAAAGCAAATTTACACATTGGGAAACATTTTGTGCAGATACAAAATGCCGAAACCCGAGATCGAACCAGGGACCTTTAGATCTTCAGTATAACGCTCTCCCAACTGAGCTATTTCGACGTCTTAAAATAACATTAATGAGGAATCTATTTACTCAACCACAAGAAGAAATTTGTAAATCAACAAATTCCAGGTTGTGTTCTGTCTTCTTGTCGGCTGGTGTTCAACCAGCCAAAGTTCACCCACGTCACCCCTCTACTCTCCTCTCTGCACTGGCTCCCCATCGCAGCACGCATCAGATTCAAGTCACTGGTGCTTGCTTTTCAAGCGGCCAGAGGTACTGCTCCCCCATACCTCCAGTCACTCATCACTCCCTCCACACCTCCCAGACCCCTCCGCTCCGCCTCCTCTGGTAAACTGACTGTCCCTTCCCTCCAGGCGCCTGGCAGCCGCTCCTCGCGGTCTCGCCTCTTCTCTGTCCTGATCCCTCGCTGGTGGAACGACCTTCCGCAATCGGTCAGGACCGCGGAATCACTTGTGATCTTCCGCAAGAGACTCAAAACCCACCTCTTCAGACTCCACTACCATTGAACTCTGTCCATCTAGCTAAATTGTCTTCACCACTGTTTACTTGTTCACCAAGTACTCCCCCCCAAAAAAAACAACAAAAAAACTAACCTTTTCCTTCCCGGTGTTACAGGTATGGTACGCAGATGCCTGCAATGATGTATATTGCTGTATTCCTGCACTGATCTTGTGCGCTAACTATGATTGTTCCTACCATGTATTAATGCACATCTTGTAAGTCGCTCTGGATAAGAGCGTCTGCTAAATGCTTAAAATGTAAAATGTTGTTTTATAAACCTATCAATAAAACTGTTATACCTACACGCAAAACTTAGCCTGTCTATTACTATTATTGTGCTTACAATTACACCGATTCCGCTGCAAAGCACTGAGTGGCGCTGTTCCCACAAAAGGTTTCTGGTGCTATATTACAGTACAGAATGTCCGTTGTTACAGTATTGTACTCGGCCACACCCCTTAATAAGTTTTCCTAAAATTAATCAAATTGGAATGTTTCAACTTTAACGATGGGAGAGATATAACTTGCATTGAATACGGAGCTGAGTATCTGGCAGTGGTGGGCCGTCAGGGCCTGCAAGGCCTGATCTGCTGGCCTAAAAAATATCTGAATCACAGACTGATGTTAATTATATTTTTTCCATGAATACTTATTAAATAATTCCAGATGGTCTGTCCGCTTCCTTTCATAGCTTTTCCCCTGGTTGCGCTGCTTCCAGACGTGTATTTTCATATTAAAGCATTTAACCAATCACACTTCAGCCATCATTTGTTGCCAGGGTCAAAGAAATCTGCCTGGAGGCCTTCACAATCAGTTCTGCAGGCCCTGTAGCATAAAATAAGTGTTGATCAAACTGTTGCTTCAACCAATCAGATTTTGAGTTGGGGACACGAAGGCCTTCTAGAAGGCCTAGGTAATGTCAGCGTATTCACACCCTTTGATTGGATAGTCAGAGAGTGTCTGACTATGATGTAATGTGATTGGTTAAATGCTTTAATATGAAAATACACGTCTGGAAGCAGCGCAACCAGGGGAAAAGCTATGAAAGGAAGCGGACAGACCATTTGGAATTATTTAATAAGTATTCATGGACAAAATATAATTAATCAGTCTGTGATTCAGACATTTGAGCGGACATTTTCAGCCCTAAAGCGAATTAAAACTTATGCCAGAAATACAACAGGGCAGGCTCGACTTTCAGCATTAGCTTCGATGGCGATAGAAAAGGACTTCTTGATGGAACTGAAACACACGGATAATCTGTACGACAGAGTAATTTAACTCATTTTGAGGAAAGAAAGGAGGATGGATTTTGTGTACAAATAATAAGGATTTCTGGTGAGTAAAATGTTGCTATTTTCCTAAATAATATTGCAATTTTATGAGGTTATTATTGATGCTTTTTTATGTGTGTCGCAGCTGTAGCACCCCGGGTTTGTTTCTTCAGTAAAGGCATTTATTCTGGATACACCAGTTATCTATCTGCATGCAACGGCAACGGGTGTCTGTTCGGTTTGTTTTTGCACTTTGTTTATTTATCTTTCTTCAGTCATGTTTCATTCTCGTTCTGTTCCCCGTCTGTCATTGTTCCTGTTCGAGTTCCTCTCCTTGTCTTGTCATGCACTTCGGGAAATTCTATGTTTCGGTTTTTTAGGGAGGAGGAGGAACGCATAAAGAAATCTGCGTGCGAATAAAGCGGAACGTGAGAAGCGTACAGAGATAGGACGAGAGAGAATGACAGCGATAGTTAGAAGCGTGAGATAATTAGTGATTAGTAGTGTTAGTAACTTAATCTAAATCCTTAATGTTAGTAGATTAGTTGGTTAGTACTATATACATCTAACTAATATATACAAAGTGTAATTAGAAAGTAAGAAGGAAGTAAAACGAGATTAGAAACGAAGACGGAAAAACCGAAACATAGAATTTCCCGAAGTGCATGACAGAACGAGAATGAAACATGACTGAAGAAAGATAAATAAACAAAGTGCAAAAACAAACCGAACAGACACTCAAAACATAACAATAAGATGGCTTTTATAGCCATAAAATAGTTATTGAGGGGTGGATTAATTCAGACGGAGCACTACTGAAGGCCTAGGTGTGAAATGCACGGCCCGCCACTGGGGTGAACCTGTACAACCTGTCCGTGCTCTTGCTCAGTTATTAGCTGGAAAAGTTTTAAAAATATGTTATTTAAGAATACATTCACAATTTGCCCCTTTCAGTTTACAAACAATGCATATGCACGCGCATCCAGTATTCATGAAGCGACGTCTAAATTAACTGTTCAGTGCATGGATAAAGTCTTAAAAGTAATTATTCAAATAAAGTGCCTGTATTTATTTAAGATCTCTACTTTGAGTAGCGTTACTTGAGATATTACTCTACCATATGCATATGTTTACTCCAATTAACCGTAGTTTGGCCCCTTTTTCAGCAATCTATACGTTTTGCTAGCGAATTGCCGAACCGAGCAGTCTTTATGAACAATCTCATAGCATAGCACAAGTGGTCGCTCGTTGCAAGCCATATTGCAACCGACATTTGTTTGATAAGGTTAAGTAGCGAGCCCGAATTTGTTTTGTAGCGAGCTTGCTTGCTAAATCAGCGGGCATTTGCAAGTTAGCTAGCAATCAGCCAGCTGTACCAGGATATTTTTTAGCTAGCTAGTTAGCGCTCTAGCTAATGTTAATGTCCGTACGGTTTGTATACGGTATATGTACGGGTTTGAAATCTTTTATTTTTACTTTATTTAACCAGGTAAAAGTCCCATTGAGATTCAGAATCTCTTTTGCAAGAGAGACCTGACCAAATAGCGAAGCACAGTAACGCTAACAGCAGGAAAACTATTTAAAGTCCGATAACGTTCACAAAAGGCTACTGCCTACGCTCTCAGGATTTATTTTTACTAAATGTTCCAATTGCCCGTACCGAGTTGGGTAAAAAGGCTTTTAAATACGCTGCTCCCTACAACTGGAATAAATACAGACCATCTTAAATCTCAAGGAGCTGGTTTCGTTAAATGCTTTTAAATCTATCCTAAAGGATTTAGAGGTAGGCACATCAGGATGTCAATGTTTTAATTAAGAAAACTGTCCCTGTTATTTTTTAAATATATATACATGTTATTTATTCATTTTTTATTTTAAAAATTGTTTCTCTCTCTTTCTATTTTAAACTTTGATTCTGTTATATGTTATACGTTTTGTATGTATGCAACTAATTGTTTTCTTGCTGCCTGTCTTGCCAGGACACACTTGAAAAAGAGATTTTTAATCTCAATGTGGCTTTTCTGGTTAAATAAAGGTTAAATAAAAAAATAAAAAATTACACAAGGTAGTTAGCTAGCTAGCTAGTATATAGTATTTGGCTAGCGAAGGTAAATGCGCGCCACACGCCGCGGTCAACTCACCAGATGACTCCGCCACAGCCCATGTCTGTTTTTTCCATTTGGAAACAACATTGGGGATTGGCTCTTTGTGCGGTTACTGCAGTTCAGGGCACAACAGCAAACCGAATTCTGCAAACTGAGTGGAATATTAGGTTACTGTCTGGTGTGCAGCAGCGTGGTTGCAACTTTCTTTATGTATATGGTCTGTTGCTTTGTTACTGTTCGTGATCTTTGAGCATGACAGCACAAAGTCTCTGGTCATATTTTTCAGAACGAGATTTTAAAAAACGATGGATATTTGTAAAATATCATGGTCTTCAGGGTTTCTGCGGTAGTTGTAAGGGTAAACAAGCCATGAAAAACATTTCCGATCTTTAAATAATAGTTCTTAAATTTAGCATTTTTCTATTGTATTACATACAGCTTATACTGATGTAGGCTTGAATGGGGCCCATTAAATATTATATGCATTATCGACCCTGATATGAATCGAAAAACCTTCCCTCTGTCTGTCATATCTGCTCCTAATGTTGCGGCTGTTCATAATTCCGCGATAGTGATTGGTCTCATGAAACCAATCAAAACCATGGAATAATGCACCGTGTTGACCAGTGCACCAATCACAACCTTAGAATAATGAACAACGTGGATAAATGTTACAATGTTGAAAAATTAGATCAAATCAAGGCCTTCAAGATGAATTTAAGCAGTAGCAAAAACATTCAAGTATCCAGGCCGGGTTGAAGTATGTAGTTCCAGTTCATACATTGAATCAAACATTTTATGATTTATTTCTGATTTTATTTGACTCTGGAGGGCTCATCCGTCAGGTGTAACGAGCTTACTCTGCGCTTTCGTCTGGTCTTCTTCAACAAAAGTTTGATTTTCCAAGTAAGTTAAAAAAAACATATTTAAAAAATGTTTGAGAATGGTGAATGTTTCGACTGTTTTACTATGTGGATTGTTTTTCGATGATTTAGATGCCATATACACGGCACGGGGGTAAACAATTACGCTCTTCTGTTCTTTGAATTTGAAAGTGCAGTTTTTTTTATTAGTCTATATTATTGCCATCTATTCCGAGTGCCATTACATGTGATGGCAAAATGCAGTCTTCTTCAAAAATGGATTCCGTGATTCATCTTTGCGTACATCAACCCACTCAGCGAACCAGTAGGGCCCGGATACTTCTGGTTACTGATAATCCCAAAAATATTGACAAAAGCGACCTCCTCTATTGCAATAATCTGGGTACATATGCACAGCCTATACAGTATTATGCATATGCATTTATAGTACATTGTAGATTTAACAATAGAAATTGCCTTTATTTTATCCGCCAGGTTTCTTATAGTTAAGTAAAGATTGTTATTTTTATTTATTTTTACATTTCTGAGCCTCATTTCTGGGTCAGCAATCGTCCCAAAACGAAATTAGGTCACCCTTCATATTTAAAACCCATTTGTTTTGCACAATAAAATGAACAAGTTCGGTCTCCATTACCTGCCATTCAAGCATTGATGTAAGTAAGTAAGTAAGTAAGACTTTATTTATATAGCACCTTTCATACAAGAATTGCAGTTCAAAGTGCTTTACACAGAATGCAGTAATGCATTGTCCCAGAAAGCTTGTCACAATGTGCATGCATGTCTTCAGAAAGACTATACAATAATTTTTGTTCAATTAATTATTATTAGGTATTTGAACAATATATGAAAAAATTTTGCAAAGCGTAAGTATTTGAGAAATAATTTAAATATCTTCCAAAACTTGAAAAACATGATAGTGGATTACCTATACATCATTACCCAGTTCAAAGTGAATTTTTTTTAAACAAAATCTGCATGTGGATATTCACATACAATATAAAAACAACAGTGGCAATAGTCAAGAATAGAGATGCCATTTGTTCCTCTCGTCCTCCCCAAGTTTAGTGTTTTTATTACTGAAAAATAAAAATAAAAAAGAACAGATGATTACAAAGTACAAGCAGAAATATACAATATGGAAACTCATTGTTGTGAGTTGTAGGCATATTGAGGAATGGATCATTCACATCTGTATTACTTCGTTTTTTGTCCATATATCATTTATGCTTATTCTTCATCAATTTCCCCCCCAACATCTTAAAACCTCTGCTCATTCAAACGCTCAGCGGCCAGAATTGGGCTGATGCAGCGCTGCAATTAAAATCAGGCCTAACAACAGTATCACCTCCACCAGTGCTCAATCACCCCCTCTGTCCCTTTCTTTCCTTCTCTCCTCCCACTCTCCCTTTCTCTCCTACTCTCCTCCTCCCCTCCTTCCTTTCCTCCTCTCCTCTGACTCTCCCTTCCTCCTCTCCTCTCCTCACTCCCCCTTGGTTTTGGGGCTGGCTGCGGTCCTGTCGGAGAGTGCTTGCGCGGCAGAGAGCTGGTTCCAGGCATCATGGATCAGGAGCAGCGGGATGGTGATCCACAGCAGGTTCATGAAAATAAAGTAGAACCAGAAGTACACGGGGTGACCTGGCTGGCTGTGCACATACCCGTCCCGGTGCTCTGTGTAGAAATACAGAACCGCTCCATACAACTGGCCTGGGGGAGGGGAGGAGAGAGGGGGAGGGGTGGAGAGAGAGAGGGGGAAGAAATGGAGGTGGGGAGCAGAGGGGGGGAGAGGGTCACCTGGTTGAATAAAAAGCTACCACCTGAGAGGTTGCCTTGTTTTTACATTTACCGGTAATTCCCCACATGAGTCAGACGGTGTCAGGATCATAAGAAACGGTGATCATCACAAAGATGGGGTGCATGGATCAGAGTTGAGAAGGGGCACGGAGCTGCTCACCAAGAGAGACGATCAGCTGCAATACAAAGCGGTTGGGGCGCTGGTACAGAAACGCCAGGACTGTCCACACACTGAGTGGGCCCCACATCACTGCCGTCACTGTCTCCATACACACGGTGAAGTTATCAGCTCTACAGAGAGAGAGAGGGGCAAATAAGGAGACCTACCAAAACAAGGGAGCCCAACCCTAGCCCTACAACAGGTTCAATTCCCAATTCCCAGGTTGGGCACTGCTGTTGTACCCTTGAGCAAGGTACTGAACCTGAATTGCAATATCCAGCTATATAAATGTATTGTATAGAATATGTAAAAGAAATGTAAAAAAACGAATATATATATATATAAGAGTGTCTGCTAAATGCCTAAAATGTAAATGTAATGTAAATGCACTCCAGGAAGTGACATCACAATCTGAAATGGGTTAAAAATAATAATAATAATAAAAGCCAATAACCTGTACTTACATTATATATCTGCTGTCCCCTTTTGAATATTCTTTCCCTGTTGAAAACAAAAAAAACAATATTAACATGAATTCCCTTCAGACAGGGGGAAGGGGGGCCGTATTTGCAGGCAATAAGGACTGGTGACTGGGATGTGAGCCTTTACAGTGGGGAGGTCTGGGCTGGACCGTACCTTATGGCAATATGTGGTATTACACATTACATTCACATTTAGGCATTTAGCAGATGCTCTTATCCAGTGGCTAGAAGAATAGTGCTAGAAAATTACTGGTATCACAGGGTGCTGTGCCAATTCAACAGGGATATCCAATATCTGAACATTGAACCTTCATCTTTGTCATGTCATTTGCAAATGTGCCACTTGTGCAAGGAAACTGTCATTTCCCCACACACCGTAAGATCAATGGTGCCACCACAGGTCTCGTACAGGTAAAGGCTTTATAATTATATTTACAATACTATTATGTTCTAGAAAATAAGCCAAGGAGGAAAACAAACATTTCCCAGAAGCAGACAAGCACAAGTTTTACAAGAGTTTAAACACAATATTTATACTTGCAAATATTTATATTTAATCACATACTTGATCTTGGATCTCAGCGTATGCCTGCAAAAATGAGATGGGATCTGGATGTGGTGAGTCTCCCTAGACCAAGGACTACAAGATCCAGACTGCTACTTACACCTGAACATGGTTGAACAAGGGGAAAACATGAAAATGGCTGACTCACAGAGCTGAGACAGGAAGCTCTGGTCAGAGGCAATGCTGGAATAGTAGAGGGAGAACCACCCCTCTATGACCCCGTGAATGAACCCACACACAGCGAACCAGCACAGAGCCAGCCGGCGCGCTGCTGACAGTCTTCCCCTAGCCACTTCCTGTCCGGTCAGTGCCCAGGTCCCCAGGAGCAGCGCTCCGGACACGGAGAACAGGAAGGTCAGGATCTCCGTCATGGAGCGGTCATTGGGTACGTAGTCGGGGATGGACAGGTCTCGTGGCCAGAAAGGGTGCTGGCTATCAGCCTCTGCGACCTGTTCACCCATCTGCCAATAAAACAACAAGAGTTGGGAGGAAATACACACGTCTAAACATTTAAAAACGGATCTCCTAACTTAACCTCAGGACAGAAATGAGTCCATTAGATTTATAATAGATTTATAATAGAAGGTTCAGTAGTACCACAATTACAGTAAGTCTTCTCTGTGAGGGGAGGGGATAGTCATGTATTCTCCTATAATATCCTCACATTTAAAGGGCCCACCTGGGGTAAGTTTCTCAGCTGAAACAAGCAGAGGACAGCTAACATGGATGGTGGCAATGGTAAACAACTAATGTCTCTTTCACAGTTCCTGTTGACTTGCTCACACGCCACAAATGTCCATGCCTTTTTATGACACTTGACACAGGAAATGCAACCTCATACAATGCATTATTATTATATCATTATTGTATATTATTGGGAAATCATTAGACCAACACATCCACTGAGATGATCTACAGTAGCCTACTCGTGGATCATTTCCTTTGCTTTCCTCTGTATCTAAACGCCATCCTTTCGTCGTCCAGATGCAGATATGTAATTATCTGCCCATAAACAATATAACTGTCTAAATTACTTTTCGTCTTGCCTCTTTGAACAGTAAACTGATTGTTTCCCTTGATGGTTAATTTCAACGTTTCATCTTTTCTTCATGTCAGTAAGTGGAATCAGGTTTTCCAGATGTTGACATTGCATTATTGTAAATACCTAATTACGTCACAGTCTCTACATAACGACGTTATTCTTTTCGCGACTGTTAAATAATAAATGCATTAGTGCATTTTGTGAAATACACTCTAGTTGTGGGTTCCTAATGTCAATTCTATTATAATTTATCTCTGAATATCACTCATTTGAAAACGGAACTGATACGTGAATTCAGACAGAAATAATAGTTTCCCTATCAGACATAGCTAGTATGTAGCTAACTACTGCATGTAACCCGCGGGGTGTGTAGTTTCCTGGATAACAAGCAAGCTAGTAATGTTACAGGCGGTCTAGAGACCAATGGCGGTATGACTTACCTTTGTTATGGAGAGTCGTAATTAGGGGGGGAATGTAAAAGGTATTTTCCCAACTTTAAATACTGTAGCCTACAATATTGACTCTTGCAATGAGGTAGCGCGGCGATTCAAGCTAAGCCGGACAACGTGCACAGAATAAACGTAGAAAAGTATGACATGTGAAACTTATGTTTGAGTTTTCATTCAAAAGCTACTTCCTGTGTTTGCAACAACACGTTTACCTAAGACATTTATATCGCTATCTTACCACCCACCTGTTATAACTCCAATCACAAGCATCCACTGGTGACAGCTTGAAATATCCACCAATTACAATTTTAGTAGTGTGGAGTGTGTCCAAAGCTGTCCAATCGCATCGCCTACAAATGCAAATATTGGAATATATAACGTCCTATCGGAGTGTGAATTTGGTGAGCTCAAATACACGCGAGGTCTTCCAGCTTAACAATTGGCCAGTCATCTCGGAACATATATGTCGTCATGGACTGTTGTCAAATGTATTATCATAGATATGGAATTATTAGGTTTACGTTGCGGTTCAATCGATTTTGATAAGATTTTGTTTCGGTGTTATTGTAAACCATATTATTTTATATACTGTAGCGGTGGACGTCACGGAATCAAGAGTCATGAGACTTTGCTTTTCCATTGCAATACTACTTGTTTATTAAAATAAAACGTGTAGCACATGGGAAGTACAGAGCATAAACACGGGGCACACTCACAACCCAATCACATATGTGGTGATTTACATTAGAACCTTTACACATTTCTTGACATAGCTAGCTAATAATCTTACGTTTAGCTGGCCGCAAGGGCCTCTGGACATGTTACAGTTTCCTAGGTTACTGTTAGCCACCTAGCATGCTATTCCCTAGTTACAATGGAGGTCAGCAGCTAGGCTAGCTGACCCCCGTTACAATACACTGTGCACAGGTATAAATAAATAAACATATACATTCTAGAATAAAAACGATGACAAGATATCACTGTAGGAGCCAGAAATACGTTTAGTTTAAAAGGATCTAAGTGTACATGTTGTATGAAATAAGCTCATAATTATGTATTTACATATTATTTACATTTTGGAAATGTGGGATATCTCTTTAAGTTGTATTGCTGCTGGTGGTCCTTTAAGCCAGGTATCGCCCATAATGCACAATTATTTATATTGACGTGTTTCATTCAAACAAGTGAGGAAGTAGAACGTGGAAGTTGTAGGAGCCTGGAGCACTACAGTTTTTGACCGTAAGCGAAAACGTAAGCAAAAACGTAAATGTAAAGGAAAAACTGAACAAAAGTAAAAGAACCAGTTATTAGTACCAACGTATTTAATGTAATTTTTTTGTTATCCTGCTCATTTTACTTTGCCAAAATAAACCAACTCAACTAAAGAAAGATGCCTTCGTGTGCTGTGTAGCTACTGGATGCTGTGAGTAATGCAAACGGATGCTGCTTTCAAGCTCAGCTACACAAACGAGGTAAGAACATCTTTGGATACGTGTCAGCTACACTGCAAACGGGTTCTTTCAAAACTGAAGTGGTAACTAAATTAAGAAGACCGAAGTGCCACTACAATCACATATAGACTAACAAGATATAGGGACTAATTCACGACTAGCCCCTACCTGACAGACGACTCCTCTCTAGCCATGACCCTCAGCGCTAGACTGCAGAGACCACTTACAACAACATAACCATAAAATGATGCCCAAAATTCACAGCCATTTGCCAAAAGTTGCTTTCTAATAGATTATACACATATAGCTATTTGTGTATGTACCTCCGTCTTGATTGTATTTAATGTTTGATCTAAATGTGTTCTGTGCCCCTGTCATTGAAAAAAGAACCCTCTTGTATACCTGGATGCCTTTTTTGTTTTTCGTTAGTTGGAATGCCAACTTTTAAAATAAAATGTTTTATAAAAACCCAAATAAAGATAATAGATTACGTGTTCACGTGGCCCCTGAAGTTACGGAGGATTGCTCATTTTCTTTACAGACGCATTTCCCTCTGTTAAAAGCATACATGAACAATGCTGATGTTATCCACAGATCAAAAATCCACCCATGCTATGAGTACCCCATGCCGTGACCCGGACCCGAAGTTGCTGCGTACTAACCACTATACGATCACAGCGAGCTATTGGCTGGTGCACTACGGTTATGTAGCGACATTTATCAACACGCAATAGTCGCTTTCTTATGTATTTGTGTTTGCTCTGTAATTTGAAAACAGTAAGTTCGCGTTTTATATTTTACATTTATTAATCCATAGGCTAAAATATTCCCATATGGTCTAGCGGTTAGGATTCCTGGTTTTCACCCAGGCGGCCCGGGTTCGACTCCCGGTATGGGAATTAAAGTTTTGCTGATTATAACAGTTCCGCGAATGTGGTATCATATGGCTAATACTGTAATCATACATGTTAATCTTGTGTAGCTACGAAACCAGAGATGTGAACACTCTGGCAGAGAATGCCAAACACTACTTGTGATGAGTTGTTAGTACGTGGACTTTGCCAAAATTTCGTTTTAATATATTTCTGTGATGGTGAGAGAAGCGTCATAGAGAAAGAAATGTGCCATCAAATAACTAGCTGTAGTTACCCACGTGTCTTTATAATATAGAAAACTACGAACGGAGGACGAAATATAAAAGAATATAACTTTGTGTTACTTTTAAAGACTGAAGACTAAGCTAGCATTATGTATTTTCTTTGTTAGATCCAAATATGCTCTTGTTGTAGTTACTGTTATTGTACCGGTAATTTGAAGGAAAAAAACGGAAGTTTCGATCGATCTCGTTGCTCTATTTCTACGGGCGCTGCTGCCTCAACCAGTTCAAGAACCCATGATTGGTTCACTCAGAAGTCAGCTGACATGGGTTGTCACATGACCAGGAAGAATCGCAATACAACGGAAATAAACTACTAGTGCTCTAATTTTGTGTTGTGCGAACTAAGAACTAGGTAGTTAACGAATAAATGTAAGAGACCGTAATGCAATGGTATATTCCTACATTTAGCTAGCCATTAATGAAGACGGATTTGTAGTTTAATGCACAACAAAGAATCTTGTTTGCTTATTCATATTGACTAAATAAGGTCAGTATATCACCAAATATTCTCAGCTAGTAGCAGCTACATAAGGTTAGCTAATTCGTTAAGTTACTTACGTTATGTATAGCTAGCTATAGAACGTGTTTAATATTTGTATTTAATGTTTTGTCCTGTTTAGTGTTTGCCTAGCAAAGTCCACGTTTTTTTTTTATTTCTAGAAGAAGACATGGGTGTTGAAATGAACGAGGCCTCGCTACGCTTAGACGAATGTGTGCTGCGCTTCATGGACCAGTTGGAGTTACTCGAAGAGAAAAGGGAGAGGTTGAACTCTCTCATCGAGCAGGTATGAACCGGCATTCAAACTTTGGTAGTTACTTTATTACCTTTTAGCACAAAATGTGACACTTGTGCTTTTCTGCGGGGTCAATTTAACCATTGGCCTAATTCTACGTCTTATAGGTATGTGGGGAAATATTGCGACTTATTAAATGCAGTCGAAAATGTAAACGGAGACTGTTGAGTACTTGTACAAGCCCATGGAGATGCAACTGACTCTGGGCACGCATCGCATGCAATATAACTAGTTACCAACGTCAGCTTACGTAGCTGAAATGTTGCCAAGCCGTTCATCAACTCTTTATTTTTGTGTTTTTTGGAGGGAAGAGCCGATATCAAACCACCAACACCACAGCGTTTACCTACGTGAGCGTACTAGAGTAACTGATGTTTCATTGCACCGACAGGTTTGTGTTTACTTAGTTGTGATATTAAAATATTCGTGTTGGGTATGTGTGCGTGTATCCACAGGGCTGGTTCTCCATGTCCAAAGCTCGGTATTCAATGGGAAACAAGCAGGTCTCAGCGTTGCAATATGGTAACGAGATTGAACCACGAGTTCGTGTTAATGTAAGGTACAGTATTTATCTTGGCAAAGTTATCCTTTTCTCTTAAATGCTCAAAATCTCATGGCTAGGAAGCAACTATTCGTGTAAAATACATACGAAATTGGTCAGATACATACGAAACTGTTTAACCACTGAAGCTGCAAACTTTTATTTTAATGTAATGATACTCCCTCACTTGACCTACTGCCTTACCAGCTGGACCCAAGCCTGCAACACAACACTAAAACCAATTCACTCTGTTTACAACCAGGCTCTCAAGGTTCTTGATAAGAAACCTATTCGCCACCACCACTGCAGTATCTTGGTCAAGCATGACCTTTTAAGTCGGGACAATCTTGTAAAATTCTGCAATTCAAGTCTGGCATTTAAGATCTTTTTAAATTATTTTTTATAAAAAAATAAAAAATAAAAAATCCCCTTTCCTGTCTTGCCTATATGTTACATGGTTACTTGCCTGTCTGCTTGCCAGCATGATGCTTAATTTAGCATTATAATGTGTTTGAAGTGCTTTAACTGTGTTGCATGTACTAATTCTGTATATACTAATTGCTTGTTTTTATTGTGCTTTTATCTGTGCTTTTATTGTGTTTTTATTGTGCTTTTATCTGCCGATCAACACCTTGCCCAGGGACTACAGTTGAAAATTAGGCAGTCAGCTAAAACTGGCACATTTACAGCGATGTTAATTAATGTGCATTGTCCCTGTACAACTAAATCAATAAATGAAACTAAAAGCGAAAGAGATGTGGGGGGTTTGCAGAGATGGTGGGATAATGAACCCCAGCTCTCTGTTCCTCAGAACCCTGCCGAACGGAGAGACAGAGTTCGACACTGAGCGAGTGGAGCTCCTGAAATCTGAAGATTCAGAAAAGGACCTGAAACGTGTGGAAGACATTGGCCCAAAAGAGGAAGGTAAAAACATTTTGGTTGCTTCTCAAATGCCTTCTGATTTTTTTCACACACATTGGGGGTGCTGGGTGGTGCACCAGCAGGTTGGAGCATAATTGGCCGTAATTTAACTATCAATGCCCATCAAGGGACTGGTGTTGGAAATTAGCTTCGGCTGGAGACACATGTACAGCGCATCGGGCACCATTTCTGCGGCAGTCAATGTTCTCTGTTCTTGTCCCTTATAAATAAACAAAGAAATAATGATAAATAAAAAAAATTTAAAGTAATTTTTTACACACAGTTGGTAATGCACAGATTAGATTAGCATTCAATAACTTGTAGAAGAACCAGAGGCAAGACAGTAGTCAAAATAGCAAACCTAGATGGGCTGAATGGCCTTTTGCCATGTCGCATGTTCTCATATTCACCCCCAGTGAATTAACTCATAAAAGGTGTCAGGAGAAGAGGGGTCACTAAAGAGGAGGTGGCCAAGGAGCAGCCGCCCCCCCAGACGCTCATTTCCAAGGAAACCATCCCGCCGAGCCGAGGAGTGCCCCAGCAACAGGATCCTCTGAAGTGGTTTGGGATCCTGGTTCCGCAGAGTCTGAAGCTGGCACAGGTGTCTTTCAAGAAAGGTGAGTTCACCAGCAGAGTGTTTTGTGGGGCCTGTGCCTCCACAAAAAATGGCCTGCCCCTTACAGCAGTCTCCTCCTCTTAGTCCTTTTTCATTTTTCTCTCCAAAGCTGAATACATATGCAGTATTGATTTGCATGGATGGATAAAGTAAAGGTTTGATGTGTTGTCCATGGTGATTGTGCAGACGTTGTGTTTGTGTGAGGTGCTTTTTGTCTGAGAGCATGGCGGTAACATGGTCCTTTTTGCCCGCAGTGGTCGAGTTGTCCGCAGAGGTGGCCACACTGCAGAGCACGGTGTTGGCCACCAGGGCGGACCTTCAGGCGCTGATGGCGGATAAACGTGCGGCAGCGGCCCTCCAGGAGAAGACTCCACCCGGACTCATGGACAGACCGGCGGACAGCCAGACAGACACAGGACTTCTAAACGCCAGACAGGCTGATGACAACATCCCTCCCTCTGATTCCTGATCCTCAGCATGAAGCTCGACAGACCAGAGGAGTTTCCCTTTCGTCATTAGGCTAATTACTCCATAAGCAGAGAATGTTTTTATAATACTCAAGTGTCTGTGAGCTTTGATTGAGTATTTATTTCCCTTTAATTATAAAAGCCATAGAATTACATGTTTTAAATGGTGGTGGTGGTGTTTATTGTAACAGCAGAAAAATGCTGCTGGATTTATAAACGCATCCCTCGTGCAGCTGTATATTTTTTACGAGTCGCTCATGGCCAGCAGATGGCGCTGTTGAGTCCTGTTTTTGAGCCTTAAATGAAGAACTATACATGGGATGGATTATTATAACATTTGTTGATTTCCCCCCGCCCCAGACTTTCACCCAGTTTTAGTCCCGGCCCAACAAGACTAAATATGGCTGTGGGAAACCCTGTGTGTACATGTCTGTGGAGTTTTCCCAGATTTATGTGCTGAACCAAGCGCATACATTCAAATCTAACAGCTCTACTTACTGGAAAAGGAAAGGATGTATGCAACACGTATGCAATATCATGTTATTATTTTCTTAAAATATAGGACCAACTGCTATCATACTTTATTGAACATAAGGATCAAAATGTATTTAGTGTTCCTGAGTCTGGTCTCATTCTTGTAGAATGTCAGTTTTGTGAGGAATACCACCTTTTACTGTAGTTCAGGACATTTGAAATAAAAATGGACTCCTCTCTTAATATGCATGCTGTAATCAGAATTCATAATTCAGTACAATGTCATCCAGCCATTTGAGTATGTACACTAATGTTGCTTTAAAATGCGGAAGAACGTATTGTTTTGTAGTAGCAATTCCTGAATTGAGTTAACGTTTGGGTGAAAGGCCATATATATATGTCAATATAATTATAAATTAATAAAATGATTTCTTCTCCTTGTCCTGGAGATGCTAAGTAGTCTGCGGTCACTGAGTTTTTGTGGTGCATGGCAAAGTAATATCACTCCAGAATACATGGATTTACTGAACCTGCGGAATATACAAGTACACCAATGAGGAAAAAGTTCAACCTAAACTGTAAAATATCCTAAATGTTAGTCATATTACAATAGCACATATTCATGTATTGATCCTGTGCTATTTGCATTCTGCATTCATAACTAATTGTTGTGCACAATATTCCTGCAAAATATTAAGTTATATTTTACTTTTGACTTAAGTGCATCATTTTAATTCACATTTTCGAAGTAATTTTAAGTGTGTATGCACGTACACCAGAATAATAAAAAGTAAAAAAATAAAAGCAAAATAAACAAAAAGGAGTGGAAATTGCATAGATGAAGAAAGCGCTACAGTGATTAGAGATGAAGCAGGCTGGGGTCGGGTGTGTAGAGCTGGTTTGCAGCCCACGCTTGAAGACGCACGGCGACTATGCGGTCCTGACTGATCTAGACTGCTCGTTCGCGCGTATATACCGTGTACATACTGCTCCAACTCAGGTGGAATGCGTCCCCTCGTCTCGTATGAACCTCCCCAGCGCCTCCCCTCTCCTCATTTCCCTCTATTGCACGGGCGTCAATTAGGTATGGCAGGGTAAGGTATGGCTTCATGGTCTATTTTTAAAACTTGCTTAAATAATCCATTAAAAGTTGTTTTACCATATCTGTTTTAGCCTACGTTGATAAAAACAACTAATTTAGTCCAAAAAGTTTGGATTCCCAGTTAAAATATCAGTCAAGCAACACAGTATGAAAGTAGTATTTATGTATTGGTCCTATTATTGGCCAAGCAGTGAGCTCAAACTGTTTTACTGTTTCACCCATTATCAAAATATATTTTACATGACGTAACTTTTCCATACCTTAGCTTTTGCTTGCTGAAATGACGCCACTGCTCTATTGGCTACTGATAGCGGCTCAGATCCAGGTTAAAGACGCTTAGCGGCGATAGTCACAGACCGACAACATATTTTACGATTTGAATGTGATTAATGTATACATTTTTGTGGATTCAGCAAAACAATTTGTGAAATACAAATTAAAATGGTCAAATATAGATTCGTCTCGTGGTCGTGGTGCATTCAACAATTCTAGTTGTGCAATACGAATACAAAAAGTGAAATATATATCGCCACTGATTTCTCCATATATATCGGATTGTGTTATATGCTTCTTGTTGCACTCGTTGTCACATGGTTCTGTAACGTTGGCTTTTTCTGAGGACAGACAAAATAATTGAATCGCTATAGTTTAAATATTAATAATTAAGACTCGTTTAAAAAAATAATTATTCCCACATTTCAAATTAACCGGGATAGTGACGTCGCAGGCAAAGACGCTCAGAACAGCCGAATCGTGACGGAAATTATCGAACTGAGAGAGAAATTCCCGAACACGTTTGCAGTCTACTTCCTGGTATCAAATCAGAGGCAGCCAGCTAGCGGATGGGGCGACAGTCTACAACAGTCGCGTTGAATAAATACATAATAGCAGCTACAGATGTGGAAACGCTGACGGACCGCGCTAAGCCTGTTTCGGCACCAGACTTATCTCGCCGCCCGCCACGAGAGCTAGTGACAATAAAGCGAATTTCATGTATGAAAGCGACATCGAGGTAGATCAACTGCATTTTCAATATTCTATTGTTGCGCCGAATCAGCCAGCTATATCCCCACATGAAATAAAAACAATCCTCTCTGCTTTCATGTTGAGAGGGGGAAGAGAAAAAGGAAGGAATTGTGGACCACACAAATTGTAGTCGACAGAAAGTTGTTTTTACTTCCGAGTAAAGGTTGAAAACTCCGTCGATGGCGTCAAATTCGAGGGTGTCTATTCTGGATTACTTCAATATTGTCTTTGAGGGAGAAAATGGCAAGATCGAATCAAACTGCAAGGCGTGTGGGACCAGGATCCAGGCGAAGCGGACAGTAACATCCAACTTCGTCACACATCTGAAGGTACGGTATTCACATTTATTTCATTGGGATTTAGTGTTACAAATTGATGGACAGTATTTAGCCCAATCAAAACGGAAAAACCAAGCGGGAATCGGATACATTGTTCGGAAATGATGCCCTTATGGGATTTTGGAATACGATAGCAGTAAATAAAGGACTCTTGGTGTGGGGGTCGAGCGTGCTTGGAAATAGATTGATATTGATTTTCTTTTCCTCCAGCTTGAACCACGGTCGAACCGTCATCACATCATTACGAAACGCACGCAACTTAATTTTACGTATTCACCATCGAAACTGAAATCAAGGAAATGCCAACTGTAGGCTATTTACTCCTCCAAACCATCAGCTGCACACATTGATAGCCTAAATAATACAATTGAAGAAAACACTTGTGCATGGCTGTACCAGGTGCAGATTCAGATGTTGTCATTTAGGCTTTAATTCATTGATATAACACGTGTTTAATATGGAAATTATTAACTGAATTAGGAGCAACTAACTGGCTTCTAGGTTATGCGCAAACATAGGCTATATCATCTGTTTACGCTTGCCTTCTTGAATTTAGTTTATTACGCTCTCGCAAGCGGGTACTGTTAATAGGCTATATAACGGTTTTGTGACGTACGACATTTGATAAGTGTAGATTTGTAACATACCTAGGCCTAGAGTACATGTTAAATACGAAAACATTATTCAGGTACACGAAAATAGAAGCACACATAAATCAAGACATGACATTTAAATACGATTGCCGGCGAAGCTCACGTGTCTGACAAGACATCGCGTTTTGAAGAACAAGGAGAATAAACATTTGTTGTTTTCACTGATGTCAAACCAGGTTGATATTTACAATATAAAGTCAAATGTTTTTTCCTTTCTCTTTTGATATAAATATCTCCCCTCTCCCTCTGTCGCTCTCTCGCTCTCCTGTGCAGCGGAAGCACCAGGCGATGTACGATGAGTTTGTGAAGAAGAAGGATGTGAAGCGGGAGGCGTACTCGTCGGGGGCAGTCCAGCACATCCCCGGTCGCTCCGAACCCGCCCGTTCCTCGCACGGCGGCAGTGGTGGCGGCGGCGGCATTGCCAAGTTTGAGCGCAACGACCCGAGGCAGGTGCTGATCTCCGAGGCCATCGCGAAGATGATCATTCGGGACCTGCAGGCGGTGCAGATCGTGGAGAACGAGGGCTTCCGGGACCTCCTGCAGCTGCTAGAGCCTCGCTACACGCCCGAGCCCCGCCACTACATCCAGCAGCAACTGCTCCCAGGCTACGCCTACCAGGTTCAGCTGGCCACCAAGCAGGCCCTGACCGCGGCCGAGTCCTGCAGCGTCACGCTGGACCTGTGGAGGAGCAGTTCGGGCGCGGGTGGGGGCTACCTGGCGGTCACCTGCCACTTCATCACAGCAGACTGGCAGATCAAGTCTGCGCTGCTAGCCTGCCTCCCGCTGGCCGGTCACGGTACTGCGCAGCGCGTGCTGTCGGAGTTCGACGAGATCTCGCACGCCCACGGCATCGCAGGGAAGGTGTTCCGCGTGGTGGCCGACCCCTTTCCCTGCGAGAGGTGGGCCGGCTTCCGGCTCCCTGGGTTCTGCTTGCATGGCGGAGAGGAAGAGGAGGACGATGAGGATGACAGCAGTGACGAGGAGGTGGGGGCAGGGGAGGGGGCAGAGGCAGTGGATAACTCCCTGGACCTGTGTTTCGGGCCGTGCCGGATCGACTGCTTTGCGCGCGCCCTGGGGCTGTGTGTGTGGGAGGGGCTCCGGTCCTCTCCCCAGCTCTCCATCGCGCTCACCAAGGCCGCCTGCTTCTACAACTACGTCACCGCCACCGTGCCGCCCGAGAAGCTGGGCCAGGTGTTGGGCACGGGTGGGGTCAGGGCCCCTACCGGCCCCGCCCACGGTGAGCAGCGCTGGAACTGGCAGCTCAAGGCCGTGCGGCGCATGCTGGAGTCGGCCGAGTTTCTGGAGGACATCGTGGACCGGCATGACCTGACGCTCGGCAGCTTCGAGAAGGCGGTGCTCCGTGAGATGGTGGAGGTGCTGGAGCCCTTCGAGGAGGCGACGGACATGGTGCAGGGCGACAAGCACGTGTCCATCAGCCTGGCGCTGCCCTGCGTACTGGGCCTGCGGAAGCACGTGACGGAGACGGCCACGCGGCACTGCCCCGGCGTGCTGGTGGGCCTGGCACAGGCGCTGGACCGCCGGTTAGCCCCCATCCTGGACGACCCGCTGCACGTGACCGCCACCGCGCTCGACCCACAGTTCAAGCTGTCCTGGAGCAGCGACGTGGAGTGGCACCGGCAGCTTCTGCTGAAGGAGGTGGCCAAGCACACACAGGCGGCAGCAGGGGGGGGCGGAGGCGGGAGCCAGGAGCCGCAGCCCCCCCCCTCCAAACGCAGCAAGCTCTTCTCCTTCATGAAGCAGCGTCCTGCCTCGCAGGCCAAGAGCATGGAGCAGGAGCTGGACACATACCTACACGAGGAGCCGCGCGACGAGGATCCCCTACACTACTGGAAGCGCAAGGCCACTGACTTCCCGCAGCTCTCCCACGTGGCGAAGAAGGTGTTCACAGTTCCTGCCAGTGCCACGCCCGTCCAGCACATATTCCACACTGTGGGGAAGATCCTCAGGCCCCTACCAAAGAACCTGGAGACTCTTATTTACCTGAAGGCCAACTACCGCTTCCTGTGGACTTAGGGTGCGCCAGGCAGGTCTCGCTTCTATGGTGACTGATCCCATGCCCCGCCCCCTGCCCAAGTTTATTTATTTATTATTTCTATTTTATTTCTTTACATTTCCATTGGCTGAAAACGCAGAGCTGCTTTACATTCTCTTGACTAAAATCAGTCAGCATAGAACCATCCCAAGGTATACATTAAAAAAAAAAATTTAAAAAAGAAAATCATCTGTTCTGTTAATGCATATATATAATATATATATATACACATACATATATATTTATAACATAACTATAAACAACAACTAAACATTTTGGTAGTTTAGATTTTCTTTTTTGATTGTTGTAACTGTAAACCTAGTTAACTGCTTTGGAGACTTCTTATGAATTCAGCCCCCTCAAACACGGACGTGCTGTCCCTCTCCCTTGCACCATCATTGTTAAAAACAAAGAAAATGGCGAAAGAAATTGACACTATTTGTTGGGGAATGAATTTGTGCTGCCATATTCAGAAGTCTTTGTTCCACATGCTTATGAGTGTGTAAACTAGTGAAACCAACAGGTCTCCTGCCATCACTTTCTCACCGATTTTAACCACGTTTCAATGTACTGTGGAGAGAAAAATCCTTTGATTGGTCTGAACAAGTGAAATGATTGACAGCTGATTGTAGCCCCCCCCATCATGGGCATCATGAAACCTCTCTCCCATCAGACACATGCCCTTCTCACAATGTCCAGGGGCAGCATTTTCACTGAGATAGGTCAGACTGGGTCATCAGACTTGGTTAGCTCATGGATCTCCAATAGGAAGTGTCCTGTTGTCCCATTGTTCTGTTCTCCTGTCCTGCAGTCAGAATCAGACTTGGCCCATAGCCTTTACTGATAAATACCTGCTGTCAAATTAACACCATGACATGTCCTGGTAAATATTGGCCATGTGATCTATTTATGAAGCCACAAAAGCTGAAAGATTCTCATTAGACAACCTTAAACCCCACACTCCATAGTCTGGATTCCAATAAACAATTGTCCTTAACTTAAACTTAAAATGAATGTGTGTGTGTGTGTGTGTGTGTGAGAATGTGTGTATGAGTGTGTGTGTGTTTTTCCTTCGGCAGTCTCACCCAGGCAAACACCCTTTCCTCACATATCAGGCATAAAGTCATGTTTTAGGTCTTCACCTCATCAGCGTCTGCATCTCGGCACTTCTGTTTTCACCGTCAGCGTGTTGATTCTTCGCACGCTGTTTCTTGCCCTCTGCAACACAGGCACGGCTGGGCCACATTTACGAACATTACTTCTCAGTATAAGACATGAGACTGTTAAACGCATTCACCTAGTCTCTCACCACAAACAAGGACAAAATGGAGCGGAGCTCTCGATTAATTAGAACAGTTGTTCCCTCTCGCCAGAGAAGTATTGGCTAGCTATAGCAGGACGAACCAAACTTCAGGTCACTGGCTGACCGCTAGACTAGTGGCAGAATGTGGCAATTTAATCGTTGAGTTTCTGATATCAGGAACTCAATGATTACATTATAAAATGGCTTGTCATGGCCTCCCGTGTGGTCTAGTGGTTTCAATGTCCGACGCTGGCCACATTGACCGGGGTTCGATTCCCCGTCGCGCCAGAGTCGGCTCTGGCCGGGAGTGCCACCGGGGGCGGCAATTGGCTGTCTGCCCCAGGGAGGGGGAGGGAAGCCGACAGCATGTTCACTGCGCACAGGAGTGGCTCTGGGGTGCCGGAGTTACGGTCGACAGCACGACGAGTGCTGTCTCGGAGGAGGCAGCGATTCGCCATTGTCACTGCCGGTCACAGGGCTACGGCAGCGAACTACGAGGGAGGGGATTGAACCAAGCATAGCGGGAGTAATTGGCTACCAAATTGGGAGAAAAATTATAGAGGAAAGAAAAAGAAAGAAAAAAAAAAAAAAAAAAGGCTTGTCATAGCAGAACACAACCTGTGACAATGTGCAAATCAGCTCGACTGGCAAAAGGCCAGTACCGGTACCGTATTCTCTCTCAAATGTTTCGGCATATTTAATAAGGTTTATCGTAGGGTGGCAGCTTAACTTTCACTTTTGTTTACAATTAAAATCACAGAAACTTGAGTTATGTCAGTTCTTTCATGAATACGTTTGTTCTTGCATCGGCGTTGCATTGATTCGACACGAAGTTAGCGACCGGGAACATAGGACTTCACAAAGTGTTTGTTTTAAAAAAACTAGCGCTTGTGTACGTGTGGGTAAACTATCTAATTTGGAATATCAGTATACAATCGGACACCGTTTTACCCTGCGGTTTTAAGGTTAGCCAGTTGTAGTTTAAAAAAAATGAGAACCAGGATATTGACACCCATCACATTGTGGCCTGGAAATTTCCAGCGTGTGGTACGGATACACAGGTACATTATGGGTAGTTGGTCGTTATTACGTAAGGAACAAGACACAGAGGGGTCTTATCACCCTGAAGTACTGTTGTTTTCAGCAACCGACGTGTCAGCGCTTACAGCACAGCTACTTGACAAAGGAATTAGTACATAATCGGTGAATTAAGTTAGAAATACATTTATTCCCAAAATTTCATGAGCTACGTCTGCTGCGAAAAAATAGCAGCACCAAGGTGTTGCTGATTGCAAATTGGACTACTTCCACTGAATTAAGTGTACTTTCATTGTCGGGAACCTAATGATGTTAAGTTCAGTGGTGGGCGCCTTGATATTTTTACACGTGAAAAATGTTACATCCTGACCCGGATAACACACCTGATATCAATAAATAATGTACCCCGTGACACCCTCTTGACCAGTCAGAATAGAGTACTCAACCAAGCCGTGGTGTAAAACATGATTAATTTGGCGGGAGATTTGCACGAACGTCACAGTAAGGTCAGCATTCTTCAACCAATTATTCCCAGGGGCCAGATTCTTTTTAAAAATGGTGCATACAGGCCAACCGTCTTCCACATACTATTTATAAAACATGAATAAGATGTATATTGTACATGTGTGTAAACAAAGTAGATGCCTTGTAAACGTGCATTCCTGTTCTTTATGATTCTGTCTCGAGTGGGCGGTGCCCGAACACTGCGTGCGTCTATGGTGGGCTGAGTTTGGGCCCCAAGGCCCTAGTTTGTGGCGTTCTGCTTCCGGACCAGAATAAAGAGACAGAGCTGCAGGAGACGCACGGTTGTGCACGTTTTCTCAGTTTGACCCCTTTGCTATAATTGTAACGTGAAGATATCCCTCAGACCTACATCTGCGTGAACACAAGTAAACCCAGATTTTTAGAGGAAAAGATTAAGGTGCTCAGCATTTAAAAAAGCATAGCACTCAAGCTGTCCGTCCTGCAATTCTGTTTGTTGACCTCTACATCTCTGGCCGCGGTTCAGAGCGCACATAGAATACTGAACGCCTTATGGAGTCGGGTACAGGCAGGATCCAGCACTCATCCAGTCCAACACACAGTCACTCGAAAGGTCGCACACACTCAGATGCAAAGACTTCATTCCACTCTTCAATCTGTAGAATATTTGTTTATTGAAATGTGTACATTTTGTAGAACAGAGTGCGCAGACGTCACCAAGTTATCGTTTTGAATCAGCAGAAGGAGTGTTATCTTTTAAAGAGATCATTTTTGGGAAGTGTACTGGGAACATGAATACGGATTTAACAGTTTTTGCTCATCGGTTACGTTAGTGGTTCCCAACCCTCTCCTCAGGGACCCCTGAGCCGGTCCATGTGTCCTTAAATTCCACCACCAGCACACCTGATTTAACTTGTTAACTACTTAACGAGCATTGATTAGTTGAACCAGGTGTGCTGGTGCTGAACGGTAACAAATCCATGGCCCGGCTGGGGGTAGCCGAGGAGAGGTTTTGGAACCACCGATCTACAGCATCACAAAACCTTTATTATTCTTTTACAGTATCAAGATGGTACAGTCATTTAAAATGCTGATTTTGTTTAATTGTTTATTGTTTTCAGGAGAAAATGATTTTCTTCCATTTTCACCTTTTTTTCCCCCCTCAGACCAAAAAATAAAACAATGTTGAAATAATCACAATTGAGAATATCTTGTAAAAACAAACGTACAAAGTATTATCATACAAGTGTAGTTACTATACTGTATGGACTATTTTTTTACGACCCACCCCCCTAAAATTATTTTACAGTTCTAAAGTTCAGGATTTCTGGGGGCAGGTGCAGTCTTTGTAGCTTTATTCCCGGTTTTACGTTTTATTATTGTGTCGCACGTCCCTGACAAATGTACACACAATTTTCTTCCTCCATACCAAGGACGAGTTCCGAAACTGTAATGTGTCGAGATCTTTGACATCACCCAGTCTGCTTGAAAAGAATAAAAAATAAATTTAAAAAAACTGGACCTTCTAGGCCTTTGAGAGATTTCCTTTATGACCTTTATGAACGTAACTGATGATCGATAGAGTGAAACAATGAGAGTATTTCAGCTGTATGAGAGTATTCTACAGAGCGTATGGTACAGTAAGTGACTTCCATAGGGTCAGAGGGACCAATTTCAGGAGGGAAAATGATAAAATATACAGGTAAGTAGGCTGCAGTACCTATATGTTTTAGTGGTTTTGTCTAATGATGTCTATTGCAGTGTTACTACACTGATCTCTTGCACTAACCATGATTAATCTTACCATGTTTAAATGCACTTTTTGTAAGTCGCTCTGGATAAGAGCGTCTGCGAAATGCCTAAAATGTAAGTGTAATTTGTGTTGAATGTGTGTATTAGTAAGCAGCCAATATTTTGCACTGGCGTTTTTAAACATCCCGTCTTTGTGATGATCTCGTCACGGCAACACCGGAGAACGCACGGCAACAAAATGCTCTCTCAGAGCTGAGAACTTGAAAAAAGGAACGGACACTGCCTTCTCAATTTGAACATGCTGTATTCTCTGGATGAGGAAAGAACTGATCGATTAATTTACATTAAGATTTGAAAATGAAATGTTTGAAGCTTGCTACAGGTGCCCGTCTTAGTGCTATTGTTAACTCATTAAGAAATATAGTTGGCTAGCTAACTTTGAAGACTTGCGAAATGAAATGTACTGTATTAATCTTATAAAGTAAATGTATGTTAGAGGCCGCAGCTCTTGAACAATGAGCCAGATGACCCAGATGTTACAGTTATCGTTAAAACCTTGGACGACCGCCTGGTTTTTTTGTTTTTTTTAGGAGGTAATGGATTGGACTGGAGGTCCTCCAACAAAACACGCCGACGGATCCAATTAATTTTAAATGCCGTGCCGGAACTCTCCGGAGGGACTGAAATCTGACACTCCACCTCCTCTCCTCTCCTCATCTGTCGCTCATGAAGAGGGGGACAGGATCCTCTCCCTCTCCGTGGTCTCTCCGTTCTCAGGGATCGCAGGGTTGATCCAGGAGGCCGTCCAGGAGTCTCTCACACATGAACAGGCAACGAGGCACGTGGAAGAAACCTGCAAGAGAACGGCAAACAAGGTGACCAGCCAATCGCATCTGTGGACTCCCAGCCATCTTCACCCAATGATGTAGCCCAGGCTCAAACCTGTGACGTCCAGACTACGTAACCCAGCCAGCCCATGTGACTAAACCCTCTGCTGATGCCGGCACTTAGAAGCACCATTTAGAATGAAAAACAAATACATTTCCAGAAAAGTTACAATTAATACAATTCAAGCTTCAAATCAGGCATGCATGTTGTACATGGTAACTAGGAGGCACACAAGGGAGAGATGAACCCTCATTAAAGACCCACCTGCATAAAACACCTTTTACGGGGGGCTGCTGTGGTTGCACTTGGTTACATGACCATGTCCGCCATACTACTCACCTTTAAAAGGTCCTCCTTTGAAGTCCAGCGCCACACTGCCCTGCTGAGTTAGGTACCCGAACCACTCTCCATGCTCCGCATCAGGAAACTGCCCAAACAGGTGGTTACCACAGACAGGAAGAGGAAGAGGAAGTTACAACAGACAGGAAGAGGCAGTTACCACAGACAGGAAGAGGTGGTTAACAGGTTACGGTTGATCAATTAACTTGCCTTACCTGGTTGCTGGTGAATCGGTTTATGATTTTAAGGTTTTGAAGGAATTTTATACTTTTATCGGGACTTTATACCTCACATCAATTCAGTTTGTTAAGCTCACCAAAATAATGCTCAAACTCTTCTTCACATATCATCTTACATCGTTAGAGGCTGGACGTTTTGGCTACACCTTGTTCAAGATCTACACCTCTAATGTGTATAACTAGAGCCGTTTCTGGTGTTCGGCTCTGAGGACAAATGGTAATATGTGAAGAGTCACATTTGAGGCCCTTTGAGGATTCTTTTGGACTGTGCCCAACTTTTTCCCCCAAAATTGTTTCTCCATCGTTTGGACTATCAGCCAAAGAAGAAAATATATACACTTTTTGCCCTAGTTTTGTGCTGTAGTGGGAACTGTTTTAATGACCATGTTTGACCCCCGTGGCTCTTATGGTTTACATAGCCATGGTCAAGCTTGTGTGGTCAAAGACGTCTTCGGTTAATAAGTCGCTAAAACACCATTTAACTGACGAAGGCAGCATGCAGCAGGGTTTAGACTTTCAGCCTCCCCTTAACTGGAAAAGGTTGATCTAGACACAGAGTGCAGTCATAATCAGGGCTGTCGGTAGTTTTGATTGGTCCAGTGCTTCCCAAACTCATTGGGGGATGTGATAAAAGATATAGAAGCTCTTGAAATGGTTCAAAGAAATAGTTCATAGATTGAGCGCCATAGACTGAAGGCACTCAATCTATTTAAGCTTAGCAAACGGAGACTTGGGGGGGATTTGATTGAGGTTTTTTAATTCCTAAAAGGGATTAACAAAGTGAACTACCAAATAATTTTAAAGATAAATTAGGTCAGCAGAACAAGAGGCCACAGGTAGAAATTAGTTAAAGGTCAATTTTGCACGGATATTAGGACGTTTTTCTTTACACAGAGAGTTGTCAATGCCTGGAACAGCTTGCCAAGTCGGGTAGTAGAGGCAGAAACACTTGGGCTATTCAAGGGTAGGCTAGATGCAGTACTAGATACTCTTTAGATTAGGACGTGACGAGCCTAGATGGGCTGAAAGGCCCGTTCTCGTCCTTCTCGTATTCTTATAACCCAAGCACTAATACTCAGAGCCAGAGTGCAGGAGCTAAATTACCCCAATAATGACGCAGTAATTAGACACTGATTCAGACACCACGTCCCTCTGGAGAGCTGGGGTAGAAACACCCAGGTCTACACTCAAAACCCCAGCATTTAGTCACAATCCCAACCCCACCCTGCCCTGCCCCCCCTCCCCTATCCTCCATGCTCAAGTGTACCCAGCTTAATTGGCTCAATAACCCCCTCACTCTCAACCTGCAGCTGATGTGTGGTGAGCGTTCTGGTGCAAAATGGCTGCCGAGCATCACCCAGGTGGGGGTTACACATCGGTGGTGGTTGAGGTGAGTTTCCTCCCTTTCACTTTGAGATGTGCTTTGAGATAATGAGATGGGACATGCTATATATACACAATCCAATTATCATCATCATCATTACTCACGTGGCTGAAGGTATACTCGTACACCTGTGTGAACCCCTCCAGCAGTCTGGGCTCCCTGGTGTGGGCGTAGGCCATCAGAAAGGCAATCAAAGCCTCACAATGTGGCCACCACAGCTTCATACTCCACTCCAGCTACAGGAAACACACACAGCTTCATACTCCACCAGCTACAGGAAACGCACAGCTTCATACTCCACTCCAGCTACAGGAAACACACAGCTTCATACTCAGACAATGACAGAGACACAGACATCTGTGTGGGACAGTGACAGGACAGACAGACACACACACACACCTGTGTGGGACAGTGCCCGTCCACATCCAGGAAATAGAAGAGTCCGCCGTACTGCGGGTCCCAGCCTTGCCGGAACGGGAGCTCCATGAAGGTGTTCACCGCTGTCACCTCCAGCTCCCGCTGCCCCCGGCCCACAGCGTGCTTCAGCAGGAACCAGCCCGCCTCCAGTGCGTGTCCTGCATAACCCACCATTACATCACTCAGCCCCGGCTCCACGTGTATGTGTTTGTGTGTATATGTGCGTGTGTGTGAAAATATATTTGTGTGTATGTGCATGTGTGTGTGTGATGGTCTGGGGCTCTTTTGCTGGATCCAGAGTCGGCGACTTACACAGAGTGACTGTTAACCCACGTTAACCCATTATTTGTTCCCTGAAAAGGGCCTTTTTTAATAACTGAAATTGACATTATTTTTCAGTTTTTGGTAACCTAAACCTATTTTTTTAACCTCTGGCAGTTTACAGCTTACCTTTGTACCATTTCAGGTTATTCACTGGACTTGAACTGCTTAAATTTCAGTAAAAACTGGAAAATGTTCTAAAACTTTTGACCGGTAGTATATGTGTGTGCGCGTGTGTGTGTAGGGAGAGGATAGCATGGTAACTGCAGGTTCAGTCAGTGGAGAGTGGAGGACAGGCAGGGTAATTGTAAATAATTAAGCCACAGGGTCGCGGAATTGGAAGTAATTGGTCACGTACAGTATGGCCTTTTTCTGTTTTGGTCTACAGGGTTAAACTGAAGGCACAAAAATAAAACCATTCATGAATGTATTTAAAAAAAAAAAAAAAACAGCTGTGATCATAGTAGGCAGCATAAATCCTTGGGAAAAAGTTGTTTAAACAGACAAGCGGTAAGAGGTGGAGGAGAGAAAATAGGTAGAACAGAACAGGGCTTTGACTTTGTGTCACCTGGGTTCTGCAGTCGCCCCTGGCAACCAGGCAGTTCCTTTCCTTCCTTTGAGACGTTCTCCAAAATGGCCGTCCCATCTCTCTGCGCAAGAAAGAACACGCTTCAGTCCCCTCTCTCTGCATACAAAACAACACGTTTCAACCCCAGAAGCACAGAAAACGCACCGAGACAAGTCAACAACAGATACGACACACACACACACACACACACACACACACACACGCGATTTCCCCCATTTTAAAATGAGCCTGATTCTTTATAAGTGAGCGCTTTCACAGTGTGCACAAAAATTAAACAAGCACTGCAGGAAGAATCAGTGATCAATGAGAAAATAAAACCAGGGGGTTTCCCCGAGGGAAATAACGGAGTGAGTGTGGAGTTAAGGGATGAGGGGCGATGCCGGGAGAGATCAGCAGGTCAGTGTGTGTGTGTGTTTGTGTGTGAGGGGAGAGATCAGCGGCCGTAGGTCAGTGTGTGTGAGTGTGTGTGTCCAGCTCCCTGGCTGCTGCTTCGCGTGAGTGATGCAGGAGAGAAGATTCCACCCCCCCCCCCCCACACACTGACAGCTCATTTATTTCAGTTAGAATGAAAATGGTCAGCCAGCACACCAGAGCCAGGCCGGTAATTGCTTCTGAAATGAATTACTTGGCAGTGAGGGAAATTGTAATTGAGCGCGCCCCCCCCACGTCTGTCCTCCTTCTAAACCCCTCCACCCCACCTCCACACCCGCCACTATTCATTACATCTGCACTGCACCAATCCTCCCCCACCTCCACGCCCCCCCCCCCATTCCCTCCCAGTAACAGGGCTGGATTGATGCAGGACGAGATTTCCAGCCCACAGACTGATCGCTCTTTCACCCGTCACATTCTCTCTCTCTCTCTCTCTCTCTCTCTATATATATATATATGTGTGTGTGTGTGTGTGTGTGTGCACGCACACGCAGTTATGTTCCTGGATCAGGGGGCAGTAACTAGGTAATTTGGTGCATTACCTGATTTTAAGTTTTTTTTTAATATACAATAAAAAACAGGACATGCAGTTTAGAACAAGAACAGAGTTATACATGTCTTCGGCTTTGCCTTTGTGTCCACATCACTACACCACCATTGTTTTTTTTACACACGCGCGCAAATGTATGAATCTGATGTTAGCTCACTAGCTACCATGGATGAAAAACATTTCCAAAATCATTCAAATTGAATTAATTTCCACAATTATTTTGTTTTTGGGGGTTGGGCAACATACATTTTTTCTAATCATGGATTTTTCTAATATTAACGGTCTTGCTTACTTCACCGGTAGCTTTTGGCTACCTTTAGCTAGCTAACAAAGAATCGATAGCTTAAGCGGTGAGTGGGAGGTGCTGTCTACCTTCTGGCTTAGTTGAGTGGTCAGACCCCTGAGCCAATCAAAAGCACATGATCTTTTGGGTTTATAAAGTCATATGAGTAGGCTTGAGGGGCGGTGACAAATAATCAAAACGATAACTTATCCAATCAAATTATTGGTGCAATGGGCGTGGTCCAGTGGTTACAACGTCCGACGCTGGCCACGGAGACCGGGGTTCAATTCCCCGTCTCGCCAAGTGTCGGCTTTGGCCGGGAGTGCCACCAGGGGGCGGCGATTGGCTGTCCGCCCCAGGGAGGGGGAGGGAAGCCGACGTGACGTTCGCTGCGTAGAGTGGCCCTGTAAGTACCGGGGTTCGGTCGACGGCTTGGCGAGTGACGTCTCAGAAGAGGCGTCACTTCGCCTTCGTCACTACCGGTCGCAGGACTACGGCAGCGAACTCACATTACTAGGGGGGGATTGACGTAAAAATAGCGGGTCTAATTGGCTACCAAATTGGGAGAAAATGGGATAAAATCAGAAACAAATAAAAAATAAATAAATAAATAAAAAAAAATTATTGGTGCAATTTCAGACAGACCATCAGGATTTCAGGGGTGGTCCGGACCTGAAAACCACCTACCTGGCTACATGCCTGAATGTAGTCAATCCAAGAAATTCACTGAAATGTATGAACTGACTGAACTGACGGAATTGAAAGGGAATTAAACCCAACCCTGCTTATCTTAAACCACACAGAGTTCTCTCTCCTCACACACACGCACAAACACATGCACGCACACGTAAACCTGTCACGTGGCGCCCCCTGCCTTCACCTGTATGTGCTGTAGGATCTCCTGCACACACCAGTCCGCCAGGTCGCTGTACTGCTCCGCCCGGCCTTCGGTCATCTGCTCCACCAGGCACAGCACCATCATGGGTACGGCCATGCCGTTGACTGGGGCATCACCCGGCAGCACGGGCCTCCCCAGGCCTGCCGAATCCCCTCGTGCCCACCGAACCACCAGCTCCATCACCCGCTCCGCCTCCGCCTGCAACCACAGGCCGGCACAGAGCTCAGGTCAAAGCCAATGCACAGGGCGGTCATAACGGGGCCGTCATGATGAAGGGGAGACAGATACCAGCTTTAACCCCTCTATCTGCACCTCAGCGGATGTGTGCTGAGCGTTTTGGCACAAAATGGCTGCCAGGCATCACGAGGTGAGTGCTGCACATTGTAAAGCACTGAAATCATGAGATGAAAGGTGCTATATAAATGCAATCCACTATTATTATTACGAATACTAAATGTGTGCTATAACAGATATCTCGTGTTCACAGTTCCTTGAGAAGGATCCGCAGATCCGCACTATTTTACCTGCATTTTCACATCTCCAGTGACACGCGACAGCTCATCCAGGGCCATGACATAGAAGCACTCGCTGAATATGGTTCTCTGGACTTTCACAGCTTTTCCGTCTCTGGTCAGGCAGAAGGCGCACTTCCCAGAGCTGCCAGCAGAGGGCACCCAAGCAAATTTCTGCAAGAACTCCCCTCCTTTGAGTCAGAGAGGAAAAAAAAGTGTCATTTTAAACATATAGGTTCTAACTAAAGAAATCTTACTTGCATTCCTAATGGGGCAAAATCTCAGCATGGTTTAGTTGGGGGTGTGCCTGAATTATGAGGGATGAGCACTGCTTAGAAACATCTGTTCGTTGGTGAATCTAAATTCATCTACAGTCACAATAGCAAATGAGCTTTGAGTTTCAGACCTGGGGTAAATACCCTTGGTGCTGGAGTGCCAGAGATATCTTCGGGTTGTACCCCAGCCAAATGTGCCCTTAAAGGTCACCCTGAGTGATTCTACTGGTAAAACCCCTATTTGCAGGACAGGGAGTAAGGCACTCAAAACAGAGATACTGTTAAAACACCTTTTATCGCATGTGTGAGACCCTGACTACCAACGCAACTGACGTTAGCTTTGAAGCTAATGAGCCCGATTAAGTTGTTTTGAGTGCCCTGGGACTCAATGATCTGGCAGTTGGATTGTACATTTCACACCGTCTCCTCTGGGGTGGGGGGGGGCAGGTGCGCTCTGTTCATTCTGCAGTCCAGCAGAATGAACAGAGCTGCACAGACACTGCGCCATAGGTCTGCACTTCAAGCACAGCTGAGGCAGGCAGAATGCAGGCGCTCGGATCGGTTGTTGTTGCACGATGACGGAGGACGAAACACTGCCCTCCTCCTCTTTATGAACATCAAAGCGCAGTTCTGCTGACCTGAGAGCGCAGCTTCCAAGATCTCGGGCCTGTGAAATCGCTCCATTGTCCTGTACAAGCGACAGTACATCCACACCTGCAGGGCAGAGACAGGGCATCGGTCACAAGCGGCAGAGGGAGCAGGGACAGACGTCCACACGAGACTAAACCCCAGTGCCTGCTGGCTTTGAATAATATCACTTGATTATTTATTTTGTTCATTTTGTCCATTCTTTGCTTTCATTTTATGCCCAGAAAGCAAGTGGGTGAAGAACCAACACTCACAGGATTTTAAAAAATGGTATATATATCAAAAACGATGCAAGAACAAAGCAAGAGTGGTAAATCCTCTCCCAACAATATTTATGCTTTTATGAGGTACGTTACAAGTTTACAAGTTGTTATATACTGCAACATGAGTACGTTAATTAATTTGAAGACTTGCTTAAAAATAACTAAGTATGGTAGTACTGACTAAAAACAAATCATAGAAATTTAAAAACCTGGATGAGATGGATGCCCTACTCAGCTCCTTCCCTGAGGATGGCACTCCCGTCCCACTTTTCGGCAACTTCAACCTGCTTCTGGACACCCCTCAGTCCTCCACCTTTCTCCCCCTCCTTCAATCCTTCGACTTCACCATGGTTAAATCCCCGTCCACCCACAAAGCCGGCAACTGATACTTTCTCTCAGCTACCTGTTGAGGAAGCCTCATCCTCCGTTATCCTCTCTCTCCTCCTCCTCCCTTGATTCACTCTGCCCTCTCTCCACCAAACGTGCTCGTCTCCTACCCCCCACCCCCTGGCTAACTGACTGCATTCGTACTGACCAATTCAAACTGTGAGCGGCAGAAAGGAAATGGAGAAACTCCAAATCCACTTGGTTCGGTTATCTCTGCTCATGGTTTTTCATATCACTGTTATGCTGATGACACAACTCTTTCTCTCCTTCTCCCCTTCTGAGACCCAGGTCCTGGTGCACATCTCTGAATGCCTGGCAGATATCTCTGCTTGGATGTCCATCCACCACCTGAAGCTGAACTTGGGGAAGACAGAGCTGCTCTTCCTCCCAGCGAAGAGCTCCCCAATGATTGATGCTTCAATCACCGTGGAAGGCTCAATAGTGTCTCAGTCCCTGTCTGCCAGGAGCCTTGGAGTGACCCTGTACAACCAACTGTGCTTTTCGGGCCACATCGCAGCAGTCACCCGGACCTGCCAATTCTCCCTCCACAACACCCAAGAGGCCGCACAACTCCTGGTCCAGGCCCTGGTGATCACATAACTTTATTTACATATGGACTTTAATGTTTAGATTTTTTGTCTGGATTTTTTTAGTTAATACCAAAGTCTGGTGCAAATTTCACTTGAATAGGCTCATTGGAAATACATTTACTGGACAAAATGTTGATGTGTTCAATACTTATTTCCCCCATTGTATGTATCCATGTTTAATACGGTCTCAAAAAAAACATCTACTCACCTTTTCTTTCCCTGTGTTACAGGTATGGTATGCAGCTGCCAACAATGATGTCTATTGCTGTATTACTGCACTGATCTCTTGCGCGAACAATAATTGATCATACCATTGTAGGTGCGGTGCGTATAATTTTCGGCAAGTAATCAGTCTCATAAAATTACTTTAACACTATAGTTAATATTATAAATATTAACATTGTCAAATCAAGTCAAAATTAACTAAATTATTGGATTACTATCTAGCAACACGTATCTGAAGATATTCTTTCTTTATATAGATTAGGATGGCTTCACAAATAATATGACAATATGACACATCAAACAACAACTGGTATAAACATAGATTATTTATTAATGGATAAAAACAGAGAGTGAATACATTTGATTATAGTAGTACCACGTGTTATGGGACATTGGTGGAAACAATGGGGTCAAACACGTGTAAAAGGGAGGAGCAAACGGGAAGATGTGGAATGTATGGAATGTGTGGAATGTAGCTGTGTGGGGGTTGTCGGAAGAGGGTTAAAATGGAGGAAGATTTGAAACAGGCCCTAACACCCACGTGGCCAGAATGTGGCCTGAATGTGTAATTTCAAAGTTAGTCCTAAAAGTGTTCGGCAAGTAGTTAAATGTACGTTAAAGAAGAAGTGAGAGCAAAAGAGAGCATGCAACGATTGATTTATGGCCGATAAGAGAGGCTAAATAAGGGAAAGAGGCTACTAGCGAGTATGCACCTCCTATCTAATAAAGGCCACGGATTGGCTGGCAAACACAACAGAGTTCACTGTAAAATACAGAATATCTCTATACGTATACAGGAACAGAATGCACACAACATACAAGGTGATCTATACATAAACAGATGGATATATGTATATATATATATAACTATGCCCAGATGCTACAGTCTTACTTGAGGTTTATGTTGAGATGGTAAACGCAGCAGTCCTGTTGAGGAGGCGTGTGCGTTCCTCAGTCCTTTGTCCAAAAGGGGATTTCCCCGCAGCGCGGAACGCAAGCTTGGAACAATATAAACGTGAGGTCCAGGTCTGTTTTCCGATCAAGGGTCGTACATTGAAATATTTTATTTTCCGAAGTTGCTGCAGTAACTGGATATCTCTATATGCTTACAGCGCGAGACCGTTGGCGAGAGAGCGAGGTATCGCATGTCCATGGGTTTTATATGCGGTAATCCAGTTGCGTATTTCTGTTGACTACAGTACTGGCCTACTGTAGTTTGAATAGCGATGTTGCGGGGTGGCGCTTGATGACGTCATCTGGATTTCCAGCAATATCCTATGATGTTGTAGTTCTTTTGGAGGAAACTAACACAAAGCTGCTGTCAAGGGGTGTCATCTAGCTTCAGGCTATACCCTCGGAAAGCATCTATTACTTCTATCTCAGCCTCATATCTCTCAGGGTTGAGATAGTGCAGGACAATATCCTTGATATGGGCAGTAATAAAAATAAAAATAAATAAAAATGGTCTGGTTGGGAAGGTTCATCCTGGTGGCTCTATCATGACGGTCGTATGACATTGTGAACTCTGGTCTGGGAGCGTTGACAAGCCATTTGATATACTCTTGTTACCTCCACAATGTCCCTCACTGTCATGGTAGCTTTGCACTTCTCCTCAAAAGCATCAGGTCTAAGGCCACACATGCGCTCAGCCTTATCCCTTATGAATGGGCTAATGGGGCATACCCAATGAATGTCTTTAGTCCTTGTGCACATTTCTAAATTAGGAATGAAGTAGAGGGTTGGACTACCTTCATTGTAGGCTAACATAGGTGTGGTCTTAATGTGCACATGTATGTTGTCCTCCAGAAACCTACATTGAGAACAGACTTTAGTCTATAGATTTTTTGTTTCTCAATGATGGGGAGGTTGATCATAAACCCTACTTCTAGGTTCTCTGGGTGGACATAGATGGGGATCGAGCTATCAAGACTATATGCTAAATGTACTTGCAACGTTTGCACAGTGGTGGCAGTGGCAGAGCTCAAAATTGTATTGACTAAGAAAAGGGGTACTATGTTGGAACGGATTCTTCCTGCACTCAAACTAAGTATGGAGGAACTCACGTCTCTTGCATTAAATCACCAACTAGTTTAGTTTGTTCAGAGCATAGACGGTACTGTTCAATAGCGTTGAATGCATGTTGACTGCAAGTATCGTGCCTTGTAGTGTTTAGCCTATACCTTGCAGTTGCTGTTGTTGAGAAGCCATTTTATGTACATCTCCGGCAATAGAATATGAATAGAATATGTTTCCTATAAGCATCCTAGGGGTCCAGGCGGACATAGACCCTTTGGGGTGTAAACACGCCAGTTGGTGAGGAGGCGGCCGGGTGCCTCCTGGAGAATGGTGGCAATAGGGGGTCCTGGTTCTACCACATCCTCGGACCGATTTGCTCGAAGAGCGAGGAGGGTTCCAAGGAGCCGCACGAAGTTCATTCTGTAATGAATATGGAAGGGACGGTTGGTTATTATGGGCTCTTGCATGATATAGCTCCGGGGAACGGTTAGTTGCATGCTCGCGGGTGTTGAGGATTAACAGACCTACATACTAGTTACCAGTTATTCAACCCCCTTTGGAATGTGTGAAGGGGTGAATGGTCTAATCTGATTAGAATGTACCCACTTGTATGCAGGAGTCTGGTTACTTTTTGAGATCCCGATTCGGTATGCAACTGGTGACAGTTTCCCAATGATCTCATGAGGGCTTGACCAGTTTGGTAGGAACTTCTTAGGTATCCAATCAGATTTGGTGAAATTGAAGAACAGGACTTTATCACCCACCTGGTATTCCTGCTCAGTTGCTTTCCTGTCATGATAGGTTTTCTGTCCCTTACTGCTGGCCTCCAGGTTCTACTGGGCCCATGCAAAAATAGCCTTAAGGTGCTCCGTCACATACTGGAGGGTGGAATAGGCGCTGGCAAAACTTGCATCCTCTGGTCTGTACAGAAGATGTAAGGGAAGAGTCATTTCCCTCCCCGTCATCATTTTGAATGAGTGATGAGGGGTTGAACGAGTGGCTATCAACACCAATGGGAGTTTCAAGTCCCAATCCTTACCATTAGCCCTGACATACTTCCTGAGCATGCCGACTATGGTACGGTTGGTTCGCTCCACCTGCTCTGATGGCTGGGGGTGGTAGGAAATGTGAAATCTGGCCTTAACATCCAGCATTTCCCATAATGTTGACATTATAGAGGCAGTAAAGTGCATACCTTTGTCTGAGTCAATGGACAGAGGTAGGCCCCAACAGCTTAAGACGTGATTGATTAGCAAGACAGCGGTGGTGTCAGCTGTGTCATTAGGTGCCAGAAAGCAAACCAAACACCCCTTTACATACTCCGCAACATCTCTCACCATGAATGGCGAGTGGGCATTCACCACGCTTGACTGGCTTCCTCAAAAATGCTTCCGACGTGCTTACAAAATTTTTGCATGGTAAACGAATAGTTCATCATAGATTTTGAGAATCTTTATTATAAATATTAGTTGGCTAGCAGTATTGTTTCCTTCAATTATGAACCGCAAACTCAAACTCAGAAGGCTTTTGCAATTACGGCCATTTACTTGCGCTGGAAACAGCTCGCTTAATTTCTCTCGGTGCGTTTTCCAAGCGTTTTTCCAAACGTACCCATGCGATAAAAAATAGCCTTTTAACCAACACAAACATTAAATAAGATGTATGTAGGCCATATAAGTTTAGCTAGCTATAAATATTTATGCTTTTAGGCTTTTAGGTACTGCAGACCGCTGTTAACAGTTTCTCCTCACTCATATTGAAGTGTCAGAACTAGGAACAAAATTTCGGTGTTGTGTTGGTTTCGCGTGGAAGGTAAAAAGAGCAAGACATGAATTTGATTGGCTCTTACCGGGCAACATTGCCCGAAAGTTCAATTTTCAACTTTTTCTGGGCCACCGCCACACCCATAAATCAGACAATCGGTCAGGCACCGAAGTCGCTCACTCTCATAGAGAATCAATGCATTTCCGGCAGCTCGTCGCCGAATCGCCCCCTGTTAGAATGCGGGGTAAAGGTTGTTAAGGTTGCTCGATTGCTTCAGCGATTCTAGCAAGATAGGGTGTTTCTGGGGATCAGACACAAACTGATAGATTACTTTTACCACTGGGTCTTGTCTTTGCATAGTGGCTAGGTCGGCATCAGCGGGCATTGATGACCTTTGCAAGTTCTTGATCCAGGTGGATCATGGACCACCTGGAGAGGGGAACCTGCTTATTCAGCTGCCGGTAATCGATGGTAAAACGCCATTTCCCAGATGGCTTCAACACTGGCCATAGTGGAGAATTGTATCTGGAGTTACACTCCCGGATTATTTGCTTCTACAACAGTGAATCCAGAATCTCTTGGATGGGTTCAAAAGCAGCCAGAGGAATTTTGTGCTGATGCACAAAAGTTGGTGGCGCGTCAGGACTGGTTGGGATGTGCATGTTGTGGAGGTCAGTAACTCCACAGTCATAGGTGCCCCTTGAAATGATCGGTTGGAACTCGTAGAACAAGGCTCTTGCCTTTAAGCATCTGTGTCCAGTGCTCCAGCCTTGGCGAGCACTGGACACAGATGCTCATTTTCCTGGCTGAGATCAATGTCGCAAACCTTGTTGCTGGGCACTGCCTCATTAAGAACAATGGCGATCATCTTGTTAGGATGAGTGAAGCATACTTGTCCACAGTTCTCAACTTCTATCAAAGAGCTTAGGAGCTCATCAATCACTGGGATGGTCAACTGAAAGGAAGGCACTGTCGATTAAGTAGCTTAAATGCTTGCAAGCAGTCACCAGACTGGTGTAATTAGTCAGGTTCTGGACCAAGAGGTAAGCTGATTGACCTGTTAGTTCGAGCAAGGGTGTTCCACAAAGGGTAATATTTAGTTCAAATAAATATGGGGCAGGTTGGAATAAGGCTTGTGAGCAGTTGAGCTCTTGTCCCTTCAGAACCATGAGACGGATGGTGACACCAGACGTTCTGGTGGGTATAGCCACCTAAAATTCACTTGCAACCCCGCAGGCCTGAGGGATAGTTTGTCCCAATTACATGTTCTCTGCCTGAGCTGACAACTGTTTATCTCCAACCTTGGCCTGGGACCACAGCACTTCACTGATCGTATCTAATTGGACTCCGAGTCGGATCAACATGTCAGTGCCGATATAGGAGTGAGACAATTGTGGCGTCACACTCACATAGTGTACAAATTGTCTCTTTCCGATCCGGACGGAGAGCGCAGCAATTCCAGTACTCTTCAGAGATCTTGGGAGAGCTGGTGGACAACAGCCAATGGTTTTGGTACACAAACGGTGAGGGTTCATCATTCTGGCAGAGGGATTTATACACATTTCCCCTTATAGAGCATCTGGTATAGATGTCCCATTCACCATTATGCCCCTGGTGATAAGGGGAATTGTCTAATGCACAAAGGAAAGATTCGTGGCTGTTCAAAACGTGCCGGTGGCTAGGGGTTGCCTGACTCACTCAATGGCGTTGGTTTGTGTAAAGTGGAAAATTCAGGTCCCGTTTGGTTCCATCTGGTCCCGTTAAGTCCCGATCTACAGTATGGTAGCATGAGAGGTCTTGGCTTGCTCATCGGCTACCACCGTAGTACATGGCTCTTGGTTACGAGTACCCATGTCAATGGGTCTCGGGACTGTGACTTGCCCACAGCTGCTCGCGGTAGCAATCAATCAGAGGAGCTAGCCTGGCCAATCAGCAGTTCCTCTGTGTCGAAACTGGAGAGGTTTCCCAAAACTGGAAACCTGACTCAGCACAATGGGTGCACGAGCATTCAGCTCTGCCACCCCCCAGACTCTGGAACTCACTCCCCACACACATCAGACACGCAGACACTATCCTCCTTCAAAACACTACTCAAAACCCACCTATTCACCATGGCCTACCAATGACACTTCTCCCGTTTCCCCACTGTAAACTGTCTCCATTGTACAATGTTTTATGTCGTTCATGTGTTGATGTCATCCTTGTGTTAGATCTGTTTGCATGTATTTTTATTATTTGTTTTTAAATTATTACTATTATTATTATTTTTATTTTTTGTACCTTGAATGTAATTCCTGTGTTGCTTATATTGACTTTTATGTAAGGTGACCTTGAGTGTCCAGAAAGGTGCCATCTAAATAAAATGCATTATTATTATTATTATTATTATGTATACTGGGTGCAGGATTTTCATCTCTTGGTAGGTGAATTCTAGCCAAGCTCTCGGTGTGATTGGAGCTCGATCTTGTGTGTAGCTTGTGATGTTCAGATCACAAGCCCCCATTCGAAGTCGCCTGCCAGCTGAACGCATGGCCTGGGTGACTTCACCAAAGGTGTCAGGACTCATCAGGCTTATCTCAGACCCTGCGTCCAGCAGAGCCTTAATGTATATACTACTTTTGACAAGAACTAAAGTGTATATACGTTTGGCGTTGCCCTTCTGGATTAGGCCACCTAGGAACTGCAAGAGAGGGTATGACCTGGTGGTCGATAAGGCTATGGGAGAGGGTTCCTGTAGCGAAGGGAGTGCCTCATCCATGGGTTCCTCCCCCCAACCAATGAGATATACTCTTGACTGCTGTGGTGAAGGTTAATGTGCTAGTCATGCACTAGGGGGGCAACTTTATCCTTATCTGAGTGATCCTCCTTGTCTTTTGAAGGAGGCTTAGCCCAGGAGGACATACTCTCAGTGAGGGTAGCCAGGGCGTTTTTAAGAGAAGTCAGTTCTGACTCCAGTTGGTACGAGGCCTTTGGCTGTGACTTAGTCTCTTTGCTCCTATTCCTGTGGTTATGTTCCCCAGACCACTTGTTTTAGTCTGGTTGTCTGCATTTCTGGCAGGGATAATAATCACCACGCCCTCCCTGGTCACCCTTTTGGTGACTGTCACTACGCCAATGGGGCTTGTTTTTCCGACCTCTGCATTCCCGTGACTCGAGCTGGTAGCGCGCGGAATCATTTTGTGGTGTTTGCACCACTGAAGACTTAACCATGGGGATCTCAGAGCCTTCAAGTGCTAGGGGGGCACTTGGACTCTGGAAGTTAAGGACCCTTAAGTCTTGTCACTGGGGCAGACAACCGTCTCCCAGGCAACCTGTGCAGTTTTGCGAATTTCGCGCATCGAGGAGTTGTCTTTTAGGGTCAACAGCGTGACACGGGTCTGGACACTAGGGTGCAGGTTATGCAAGAAGAGAGATTTAAACGCTCGATCTTCTTCTAATCCTGGCCCATTTCTCCCCTGGAAAGACGCTTGTCTCAAACGTTTATAAAATTCCCGAGGGTTTTCAGATCGGCTGTGCTTAATCTGAATTGCTGAGATTGTCGCAGAGGTTTCAGCTGCAAACAGGGAGTATTCCTCTATGAGGGCTCGGCGGAGCTGCTTGTAGCTGTCCCGGACAGAAGTCTTTGCCTCTATGAAGGCGTGGACTGACCTGGCAGAAGTTTTCCAGATCAGCTTGGTTCTCACGTGAAGTTGCGTGAGGTAAGCCAGGCTATGATCTACCTCTTTCAGGTAGTCCTCAACATTGTTGTCCTTCTTTTCAGGGTCAAGAGCTCAATATCCTTAGCTAACACATTAAGTTGTTAACGAGGGCAGTTCGCCTGTTGAGGCATTTGCCTACGTGGTTGGGAGGGTAGGCAGTCACACTTTTGTGACAGCTAATGCACAAAGCCAGATGAGAGCAACAACAGTGTTGATTGAATGCTAGGATGAGCACAACTGAAGTACACGGGTAGTACACAGTGTTGTAGCCAGGGTGTGTTACGGCTAGTAGCACTCACAATAGAATTACAACAGCGAACACAAGGTATATTGACAAGGTATTACTTTAAATCAAAGCAGGCAGCTTGATTAAAGCAGCACTGAATCACCACAACAATCCGGTGCCTCTGCAAGGCTATGGACAAATCGTATGCTCTAGAGTGGATGAAGCGTATTTATTTTTACTTAGTTATATATATTTTAAAAATCTTCTTTAAAAAAAAAATTAGAATACATTTTTTTAAATCAATGGCTAACAAATCATAAAGACAATAACCTAAAATTGCAGGAGATGATAGTAATTATTTATTAATTTGAATTAACTAATCAAACTAACTGGTAGATCCTATCATAGACAATAGGTATCTTGGTTTGATAGCATATATCTGAATGTGGATTAATCTGACTTCAGCAGTGTAACCACAACACATTTATGAAAATTATAATTTAAACAAGAAATATCACTTAAATTAAATTATGAATTAATTTAAACTAAGCAACAAATATCGCCACAATGAAATTTGAACCGAGTAACAACTATCACCACAATGCAATCATGTGCATGCACAATCCGGCTTTAGCTGTATAGCAGGCCTTAAAATGGTTCCAGTGGCGCCACCTGCTGGCATCCTGTAGTTACTTAATTCTGAGGAATTTAAACCAGGATTATGTTGTTAATATTGCGCAAACGTTAATAGAAGCCAACCATTCTATATCCTCACAGGGGGCACCAGAATGTAGGTGCGGTGCGTATAATTTTGGCAGGTAATCAGTCTCATAAAATTACTTTAACACTATAGTTAATATTATAAACATTAAGCAGGGTTTCTGCAGGTTTCAACAAGTTAAATTTAAGACTTTTTAAAACCTTTGTAGGACCACTTTGAATGCAATTTAATGCTTATTTCATGGCCATACTGGCAAAAAAGTATGAAGGATATGAAGGAAAATCTGCATGAATGAAAATAAGTCCCAGAATTACTTACAAAGTAAATTAATTTATTCACATTCAACATGTACAAGAACAATGACCGTCCAACATCAGCATAAAGGGGCCCTTATTAATGTTTGAGATGAGGTCTCTCTTCATGAATTCTGCCAATCCAAATCGCGTAATGTAAGACGTCTTGTCCTTTCCACACTTGAAAGTTTTAGCGATGTCAGAATCGGGGAACATGGTCTGAAACAGCTCACCTATGTCATCATTGCCTTTATATGACTGGTGTTTAGCTACCGTGTGTAGAGTCCACAGCACCTCCGCTTTTAATGTTGGCATAGACCCAAACACTGTCCAGAGGTCGCTTACCGGCGTTGCGGGAGTTGGCGCAGCAGAATGTAACGTTAGTGCAGACTGGGGCCCGCTGGGGCTGGGCTTTGGTGATGCTCCCGAAGCAGGGGCGAATACGGAACAATATTGGGAGATGGCAGGCGTTTCCTGGTGGCTTTTTACGGCGGCTTCATGTTTTTCTGACTTCCCTAGTGCTGATCTAGGATCAGTTTTCCCCTGTCCGTATCCTAACCTTATCCATTATGAGCTAAAAGGCTAAACTGATCCTAGATCAGGGCCCATATGTATGACATCTTGTAAGTCGCTCTGGATAAGAGCATCTGCTAAATGCTAAAAATGTAAAAAATATAAAATGTTTTAAAAAAACTGTGAAGCATCTCAGAGCAGGAGTGCTGATCTAGGATCAGGTTTCCCCTGTCCATATCCTAACCTTATCCAATATGAGCTAAAAAGCCAAACTGATCCTAGATCAGCACTCCCACTCAGATGCTTGATACATACAGGCCCTGATCTTAAGCAGACGAGAAGTGGGGGGGGGGGGAAATTATAAATTTGTGTATGTAAATCTGACAGATGTGGACCTCTTGCATTAAAGACAAACCACCCTCACGCCAAAGCATCTAAAAGGCATGAAATAAAAGTAAACAGTATAGAAACACATGGAGTAAAGCCGGATGCTGCATTTACCTGCCTGCCTTGCAACCAGACATACTTCAGGTCATCATACACCTTCCCGTCCTTTCCGATGCAAGTGAAAAAGCCACTGCAAAAAAAGAAAACGGGAAAACACAGCAAAGATGTTACACTGTGTGTGGTCATTCCCACGTTACAATAACATAGGTAGCCCACACATTGTGAATAAGTGGTTAATTTGGGGTTGGGAAGGTGCTTGTTGATGTGTGAATTCTATTATCAGAAAATGGGGTTAGATTCAACATATGAATACCAATCTGAGGTATGAAACGATCTGAGATGTGCTTCTGTTAACAATCACTTTTTCCAAACTGGAAATATATATTTAAAACACAATTGTTGGACAGTTACTTTGTAAGGCCGGGGCGGCACTGGTTATAGGATTGAGAGAAAGAAACAGTCAGTTTTCATAACTGTACCCAAATTCTTTGTCAAGGGAATGTTTCAGCCAAAAATCCACGACTCGGTCCAGTTCGGTTCGAATTCTCTCTCGAAATTGCACCAGCTTCTCCGCGGTCATCTTCTTTTAAAACAACAACAAGAGGGTTGGCATTTCTAAGACACAGTGCATTTCTGCACCCTGCAAACGTACTGATCACAAAGGGGAATGAAATGTACTATATTACTTCCACAAAAGACCGACCAATTTATTCAATAATAAAAGAGCGGTAGTGCCTTCCGAAGCTGTGCAAAGCGCAGCGCCAAGGCAGCGAAGAGAAGGTGAATAAACACTTTTATACTGCCATGACAGAGGTGGACACGATCTGAAGTCGGGCATTAAAATGATTTTTTTCCCGAAATAATTACTATTCAGTGTCCTGTCATCTCGAGACTGTACCATTGTTTTCGTATCCTGCATTGTGGCAAAACCAATTTGCAGTTTAATAGAAAGGTAATGGAATTCACGAATCCCTTTCAATTCACTGTCACCTTCAATTGTACTGTAAATCCAATTCCAAACTGCCCGCACTTCCATCGTCACAATGCCATTTAGGTGGTATTTACGAACTCTCCATTTCCCGAGATATATAAACCCAAATGAAATATGGATCTTCTCAAAGGCATACAAAAGCTCTGAATTGTTGGCAGTTTCCTTCTGGTTCAATGCATTAGTCATAGCCGTAAATCCAAACGGCGATACGAGGACATTGTTTTGTAAATGTAGATCGCAACGCGTAGGCTATGGCACGCCTCTCAAAACGTTATTTTTAATACTTGCTTGTATACATAATACCATCAACGGTGTACTGATCATTTAAAATACAATTTCAATTAAGTTTATTTTATTTTTTGTTAAAAAGGCAGTGGTACATATCTACATAGCCTACTTTTCAGCTGTAAAAAGACAGGAAATAATTGACTGGGTTTAATTAACAGGGGAAAGCAGTTTGGCGGGACTACATATTGTGATATCAATGAACATGATAAGCAAAAACAGTCGGTTAATCTGGTCAATATTTTCTCATTCGTGTGAACTTTAACGGCATATGAAACCATTTTCCAACCAATATTTTTGCTAGTGTCAGTGTTTGCTTGCGGTGAAACCAGATATTCCAATGTGGACGTCAAATATTTGGCCTAAATGTTTACTTCAATTTAAGTCGCTAGTTGGTTACTGTAAGAATAAGCAATAACGTACAACCCCTGGAATTTGCCTATTTAAACACAGACTTAGTGAAGGGTTTCTAAAGTTCGCTTTTCACCCGGAGCTTTAGCCTAGCTAAAATGAGGCATATTTTGTCATGATTAGCTGAATAAGACAGTCAAATTTGTTGAGTCTCACTCGCAAATCTCACAGCTATAGTTTGCAAGCTAAATTGGGTACATTGGTTGCGCAATAATCAACTTTTATCTGCAGTTTCCCACACAGCTATTTGGTTAAACAAATCATATCATATTTGGTTAAACAAAAAATCTAAACTATGTTAGCTATAGCTTTCTAACCAGAATATTCTATTAACGTTAACTATTCTGACAGAAATTACGAAAATGTACAAAATTAGCTCTTAACAAACATAATCGAAGCTAACCAACTGTCTAATCTAGCCATCTACCGAAGTTGGCTACGTTTTTTGTCCTGAACATGTCCCAGTGCACAATAATTACACACTTACTTGTTCAGTACCTCTATATTATAACTTCTTTCTTTGACCCAAATGAAAGGCGCCCGCTCCGTTAACACACAGTATTACCGCCTTTCCTGCCGCACGGTGTGATTTTGCACCCAGACCAGCAGTTTGAGCGGCGTGTCATATGACCGATCACATGCTGTGTCGTGCCTCGGTCACGTGAACTTGCAAGTTTGTAGTTCCGGCCGACTGATTCAGCTGTTTTAAAGGAGCTTGGTTGCTGTATGTGCTTATTTTACGCCAAAAATAATAACAACTTGAACTGATCCCCAGAGACGACCGAGGCCAGTGGGATGGATTTAGTCGGTGGCTTTACAGGTTGACGCTGGATAACCGACCATGGTAGCGGCACAGACCTACTTGGAGTAAAACGTGCCTATCTCAAATGGTCCAGCATGCTCCCTTACGGATTTTCTATTGAAAAACATGGAAGACATGCACCAATCTATCGTTGTTGCATGATGTCAAGCACCGATCTATACGTTTAAGTCTTTTTTGGACGTTTTTTTACACATAAATTGGGATCGATTTGAATAGAAATTATTTGGTATATATTCTTTTATATATTTTCAGCACTATGATCACCATGCTCTGTGCATTGTTTAAATTAATTAAGATGGGAAGCATTGAATAATGTAAAATTAATACTTATTTGTCTCTTATGTAGTCCTTATGAATGTGTTATACAGTAGACTCTTTTTTATTCACATCTTTGATAAAGATGAACAAAAGAGATCGTATAAAATAAACGATATAAGTGTGAGCTTTATTTTATGCTCACAAAATTCCGAAAATTATGTTCTTTAATAATAATGAATTGGCACGAACCACAATCGGTTCACAAATTATATATATTTTTCCAGAAAAATCATGAATCACAAATATTCACACCCGTTATTAGTACTTTGTGGTTCCTCCCTTGGCCATTATAACAGCAAGTAGTTGCCTTCTGTTGTGTCGTACGAGGTTATGGAACTTCTTGGGGGGGATCCTCAACCATTCCTCCATGCAGAATTGTTCTAGTTCCTTCAGATTCTTGGGTTGACGTTTGTGGACTGCTTTTTTGAGCTCAAACCACAAATGTTCAATTGGATTCAGGTCTGGAGACTGAGATGGCCACGTCAGGACATTTAGCTTGTGCTCTGTCGACCATTTCTTAGTTTAGACGTATGTTTGGGATTGTTGTCTTGTTGGAAGGTCCATCTGCAGCCAAGGTGTAGCTTCCTGACAGAGGGAACAAGGTTTTTGGACAAAATGTCTTGGTACATGTTGGAGTTCATGGTTCCATCTATTTTAATAAGGGCCCCAGGGCCTGTGGATGTAAAACAACCCCAAAGCATTAAAGATCCACCACCATGTTTCACCGTAGGCATGAGGTGCTTTTCAACATTACTTGCTTTCTTTGGATGCTAAACAGAACACTGATGTGCATGTCCAAAAGGCTCTATTTTTGTTTAATCTGACCAGAAGACATGGTACCAATTGTAGTTCAGATGTAGTTTGATTAATTCAAGATGTTTTTTTCAGTGAATTGTCTTCAAAAGAGGCTTCCTTCTTGCAACTCTGCCATAAAGGCCATTGTCATGTAGGCATCGTCGAATGGTAGCTTTAGACACATTGAAACCCCAAGATACCAGGTTGTGTTGGATTTCTTGAACTGTGTCCCTTGAACTTCTTTTTGCCTCTCAAACCATCCGTCTCACTACACGTGGGGGCAAGATAGATTTGCGTCATCTACCTGGCAGGTTAGCTACTGTTGCAGTGCCTAATAATTGACACAACAGTGGAAAGCGGTATCTTTAACTTTTTCGTGTTTTTTTGTAGCCATCTCCTGATCTGTAGAAGTCAATAACCTTTTGTCTGATGCTTTCAGGGAGTTATTTGCCTTTCACCATGATGATGACTGACACAGTACAAACGTGAGTTCCCTCCTTTTTATACCACGGGGTAACGAAACCATTGTAGGCCACTGTAAAGTTCTATAACCTTCCAGTGAACTTCAAATAAGTTGTATATTTATGAAGATTTGTTTTTGTTGGATTACATTTAAAATAATATTTAGGGGTGTGAATAATTGTGATCCAGATGTTTTTTGTAAAAAAAATTAAAAATTAAAACAAAATGTTTTTCTGAACAATTGTATCAATATTGTAGGTTTGAAATTTTCTGCATTTTTTTAGCATAAAATATACCTCAGTACTTTATTTTATACAATCTCTTTTGTTCATCTTTATCAAGGGTGTAAATAAAAACATACAAGTCTACTGTATATGTTATATAGGCATATCAGCACTCACTGCATGCATCAGACATGGTAACATCAGATCCTGGAGTTCGGACAAAAGGAGGTTTATTAGTCCCAGGTCCAGAGTACGGAGCAAATCATCCCTTTCAGGAGTTGTGCTGTGTGATCAGGGGGTTTGGTGTGGTTGGTGTGATGGGGAAGCTCATTTGCTTGGGTTCACAGTCAGACCAAAGTGAAAACACCCCAGGAAATAAAGAGCAACTCTGCTCCTGTATGTGACGTTAGGGTGTACAGGTAACTGGCAAAATCAAGGCAACACTTAGGTAACCCAAGGCGGGGGGGCACTCAAACAGCCCTGGCTCGGGCTAGGACAGTCCCTGCTGGGTGGGGGGTTTCATTGAAAAGATGGTAGGGGTGGTACCCCCCCTCATTTACTCAAGTGTTGCTTTATTCTGGCAGTTACCTGTACATGTTTCAAACCATTAGTGCGTACACGTTTCAGACTTATAAACAGTGCAAGGCCACTTATTTCTACTTTATTTAACAATACTGACATGGTAAATTCCATTCCTACAAAGCCCTTCCCTATCCTATAGTTTTGAGACAGTTATTTCAAACAGGTAAGTTAATTTAATCACACAAACATATAGGGCTATAAGCCAGTCATACACTACGGCCTAAATATTCTTGAACTACATTGCACTGTATTGAGAACAAATATTGACTTGCTAGAAAGGAAACAATTAAAACACTAACTCGCCAAGCTCTTTGCGTTGGGGTATCTGACAAGCCTACAGCTATTTGGATAGTTTTAATTGAGTTATTTGTGATATTCCAGCAAGAATTTCAACATGAGATTCAAACATGGCAATGTGCAGAGTCAATGTGCCAGTTTTGTCAAAGCTCTTGAAAGACAGAAGAGAAAGAGAGGCGTTGGGGTCCCAAACCGATGACCCCGTCTCTGTCCTGTCCTGTGGAATCGGAGAAGCACAGCGCCCCCTTGGTACTCTCGGTTCCTGTCCCTCAGTCGGCATTGGGTTGGGCCTTGTCGGCAGTGGGTTTGTACAGAGCTGAATGGATCTTCCGGAGGTTCTGCCGAACTTTCACAAACTCCAGCAGCTGAGGCTCGTCCTTCCCGCCCCTCTCCTGCTGATTCTCCTTCTGTGATCGTAAAACCTGGAGGAGAAAAAAAATCATGTTACCATAACTACATTATTTATACAGCTGGATATTTTACTGAAGTAATTCAAATGCATTGCTCAAGGGTACAACGGCAGTGCCCCACTTGAGAATCGAACCTACAAGCCTTGTGTTACAAGCCCAGTCCTCTAACCGTTATACTACACTGCTGCACTAACATTGCAAACCTAACAGTAAAACGGGCCTCCCAGGTGAAGCACTCATCCCCATTGCCCCACAGACTATAGTCAAACCCTGACCGTGCCAGTGCTACCTGTGGCCGGGAATCCGGCGGGTCAGTCTATAATTAGCTCTAACGTCGCCCAGGGAGGGGTTCCCTGAGCCACTTCACACAGGAGTGACCCTTCTGGCCAATCAGGCGCCTGCAGTCTGCCTGCGCCAGCAGTGGAGCAGCAGCTGCGGAGGGAAGATGAGCTGCACATGTTCCAGAAGACTCGTGCTGGTCTCTGCTCTACCAAACTGACACTGCAGCGATGGGACAGGCTTGTGAATATGATTGGCCATTCCAAATTGGGAGGGAAATTAAAAATAGGACATTAAAAAGGTAAAGAGTAAAAAAAGAGTCAATTTTTGTAGGTCATGTGACTGTAGTCTTTGTTGAAAGCTTTTATCATGTGCAAACAGTGTGTGAGGTAGTGTGTGTGTGTGCGTGTAGTGTGTGAGGTGGTGTGTGTGTGTTAGGGTGTGTGGTGTGTGTGTGTAAACACTGTGAGCTCTCACCTGCTGTCTCTTCAGCAGGACCTGCTCCAGAGGTGTCCTGGCCTGCTCCCCCTCCTCCCTCACTGTGCGCTCCCTCTTCCTCCTCTCCAGAACCAGCTGTAGCTCAGGCTTACTGCCCACAACCAGCCCCCTGTGTGTGTGTGGGGGTAATCTAATCAGTGGAAACTGAAGTTGTGTAACCTCCGGGACGAAAAAAGGCATTCAATTTCAATGGGATGCAAACTTTCCTGTGAAGATGACCGTTATCATTAAAACGCTTTCATTAGGGTATCAAGTGACCAACTTCAGAGTAAAACGTCTCGTTGGAAATGAATGGCTTCGGTCAGCAGTTTCATCCCGGAAATTCCCGTTACTAGAGCTGTTGATAAGGAAGTGCCAACTCAATTTCCTCACAAATTTAGAAACATCAGTGAGCTTGTGTACGTCCGCTACAGAAGGTGACGTCACCCCCTGGAGCTTCAGTAAGAGTGGAAACCTCTGTCTTTAGCTCGACGGGCGAATCGTATCGCTTGTTGTGTAGAGCAGCTGGTGGTTCGAGAAACACAGCAGACCCATCCCCATTAAACTCACAAGCTAGCCAGTTAGCATCTAAGATAGTTAGCAATATCACATCCTTTGTGTGTGTGTGTGTGTGCTCCCAGAATAATATTGCACTCGTTACAGTGCTAGCTAGCAAATGTTATGGCTAGGTAACTACATACCACACAATTACAAATAAATGCTTTTAATTCATTTTGAATGGCAATTTTTGAATTTGTAATGTCAAAGGCTATTTAAAATGTCTGTGTAGACTAGAATAACATGGTATGCATTTTGTTTAGGTTGTATAAAATCTATATGACTAGATGTGCTTTACATACTGGGAAGATAATTAAAAAGGTCCTGAGAAACTATAGTGTTCACATGCAAACTAACAATTTCATTAGAAACATAAATTCAGAGCTTGACCAAATACCACCATATAGGTCCAGAAGTAGTTTTAATACACTGTAAACTATGTAAGAACATAGTGTTTGACAGTTTGATGATGAGGACATGAACAGGCTGTTCAGCCCATCTACGCTCGTCATTTACCTGCAGTCTAGAGAATATCCAGCACTGTGACTTTTACCTGCAGTCTACAGAGTATCCAGCACTGTGTCATTTAACCGCATCTGGAGAATATACAGCACTGTGTCATTTACCTGCAGTCTAGAGCAGTGTTTCTCAATCCATTCCTACAGGGCACACTGCCCTGCATGTTTTCATTCCAACCACCACTTTAATCACCACAAGTGATCATTAACAGACAACCGATGCAGATGATAGGTTGGGAGCGGAGGTTGGAATTCAAATTTCCAGGGCAGTGTGCCTTGTAGGAATGGATTGAGAAACACTGGTCTAGAGAATATCCAGCACTGTGTCATTTACCTGCAGCCTAGAGAATATCCAGCACTGTGTCATTTACCTACAGTCTAGAGTATCCAGCACTGTGTCATTTACCTACATTTACATTTACATTACATTTTAAGCAGCACATTACAGCACTGTGTCATTTACCTGCAGTCTAGAGAATATCCAGCACTGTGTCATTTTCCTACAGTCTAAAGAGTATCTAGTACTGCATCAAGCCCAGACTTGAATAGCCCAAGTGTCTCTGCCTCCACTACCTGACCTGGAAAGCTGTTCCAGACATTGACAACCCACTGTGTTATCAGTGCAGAATAGTTCACACATTTTTTCGTTTGTTTCAGATTTTTTCCAGTTTTTCTCCCAATTTAGTGGCCAATTATAACATCTATTTATTTCGATTCGCCCTCCCCCACGAACTCGCTGCTTGTCCTCTGGGTCAAGCTAATTCCCCAAGGCCGGGGACAGAACTTGCCCACCTACTCTATAGGGACGCCCTTACGCCCCTCGATGAACTCGTGCCGACTCACCCTGCCCCCTTCCCCTGGGGCGGCCAGCCAAACGCCGCCCCTGATCGGGGCTATCGCCCAGGGCTGGTCTGGCACAGCCGGGTTTCGAACCACGGCTGTGATAGGGTTAATCAGTTTTATGCATTTTAAAAACCTCAAGTAGTCTCCTTTTGCTGGGGCTGAAGAGATTTGAAGTCTTTCCTCCTACGGCTGATGATCTGAAAACAGTGAATATCAATACAGTGGAGCAGACTGGAACTCAAACACTTCTTCTTCGTCGTTTGGGTATATTCTTTTCCTGCTCCCCTAGGCTCGGGGCCGAGGGGCTATCCTTTTACCACCTCAAGCCTAGGGGGGGTTCACCCAGGCTATATTTCGGGCACACCTCCAGCAGCCATGTCACCGTGTCGTCATCCAAAACCGACAGACCATGGATCCCATTGGGTGCCCGATAAATCGGGCAATCCAGGATGACATGGTCTGCGGTTTGTTCCTCTGCGCCACACTCGCAGGCCGCGCAGGAGGCCAAGCCCCATCTGTGCATCGATGAGCAGAAACGCCCGACGCCAGTCCGGAGGCGGTTAAGCCTCACCCACGCCAGTCGGGCAGGTCCACCCCGATGGGGGGAGGACCGACGTCTGGGATGAAGTCACGGAGTCTAGAGGTGTTTTTCTCCCACTCCGTGCTCCAGGTGTAATCCACCCACCGTGCCGCACTGATATTAAGGTCGCTGCATTTCTGCAGGAGTTCCCATGCGGCAGGCACAAATGGGTGTCTCGACTTGAGGCGCCGGGGAGGCTCAGCTGTTAGAGTGAGCCTTTCATGAAGCAGATGGTTTGGCTCCATGGCCCGGCATGCGAGACGTGCTATGGCTCCCGCACGGCGAAGCCCAGCGGGCTGGATGCCTGCAAGGATGGAGAGGTTGTCCACAGGAGTGGGACGCAGGCATCCTGTCACAATGCGCAATGCTTCGTTGATAGGCATATCGATGAGGCGGGTGTGAGCACCATACTGGCGCGCAGTACTCACTAGTCGAGTAGACAAGGGCCAGGGCAGCCGTACGCAGTGTTCTTGCCCCGGCGCCCCAGCCTGACCCGACTAGTCGCCTCATCAATGCCACACGAGATGTTAGCTTCTTGCGCAGTGACGCGAGGTGTCGGCGAAACGTGAGCGACCTGTCCAGTGTCACGCCGAGGTACGTTGGCTCAGCGCAACATGGCAGGGGTATTCCGCCGATATTTACTCGGAGCTCACGTTTGGCCTCCTTGTTGTAAAGATGGAAGGCTGCCGACACCGTCTTTGCCTCGCTGAGCTTCAATCTCCATTTCTGGAGGTATGCCACTAGTGTCTTCATATCCTGGCCTAATGTCCCCTCCAATGACTGCCAGTCTCCAGCAGAGTACACCAACGCGAGGTCATTTGCGTAGGCATACTTCCGCGAGACTGTGTCAGGCAAGTCATAGGTGTAGATGTTATAGAGGAGGGGGGCCAGGACCGATCCCTGGGGGACGCGTTCTTGAGGCGTCGTAACCTACTTCGCTGTCCGCTACCGGTGGTGAGGGTGAAGCTGCGATTTCGGACAAGCTCCATGATCATTCTGACCATGTGCCTGTCCGGCAGCAGGCGGAGCAGCTTGCAGGTGAGGCCGCGATCCCATACGGTATCGTAGGCAGCCGTCAGATTGACAAAAACGGCTCCAGCCTTCTTTTTGGCCGAGAAGCTGTCCTCGATGTCTTGGGTCAACAAAGTGACTTGGTCTACGGTCGATCTCCCGCGTCGGAACCCAGCCTGCTCCCGGGGGAGCAGTGGGTCAGCAATCGGTTCGACGCGGGCGTAGATAAGACGCTCAAGGATCTTGAAGGGGATGCAGAGCAAAGAGATGGGACGGTAGCTCTTAGGGTCCCCTTCAGGCTTATTCGGCTTCGGGATCGCGACAACTAGGGCTCTTCTCCAGATTTTGGGGATCTTCAGTTGGCGCAAGCAGGAAGAGAGGAAAGCTCTTAACCAGGACTTCAGAGCAGGTGCAGCATGGAGTATAAGCTCCGGGCAGATGGAGTCAGGGCCCGGAGCTTTTCCTGGCTTTATGTGCTGGAGGGCAGTAGCGAACTCCTCCGGTGTGAATTCACCGGAGATGTTGTCGCTACTAGGTGTTGGGGCCCTCCAGAGGTCAGACACTTCTTTTGCCACGAGTCGTGATGACTCGCGGTCTTTACCCTCGTATACCCCATTTTTCACAAATTGAGATGCGATTTTATTTGCAGAAATGGGGCAGTGACGAGGGGAGTGTCTTGACCTGCCAGTGAGGTTGTTCAGGATACTCCATGCCTTGCGGCTGGAGTGTGAGAAGTCGATGGTATTGACAGCCTCCTCCCAGCGCTCTTGTCTCCTCCGACCGAGTCTTGACAACAGGGCTGTAGCAGCCCTGCTTGACTCGGTTCCTGCAGGAGCCCGGAGGAAGGCGCAGTAAAGATTCTCACACTCCGCATCCCAGCATGGTTTGTAGCTATTGCGACGTCCACGTGGGATGGATTTTTTGGGCGCTTTCACTAGCACACTGCAGAAGTCCTGGTATGCCTCATCCACACTGTTGGTATTAGGCGATGGAAGATGCCTCGTGGATTTGTTGGTGAGGAGGCGGAAGCATTTCCAGTTGGCCTTTCGGAAATTCCATTGTTTCACCGGCTCACTCGGGACAATGTCCACAAGTTTGGGTACGGTTATCAGCGATGGTCGATGTTGGGACCGTGGGAAATTTCCGAGCACACGTCTGTCAGGGAGCTGGTTGTCTACGCCGACACTCGCGAAAGCCAGGTCTGGATTAGTCCCAGTATTCCAGTGACCGGAGAGAAAACTGGCTGGACCCTTGAGATCATGTAACAAGGTCAGGCAGTTGTTGGCTGCCCAGGCAGCCAGGTTCTCTCCGTCGGGTGTGTTAGTGTTGTACCCCCAGTCTTCATGCTGGCAATTGAAGTCGCCAACATAAAGACAGGGGTGAGGGAACACCGGGACAGACGCTGGCGTGAATCGCGAGTGAGGAGGCTTGTAGACGTTTACGATTTTTTAAACCGGCAACGTCCACGCACAACCACTCAATCTCCGAGTCAGCTGGAGATTGGTCGGCGAGAGTCCAGCTCAACCTTTCGTGGACAAACGTGGCGAGGCCATGCTTCCTGCTCAGGATAGACCCAGCTAGTGCGAAATTTTGTAGCACTAGCTTGTCTGCTGAAACGCAGTGGGTTTCCTGGAGGAGGATGACGAGGGCCTTGAAGGTATAGGCCAGCTTTTCGATGACACTGATCTTACTGGTGGTGAGCCCTTCGGTGTTCAGCTGCAGTATTCTGGGTTGGAGGCCAGTGGAGCAAGCCCCACCGGCTCTCCTCCCGACTGCTGCCGAGCACCAGCCCGGTGAGGGCCCTTAATTGGCAAACTCGGTTTCTCTTATGACTAGGGGTCATAATTTACTGACGGGAGGCACCACGAGAAGGTGTTTGCCATGCCCCCCTACTCAAACACAATATTCAAGAAAGAACAACAGGAGACTTTACCTCCTCAGAAAACTCAGGAAATTCAACATGGACCATAAAACTCCTATTTTACAAAACATTCATTGAGAGAACCGTGACATTCTGCTTCCTTGGCTTGTATGACTCATTATCCACATCCAACACCAACAGAATACACAAAACTCTCCACATCCAACAGAAGCAAAATACACAAAACAGTCAATGTTGAGTAAGGTCTGTGGCCCCCCATGCCAAAGCATCCCATCCCTCTAGAAAACCTGGACCACTCTATAAAACCCAGACCACTCTATAAAACCCAGACCGCTCTAGGAAACCCTGACCGCTCTATAAAACCCAGACCGCTCTATGAAACCCTGACCGCTCTATAAAACCCTGACCGCTCTATGAAACCCTGACTGCTCTATAAAACCCTGACCGCTCTATGAAACTGACCGCTCTATAAAACCCTGACCGCTCTACAAAACCTGACAAACGCTCCTGTGAGCAGCGCGGAGGCTCCTGTGAGGGGGTGTACAGTTTCACTCCTCCTGTGGACTTGTTCACTAACTCAGCACAACAGATGAGAGACAGTCATTAATTTTTTATAGCAGAATATGGAGGAGGGAGACAGGTGGGAAAAGAAAATGAGCGGAAGCCAACCTGCTTTGATTACAAATCTTTACCTGGGAACATTTCAATACACAAGAAAATTAAAACATATATACATTTAACATTTAGTTTAGCTAAATTTAGTGCTTGGCATTTCCACATATTCATACTTTTTGTGTGCCAGCAGAAGTTCCTTGTGCAGTTCCTGGTGGGTCCGGGAGGCTTTTATGGGATTGGCCGTAGCCGGAGCCGGGAGAGGAGGTGGGATGGGGGGTGTTCGGCTGCTGCAGGCCTCTGATTTGACGTCATTGTCTGCAAAGAGGAATCGTACGATGTGCCTGTGTGAGATGCTTCCAGAAAATTTTTTCCGTCTCTTCAAAGACAATCATTAAAACAAACCAAACAATGCACTGGCTAGTGTCTGTGCAGGTATGTTGATTTCTACTCAAATATTAAAATAGTCTATATTTTATCAATGAGGGTGTTGATCATGGTGATTATATTTTAAAATTCCATATTTGAACACACTAGGCAAGATTTTATTGTGGGGTGTGTCACAAAACATGTATGTATTTATTAATTGGGTCCTGAGCGTTGAAAGTTTTGTAACTCTGCATAGCAGTGCAGAGGTCACCTACGATTCAAACAGAATTTATGACATGACACAAAACTTCCAGTGTGACGTGTCACAGCAGACCCAAGGTGCGTTCAAATTGACAAGTAACGCGAACGTTTGCAAACTATTTCAAACGTTTTACTGTTACTTTTGTGTTCACCACGAACGTTTTGAAAACATCGTGTGGAACAAAAATGGCGACGGATGGTGGTGGGCTGAGGGAGTCGTGTTTGTTTACGTTTAATGCAAACAATTTGGAACGTTCGTAAAAGGCGTTCAAGTTTCACCGTTCAAAGAAAACAGTTCGCCACGAACATTCTGGGCTGTTCGTTGAATTTTAACGCACCTCAAGTGTTCATCTACAACGGATGTATCATGCACTTCAAGGGTTTAAGGACTCAAAACAGTGGATGTCGTGCAGGCGCGTTACCGTTGCTGATGCTGGCGGGAGCGCGCGCGACGCGGGCCTTCGGGAAGGAGGTGGTCGCCGGTGTCATGGCGCTGACAGGTTTGAGGGAGTTCAGCACCTGTAATTTGGCCCTCAGCCACAACTCCTGCTGCATCCTGCCCCTCCGCGGGACGCCGTGGAGAGATGGAGAGAAGAGGAGAGGAGAGACAGGCAGCAACGAGTGAGAGGGACAGATAGTGTTTCTCTATTGTGCAGATCTATTATTAATTCAATTGGCAGAAAGATGTTTTATACCAATAACAGGGTTCGTGAACGAGCACACGTTCGTTCAACATGCGCAACGACAGAATTGGAATTACTTATTTTGATTTCTAACAGTGAGCTGCGGCCAAAACAAATAAAACAAAAAACTAGCCTACTATAAGAATTAAGTCACAAAGCAGACCTATGAACAGAGTCGTGTTAAATTAGCGCATTAGAGAGTGCCGATTGCACTTTTAACAAAGTTGTACTTTTGTTAATCACAGGACTATGGTGCATTTGCCCTTGGTCACTTTGGTACAAACTAAGCAAGAGTAGTTAACAGCCAAGTGCAATTGCGACACAATCTTAAATTAACCTAGGTCACACAACCTGCGACGTAACAGTCCAGCACGAACCTGATATATATGAACATGTAGATAATTATTCTGTTAAGATTTCAGTTTGATAAGCGCGAATTAATATGGCAACAAACCTGGCGTGGAGTCGTAGTTCTAGAAACGAAGGAGAAGACATCGAACCGTATTGTACTACGATTTTTTAAAAAGTTTGTTTTCACCTACCTGGGGAATGTGACACCCTCATAAATCAACCGTCCTCCGAGCACTGACGTCCTGCTACTATCACAGTTACCTCCCGGACACTGATACCGTGCGCCGATACCTGAGAAAGGCAAGAATCGACCTTTATTTCAATTTGCCCCTCGTCCGTCTGCGCTTCCTACAGTAGAACACAAGAGGGCAGCAGATTACATGAGTTGTATTGAACTTCGCGGGAGTGATGGGAGAGCGAGCTTCCATTAGCTGTCAATCACTTACTTGTTGAGGCACTGATGGCATATGGTAGCTCTCCTCACATACTGCTGCCTCTCATCTGGGGCCTCATTTATAAAAAGTTGCGTAGAAACCATCCTACATTTGATCTAAGATCATTTCTGAAATGTGCGTAAGTGTGATTCAGAGAAACTGAAGGTACGCACAAAAAAACGTGCGTACGCCACTCCCCCAGATGTGAAATCTCTAAATCACAAATGATCTTGAAATTGTGCGTAGCTGAATGGTTTTAGATCTCCGCCTTGTAAACGCCCCCTAATTAATATCATTAGCATATAAAGGAGCTCGAATCAAAACACAAATCCTCTACTTGATAATGGCGAGCTGCAAGAAAAATAATTTTAGTGAGGCCGAAATCGAGGTCCTGTTGGCGGGGGTGCAGATGCGTGCAGGGACGCTGTTTGGGGATCTTTCCAGTGGCTTTACCAGTAAAGCCAAGAACGTGGCCTGGCAATCTGTAGCCCAGACTGTGAACGAGGTGGGGGGGCAGCAAAGGTCCCTGAAGGACGTAAAGAAAAAGTGGTCTGATTAAAACTGAGGTCAAAATCGCTAATAACTCGTTCCCTTCTTATTGCGCGGTTGGCGATATCTTCGAGAAGTAACAATGCTGCCATTCTTCCTCTTGCAAAACACTGCATTATTGGACATTTTATAGCCTATAGATTGACCAAAATGTTTTACACGTGTGGAACCATAATATGTATTAAATACATTTCAAGGATGTGTCAGTTATGCTAATTGGGGTAGTTTTGGAAAACCAATGTGTGTTTTTGTTTTGTTTTCCACAAGTAGCCTAGCTTATGTTGTTTTAATTTATTAATAACTTTATTGTGCAAACCATTATGTATAGCCTAAGCAATGTGTTCAATCTGGTAGTACTACTACTACTACTACTACTAATAATAATAATAATAATGAGGAAACAATTAGGCAGCAGACGACATATTGGCGCTCTTAGATTTCGAATACATTTTACATTACATTTACATTTTAAGCATTTAGCAGACGCTCTTATCCAGAGCGACTTACAATGTGTACATTAATACATGGTAGGAACATTCATAGTACCCGCAAGAGGTCAGTGCAGTAATACAGCAATAGACATTGCAGGCAGCTGCGTACCATACCTGTAACACTGGGAAGGAAAAGGTTAGTACATTTTTGTTTTGTTTTAATGGAGTAAACAGGGGTATATAGTGTTGAGCAAGTAAGCAGTGGTGATGACAATTAGCTAGATGTACAGAATTCAGTGGTAGTGGAGTCTGAAAAGGTGGGTTTTGAGTCTCTTGTGATTCCGCGGTCCTGACCGATTGCGGAAGGTAGTTCCACCAGCGAGGGGTCAGGACAGAGAAGAGACGAGACCACAAATACCTGCAGTACTCCAACATTGCCACAAGGAAATGTGCATACGCCAAGTTGAAACCTGATGTGGAGCTAAGTACTTTTCCACGTCAAAGACCGTTTTTATGAATCAGAACTTTGGCGTGGGTTTGAGCGTACGCACGTTCTAAGATCAAATCTGTGCGTAAGCATGTTTTATAAATGAGGCCCCTGGTGTAGTGTAATGGTTAATACACTCTGCCCCTCCGTGGAATAAGTTTGACACCCCTGCTATTAACAGTTGTTTCAAAGGGAAACAAAGGGCTGCATTTTGTATGCTGTAAGCCTGTCACAGAAAGAATAACAGCACCACATCCAGAGCAGGTGATTGTGTGCTTTTCCCCATTTCAGAGCATATTGAAACTGTAAGAGGAGTCATTTCATCTCCAATCAGTCTACATTGGATGTATTTGCTTTCAGCTAGCCCAACCTCTTCTGTTAAAAGAGCCTGAATGATGGAAACCAACTCCTGTTCCACTTGTGCCACACAATGAATGGTTCTGTCGGAATAGCCAAGAGATCTAGAAAGCAGAAATAACTGCAACCGATGTTGCAAGTGTATTACCTTTTCTTGTTGGTTCAACAAGGTTTCCCCTCTTGTGGCCAATTGACCCTTCGCTAAACCACGCCCCAAAATGCAAACTGGCCAATCACAGCACCGTGTTTTACATACTCCAACAGAGATCCGACAGTTTTTTGCTGCACTCCATTGACTTTGACGCAAAAATTCGAGATTTTCTTCATTTTCGGGCTGGTTTTGTGGATTTTTAGCGAATTATGGTTAAACGTTGTGCCTGGGGCACTTGTAACAGTGACACTTGTTACCCAGAGAGGTTGCAAGGAGATATATGTTTTTTTTTCCTTTACAAAACCAAAATCAAATCCTGAAAAGTGTTAGCCAGCTAAACTAACGTGGCTACGGTCTGGATATACAGCTCCGGGTTGCAACGTTGGTGAAGTTAGACTAAATGTTAGCTTTGTTATTCGTGATCCAGCCAGCTTGCTAACGTTAAGATGTTACAGTCAAGCTCTAGAAAACCAAGTGGGTAACGTTACCTTGATGTCAAAATGTAATACTATTTTTTCATTACTATTTCAGCACTTTGTCAATGGGAAGCCCAGTCCCAGTACCCAAATCTTGTGGAAGACTGGGCTGACACACTGCTGATATTTTTTGCTTTACAGAGGTCCAGGGTATGGAGCTACCTGTGGAGCTAACCAGAGTAATGTCGTTACAGCACACTATAGGACGACTAATGTTACGTTAGTTAGCTAATGCTAGCTAACTTACTACTGAATGTAATGTTATATAGGCCTACTGCTTTTGCTTTTTAATGATTGTAATAGTGAATAGAGACCTACCCAGCTTTACAGGAACAGTGTTGCTCCTTAATGTCGTTGTCCTCTGTCTCAATCGCCAGGTGATGCGGTGGTTCACTTTCACTCTGATCTGTAGGCTTTCGCTTCTATCTTAATTTTTTTTACGTCATTTTGTTGCTGAGTCAGTGTGAGATCTTGAATATAACCTTCAAATGCATATTGTAGACCCTTCTGTCTGCTTCTATCTGAAATCGCTTTTTCTATTTTCCAAAAATTGGACAATATTTCTCCAGGGAGTGCAGTTAGCGACATTGCGAGTGCCATGCTGGCTCCGAAAGCTTGACGGACTTAGCAACAATAACTAAGGGGGGCGTGGTTTAGCGAAGGGTCAATTGTAGGAACATTGTTTTATACGGAGTTTGCAAAACCTTGTTTTCTGCCATGTGTGGTGAAACTTTCATTTTTGTTGTTTTAAGCACCCATAAACAGGGGTACAGCCAGAACTTTTACAATGGGGTGGCCAGGTTAGACCCAGTGATTTTATTGGGGTGGCACACTGAGGTGGGGAAAAATAACTTCTACACATCCACAAAATGCTAATAAAATTATAGGTTTGTTGGAGAGAGCACCTTAAAACGTGACTTAACCCATGCAGCGCGAAAATGCACATGTGGACCCCCTGAGGTGTAACAATGATTAACGCCCCAACGGAAACAAGGTATGCCTTTGGCTAACTATATATTGTGAGCACGGAACTAATTTGGGGGAAGTTCACCCTGATAAAAGAATTAAACAAATAATAAAATACAATCAAAAATATATACATATAAATATATATATAATATACATATTCAAATAAGCTTGACAACAAGGCCAGGGACTCATTCACTTCTGTAAACTAGCTAACGTTAGTTCTTGCACGACATTGTGCACGCGATGATGCTCTTCGATGGACATTGATTAAATGACACAGAGCAGGTTGTAGTAGGCGTTCCGCTTTTCAAACTAGATTATCACAGCGAGATATACAAAGTCGTTGAGTTCCGTGTCATTGGACATTGGTAATCGCATTGCCAAAAAGAAGAAGAAAAAAAAAAAAATACCACTGACAGCAATTTCTCCCCCCGCTTTTTGACTGTTTCACTCGGCGTCACTGGGGTGGCCATGCCTCACGCTCGGGCCCCTTAGCTCCGCCCCTGTCCATAAATCATAAGACACTTCACATACACAGTAAATGGACATATCACTGTTCTCCTCGGAATAAGAAAAATGTACAACAGTTGTTTTAAAGTAGGTTTTATTATAGATAATATACAGGTCACGGTTTACCGGTAAAGACGTCAAGTATAACAGTCTACAGAAGTGAAATACCCTGCGTGGATTAGAGCATACGGACCTGCGCTGTTTCCAGACTGGCACTGAGCCACACACAATCCCGTTCAAAACAACTCCACTTTCCCCACAAAACCAAATCGATACATGCCTCATTCTATCAACAGGAAACAAACATCCTGACTCTGTCCTTGTCTAATGTTGACAGAGATGGCCTTTAGGACTACATTTGCATAGCAGTTTTGTTCTTGGACAGTTTGCGAAGGTTCCACAGTGTAACGGAGTAATGAACCTACGCGGATCTTTACAGCTGCGTTTGAATCGTGGTGACGAAGTAAATACATGTTCCGCAACTCGTGTGACGCACTCCAGCTGGGACAAGCAAGGTTTAGCAGTTAGCTGTTAAAATACCCAGCGGAAGTTTGGCAGTGACTTTGGGGCTTCAGAAATTAGTTCTGAAATGTACTTACGACTAATTGTTTCCGGCCTTTTTCATTAGCGGAGAATGTACTAACCTCAGAAGGGGATTAAGCACTTCCATGCGGGAATAATCATTAGATAATGCCACAATCCTTTCATTTCAATTATACAACGTACAATTTAGCATCAAAATTCAAATCTATGCACTGAAGTCCAACAATCGAATTATGCCTTAATCTAGGCTATCGAAACATGCGTCTGAATGTCCTGGTGTATCTTGGATCTGCTCGTTTTTATAAAACCAGGCACGTTAGTCAATCTACAATATAAAATAGAGTAGCAAAGCACCGTGTAATGCTGCCAGGGCACCGGCCGTTTACAAATAAATCACAGTAGCATCGCTTTTGCTCGAACCTAAAAGGAATGTCATGAGTACGGTACTTGTAAGTAAAATCTTATTTTTGCAAGACACCGAACAATGCTATTGGAGGTCAGGGATTGACATTTATACTTTTATAATATATTTTATAATGTAGGTGCACCGTTCTAGTATTTGAAGGCCTTCCACAGACATGGTATACATATAATCTGAACATATACGTAGTGGGGATATACGTAGGAAAAGAACTGCAGTGCAACACAGTAATAAAACCTATCGGACTAGCAGAATTATCCACGTGGAATCTGTTTTTGAGAGGCAGTGCAGGAGCAAAGACTTAAAAAAAAAAAAAAAAAACTGTGACCCATTTCAAAGCATTCACACTCGTAACAGTCAGTATATTTAAAAAATGTGGTTTCAGTTGAACCCAAGGATACACACAAAAAAACTTCAAATACTTTTAAAAACATCAAACCTCTTTTTTTCTCCAACAGTCAATACAATATTTAAATCTGATCATTTTGTTTAAAATCAACAAATGATGAAACACCAAAAAAAACGTAAGGCACTATTTTGATACACTAAAATTGGTGGCATGATGCAATCTCTTTATGGTGCAGTTTATAAAGTGACCGTTTCCGGGTGTACGTTTTGGAGTTTGGACATGCTCAATATGCACAATTCCACCAAGCCCCCCCCCCCCAAGAGCCGCGAACCAACGGTGGGCCGGTTCTGGTGAGCAGGTCAGTCTTCCTGAGCACTCGCTTTTCCACAAGGTACTGAGTGGTTGAACCTGAGGTCCTGTGACGAGGAGGTCCACTTTTGACCTCCGACCCCGGAGGCGGGAAGGCTCGGCGGGCAGGAGGGAGGTTTGAAAGTACCAGTAACAGTCATGGCATAATATACAAAATAAAACAATAAAAGGAGAAAACACACAAAGAAATGAATAAGAGGCAGTGTCATTTGTGCTTCATGTCATTGATCTCTGAAAGGTTTCTGGTTTCAGACCCGTCACGTTGAGCCGAGCAGAACAAGCAACCGCAACGACTTGCAGAAGATGACCAGAATTCAGGCAAGGACACTCCGTGCCACACCCACACACGCACATACACCACACACACACACACACACACACACACACACACACACACTCACACAAACACACATACCACCTTCACCTCTCTATGAAATATCTCCTCTCACAGTCATCTTAAGCTGTGGTTCTCTCCACCGACACATGCACTTGCACAGTGACACGCAACTGACCGTTAGCGTTTAAAGACGACACAGAATACTGTCACACAGGAGTTACGAGGACGGGCCACGCACAATATCTGTTAGTGAGGGTAGCGGCAGCCGTTCTCACGCGAGCCCTGCAGTGATCCAGGCAATCAGCCAAAGACACATCCTTCAGTCCCTCCAATCTCAGTTAGTTTCTCACAAAGGTCTACAATGCAATCAACAGAACTCCACACCGCTCTCGGAAAACCGCAGATTCAAGGCAAGCCGTGAAGCTTGCTCCTTCCAAGTGAAATAATAATAATAAAAATAATAAAAAAACAAACACCCTGGATGTTGGCCGCCCCACTCTTCATAAACATCTTGATCAGAGAAGGGGGTGTTTCCACTCAACTTCTTCAGAGTCTGTCTGAGGAGGGGTGACACTGACGTGGCGCCAGCTCAGGTCTGGGATGAAGATGAAGAGGATGAGGAGGAGGATGTCTTTGGGTTGGGTGTGGGGATGTGTGTGGGGGGGGTCAGAATTAACCGCTGTTCCGTGGAGGAACGACGACAGACTGGAGAGAGGGAACGCGGGAGGTTTTTTTTCCAAGCCGATTTGTGTTTATCGCTGGAAAAAAAAAAAAACATTTTAAAAAATGGGACAGAGAAAGAAATTATAATTAGTATTTCATGCAGGAAAAGGTAAAAAATGGAGAAGTGCAATGAACACAAAGACAGCAATGATCGCCATGGATACACATCAGGGAGCAGCTCTGTGTTCCAACGGTAACAGCCATGCATCACAAGTTATTGGAAACACTACGGTGCACTATGCACTAGTATTGTTCAAATATTAACCAGGAAACATGTAATGACTACAACAACTATAATAGTTATTATTACTACTACAATCAGCAAGTAAGTACCGGTACTTCAATATTTGAAGGTAGTTTGTAGATCACAAAATGTATAAATATAACAAACTGATAAATTGTGACTTTTCTGTTAAATGTTACTCCATTTACATGGCCAGAAATCTACAGCATTGTGCCTATATACATTGTGCATTGTGTGTATAAACCTTCAACCGGAGAGCAAATATCACAAAGAGAAATCTCTGTCTGTTGGAACAAGAACGTTACAGTGCAAGTTTTAATAAAGGCAACATTTATCAGGTTCAGTTCATCAGGCCATGAATCCAGTCCGGACCTTTGTAGGCTATGCAGAGCACTAATCGATGTAAGAGCGATTTTATTTACCAAATGATAACATTAAGAAGCTGTGTAGCTTTGGTAGGTAGTTCCTGAAGGTGAGGTTTTGGGTAATTAAATGAGGATATTCAAATGGCCACGCCGGCCATCTGACTCTGCCCACTCCACCCATCCAAACCGACGGCTGGTTTAAATAAATGCAGCCCACTTACTTCATGTTTACACAGAGCCTCCTCTCCTGTTAAAAAAGTCCCTGGGCTTTAAATTAAGAGTCTCTGGGACACTGAATGAGAGTCTCTGGACACTGAATTAGAGTCCCTGGGACACTGAATGAGAGTCTCTGGACACTGAATTAGAGTCCCTGGGACACTGAATGAGAGTCTCTGGACACTGAATTAGAGTCCCTGGGACACTGAATTAGTCCCTGGGACACTGAATTAAAGTCCCTGGGACACTGAATTAGTCCCTGGGACACTGAATTAGTCCCTGGGACACTGAATTAGTCCCTGGGACACTGAATTAGTCCCTGGGACACTGAATTAGAGTCACTGGGCACTGAATTAGAGTCCCTGGGACACTGAATTAGTCCCTGGGACACTGAATTAGTCCCTGGGACACTGAATTAGAGTCTCTGGGCACTGAACTGGAGTCCCTGGGACACTGAAATAGATGGACAATGTTCTTCTGAGTTTTAGACAGTTTTAGTGTTAGACTTCCTGTTGCACATAGCTGCCCTTGTGAAGTCCCTGAAGTTTTTATTTATTTACGTGAAGCTTATAGAGGGTTGGTGAAGTACGTGAAGGCGGTTTATGGGGGAATTTCTGCGGTCTGCAGGATTGAGGGGGGGGGGGTCTGGTGCTGGCGGGTTTCTGTGGCTGAGGAGAGGTTTGGGCAGCACCAAACCTCAGAGTTTGAGTCCTCAGCGCCGCCCAGCACATCGAAACCGCTGCTGACTCCCGGCAGGTTTTGGGCTCAGAGCGCACGTGCTTAGTGTGTTTAGCATGTTTGCCGCCTTTAGCGTACATCCCGTGTTGTATATCGGCTGCGGTCGACGCTCTCTGGGCTTTGACGAAGGTTGTCACGCAGGCCGAAACGCGGGAGGGGCCTATGAGCGAAGAGAGGGCCCGGCTCAAGACACTGTCTAGCGAATGGGACGAGGCCATCCTTAAAAGGGAGCGGCAGTTCGGCCAGCGTGGGGGGTGGAGTCACTGACGTTGTGGTGAGCGGGGGGGCGGAGTCGGAACAGAGGAGGGTGGCGCTTACAGGGCTAGGGTGCAGGTTCCGGGACAACGTCCGGATGTGGCTGCCGGTGACGGGGCTGCCCCCCAGGGGACGAACGGGGCTGCCTCGGGGGCTCCTGGGGGCACGGCCGGTCTTGGCGGCGCCCAGCTGCTTGGCGCGGGAGCGGCGGGGGCTGTGCGGGGCGCGGGGTGTCTCCAGGTCCTCCAGACGCTGTGTTAGTGCCAGCTTCTGCTGGATGGCCATGCGCAGCAGAGAGTTCAGCGTCTTCTTCTCGTCCTCCGCCGCAGCCAGCTGCCTCTGCATCTCATCCAGCTGAGTCACGTACTGGTCACACCTGCAACACCCACACACAGACACTGAACACACACACTGAACACACCTACACACACACACTGAACACACCTACACACATTGAACACACCTGCAACACACCTGCAACACACACAGATCACACACACTGATCACACCCCCACCAATCCCCCCACACACGCATCCCGCAATCCCCCAACACACACACAACCCCCAGACACACACCCCTCAATCCCACCCCTGCCCGCACACATGCCCGCCTCCAACAACACTGCGTGCGAGAAAGCCTTGTATCCCAAGTGTCTATATCAAGCTGAACTGCATTACACAACATATCACAGTATGATGTTTCTACAAGCAGTCAGATTCAGTGTTTACATTATAAATGATGTTCTCCAATTCCACTAAATACACACTTGTGTTGGAGAGGAGTGTGTGACCTGTGTCTGACTGTTCCTCACCTTCGTCCCCCTCCCTCCCCCTTTAACTTTCTGCTCTTACTACCAGCTGAAAATGTTGCCCCCTGTCTCATAACTCATTTTCCTGGGAAACGGGGGGGGGGCGATTGGGGGGGAAGGTGTTTCCCGGGAGACGGGGGACGGACGGACGGACGGTGGGATTGAGGGGGGGATGTTTCCCAGGAGACGGCGTGGGACGCACCTGCTTGCAAACATGACACGGAGCGAGGAGAAGGTGGCGGCGTCCTCCTTCAGGGCCTTCAGCTCGTTCCGCAGCTTCACCATCGTCTCCGACACCATACTCTTCTCCGCCTCGTACTTCGTCTTCAGCTTCGTCAGAGCCACCTCCGCCGCCTGGAGACATTCACATCGTCAACATCACACACACACACACACACACTGCATGTCCTTAAGGACACTAAAGCAGCACAGAGAACACCATGTACTGCAGTGGAAATGTGTGTCAGGTTCCCACACAATCAATCCCGCCCTCAGTCCTGGGGCTCCCTCCCCCCCATGCAAACACACATTCCAGCACACTGCCAATCTCTAATCTGCACCGTTTACTTTCAAGGTTCAATTCACACTCACGTGTGTTGACCCAGTGAAGTTCCTCTTCCTTTTTCTGTCTGTGTGTGTATCTAGGTATTCAAAGCACGTTTCAGCCAGCAGAATGGGATCTTGTCATTAATACTGCTGCGAGAGACCACGGCACAACCTGGGAGAATCACACACAGCTCTTCTACTGCAGGTCCTTACTGAATACATACCTGCTACTGCAAGCCCTTACTGAACACACACCTTCATACCTGCTCCTGCAGGCCCTTACTGAACACGCACCTTCATACCTGCTACTGCAGGCCCTAACTGAACACGCACCTTCATACCTGCTACTGCAGGTCCTTACTGAACACACCTTCATACCTACTACTGCAGGTCCTTACTGAACACGCACCTTCATACCTGCTACTGCAGGTCCTTACTGAACACACACCTTCATACCTGCTACTGCAGGTCCTTACTGAACACGCACCTTCATACCTGCTACTGCAGGCCCTTACTGAACACACACCTCCATACCTGCTACTGCAGGTCCTTACTGAACACACACCTTCATACCTACTACTGCAGGTCCTTACTGAACACGCACCTTCATACCTGCTACTGCAGGTCCTTACTGAACACACACCTTCATACCTGCTACTGCAGGTCCTTACTGAACACGCACCTTCATACCTGCTACTGCAGGCCCTTACTGAACACACACCTTCATACCTGCTACTGCAGGTCCTTAATGAACACGCACCTTCATACCTGCTACTGCAGGTCCTTACTGAACACACATCTTCATACCTACTACCGCAGGTCCTTACTGAACACACACCTCCATACCTGCTACTGCAGGCCCTTACTGAACACGCACCTTCATACCTGCTACTGCAGGCCCTTACTGAACACACACCTCCATACCTGCTACTGCAGGCCCTTACTGAACACACACCTCCATACCTGCTACTGCAGGCCCTTACTGAACACACACCTTCATACTGAACACAGCAGTGACCCCTTTAACAGTCAGCCTCCAGTCCGTTTACGGCAGAGGTCCCCAAAGCCACACGGTCTGCTGCCGGTTTCACCTTAAAATAATCAACAGATTCAGACCCAAAATACCAGGATGGGCCACTGTGTAATCAACTGTTTTAACTGATCAACCAGCCGCACGTATGAAATCCTTCAGCTTGCTCCAGGGTTGGGCACCCCTGAGTGTTAAAGTGCAACTGACGGAGAGGTAAAGTGACCTGCACTGAAGCTCAGTCTCCCAACCAGAGGCAAGAGAGACTAACCCATCAAACGCAAAACGCATGCAAATCAGTAAAAAAAAGAACGGAAAGGCCTCCCGCGTGGTCCAGTGGTTACAACGTCCGACGCTGGCCACGGAGACCGGGGTTCAATTCCCCGTCTCGCCAAGTGTCGGCTCTGGCCGGGAGTGCCACCAGGGGGCGGCGATTGGCTGTCCGCCCCAGGGAGGGGGGAGGGGAGCCGACGTGACGTTGGCTGCGTAGAGTGGCCCTGTAGTACCGGGTTACGGTCGACGGCCTGCGGGTGCTGTCTCGTAAGAGGCGTCACTTCGCTTTGTCACTACCGGTCGCAGGACTACGGCAGCGAACTCACATTACTAGGGGGGGATTGGCGTAAAAAATAGCGGGTCTAATTGGCTACCAAATTGGGAGAAAAATGGGATAAAATCTGAAACAAATTTAAAAAAATAAAATAAAATAAAAAAAGAACGGAAAAAAAAGGACACGCCAACTTACTGATAGAGATCAGGTTTAATGAGACAGGGATTTCTATGCTGGTGTATCCACATGAACCAGAACTAAGCCGCCCCTTTTGGTTACAGGACTAGTGTACCCCTGGTAAGCAGATAGGACACAGTCGGCCTTTCCCCCATTATATCGACCCTGGTGAAAGCATGCAACAAACGTCCCCCAAACCCGACTCAAAGAGCCTGAAACCCAACCAACACCAACCCATTCTTTCAACACGTCTCATTCAAGTGGACTTTTTATGTTAAGTTAAATAGTTTTGTTTATTAGCTATTTTTACCCCAATTTTTCCTGTTTTCTCCCAGATTGGAGAATTGCAGCAGTGCGTTTCTCAGTCGGTCTAATCGTTGCATCCTCCTCTGTCAAATCAGGAGTGCACAGAAGGAGCACTGACATACGTCTACCATTGACTACGTCTTGACCAATCAAAACATTGCACAGCAAAACATCTGTGAGTCACTGCCAGTGTATGACAGTTCCACCTATTTTTGGTTCCATGACAGTCTCACTCTCCAAACTCTACCAACAATAACTCATCACTGCGCAACAGGACACTGCACAAAAGATACAAATGCAGATGCCAATGAAGGAGGAGACACCTGGGACACGGACAACATGGCTATGATGCTACATGGCTCTGTACAGAGACTACATGGCTATGATGCTACAGGGGCCCAGATTAGCAGTCGTCTCAGACGACTAAAAATGAAGAATGACGACTGTGAATTTAGGATTTTATAATTTTTTTATTCGCTAATTGGAGCTATTTCTGTTTTACACTCACATCGTAACAAACACGTCATGCAAGGATATTCAAAAATATTTCTGAAGTTCCAAATGGGAAAAGCGGCACATTGTCACTTGCATGCAGTCTGTGCTCACCGTGTTTGTTGTTGTTGCTATGCCACTGCAGCAGTCAAGAAAGTTCACGGATCGGGCACATAGACACAACAGCGAGAACCAGCTAGTTAGTTAGCTAGCTAACGTTAGCGTTCACGGACATTGGATATCGATATGTGATATCGATAAGTAACTTTTAGGAAGGACAAGTATCTTTTCTAAGATACTTGCCCTTTGGCAAGTATGGCTTTTACCCTAATCTGGGCCCCTGTGCTACATGGCTCTGTACCGAGGCTACATGGCTATGATGCTATATGGCTCGGTCTTGCTGAAGCCAGCTGTCTATTAAAAATATTCTAAAACTTTGAATCTGAATCTCCTCACTTTAGAAGACCATTATAATTCATTATAAAATAAACAAAAAGGAGTGACATATTAGTAGATGGCATATGTTATGTAGATTCAGGTTTTGTTTAGGGGGAAAAAACCAACATGCAAACTGGCTCTTTAGAATAAACACAGATTTGGCTACCGTGCAGAAATATTGCTGAGCTTGGTGGAATGACCCAAAACAGAGGGAGTGTGTGCTCTGTGTGATTACTGTGCACTAGAACCTTTATTTTCACTTCGAACTGTTCCCTGGAGCTCTCTGTGTGATGCAGACTGAAGCAGTGTGACAGCCCACTGCAGTGACGTGTGCAAAACCCCAACAATCCAATCAGAGCTTGACGGACCTGGGCCCGTATGTACAAAGATTCTAAGAGTAGGAACGGTGATCTAGGATCAGTTTAGCCTTTTAGCTCATAATGGATATGGTTAGGATATGGACAGGGGAAACCTGATCCTAGATCAGCACTCCTACTCTTAGAATCTTTGTCCATACGGGCCCAGGGCTCCAAGTTTCAGGAAAACGGGGAAGAACAAGCACCACCCCACTCAGTGTAACTCCGATACACACAGAGCCATTTTGCATGCAGCAAGCTCCTGCCGGTGTCCCTCCCCCCTCCCTCTGGGGCGGACAGCCAATCGCCGCCCCTGAACAGAGCCGGGCTGGTGCAGAACCCCGGGCGCACTGGGCAACTTGCACTCCGGGCGAGTACCTTTACCGTTACGCCACCTGGGGGCCCAGTTGTTAGATCTTTCATTATTAGAAAATAGCAAAGTGCCAGTTATTCCCCGTTTTGGAAGTTCTTCTGTATATTCTGTATTTACAGTATAAATCATAACGGTTATCAGTTGCTGTGGTGATTGGCAGTTGCTGCAGTTACCTGCTTGTTGGCCTTCAGCACGGTGCGCAGCGTGGCGATCTGCTCCCGCTTGGTGCTCAGCAGGGACTTGAGCTTCAGCAGCTCCTCAAGCAGTGCCTCGCTGTCCCGCTCTGCCTCAGCCATGCCCCGGCCCGGGGAGGCCGCCAGGGGGCCCCGCTGCCGACACAGGTCCACCGCCGCCTGCATTCGCCAAACCATTGCGTTATGTTAGACTGCAGTCACATAGGTCACGCCCAAAATACCCCCAGCAGAAACCTCTGGAACAGCTAGACTGAGACAGCTCCCAGGCATTAAGACCGTGTCAACTGACATCTGCTCAAAGGCACAATGCATTAAGCTGCCTGACGTTACTGCACTGATCATCATGATCCGTTACTGCACTGATCACAATTGTATTGGTAATGTCTTGATGTTGACTGCGTGTCTTGTTTCAAGTGAAGACAAAGAAAAATTTCCCACTCTGTGGACGATAAAGCTATTCTATTGCCAGAGTGTACAGAATAGCCAGATACTCAACTCCCACACACCCTCCATCCTCTCTACTTACTGCCGAACTACAGGCTGTTGCAGGAGGTTCCCATGCAATATCAGTTGGTTTATGAAAACGTCACATCCATTGCCACAAAAACGAAATAATCTCTTCCCTTTCGTATGGCAGGTCTTGTGGCACGAACTCCGGCAATGTCAACGACTAGACTATGAATTACTGTTCGATAGCTGTAGCAATAATCTCTAGCCATGCTAATGCTAATGCACTCGTGTGAGTCGCTTTGCGATCGTACCTGCAGGTGCTTGATCTGGCTGCGGATGACGGCCACCAGGTTGCGCACGTTGGTGGGGTCGCGGAAGTCAAGTGTGGGCGACCCAGGACAGCTCCCGATCCCAGGGCTGATGGGGGATGAGTCGCCGCTGCTGCCGCTGTCAACCGCGTCCCCCCCCGGCCCCGGCCCCGGCCCCACCCCCTGCAGCCTCTTCCCCAGCAGGTCCCCAGAGCGCCGCTTGCGCGGGGGTCCCGTGGGTCCACGGCCAGCCTGGCGGTAGTAGTCCAGCGTGACGCGGCTGGGTGTCAGGTTGTTGCAGACGCAGATGTGATGGTACAGGAGTGCCAGGTCCTCGGAGAAGGCCAGCAGCTCCTCCTGTGCGGTGCTCAGGTGCCCCTCCGAGTCCACCGCTACCTTGCGTGTGGCCCCCACCTCCTTCTCCAGCTCGCCGATGCGCTCCTGGTCCTGCCGGCTGGCCTTGATGCACTGCCGGATCTTCTCGGCCAGCTCCTGCGCCTCCCCGCGCCAGCGCTCCTTCTCCTGGCGGTAGCGGGCCTCCACCTCCTTCAGCTCCTCCCGCAGCTGCTGCACCTCCGCGCCCGCCGCCCGCATGCGGCACTCCAGTATCTCGGCCCCGTTCACGTCCAGCTCGTAGTCCTCGCCACCGTTCTCCAGCGCCCCCTGGCGGCCGGCCCCCTGCAGGGCGTCCGTCTGCTGGGCCAGCTTGGCCAGCCGGGCCTGCTGCTCCGCTAGCGTCTCTCTGGAGACGAGCAGCTGCCTCTGCAGCTCCTGGACCGTGGAGCCCAGCGCCGCCTTGTCCACCTCCGCCTGGAGAACCACACACGCGTTCATGACATTACACAATATTCACGCAAAATTTAGACTTTGGGCCGTGTAAATAGAAGTGCTGTTTACTTATCAAAAGAATAATCAATGCACACAGACCAAGAGTTATACTATACACCCGCTTCCTCGATACTAGAGTTCATTACAACCATATCTTCAACTGAATATTAACCAGCTGCTCACTGTTCTAAACAAGACACTTTTAATGTTTATTGAGGGATCGTTTACCCTCTTACGGCCAGGAAGGTAATGTAGCAGCAACGAGCTGAGCCTGCATTGTGTTAAAGTCACAGTGGAAAACCAGCGTGAGCAGGGAGCCGGGTTGGGAGGCTCTGATAACCTCAAATCAAGTCTCAATAATTCAATCTTCAAGCAGAATTTTTTCCATTAAAGCATCTATATATGAATTTCAGCCTACTGTACACAGGACTGGAAGGGCTGTACAAACATGACTCATTAAACATGGATTTTCACAGAAGGCGTAAATGGCATACAACTCTTGAATTATGGATTCATACGTGTGGAAAATAGACCGCTGGCATCATCTTTATCCTTCATCTGATGCTACGTTAAGAGCCACTGATAGAACACACCGTTTTCAGCTGCACTCCAGTATCGCACCTTCTGGTTTCAATGTGGTGCCGGTAAGAAGGTAAGTAAAGGTTATGATTTAGTGAAGAGAAAAGTGATACTGGACTTTAACAGGAAGACAGAAACAGGAAGCAGCAGTATTGCTCAGCAGTGCTACACCCACAAACCCAGCAGAGCTATGAGCAACGTTCTCCCAATCCTCCTTCCATGGTCAGAAATCACACGAGAGGGTAAATCATTTTAAGAAAAAGATGGCAAGATGTTAGGGATTTTTTGTTGTTGTAGAAATCCAGATTATGAGTATTCAAGAGATATTCGTAAGTGTTCAAACAGAAGGGTCCCCTTATGCATGGCTGGAAGCCATGTTGCATGGAGGAACTCAGGTGTCACAAACTGTCATTTATGGGGCATCTTTCTGGTCTTCCATTTCGCACTGTTCAGTAGTACTCCAGGGGCCCAGATTAGCAGTCATCCCATCGTCTCAGACGACTAAAAATGAAGAAGGATGACCTTCGATTTCCAAGTGATCGTCCTGCTGATAACTGTGAATTTAGGATTTTTAACTTTTTTTTTTATTAGCTAACTGGAACTATTCTGTTTTACACTCGCATCATAACAAACACGTCATGCACGGGTATTAAAATATATTTCTGAAGTTCCAAATGGGAAAAGCGGCACGTTGTCACTCGCATGCAGTCTGTGCTCACCGTGTTCGTTGTTGTTGCTATGCCAGACTCTGCAGCAGTCAAGCAAGTTCGCGGATCGCGACACAGACACAACAGCGAGAACCAGCTACTTAGTTAGCTAGCTAACGGTAGCGTTCATGGACATTGGGTATCGATATCTGTTGTTGCTAGTTGCTTGCTAACACAAGACTTAGTAAGTGATCAGGCATTTATCACTTACCAAGCCTTGAATTAGCAAGCAATATCTGTGAACACTAGCTAGCTAGTTACTGTCTATATTCAGTCCAGTGAATGGAAAAAATCTCTCTCATTCGAGTCCCGACTAGTGTACATTATGATATACTGTACAGTCAGAACACTAGTTGCTAACGCCACCTGCGGGCACCCGTCAGAGCTTCATTGCTACACAGTCCCATGAGCACACGCTGCACAAGTCAAACATAAATATCCGTGTAGAAAATAAATAAGTAGGACAAGTAACTTTTAGGAAGGACAAGTATCTTTTCTAAGATGCTTCCCCTTTGACAAGTATGACTTTCTCCGTAATCTGGACCCGTGGTACTCAGTCAAATAGTGTGTAAACGCAGTGTTCAGAGAGCGCGTAAACACAGAGTTCAGTGTGTAAACGTAGTGCTCAGAAAGTGTGTAAACGTAGTGCTCAGAAAGTGTGTAAACGTAGTGCTCAGAAAGTGTGTAAATGCAGTGTTCAGTGTGTGTAAACGCAGTGTTCAGAGTGCGTAAACGCAGTGTACAGAGACTGCGTAAACGCAGTGCTGAGTGTGTAAATGCAGAATTCGGAGAGTCTGTAAACGTAGTGTTCGGAGTGTGTGTAAACGCAGTGTTCAGTGTGTAAATGCAGTGTTCAGAGTGTGTGCGTAAACGCAGTGTTCAGAGAGCACGTAAACGCAGAGTTCAGAGTATGTAAACGTAGTGCTCAGAAAGTGTGTAAATGCAGTGTTCAGTGTGTTGAGAAAGTGCATAAACGCAGTGTTCAGTGTGTGTAAACGCAGTGTTCAGAGTTTAATGTACACAGTGCAGGTGTTTGCGCACAGACCCAGCATGCTGGATACATGGGTCATGAGGGCAGCAGTGTCTGATCTACACAGCCCTGAAACTAAAACCTACCTAAGCAGTACCAGGACTCAAAACCTGTCAGAGGGGGTTAGGGGCTAGGGGTCAGGGGTTAGTGGACTTGTGTGTGCCTGCAGGAGCTGCTGTTTGAGCTTCAGCCTGTCGGAGGGGGTTAGGGATTAGTGTTTAGGGGTTAGGGATTAGGGTTAGCGGACAGGGTGGTGTCAGGGAGGTGCATTTTGGTCATTCTGCACAGGCAAACAGACATGGCCCTGGTTAACTTAAATGCTGATAAACAAGCATGGGCCCATCATTGACAGGTTTATTACTCTGTGAATGAAACTAGGGCACTGAGGTATGTAGCTTTGGCAGCCAACGCACTAATGTCACCACGATGCTCAACATAAGAGGATCATATCAGGCCCTTGAAAAGATATTGTGGTGTCCCTTGTGGTGGGGTGACACTTGTGGAAGTAAATTGTTTTTATTAAGTTGGAATGCTAGAGAAACAGCCACAGGGGACACGTAGACACGAATTAACTCAGTGGGACACTGTAGTTCGGAGTGGCCAGGCAAACAAAGGCTTTTCGCGCCACAACTTCAAAATAACACCTGTTCTTTTGTGACATTTTCCCCCACTACATCCCATTGGTTTATGACCTTTGGAGGTCTGTTCCATGTGTTCCAACACCCTGTTCCATCTTCATGTTGCCCCATAGCTCCTATTACCTGCAAGTTAATGCCCCGTTACCTCCCTCTTGTGACTGTTCCCTCCCTTTCCGTTGTGTTGGATATAAATATCAATTTGAATTTGAAGGCGGGAGATTTGCTGTCCTGCGCGACATGGGTCTCCGTGCAGCTGTTCGCAATTAAAGCTTTAATACTGTTTAAAGAAATTCTCTCTGATCCTACTGAGTTTTAATTTCCACGACACACTCATGGACCTTTTCAGAGGGCACAGGCAAGTGAATAATCCGGAGGAGGCAGTATTTTAAACAAAACAATAATTTTATTAAACAAAATTCTTGACAAAACATAAAGGATGGGTAATCGGGGAAACTCAAATACATACAGTCCACAATGTTTATTTGTCCAAGTCCGTAATCCAAAGTCGAAATCCAATGCACTTCCTCAATCAATCCAAATCAGCAATCCAGAAAACAATTCTTCAACACACTCTCCAAAACACCAACCTACTCCCTCCCAGTGTGATACAAAACAATCCTTTAAATAGGCCTCCAAATTGGCCTCAGTCCATCAGTCCCTCAGGCTTTACGGGCTTCAGCTGGTCATCAAGTGGGACTGCAGGCTGCTGGGAACTGTAGTCCTTTTGTTTCCTCCAGTGGCTCTCAAGAATTAAAGGGCCAGGCAGTCATTTTCCGGTGCAGCCCCTCGGGATGCCACACACCTGAGCAGCCTATGTCCAATGGCCACCAGGAGAGCCACCATCTCCAGGTCCACTCAGGCAGTGCCCCGCCTGGATTCCACAATTTCCATACATCTCCTGTAAAGGCATAGACAGGAAAGGCTGAGAAAGGTTAGTGAATGGCGCAAGCTGGTCACCTCATCTACCCCTGAATGGCCAGATGCGGATACTGGATCTGAGCTTCAAGGACAGAATGATCACCACTCGTTTTCTGGGTTTCACTAGCTTTCCATGGCTCCGCCTGTGAACTTGGTGCAGCTTTGCCATCCGTGATCCTCTTTTCCTCCTTTTCTGCCACTTCCATTCTGCTTCCAGATGGTCAGGTGTGGTAACCGGGGAAAACATGCTCTTCAAAAGACAGTTAGCTTTATCCTTAACTTTCTTTTTCCACATTTGCATTTCCTATCCATAAACATTTTTTACGGTCAATCCATTTAACTTCACTCCTGTTATTTTCGTGGTTTCTTTTCCGGCGAGAACTGATTTCCATTTTCTCTGCCTTTTCAATTTCAACGGAAGAGATGGACTCACCATGTCAGGAGATGGTTGGGTGTTCAACCAGGCCTCATCAACCACAATTAAGAGGCCCTCTTCCACACTATGGTCCCATTATAGTTCATCCTCAACATGCTGCTCCTTTAGTCCCCTTCCAAGGTCACACAGGCTGGGTGGGATAGAAGACTATCGACTACACTCCGACTCCAATGACTGGTCATCGTCTCCTGCCGGCTCCACTGGCTGCGAGATCTCCACCTGGGTGCTAGAATCTTGTACAACACGCATACAGTTTGCACATTCCAATTCTTCACTCACACTTTCCAATTTCTCCTGTAGATCCAGCAGTTTCCATTTGAATTTTCAAGACCTTTCAGTGGCCTGGTGCTGGGCTCCTTTTTGGTCCAGCCTCTTATTAAATCCATGTAGTTTCGCTACAGGGAGCTGTTGATTTTTCCTTTGTTCAATCTGGAGGGCTGCAGAAGTGGTTTGGTGAAGTTCCTGTAAAGCCAGAATCTTCTCTTCCTGCTGTACAGTAAGGTTCTTCATATTCAAAAAACCTGCCTTGCTTGCTTCTCTAGTTAAGTTTTCACCTCGTTCAGTTGCGCCTCCAGCTCCCGCCTTTCCTCACTCTCATGCTCCGCTTGGCTCCAGAGTTGCTTTGGCTCAGATGCATGGGCCTCTGCTGCTCTCCTTAGCTCCGCCTCCTTCTGAGTGAGCTTGGTCTGTACATCCAACAATGTCCTGGCATATTCCTCTTTGGCCTGATCCTGGGCTTTCTGGGTGTCCAGACACTGCAGATGCTCTTCCTCCAACATCTGTGTTACGTTCCTCACCTGTTCTTCTAGTGCCAGTCTGTGGGCCTCCACACACCTCACCTCATTGCCAAGAGATGCCCTTTCATTCTCCAACTCCACGGCCATGTTCTCAATCTTGTAACTTTGTCCAAGTCCGTAATCCAAAGTCAAAATCGAATGCAGTTCCTCAATCAATCCAAAGTCGGTACACAATCAAAAAACCAGAAAACAATTCTTCAACACACACTCCAAAACACCAACCTACTCCCTCCCAGTTTGACACAAAACAGTCCTTTAAATAAGACTCCAAATATATTGTGGTAGTAAGTGTCCCAAAACAAAAATATAAAAAGGGGTTTGAACCTGGCTTGCGCAGGGCCTTCCCCCAAATGATACATTTATCAGGCGATTGGGAGATCTGGTCCCAGCTCACACTTTGGCAGAATGGGTTTGCATTTGGAGAGACAAACTGTACCAAACAGAACCGACGTCTGTAGATTGGACGTTGAATATTTTGTCTTTGCCCAAGTGTTGTAACTTAATAAAACAGCTCTTAATTTTAATTGAATTGTGAGTTGTATATTTTGATGACGGTTGATTCACCAGATTGCTCTGCCTATTCTATTACAACTGATAAATGGTATCCTGTGTAGTAATTACTATATTAAATCAAATAAATATATTTTACATGTGGGTCAAGTGAGGGGTTTTAACACGTAATACCACGTGTTCAGTATTCAGAGTGCTGAACTTTAATCAAGGGCATTTGACTGTTAAAGCGACTAGATTCAGGGAAGACCATTTGTATTCAAACTTCACTGTTCCAACAGTGCGTACCTGCAGGAGCTGCTGTTTGAGCTTCTGGCTGTCGGACAGGTGGAGCTCGCTGAGCAGGTCAGACACCAGGCCGGGGGCGGGCGGACGCAGGAACACGTCGCTGTTTCGGGGGGTGGAAGTGCGCAGGTGGCCGTTGGGCCGGGGGTTGTAGCCGCTGTCCTGGTCCTCCCCGCGGCCCTCATCCTGGCTCTCCTCCAGCTGCTCCAGGTGCAGCTCCAGGTGTGCGGCCAAGCCAAAGGGGTTGGAGGCGAGCGCCGAGAGCTCCCTCCGCAGACTGTTCTTCTGCTCCCGCTCCTCCTTCAGTGCCTCGAGAGCCTCCTCCAGCTGCCGCTCAGCGATCTCCCGGAGCCGGCCCGCCTCCTCCAGCTGGGCCCGCTGCACCTCCTGCTCCTCCTCCTTATGGGTGAGCTCCAGCTTCACCGCCTCAAACTCCACCTGCAACCACACCCACAGCAACCATAAAACTCCACATGCAACCACTCTCACAACATGAAACTCCACCTGCAACCACACCCACAACATCAAACTCCACACACAACACCCACTGCAACCATCAAACTCCACCTGCAACCATACCTACAGCAACCATAAAACTCCACATGCAACCACTCCCACAACATCAAACTCCACCTGCAACACCCACAACAACCATCAAACGCCACCTACACCCACAACAACCATCAAACTCCACCTGCAACCACACCCACAACAACCATCAAACTACACCCACAACATTGAACTCCACACACAACACCCACTGCAACCATCAAACTCCACCCACAGCAACTATGAAACTCCACATGCAACCGCAACCACATCCACAACAACCATCAAACTCCACCTGCAACCACACCCACAACATCAAACTCCACATACACCAACACCCACTGCAACCATCAAACTCCACCTGCAACCATACCCACAGCAACCATAAAACTCCACATGCAACCACTCCCACAACATCAAACTCCACCTGCAACCACACCCACAACAACCATCAAACGCCACCTACACCCACAACAACCATCAAACTCCACCTGCAACCACAACCATAAAAACAATGTAAGGCATAACTGCTCCCAGGTACAGTAATACTCATAATAATGAGAAGTGAGAGAAGGAAAAGAAGAACAAGGAGGAGAAGAGGGGCAGGACATGGCAGGAATAATAATAACACTGGCCATAATTGTGTGTATAATACATAATAATACAATTTATTCATATAGTGCTTTTCAAACAGAATGCTCAAAGCACTTTCCAACAATGGAGAATAAAAGAGTTTCACAGAGGCATAATTTAAAGCAGGTGGCTGGCAAATAAGAAAGAGGCAAGAGGAGAGATCCAGCGCACTGCCATTCTGCTCCTGGGGGATTAACGTAAGTAGTGAGCGGTGCCAACGTTTCCACCATTCAGAAAATAAACACGTACACACATAGAAATATAACACATACCATGCAAGAAAATGTCTACTGCTGTCTCTCCTGTCCTCTATACCAAACCTGCTGCTCTGTCTCTCCTGTCCTCTATACCAAACCTGCTGCTCTGTCTCTCCTGTCCTCTCTACCAAACCTGCTGCTCTGTCTCTCATGCCCTCTCTACCAAATCTGGCCTGGCCTGGCCTGGGTTAACTCAGAGGCTTGTCCACTTAGCCCCGGGAGGGAGAGAAGGGCAAGTGCTGCCAAGATTTAATTTACGCGTGATCTGGTAAACAAAATCCTCTCCGATTGTCCATTGTCATTTCCCCCCTTGAGCATGGCCATTGTTGCCGACCGGCCGAGGTCGCGCTAAAACAAAAAGCTGTTTGTGTTAGACAGATTTTGCTGAGAAAACAGGGTCATGAGACACGGCAACGTTTCAGCTCCTTATCGAGGCGAACGAGAGTCAACAAGGCTGGGCACTATTCGAGGGAACTGGCAGAATTCACAGTAAACCAATGCAGTTGAGTCTGAGTCACACCACTACTGGAAATCATTCCAGGCCCCATTTTGTTCAAAAGGGTCTTGATCCTTCCATTGTATCTAATGCACATACTAATGCTAATGCTAACACACAGCTTAAACACCGCTGTGAGTGACGGGTGTGTGACGTGTGACTGATGATGACGATGGTGTGATTCCACCACACAAGCAGGTCAATGTGCTACAATAAAGTCAGTTACTTCCCAGCCCAAATGTGCTGCTCTTTGTTAGTTTTGTTGTGAGTTAAGAGATATGGTGCAGGAGTGACACTGTCGATGTGTTCCTGTACCGTCTCTCTTTCTCACTCTCTGACACAGACACACACAAGCGGTGTGCTGTTGGATTACACACCACCTTTATGTTTGCAGAGAAAAGAGTGTGTGAATTTATGTTTTAGTGAATTCCATACTCATTCTTTAAAATATCAACCGCATGGATTCAGTATGTTTCCATTCTAATGGTCATTGCATAGCCATCTGCAGTTCCTCAGGCCGTGAAACACAAAACAATACACCCCGCATCTTTTGAGATGCCCTGTCGATAGCATGGGATACAAAGTGCGGGCAGTGTGCTGAGAACACAAAGCACATTCTGATGCCATCAGTTGAAGAACAAAAACCCACTTTCATTTCACCACCACCACCAGAACACACCACTATGTGGTTCTCTGTGGCTCAGTAGGTAGAGCATGACAATGCTTAGGTTGTGGGTTTAAGAAAGAGAAAGAGAGAAAGAGAGAGAGCGAGAGAGAGATTTGTGTATTTGGGGCAGGAGGCTCCTGACCTGGTTCTCCTTCAGCATGGACACCTGCTTCTGCAGGGAGATGTTCTCCTCCTCCAGCTCGCCATTGTCCTGCAGCTGACGCAGCTCTCGAACCTTGTACTCCTTCATCTCGTCTCTGAGCTGCGCCTTCTCCACCTCCAGAACATCACACTCCTGGGGAACACAGAGAGACAGAGAGACAGAGTGTTACCATTCCCCATCTCCTCCAGGGGAACAGAGAGGAGGTGAGAGGATTACCTCAAACCAAATTTCACCCATGACAGCTGTGGCTGTCTCAGTGCACTGCTTCACTTGAGTTTTAATGCATCACTGTAGGGCATGGAGCCATTTCACTTGGAGCTGTCACTCACAAGGCAGATTTAATAATACAGTTCCCTGCAATTAATAATGATAACAATAATTAACAATGATGATAATTCATCACAAGATTACAGAAATCGGAACAGCATACGCGCAGTAGTGACCAGCGCCTCTTCGATCATGTATAATTTCTCCCTCCTATAAATATTGCACGTGCTCAATATGTCACATCAGTGCACCAGATGTGGGGGGGAAAAACACATTAGAACAATGAAACTCCAGTTTGGCCCAATTTCAGCTTTCATCGGGTGGATTCAGAAAGATGAAAGTGTATAAAAGGAAACTTATGGGACGAGGTTACCAGAGTGAAGCTGGATGTGGTGTAGCTGGGTTCGGAGCCAAGGCGGGACGGGGCTGGGTGGTGCATGCTCCACACACTTTTAAAAAATCTATTAAATCCTTAATTTTAATACAGCAGGAAATGGAAGGAATATTTGAACAAATCCTTTCTTCAATTTGTAAACAACCAACAGACATAGTAAACATAGTAAACATGCATGTAATGTACAGCTCCATTGTGTCTTCAATTCAATTCAATTTTTATTATCATTAAAACAATGTGCAAGCACATAGTAAAATGAAATGTCATTAAAAAAAAAATGTGTGAGTGTCGTCTGTTGTCTCCTTGTTTGTGAATGTGTATATATGTGGGCATACATTTTTGTGTGTTGCATTTGTTTGTATGTAGTGTGTGGTGTAGTGTGTGCACATGCATGCATGCGTGTGTGTAGTATGTGTGAGCGAGTGTGCATATGTATCTAGTGTGTGAGAGTGTCAATGTAGTGTGTGTGTGTGTGTGTGCGTAGTGTATGAGAGTATGTAGTGTGTGTGCGTGCGTGCGTATGTGTGAGTGCACGTGCGCATAGTGTCAGTGAGTGTATGTAGTGTGTGTGTGTGCGTGTCCCACCTTCCTGAGCTGTGCAGACAGTCCCCCCAGTCTGTCACTCTCAGCCGTGGCGTTGGTCAGTGTGACTCTGGCCTGCCTCAGCTCCCCCTGCAGCTCCTCCAGCCGCTGTGCCATGGCCGCCTCCTTACTGGCCGTCTCCTGCAGCAGGCTCTCTTCCCGGCTTTCCCCGTCCGCCGCCGCACGCTTGTGACTACTCATCGAGTCCGCCAGCGCCTGGAGGCACAGGGAACCGCTTACTGCACGGCCAAAACTCAGAGCCTTTTAACCTGCGTTACTGCGGACCCTTTCCTCAGCGCCACTAATGAGCCCCAGCGCCCGCTCAATCTAGCTCCCGCATTCCAAGGTTTATCATAAGCAAAAAAAACACGCTTGGACAGAAACTGGAACGTTGCTGTCCTTGATGTTTGCCGAGGATAAATAGAATTAACGCGCACGAGTTAAGCATTAGCCTGCATACGTAAACATACAATGTGAGGGGACTTTTGTTCTACAAAAATAAGATAGAAGATACTTAAAACAAAACACAAATTAAAAACATTGGTTAACCAAAACCCATTTCTTTTAGTGTTATCACATATATATATTGTATAACTACATACGTTGATTCATTTTAAGAATGACATCATGCATGACAGTCCAACCTCTGCTTTACATTCATTTTATTTATTTGTTTGTTTGTTTGGGACAGAGCAAAAGCATTGTTACAATGTAAAAAAACTGATGGATTGCATTAAGTGTTTATAGGGCTAATTTCCAACACCTGTCCCCAATAAACTAGAGGAATAGAGAATAGTATGTATAAAAAAATAAAAACAAAACAAGAGACATGCACGAAGGCATTAGAAACATGGTAATGGCCTTCCACTCTTATGCAAGGGAAGAATGCCACTGAAACGCTGAAACATTTTGTATCCTTAACTGTGGACAGTGTATGACTCAATGCCAAGTTTAAAAGCACCGTAGTGGTTTGATTTTCTTCTGGGGGGGTGGGGGGTGCAGGGTATTTCTGTGGCAGCGATGACGCATTACACACCTTAACAAACACAACCCATTGGGTTATCGGATCAGTGATCCCTGCGCAACATGCAGCTGATGAATCCCTGAGCGCTTGAGCACTGCTCTGCTTTGACATGATCAAATTCTGGTCAAGCAAGCAGCCGTTCACACTACATTTTACTATGGTGTTCTTGGCGGTTTTTATTTTTCTGTATTACGCTATGCCCAGTCATAATATTTCTACATGCCCGTGTGTTAAGGATTGTGTTTATAACAATGCTACAGTCAGAATGCACTTCAGCTATCTTCGCCGGTGCAGTGGCGTACCAGTAATGCGTTTAAAGTCCTGGGGGCCCCCCACTGTGCAAGCACTGTTTTCCTTCCAACCAAACTCTTATTGAGGTAGTTGAAAACAACCTTTATCTTGTTTAGGCTCCATAATGCTGAAACAGATTTTAACACAATGCAGGTTTGGCTCATTACCGTTCGCTTTGAACTCTTCCTTTTCCACAAAATGGGTTTGTTTCAATGAACAGGTGCCCACCTCAGCGTTTATGTAATCGCTTCTGGTGTCCTTTGGGGTTGGGCGACACCCACAGACCTTTGCAGAGGGCTTAGAACCCAGAGGAGGCAGTAATACAAACAAAACAATGGTTTATTAACCAAATCTTGACAAAACACAAAGGGGTGGGGTAATTGTAAAAAGTCCACAAGCCTTATCTCGTCGTCGTTATCCATAATTCAGTCCACAAGTCGGTACACACAGCGGGTCCTCAATACAATACAATCCAAAACAGCAATCCAAGACACTTCTCTTCAAACCACTTCTCCAACACACCAACCTACTCCTCTGCCCTGTGACATGAATTAGTCCTTTAAATAGGCCATTTGGAGGCCTTCAGCTGTCCGTAGTCCCAATTGCTTAACTTTGTTCAGGTGTGGGACTGCGGGCTGCTGGGAACCGTAGTTCTTCCGGCTCCAGTAGCTCCCAAGAATTAAAGAGGCAGGCAGCCATTTCCTCATGCCCTTGGGATGCCACACACCCTCCTCCTAAGCTCTGACCTAGGGAGGACTGAGCGGCACATGTTCAGCGGTGACCAGGAGAGCCACCATCTCCAGATCCCTTCAGGAGGTGTCCCCCCTGAATCAAACATCCAGATTTCCCAGTCTTCATCAATCTCCTGTAAAGGAATCTGAGAGGTGTTATTAAATGGTGCAAGTGGCTCACCTCTTCTGACAACAAATGGCCACATGTGGGTACTGGCTCCGGGCTCCATGGACAGCATGGTCACCGCTCTTGCTCTGGTCCTCACCAGTCCTCCATGGCTCCTCCAGCGAACCCTGTGCAGCATCTCACTCCGTGGTCCTCTGCTAGGCCCCTTCCATCCCTCTTCCAGGTGGTCAAGCTCGGCAACCAGGGAAAACCTGCTCTTCAAAACTTGGTTCATTTTGATCTCGGATTCCTTTTCCACATTGGTCTTCCAATCACCTTTCCATAGACTACGGTCATTCCATTTAAACATCCGCCTGTTCCGTTTCCCATTTTTCTTCTGACGAGAACGTCTGAACTATAGTTCTCTCTGTCTTTTTAATTTTAGCGGAACAGAAGGACTCACCACATCAGGAGATGGTTGGGTGTTCAAAAAGGCCTCATCAGGCATAATTAGGAGACCTTCCTCAATACTATGGTCCCACCATAGGTCATCCTCAGCATCCTGCTCCTCCAGTTCCCCTGCAAGGTCTGGCAGGCTGAGGGGGACTGAGGACCACTGATCCCACATCTCGTCATCTCCTGCCAGCTCCACTGCCTGCGAGATCTCCACCCGCATGCTAGTCTTTTGTGACAGGAACACACTTTGCACATTCAAGTTCCTTGCTCACCCCTTCCAGTCGGTCTTGCAGATCCAGCAGTCTCTGTTTGGACTTTCAGGACTTCACAAAACTAGTTTTCTGTGGCCTGCTGCTGGGCTTCTTTTTGTTCCAGTCTCTCACCTAAGCCATGCAGTTTTGCTCTCAGGATAGGGTGCTCTTCATTTTTCCTTTGCTCTATCAGGAGTGCTGCAGAGGTGGTTTGGTGCAGTTCCTGCAAAGCCAAAAACGTCTCTTTTTGCTTTACAGAACGGTTCTACAGATTCAACAACCCCATTTCAACTCCCTCCAACTCTCCAAGCTGCTGTGCTTGTTCCCTTAGTTGGATCCTCACCTCGTCCAGCTGTGCCTCCAGCTCCCGCCTTCCCCCACTCTCCTGTTCCGCTCGGCTCCGGAGTTGCCCCGCCTCGGACGCATGGGCCTCCGCTGCTCTCCTTAACTCCACCTCCTGAGCGAGCCTGGTCTGCACATCCAACAAAGCCCAGGCCCACTCCTCTTTGGTCTTGTCCTGGGATTTCTGGATGTTCAGACACTGCAGTTGCTTATTCTCCAACTTCTTGGTTACGTTCCTCACCTGTTCTTCTAGGTCCAGGCTGTGGGCCTCCATACATCTCAGCTCTTTGCCAAGGGATGCTTTGTCATTCTCCAGCTCCACAGCCATGTTTCCAATCTTTCTCAGGGAGTCAGTGTGCTCCTCCAGCAATCTCCTTATGGCCACCAGATGGCGCTCCTCCGAGGTCCCCAATTCAGCCTTCGTCCTTGTGGAAGGCGTCGGTCTCGGCAGCTGATCAGGGCGATTAGCGGCCACGTCTACTGGCAGAGCAGCCAACGCTTGCGCCTCTCCTAACTCTGCCTCTAAACCAGCACACTTCTCTGCGACACTTGTATGCTGCTTTTGCGGCCTACCCGGGATATTTTCTCTTTTCCCTAGGGGGCACCACAGAGCAGGAGTGGGTCCTCAAAACAATCCAATCCAAAACAGCAATCCAAAACACTTCTCTTCAAACCACTTCTCCAACACACCAACCTACTCCTCTGCCATGTGACATGAATTAGTCCTTTAAATAGGCCTCCAAATGGCCTTCAGCTGTCCGTAGTCCCAAATGCTTAACTATGTTCAGGTGCGGGACTGCGGGCTGCTGGGAACCACAGTTCTTCCGGCTCCAGTGGCTCCCAAGAATTAAAGTGGCAGGCAGCCATTTCCTCGTCCTACCCCTTAGGATGCCACATGCTTTCAAAAATGTTCCACGGCACATAACAAAAAATGAAAGCATTTGTGTTCTGAGAACTGAATGATTAAAAGTCCTTAAATTCATTTATAATATTCATTTGGAACATATGTAGCACTAAGAGGTAACTGTTAAATCACCACTCATTAGACACTAAAACTGTCTCATTAAAAACAATGAACAGGTCATTATACTTAATTATTGGTGGAACAAAAAAAACAGCATACATGGGGGTACTCAAGGACCAAGGTTGAGATCCCCAGACCTAAATAACTCCAGGAATATGTTCTGTGGTTCTGTGTGGCTCAGTAGGTAGATCATGGCACTGTGGGTTGTGGGTTTGATTCCCACTGGGGCCACATATACTGAAAAATGTATGCATTCACTAATGTAAGTCGCTTGGGATAAAAAGAGTCTGCTAAATGCCATTGTGGAGGGCATCGGTCTCAGCAACAGGGGAGTTGCAGGGTTGCCTGTGTTTTGGCACAGTATTGCTGTGGAAGACCTTTGGAGCTGTTGGACTTTCCGGGGGCCAGGTTTGGCAATCTCGCGGTTTGAGAGATTGCTGGCAGGTGCCCGGAAAGCTAGCTCCAAAGGTCATAATCAGTGTTAAATAGAGTGAATGTCAAGTGAGGAATTCACTTGATGGATTGCGTTTGTGAGTGGGTGTGGTTTATGTGGATTGCGTCTTGCGAGTTAAGTGTGATTAGGTGTGTGAACGACGGAATGAGGGATTGCCTCACGAGTCCCACCTGAGACGGGCAGCAATTAAGCCCATTTAAGTGCAGGTGGGGCGACTGGGCATTGAGTGTTAGTCTTGTCGTTCATGTGTGCGTCGTAATCATTGTGAGTGGTGTCATTCATGCGAGTTGTGTCGTATTATAGCGTTTTTTCACCAAAAGCACCGTACGGCATGGCACGGTAACCATCCAACAAACAAGGGGATAGTCACGGGTCAAGTCCCTGTGTTGTTTTTCCACCGCACAACAGAAACGCGAAGATGGGAGAAGTTATCTGAAGTGACAAAAAGAATGCGACTGCTGTGGTGACATTAGCACTGACATTAGCAAATCTTCGGTTCATCACGCAGGGTTTTTGTACGCAGTCAAGTAGGCGAAAGGATGGTTCCTCAGTGTGTGACACCAACTGTCAAACAGGGAGGAGGAAGTGTGATGGTCTGGGGCTCTTTTGCTAGATCCAGAGTCGGCGACTTGCACAGTGACTGTTAACCCACGTTAACCCATTACTTGTTCCCTGAAAAGGGCCTTTAAAAATAAAATAAAACTCTGAAATGTACATTATTTTTTAGTTTTTGGTAACCTAAGCCTTTAAAAAAAAATTAATTTATTTTTACCTCTGGCAGTTTACCGCTTACCTTTGTACCATTTCAGGTTATTCACTGGACTTGAACTGCTTAAATTTCAGTAAAAACTGGAAAATGGGGATGTTCTAAAACTTTTGACCGGTAGTGTATGTCTAGCACGAGCTACGAGTAGTAGTGAACGATATATCTTATTCCGATATGAGCATTGGCAATATCATACCGTCAAAGTTTACGATACAAGTCTATAGCAACGCTCAATGCTGGGCATGTTTTGTCATACATTTGTTTCCTACACATACTCGCAGACTAGCTTTGTCTCCCCAGAACTCATTTACCAAAATCACATTCCAGACTCAAGCAAGCATCAATCTCGGATGGATCTGAAAATCAAAAGCTCTCAAAGGCTCAACAGTGAAAGAAACAGTAGGACAGCTGTGTTCATTCAGTAATGTGATTAAGAAGTTCAACAGAAATAGTTGACTTTTTTTTTTTTTCAACATTTCAGTAGGCAAAACTAATTTTGGGAAAATGGTATTGTTTGGATTCCCTTAATGCACTTAGTATAATGCCTATTCTATGACGTCTGGAACACATATCAATGATCAATTTTCCACCCATGTGTTTTGTTACATCGCATGCTATACCGCAATCACAATAAGTAGAAAGATCATCGCAATATTAGATTTTGCCCATTCCGTGCAGTCCTAGCTACGAGCTAAAGAAAATTAAATGCGATGAAGGTACAAGATTGTTCAAACGCTTTGTCATTTGACACTATCCAGTTCAGATCCTTGTTTCAAAGGCCTGGGTTTGGCTCAAGCATCGGAATGCATCGAAGTGATTCCTATATCTATTTCTGTGAGGAATGAAAATGTTGTACTATGAAAATGACCCGGTACGGGTCGCTTAGCGGTGGAACAAGCGACAAAATGTGGGAGCACGGATTGGTAACCTCTACTAGTGAAGTGAGTCCCCGTAAGGGGGTTTCCACCTCAGTGGAGGCGGAGTTGGTGTGTGTTTGTTAAAAGTGACTGAGTAGAGTGCTTCCTGTGTGTGGGGGAAGAAAGAGGGAGAGAGGGCTCACACTGAAATAGTGGGGAGTCTCTCTCTCTGTGTGTGTGATTGTGGAGAACTCGAGACTGAAAGGTTTGAGTGTCTCTGTGTGTGCACGGATTTAGGAAGCACTTGAGGTCACAAAATATGTGTGTGCCTGTCAAAGTCAAAGCGGAACTCCGGACGGAGAAGGCGTGATGTTGGTTAAGTGTGAAATGTGGGGAGGAAACAACTGAAAAGTGATGACCTCCCATGTGTGTGTGTGTGTTTAGTCAGTGTCGTTCCCTGGAAGGGGATTTCCACCTCGGAAGAGGCAGACTTTTAATTTTAGTTTGATATTTGGCTTTTTTCCGATGCTGGTTTGTTTTTTTCCGGCTTTTCCATGATTCAAGCTATTCTGTTTGAATATCAATTGTTGTATATTATTTTTAGGAGAAAAGTCATGGTTTTCATTTCGTAAAGGATGCCTGCTTCATTATTCTGTTGTCAAAATGAATCCCTTCCTTTAGGCCTAATGTTTACCTTTTTAAAAAACCAAAAAGGTAACTTAAACCGAACATGACAATGCTGTTCTTTGACATTACGTCCCACTTATTGTTTTCCTTTAGAATAGTTAAATAATTCCTGAAGAAATGGTTTGGCTTTTTTTATAGCTTCATTTCTTATTTTTAGGACACATTTGGTTTCAGACATCTTGCAACCCTGGTTCTGAACAGGGTCAGTTCCCTCTTTACTGTTGAAGGCCTTAAAACACCTTCGAGCTTCACTCAATGCATAAAAGCGGATTCACGCTTTACCTGCTACTCCTGAGCAGATATTGGATAAAACCATGTAGGGGGAAAGACGGTGGTTGAACTGGTTTGTCCACTCCAGAACAAATGCTGGTTGTAAAAAATACATATATATATATATATAAACATCGAACAAAAAGTTCGAAAATTTGTGTTTGGTAGATTATTTCTCTGTTGTAACAATGCTTCTTGGCAATAAATTGTATACCGTTGGAAAGCCTGTTTATTTCCCTTTTAAATGGTGCCCCATTTGTAAGGAACATGCATTTGTGGAGTGAGCAGCACAGCTGATTATGTGGGTTGCGCCCATGAAAAATTAACCAAATCTTCTCTGCCAATGCCAAACAGCTTATTCTGCTGTTGCTACTGACTCGTTTTGAGCTTCCGGTACCCCCAGGTGCTGACAATCAGGTGCCTGATTGGCACCCGATTGGCAGCACCTGTGAGCAGGGGCCCTGCTACAGTGGTCAATTGGTGTCTGCTCCAAGAATCGGCATGGCACGTTTGTCTGATCTCGATAAGGCCCGTGCGATAGGGTAACTTCAAGCTGGTGTTCCGCAAAAGCAAACTGCGGTTTGCAGGACGATATGGCACACAGCTCTCGGCCCAGACAATCCGGAACAGACTGCACGCAGCCAATCTCTGGGCTCATAGGGCTGCCAGGAGGCCTGCCATGACTGCCCTTCACCATCAGGCCCGTTTGCGCTGGTGTCGGCAACACCTGCACTGGAACTTGAACATGTGGAGGAACGTTATGTTCAGCGATGAGTCCAGATTCTGCCTACGGAAGTTGGATCGTAGGGTCAAAGTGTGGAGAAGACGGGGAGAACGCTATGCTGACTGCTGCACCGATAGAGTAACACCTTTTGGTGGAGGCAGTGTGGTGGTGTGGGGCAGCATCTCCATCACTGGAAAAACGAGGCTTGTCAATCTCAATGCAGAGAGATATCGAGATGAGATTCTGCAACCAGTGGCAATCCCAACTCTCCACAGTCTGGGACCGAACTCCATCCTCAAAGATGACAACGTTCGCCCCCACAGAGCGGGGTTTATAAGAGACTACCTCCAGAATTTGGGAGTAGAGAGAATGGAATGACCTGCCAACAGTCCTGACCTCAACCCAATCGAACACTTGTGGGATCAGCTTGGGCGTGCTGTTAGGTGCTAGAGTGACCAACACAACCACGTTGGTTGGCTGAATTGCGACAAATCCTGGTTGAGGAGTGGAATGCCATCCCACAGCAGTGTGTGACCACGCTGGTGACCAGCATAAGGAGGAGGTGCCAGGCTGTTGTGGCTGTGTATGGTTCTTCCACACGCTACTGAGGCTCCTGACTGTTTGTTAAATGAATAAATTGTAAAATTGCCAATATGTCTTGTTTCTTCCTTGTTACTGATAGACTTCAATCATCCAATCCACCAAACAAGAGTCAATAGCAACAGCAGAACAAGCTGTCTGGCATTGGCAGAGAAGATTTGGCAAATTTTTAATGGGCGCAACCCACATAATCAGCTGTGCTGCTCATCCCACAAATGCATGTTCCTTACAAATGGGGCACCATTTAAAAGGGAAATAAACAGACTTTCCAACGGTATAAAATGTATTGCCAAAAAGCATTGTTATAACAGAGAAATAATCTACCAAACACACATTTTCAAACTTTTTGTTCAATGTTATATATATATATAAAAAATATATTTCTGGCAAAGTTTATGCAAAATAACTTCCTGTCTTTTAAACGTGGCTTTCTTCCTTCAGCATGTTCCAACAGGGCCTCTGGCGCTGGTCATTGAGCCCTGCTCTGGGGGCATTATGGTTCAGTCATATGGGGTTTTAAACCAATTGTATTAGTAGCAGAGTTGTGAGACATTTACACTACAGAAATCTGATAGAAACGTTTCAATACGTTTGTGGAAAAGCCCTTCGTTCCTCTTCCCTCTCTCTCCTTCTGTAACCTGTAAAACTGTGCCAGCCAAACTTCCTCAAACTAGACTAGAGATGCAAATCAGGCGCCTTTTCCCAGCCCTGGTAATTGGCACATGCTAGGGAGGGTTTAACTGCGGTCGCCTTGAGGTCAGTCTGGGAATAGCTCCGCTTGGCAGGGTTCCAGACAAGCGCCCGACGCCTGACCCAATTCCACCAGCTCCTAATGCCCCTTGACACGTCCACCAGCCAAGAACATTCCACTGTGAGTGGATAGAGCCCTTTCATCACTCACACCTTATGCCAACAATGCTGCAGCTAGGCCACAGGCTGCAACACAACATCAGTAGGGTGTAGACAGGCTTTTTCACTGCACACCATCAGTCCGGTGTAGACGGGCTTTTTCACTGCACCGATTCAACTAGACATCAAATTTGTATCCCCTCCCAAGCAACTGCAATAACTTTTCCAGATTTAAAGTTTTGAAATGCTTGTCATGCTTTATGAGAATGTTTTTAAAATTGTATTAAGTGCTTAAGCGAAAGGCTGGCTGGGGCTCTGCAGGCCCGTGATGACTCTCTCGCTCTGCTGTTGTGCGGAGGCAGTTTTGTTTCTTTTCTTTTTTTCAGAGGCCAAGACTCATCTGAGAAACATCTGCGCACCACAGAGTCCCTCCCTAGCCTCGCCCTGTTATACTGGCCACACAAACCCCTTCTGTCCAGCAACAGAACAGAACCAACCACAAACAGAACCAAGACTATACTCCATCAACTTTTTAGTTCAAATCAAAATTTGTTTGTACAAAGCATTTCACAAGAAACCTTGTTTTAATGCCCCCCTGATGCTGCTCACCTTTTTTCTTTAAAGATTTGTTTCTGATTTATCCCCATTTTTCTTCCAGTTTAGTAGCCAATTGTACCCTATTTTCAGGTCAACTATCCTCCCGCCTTGTACTGTGAGCTTGCTGCCGTAGCTCTGGGACCGGCAGTGACACAGGCAATGTACCATCTCCTTCGAGACAGAACCCGCCAAGCCATCAACTGTAACTCTGGTACACACAGAGCCACTCTTGTACGCGACAAGCTCATATCGGCTTCCCTCCCCCTCCCTCTCTAGAGCCAGGCTGGCGCAGCCGGGGCTCGAACCCCGACTGCAGTGGGCCCAGGTCTTCACTTCCAGACCCTCTTCTGTCATACTGCATCCTTTACACTTTTAATTTAGAGCACGTTAAGCACTCTAAACAATGGATGTAAAATACTGGTTTGCATAAAACACTTCTTACAATGACAGTAGAGGGACAAAAGACAACACATGTAAACATAATACAAGGCTAATGGGATATTACCCAATACGTTATTCTCCATTGTTTGTTTTCAGAAATGTGAGTTCCTGTGCGAAGCCTACAGGAAGTACATGGAGAGAAGGGGTCAGAGTTTCCGCGTGGCTCGTGTATGACTCCAGGAGAGTGGCCACAGACAGAACGAGGAACAATGAGCAGGGCTCTTGATAGTAGCGCAGAAAGCAATGTCGTGTAATAGGGTACTCGGTGAGCGGAGTCGGACCTGGTCTCTGTGCCGACTCGCTCTCTCGGCCCTGAAAGCAGCAAACAAATCATGCAAGCCCCATTCTCTCTCGCTCACATTACTGATCATAGCTGTGCACATGCATGTGCGTGTGTGTGTATGTGTGCGAGTGTGTTTGTATGTTTGTGCATATGTATGTGTGCGAGTGTATGTGTAAATGTGTGTGAGTATGTTTGTGTATATGTGTGCGAGTGTGTGTATATACACACTCAGTGGCCACTTTATTACGTACACCTTTCTAGTACTGGGTAGGACCCCCCTTTGCCCCCAGAACAGCCTGAATTCTTCGTGGCATGGATTCAACAAGGTGCTAGAAACATTCCTCAGAGATTCTGGTCCATGTTGACATGATAGCATCACGCAGTTGCTGCAGATTTGTCAGCTGCACATTCATGTTGTGAATCTCCCGTTCCACCACATCCCAAAGGTGCTCTATTGGACTGAGATCTGGTAACTGTGGAGGCCATTGGAGTACACTGAACTCATTGTCATGTTCGTGGAAGCAGCTTGAGATGACGTGTGCTTTGTGACATGGCGCATTATCCCGCTGGAAGTAGCCATTAGAAGATTTGTAGACTGTGGCCATAAAGGGATGCACATGGTCAGCAACAAGACTCAGGTAGGCTGTGGCATTTAAACAATGCTCAATTGGTATTAAGGGGCCTAATGTGTGGCAAGAAAACATCCCCCACACCATTACACCACCACCACCACCACCACCACCACCACCACCACCACCACCAGCCTGAACCGTTGACACAAGGCAGGATGGATGCATGGATTCATGTTGTTTACGCCAAATTCTGACCCTACCATCTGCATGTCACAGCAGAAATCGAGATTCGACAGACCAGGGGATGTTTTTCCAATCTTCAACTGTCCAGTTTTGGTGAGCCTGTGCCCACTGTAGCCTTTTAGCTGACAGGAGTGGAACCCGGTGTGGTCTTCTGGTGCTGTAGCCCATCCACTTCAAGGTTCGATGTTCAGAGATGCTCTTCGGCATACCACTGTTGTGTAGCGTGGTTATTTGAGTTACTATTCGCCTTCCTGTCAGCTTGAACCAGTCTGGCCATTCTCCTCTGACCTCGCTCATTAACAAGGCGTTTTCGCCCCCAGAACTGCCGCTCACTGGATGTTTCTTGTTTTTCGCACCATTCTCTGTAAACTCTAGAGACTGTTGCGCGTGAAAATCCCATGAGATCAACAGTTTCTGAGATACTCACACCACCCCATCTGGCACCAACAATCATTCCACGGTCAAAGTAACTTAGATCACATTTCTTCCCCATTTTTTGGTCTGAACAACAACTGAACCTCTTGACCATGTCTGCATGCTTTTATGCATGGAGTTGCTGCCACATGATTGGCTGATTAGATAATTGCATTAACAAGCAGGTGTACCGAATAAAGTGGCCACTGAGTGCGAGTGTATGTATATGTGTGTGAGTATGTTTGTGTATGTGTGTGAGTGTGTACACTACCGGTCAAAAGTTTTAGAACACCTCCATTTTCCAGCTTTTACAGAAATTTAAGCAATTCAAGTCCAGTGAATAACCTGAAATGGTACAAAGGTAAGCGGTAAACTGCCAGAGGTTAAAAAAAAAAAAAAAAGAGTTTAGGTTACCAAAAACTGAAAAATAATGTACATTTCAGAGTTCTAAAAAAAAAAAAAAAAGGCCCTTTTCAGGGAACAAGTAATGGGTTAACATGGGTGCAATCGCCGACTCTGGATCCAGCAAAAGAGCACCAGACCATCACACGCTTCCTCCTCCATGTTTGACAGTTGCTGTCACACTGAGGAACCATCCTTTCGCCTAATCGACAGCCTACAAAAAGCTTTCAAAATTTCAAGATTAAACATTTAGATTCATCGGTTCATAAGACTTTCTTCCAGTCTTCAGTAGTCCACTGGTGGTGCTTCACGGCCCAGGCAAGCCTCTTTTTCTTATTTTACCATCATAGCAATGGCTTTCTTACTGCCACTCGACCTGTCAAACCTGCAGCTCGAAGTTTTCTCTTCACAGTTGAAACAGACTTCCTTACTTCGACCAGTGTTAAGCTGTGCTTGAAGCTGTTGTTCTGTGAGCCGCCTATCACGCAAGCTGTTGACTCTCAGAAACTTGTCTTCTGATTTTGTTGTGGCTTTGGGTCTGCCAGACCTCTTCCTGTCAGAGTTTCCTCCAGTTTCCAAGTGCCTTCTGATGGTGTAGGAAACTACTCACTGCTTAAAAACTACCGCTTACCTTTGTACCATTTCAGGTTATTCACTGGACTTGCACTGCTTAAATTTCAGTAAAAACTGGAAAATGGGGGTGCTCTAAAGGTTTTGACCGGTAGCGTATGTGTGTATGTGTGCGAGTGTGTGTATGTGTGTGAGTGTGTGAGTATGTGTGTGTATGTGTGTGTGTGAGTGCGTGTGTGAGTGCGTGTGTATATGCGTGCATGCATATGTATTTGTGTGTGTGTGTGTATGTATGTGTGTATGTGTGTACCTCTTTGAGCTGCTGTAGCTCCTGTTTGAGTGCCTCATGTTCCTCCTCCAGTAAGCGGTGTTTGCTCTTGAGCGCAGCGCTCTCCTCCAGCACTGCCAGGCCGTAGTGGGCCGCCTGCAGCTTCTCCTCATTGGCCTCCTGAAGCTCCAGGCTCAGCCGCTCCACCTCCGCCTGCAGGGCTCCTCCCCCGGGTCCCCGTCCTCCAGCATGGTCCCCCTCACTTCTGTCTGTGGTGGAGCATTACGTCACTGCAGGAGGAGACAATGCTGTGTTACAATGGGAGCATGTTAGCCGCTCCGCCAATCAGATATAAGTACAGAAAAAGAATATTGAAAGGCCAGAGTGAGCCAGCAGGTCAGGCGCACCTGTGGGGACTCTCCTTCACTCATCTCGGATGGCGGTTTGTCAGGAGGGCTGGGTATTGGCAAGTACACCTCACACGTGATTAATATCGCAATACTGTCACGATTCAGTACATCACGGTTTCTCGATTGAATCACGCTAACAGAATCACAATCCTTTACCTCAAATAGTATTACTATAATATACTTCAAAGGACAAAAATGAATTTTAAAAACCCCCATTAACGTCCCACAATAAATTTAAAAAAGCAATGAGTCAATTCATTTAACTTTCTATTATTTTACATTGAGCCTTCAGAAATGTAATGGAAGGATATTCTGCACCTTCAGGTTCAACAGTTTACGTAAACACACACAGACTGAACAGTGTGTGATTATGTAATCTTAATAGTGCAGCGTACATAAAATCTCAACCCCTGTAACCTTATCGCAATTCACATATTACACGCATATGACCAATACTTGGGGGTCAGAGTATCGATACTGCAGCCTTATTTGTCAGCCTACGCAAGAATGTGACCAGTAAGAAGAGCATTGGCACTGAAGGAGCACAGGGCTCCCCCCACCCCACATCTCATTCGCTGATGTGCCTGTCTGTCAAGTTTCAACTTTATTGTCCCGCACGTAAAAGGACATATATCCACATAGATGACAAACACGCAGAAGTCAAAGGTAGTGGATGCAAAGGTAAGCACAGCAGGCATGGAATAAATGAAAAAGAGGAATACATACACTGTACAACAATCAGCATCAGCAGCAGCTCAAACTCAACACAGTTCAGCGATAACAGTTACATAATGAGTGAAGTAAAGCACGCTATGCACATCACAAATCACCACACTTCACAAGAAGTCATTATCACCATGAACATCATCATCACCAACATCATTATCCAATGTAAATACACCAATAGCTCATTAATTAGCTCGACTGAGGGGAACTAACTGGAATCATCTGGAGTAGTGCACTTTAGGGTGTAACGAGTGCGAGACCCCCCCAGGTCTGCCCTGTTTAACAACAGGAGAGCGGGCTTCATACCATAATAATAATATATGCCATTTAGCAGATGCTTTTATCCAAAGCAACTTACAGTAGTGAATGCATACATTTTTCAGTATATGTGGTGCCAATGGGAATCAAACCCACAACCCAAGTGTTGCCACAGAACCACAATAATGACCTAAATTAAACACTAAGATGAGGTGGAAATGAACCAGAGCATACTGCACCCCCTTACTCCTGTTCTATATGCTAGAGCTGGGGTCCCCAACCCTGGTCCTGGAGAGCCACAAGGGACCCCAGCAGACCATGTGGCCCTCCAGGACCAGGGTTGGGGACCCCATCAGACCCTGTGGCTCTCCAGGTTCAGGGTTGGAATCCCCTGCGCACGTGACACTGAAGTAGATTAACATAATCCCCCAACTTCAACAGAAAATTAAACAAAAGTCCCACCAGTCTCATTCCCAAAGTCAAATCAGTGTTTAACACCCAACTATTATTTTTAACTACAGCAAACCAAATTAAGCTCAGACCCTACTCGCACCAGACTATCATCTATGACTTAAATCAGTGGTTCCAACCTCAGTCCTGGGGACCCAATGTGTATGCAGGTTTTCGTTCCAACCATAATTGCAACCTGTGAATTATAACTAGCTGTCCATTGCCATATTATGTCCGAATCGGTCAGATCAACGAATGCTCTCATTTTCTGTATTGTACTGTATGACACATGATTCCTTTAGAAAGAGGTTATCTATTTTAACTGATTAAATTAGACTGACAGGTGAAATCAGTGGTGTCCTAAACGCTGAAAGTGTGGACACCTGGTCACTGAAACTAAACCCTTTGTGGAAAACGACGAGTTCAATGACAGAAAAAATGGCAATGAGCCAAACCTGCACTGTGTTAAAATAAGTTGAAGGAAAACATTATGGTAGAACTTACATACATGTTTTAAACAACTGATCAAGAAATTGGTTGTAACAAAAACCAGCATGCACAGTGGGTCCCCAGGACCGAGTTTGAGAACCACAGATTTCAATGACTGTCCGTTAAACGTAACGACTACATGAAAAGTCCTTCTCTATCATCTTGCAATAAGGGCAGTTCATATCAGTAATCTGTTGTGAGGTGAACACAACAGGAATTAACAAAGTGAAACGCTGCGTTAAAACGTGCTAATCCCGGGTTTAAAACCATGCGGTATGTCATAATGCGATAACGCCGGTGCACGTTTGGGAACGCCTCTTACGAGTCAACACAGTGGTGTGCAGAGCAGATTTGTGGCATCAACTTAACTGCTACTTTCTCCTTGTTCGCATGGTGATAACACCATGTTCTCAGACAATATGGGTTTTTGTGTCATGCACACGTAGCTGTGAATTTAACATGGCCGAGGGCTCCTTGTGACAGCTATGCTTACAAGGCCTGGGCACAACCTTTACGCGCACCAAAGTAGCGAACGATTTAAAAGCCACACAGGTCTTTCCCGAACTGAAATGTTAGTGATGGCGTGAGGGAAGACATGAAGTTTCGTGTAATTACAGTCGTCACTGTTCGCCCCCCCGTACGGGCAAAGGCTACAGGTGAGAGGAGTACCACGCAGTATGACAGAAGTATGGCAGTTAGTCTTATTACGCGTCTCTAAACAAAACAGGATTAGAGCACATGGCAAGCCGTCTCTACACGTGAGAAATTAGTGGATATCTGGTTTTAAAAATAAATAAATAAATAAATGAAAAATGTGGGGTGGGTCGCTGCTAACCCAGTAGAGTTGGGTTGTCTGACACCCGGCTGAACGGACCAGAAATCTCTTTTTAGCAGGCGTCTTCTTGCTTTATCGTGCATGCCCTCATTACAATGAGTCGAAATTACAGGAAATGTTAGATACGGTTTTATCGTTTGGTAAAATCACATAAGTCTCCATGACAAACCAATGTTTATTTTTTATTTGTTTAGCTAATGACGTTAGAAGCATGATTGTCCATCAGCTGTTTGGGCGAATCGACGAACGAATCATACGGTCTGAAAAACAACAGGTTGCTCATGACCAAATTGCCAGTTTCCCCAACACAATGGCAAGAACAAATATTCAGCTGCATAACATTGTTGAATCGTACCGTTGTTGTTTTTTTACTGAATAAAAAGTCGGTTACAGACATACAGTAGCCATAACAGTTACACCTAACGTGAATTATACGTGCGATAAAGTGCTAGCTAGCCCCTCTAACACAACTTCTTCAGGCTTAATATCAGGGTTTCAACCAGCTATGCTGGGGGGAAAATCGGACAACTTGTAGCCAGCTAGAAAGGGATCCGTGTATAAGGTTATAGCTAGCAATCTGGCACTTAACATGCATTACTTACTAACGTTGGCTACGTTAAGTTTGCTAGCACTGGCTCGTTTCAGTTGAGCTGTAGCTAAAGATTGAACAACTATGGAAACATAACTTTAATGTGTTAGCTAGCTAAAGTCAAACCTAAAGCAATTTACGGATGCACATATTTTCAAATCACTAGATAACGTTAGATGAATAGATAAGTTCGATAAATGCATCTACTTGGCTTGCCTGATAGCTAGCTGGCTAGAATTAGCTACGTCACCAAAATGGAAACTTTACAGAGACATCAAAGTCGTTTACGTTAGAAAGCAGGCAGTCTAGGGTTGAGATTCTGTGTGGCCTTGTTTATGAAGCCAAATTTTGACCCCGAGAAGGGTTAAATTGACACAATGTGTTAAATTATAACGTTATTCTACCATTAGTTTGTGATTTAAAAAGTACTTCCTGTCTGTGTGACACTTTTCCACACAGCGACTATGGCATGCACTCACCCCTAGCGCAATTCTTCGCACTACAAGCTCGATAAGCTACAATTACCCGCTAGTCATAAGCAAGTAACATTAGCCAAAACAAACAGCCTTTTGGCTGGCTGGCTGGCTAGGACAGTTAGCTACATTGACTACATACATTCAATCTAATGGGTCAATTGACATTATTCTTGCTAAAGTAGCTAAACTGGCTACGATATTGCCAGACGTTAGCGAACGTTATGATGGCTAAAACGGTAGCAAGCTGACAAGTGATCATTATAGCAGGCTGGCAAGTCAAGCTAGCCAGCCATTCCGCTAGGGTGGTGCCGACTACGTTAACGTCAGTATAGTAGCCAGCTGTCTAAACTTGTCCACACCATTGTCTCATCATATAACTAGCTAAATTTGAGATAAACTGACCTAGCAAGCTAGCTAAGAATTCTGTCTGGCTATGTACCAAACGAGAAAGTCGTTATTTATTGTTGTCGTTGTTGTTGTTAGCTCGCCACAAATAAATCATAGAAGCATGACCAGACATCTTCAAAACAGTGACGTTCTAGCTACCGTAAGCAGGCTGGCTAGCTAGCTAGCTATACACGCTTCTTATCTTAGCAAATGCTATATTCGTCCCTCTGACATTTTGTACAAAATATTATATTTTGAACTGGTTTTCAATGTTGATAACTAGCAATCTGTTTCAATTAAGACCCTTGCAGTTCTTGTATATAATCTTATAAAAGTCCGTTCTGATTAAACTTACGAGTTTGTTTGAAATCCTTCTGTTGCAGCTTTCAAAGTCCTTGCGCGCCGAACAAGTGAAGCTTTGGAAAGACGAGACAGCACCCCCTTCCCGCTTGATTGGCAACCTCAACTCTAGTTGTATTTCAGGGCGTAATTCTGCGCAGATTCGCTTGTCTTTAAATAATTTAAAATGGCACGCTCATTGCTCCCTCTGTATTTGATCAGGAAATCCACTTTGTTTAAAGAACAGAAGATGCCCAGCAAGAAGCCATAAAATACGATCTTTTCATTATATATGTAATGAACAGCTGGCCCTGCGCAGATTCGCCAATCTTTAAAAGATCTGGGTGACTCATTTCATTCACAACGGGCTGTGTCAGCCGATCCACATACTATACCATCGGTGAACTATGTAACGGTAGTATTCCGCATGCGCACCATTTCTATAATAGACCGCGTCCGTGTCCAAATGCGCAGTAACACTCGGACGGGAAAAGGACGCCACGGATCTATTTCTGTAAATTAATCTTAAACTTCTCTACAGATACCTTATAGGCCTACACCAGAACTGGTAGTATGTTTTGGCTACTTTGACTTTGAACATTTAACAGTGAAATTAAGGTAGCTACAAAACAATAGAATACAAAATGGATGTGTATATAGCGCCCTTTGACACTATCACCCCAAGGCACTTTTCTGGCAGGAGTTACATGCCAGTCCTAAAATATTGGTCTTGAGCCAGGATTTTAAAATGTAGCCTGTACAGAGCCACCATCTGATTGACCGTGACAGAGTATGAATCAAGCCTGGTTAAAAAAATAAAAATATGGTAGGTGATGGGTATGCCCTGCCAACCTGTAACTTAGCAGATAGCTGGATACCTCCCATCCCAATATAATCAAGTCTTTAGGCAATTTAGAGGGATGGTTAACAGGCTAGTGTCCATGGTATAGAGGACATGGTGCATCAGAGGAGTGCACACACTTAAGCTATGGTGGCACAGAGCTAACTCAAGAGGCACAACTGGTCCCAAATTGGGGAGAGACAGAGAAAATGGGGGGGGGAACTGTTTAAGAAAATAAGAGAAAAACTGTCACGTTATAAGGTCATTAAACAAAAACTATCAACACATAGCCAAACTCGCTCTGACATAAACCTCTCTGTGACAATACATTTTATCAATATTGTTTCTGGATCTTAAGGAATAATGAATGCCCATGGCCTGTCACATGTGCTAAATTTAGCTTTAGATTCATTTTTATTCACAGTACCAATGGTACATGGACAATTGTGAATGCGGGACCTCAACTGCCTTTGGAAGTGTATTGGAGAGATTTGTTTTGTCTTCACTTTTTTAACTAATTATTTTGCACAGCCCGCTCCATTTAAATTTGGTTAACCACTCCTGAATTTAAGTCTGCCTCCATGTACGTGGAAGATTAATTTTCAATTGACCTCTTGGAGCATGTTCATTTGCAGAGTAGGTGGAAACTATCCTATTCCTATCCTCTAACTTAACTTCACACACGTACACGTACATACGTGCATATATAGTGTAACGGTGGATAGCTAGCAGGAATGCTAGCTGCCCTCCATCTAGTTTGTGTGTAGCATACTAGGTGGCTAAACTAGGTAGCCACAGGCTACAAAGCTACCACATGTCCCAGGGGCCCTTGCGGCCAGCTAAACCTGGATTGTTTAGCTAGTTATGTTCATAAATGTTAAAATATGGAAACTAAGATGTTTGAGTGAAAGCCCCTTTTTCCCTCATATGAATGATGGTTGTTTGAGTGTTTGTGCCGTTATCACCGTCACTGAGTGTCTATGCGTTGAGAATGACGCGTGTGATTCTGATGCATTGATTGTACTTCCCCTGTGCTGCACGCTTTATTCTAATAAAGAAGCAGCACTGTAAATGGAAAAGCAAAATCTCTCGACTCTTGATTCCATGGCGTTCACCGCTATATTGGTGTCAGAAGCAGAACGAATCTACGCCGAGATAAGAATAATGGAGAGAGACGTCCAGACGGGAAGACCACAGTGCAAAGAAGGAAGACTTCACTCCTGGGGTTGCTGAGGGAGTTCCTGCCACAGATGGGGGAACTTGGCTACACTGACGACATGGTAACGTCAGACCGAGCTCAGAGCGGGCGGTCGCGTGAGTGCTAGCAAAGTAGCCACGGGTAGTGAGCCCAGAGCGAGCGGTCGACATGCTACTACCTGCCCGACAGTTTTAATTTCTCGTCGGCAGCCGGAGTGCGGGGCATGGGGCCTTCTGGCGGCTATCGACTCGGTAGCACCCACGGCTGGCGGACGTAGTTCTGGTGGCCGAGCGGCCGCTTCCCCTGAGCAGCTCGGGGGCTCAAAGTAAGCTACGACGGGAAAGGCGGCTGGGAGGCATACACGACCCAGTTCCGATTTATAGCGGAAGCAGCGGAGTGGAGCGAAGCGGAGAAAGGCTACATTGAGGGGAAGCAGGTCAACACACTGATTGACACCGGCTCCACCATCAGCCTGATTCGACATGACCTGCTGCCCCGGGTCACGGACTGGTTGCACACGAACACCAGGCTAGAGACAGTAACAGGGCAAACAGCGGACATGCTGGGCTGTAAAAAAGCTGTTACAGCTAGGCAAGAGAACTGTCTTGCAGAACCTTTTCTGAGCCCACATCTCTGACCCCTGCATCCTGGGCCTTGACACTCTCGCTGCTGCTCGGTTTTCTCTTCATTTTGTACAAGCCTTTCGCCTTACACTGGGTTTCAGTGTAAGACAAAGAGCTGTGCGTCAGTTGGCTAACCGGAGCACATTTCCTCCTCCCCTCCATTTTCCTCTCTTTTCTCTCTCTCTCCCTAAATCTCCCTTCTGTCTTTACTTGAGGGTCTGGTGGTGATACCGGAGTAGCAGTGAACCCCAGGCTGGTGGACAAGGCCGGACCCCACCTAGTGCTTTGGGAAGCAGGTAGCAGTGGCTTGACCGCGGCCTGTCTAAGCCCGAAACCCGTCAGCGGCCCTGGGGGAGGCTTTGCGGCCTTCTCCCCCTGGGCCTTCTGTTTGGTTCCTGTCCTCCTGGAAGGAACATTCATTCCTGGGTGTGCTGTGCTTTCTTTCCTGGGCTTCCTTAGGTGGGGTCCAACGCTGGAGACAGAAGGGAGGTGGCATCCCGGGATGCACCGCTACTACGCCGTCCTACTCACATGGAACATGGGGGAGGGAGAGGGAAGCGGCACCATGGCAGGATCGGGGCCCGGAGGCACAGCCGAGCAGGGTGCCATTGGACCAGCAACCGCCGGACAGGCCGGTGGGGCAAATAACACCAGTGCCGCACCCAACCCTACCACCCCCGGGATGAGAGTGACCAACATGACCCATCTGGAGTTCAGCAGGGTCGTGCTCCAAAAAGGTATGGTCCTTGCGCCGTGTGGTGAAGGTCCCTAATGCTCTTGACACTTTCGAAGTGAGCTTTAAAAACGCACAGGTCCTGTAGAGGTTCTGGGACCTTTACAGGGAGGGGAAAGATAGGAGTCCCCTGAACATCTTTGAGGTAGAGCCCCTGTCCGACACCGAAAGTAGTCACTGTACAGTTCTATAACGAGGCTGTACAGGACCACGACATCACTACGTGGTTGGGCAGGTATGGCTCCGTTAAGTCAGAGGCTAGGAGGGTCCTTGATGAGGACGGGGTATAGACTGGGGCCAGAAAGTGGGTGGTTCAACTCCAACCTGACTTGACATCAGTGGGTGTGGTGAGACATATCCCCAGCACAATCACGCTGGGGAACAATCGGGGCACGGTTTACTACTACAGCATGCCTAAGCCGTGCAGGCGATGCGACCACTTAGCTGCAGCCTGCACAGTGGTCAAGTTCAAGAGCTGTGGTGGAGAGCACGACACCAGGGCATGCTGGGACCCTAGACCCTGCAATCTTTACGGGGTAAGGGCGCATCTCTTCCGAGATTGCCCACTCTCATATGCGAACAGGGCTAGGGGCATCGTGCCCCAGTCTTACCCCCCCTACAATTATGATCACTATGACCCAGCCTGACCCACCCCAGTCCCCCTCAGTATTTACACCGCAGGAATCTCTTAGCACAGGAAACCCTTGCCCCATTCAACCTCATCCCCCCCAAAACAGATGGAACTTATGTGCCACTCCCCCAGTCGCCCCCTACCGCAGCGGAGGAGGAGGCGGACTCTGAACCCCAACTATGGGAGAAGAGTCCACCTCCTCAGACACCACCGAATATGACCCCCACCCAACTGGACAGAAGTATAGTATATAAAAAGCATAGGACAAAACAAAAACACAGAGCAGTAAATAAACCAATACGGTTCACCCCCACCATATCTGGCAATAGCCCTCAACAAAACCCAACCAGACAGGTTCAGATCCTCCTCAGACCCCCATTAAAAACAGCAGACCACAGGTCCCACCCGCTCAAAACAATTTACATCCCCAATCATATCCCCATGACCGACTCACAAAACCTTTCCACACCCACCTCCACCTTGCCCAATTAGCTACCGGCCACTTCAGTACCCCAGGCCTGCCCCGTCCCAAGAAAAACAAGACCCTATTCGGGGGCCCTCTGCCTCCAGACAGAGAGGGAACTCAGGGGCAATGTCAATCTGCCCCACCTCTCCTCTCCGCCTTACCAGGCGGTTCACGGAGGGAACCGGTGAGTGGATGTAGCCAAGAAGCGAAGAGGCGCCCATCAAAATCCGATGCGGTCCTGGACCGCCTAAATCAAATCTGTACCGATATTTGAAACGTGCAATAAAACCAGTTAATCTCCCAGAGTAACCCCCCCGTTTCCCCATTGTGGTCCAAGATTAACATTTACACCCCCCAGTTTCCATACATAAACCCCACCAAATACATTTCTATCCATCTATCCTAACTTCATCAGCTGCCTGCTCACAGTTGTCTCCCCAACAGGTCTTTTAAGACTAGACGGTGCTGAGCACATGCCAAGAACGGCCCCCATGGATGCACTGACCCGGAACATATATACCATCTGTTCTGGGAGTGCTCCGTGGCCAGACGGGTTGGGGGCCTTGTTGTGTCCAGGTTCCTGCTGAGATCCTCCCTGCCGGCTGGGGAAGTCCCGTTTCCCCCCCTTCCCCGAGAGCTGCAGCGCAGTGGAGGATCACTAACACCATACAGCAGATCCTGTGGGAGATGGGGAACACCGGGGCCTACCAATAACAAACAGGGGATTTGGTCATTCACAAACCCCTTTTTTCCCCCTTTTCTTTTTTTACTTAAAGCCCTTTTGATTTGCGCAGGCCTCCCTGTTTTGAAAGATTTGGGTTGGAGATTTTCTTTTGTCTTTTTTCCATTTTGTCTTAAAGAACCTACAGTTAGGTCCGGAAATATTTGGACAGTGACACAATTTTCATCATTTTGGCCCTGTACGCTACCACAATGGATTTGAAATGAAATAATCGAGATGCAATTGAAGTGCAGACTTTAAGCTTTAATTTGAGGGTATTTACATCAAAATTGGAGGAAGGGTTTAGGAATTGCAACAATTTTAATACATAGACCCCTCATTTCAAGGGACCTAAAGTAATTGGACAAATGAATATAATCATAAATAAAATGTTCATTCTTAATACTTTGTTGAGAATCCTTTGCAGGCGATGACTGCCTGAAGTCTGGAACCCATGGACATCACCAAACGCTGGGTTTCCTCCTTTGTGATGCTTTGCCAGGCCTTGACTGCAGCTGTCTTCAGTTGTTGTTTGTTTGCAGGTCTTTCTGCCTTAAGTCTTGTCTTAAGCAAGTGGAATGCATGCTCAATCGGATTGAGATCAGGTGATTGACTCGGCCATTGTAGAATATTCCACTTCTTTGCCTTGTAAAACTCCTTGGTTGCTTTCGCAGTATGTTTTGGGTCATTGTCCATCTGTACTGTGAAGCGCCGTCCAATCAACTTTGCTGAATTTGGCTGAATGTGAGCAGACAGAATGTTCCTATAGACTTCAGAATTCATGCGGCTGCTTCCGTCTTCTGTCATATCATCAATAAACACTAGTGACCCAGTGCCATTGGAAGCCATGCATGCCCATGCCATCACACTACCTCCACCATGTTTTACAGATGATGTGGTGTGCTTTGGATCATGAGCCGTTCCAAGCCTTCTCCATACTTTTCTCTTCCCATCATTCTGGTACAGGTTGATCTTAGTTTCATCTGTCCAAAGAATGCTGTTCCAGAACTGGGCTGGCTTTTCTAGATGTGTTTTGGCGAACTCTAATCTGGCCTTTCTATTCTTGAGGCTTATGAATGGTTTGCACCTTGTGGTGAACCCTCTGTATTTGCTCTCGTGAAGTCTTCTCTTTATGGTAGACTTGGATAATGATACGCCTACTTCCTGGAGAGTCTTCCTCACTTCACTAGATGTTGTGAAGGGGTTCTTCTTTACCATGGAAAGGATCCTGCGATCATCAACCGCTGTTGTCTTCGTGGACGTCCGGGCCTTTTTTGTTGCCGAGCTCACCAGTGCGTTCCTTTTTTTCTCAGAATGTACCAAACTGTTGATCTGGCCACTCCTACTGTTTCTGCCATCTCTCTGATGGATTTCTTCTTTTTTCGCAGCCTAAGGATGACCTGTTTCACTTGCATTGAGAGCTGCTTTGACCGCATGTTGTGGATTCGCAGCAACAGCTTCCAAATGAAAATGCCACACCTGAAATCAACTCCAGACCTTTTACCTGCTTAATTGATGATGAAATAACGAGGGAATAGCCCACACCTGCTCATGAAACAGCTTTTGAGTCAATTGTCCAATTACTTTAGGTCCCTTGAAATGAGGGGTCTATGTATGAAAATTGTTGCAATTCCTAAACCCTTCCTCCAATTTTGATGTAAATACCCTCAAATTAAAGCTGAAAGTCTGCACTTCAATTGCATCTCGATTATTTCATTTCAAATCTATTGTGGTAGCGTACAGGGCCAAAATTATGAAAATTGTGTCACTGTCCAAATATTTCCGGACCTAACTGTATGTGCTTCTGTGCTGTGATTGTGAATGTATGATTTACTGTGTTTTCAAAAAACAATAAAGAACTTTTAAAGAAGTAGCACTGTAAATGGAAAAGCGAAATCTCTCGACTCTTGATTCCGTGGCGTCCACCGCTACAATATACTGCTACTTGAACGGTGCCTTCAGGTAGAGTCTGAGAGGAAAATGTGCTGTATAAAGATCAATTTACATCCTGAAGTCACTTCCTCAAGGCATACATGTTTAATACTGTACAAACAACATCGTAAGTTTAAGCAAACCGTCAAAGCTACTACCCTTCTACAGCATTAATGTCCTACAGCCTAAAAGGACAGTTCTGTACAGGAAATTATATCATAAGAAGAATCTCCACTTTGTGCAGCGGACTGTCACGTGTTTCTCCTCTCTCTCTTTCTCTGATCACTAAAGGCTGAATAAAGTGAATATGCTCCTTTTGATGTCCACAAAAGCAGCATTGAAACAAACCCAAATCACAAAATATCACAGAGATTCGTTAAACGTACATCTGGAATCAGAATAAACTTGAAAAAAAAAGGACTCAAGTGGGGGAAGAAAAAATTACAGTAACTAAAAAACGTTTTTACAACATTTTTTCACCATCATCAAACCACAACTTTCCACATTGTAAATTAGTCCAGATAACACATACTTTTAATACACCTGAAATACGTGTTTGTGACCCTACAAAATCACAAGAACACGTTTTCACAACTTTCCACAAAACGTTAAAAAAAATAAAAAATGATTAGACTAGCTGGGTTATCACTGTGCATGGACAGCAGACCAGTGGCCAGTGGCTGTCTCACTGTACTGTCTGTCCTACACAGCTGGTCAAGGTCTCTCTTAATGTACCTGCCAGTCATACAAGCTAACTGTGAATGAACGGAATGTGCATAGTTTAGTGAACGGTGAACGGTGAACGTGAACGGTGGCTAAATAAAAAATAAATAAACCCTGCCATTTAATCTACTGACTGTAATCTACACTGACTTTGGATACTAAAGAAAATGGAGTGCCATGACTACTCACCATTATTATACACCTATGGGGTAGAAACCTAGCCAATGCCTTTGTTTTTTCTGCCAGAAAAACCGCAATTATTTACACATTTGCATTGCGTTACACATTTTGTTCTAGTGATGATGAACTAAAAAGAGCAACTTTCCGCTACCCAACGATGACAAAAGGATGGCCACACCTGGTGTGGCATCTTAGCGTTCACGAATTACACTTCCACTTTTACTTCTTTATTGGCAATAGACGCAAATAAAATGGAGATAGTGGCTGGGGAATTCTGGAACTAAAGGACTTTGGTTAGATAACGTCTTTATAACTGGCGCCCTCTAGTGGTAGGTCTGGTAAGTAACCAAAAGTAAATATAAAAACCCAATGCGAAGATACTGTACCTGGGCTAGAGAAGGATTCGGAAGGTATCAAAAGGGGATGATTCTGTGTAGCTCTGTAGGTAGAGCATGGCGCTAACAACGCTTACGCTGTGGGTTAGATTCCCATTGGGACCACATATACTGAAAATGTATGCATTTACAACTGTAAGTCGCTTTAGATAAAAGCTAAATGGCACGTGATGTTATGTTATGGTCCGCACAGGTGTCGGTGAGGACTTTTAACGGCACAGGGTTTAGTCATTTTGGAAAAAAATCTCTTGGCCAAATCATAAGCTTCACTAAGCCCAAACTACAAAGCGTACACACAGTCTGACGAGCTGCCAGTCATCTGCCGACCATTTTTCCTTCATCAAATTCAGGGGCTCATAAACTGAGTGATCACACACCAGTTTATCAGGACTAAAGGGTACATCCAAACCAAAGGGTAGACCAAACCATAGCACTGAGACGTTAAAGTCTTATTAAAGTTGTAAATTACTTACTGTTAGCATTGGACACTGGTTGTTTCTATTCTAGTGCTCCTTGACATAAGTGCTGCTTTTGACACTATTGACCACCAGATTCTCCTTCATAGGCTAGAAAACCTGGTTGGTTTGCGTGGACGGGCACTCTCATGGTTTAAATCATACTTATCAGACAGGTTTCAATTTGTGCAATTAGATCAAGAGTTCTCTGACTACTCTCAGGTTAAATATGGTATTCCACAAGGCTCAGTGCTGGGACCATTACTGTTCTCATTATACTTGCTACCACTGGGTAATGTTATTCGTAAACATGGTGTGAATTTCCATTGCTATGCAGATGATACACAGCTGTACATATCAATGAAACCAGGTGAAATACTTAAACTCACTCAATTAGAGGCTTGTATCTCTGATATAAAGAATTGGATGACAGTAAATTTCCTGCTTTTAAATTCAGATAAAACAGAGATGATGGTTTTGGGCCCCAAAACATTAAGGAACAAGTTGGATCTGCAGTTAAATGCAGGTGATTGTATAGTTACATCAAGTCTTATGGTTAAGAACCTTGGTTTTATTATTGATCAGGACCTTACATTTGACACTCATATTAAAAACACTTCCAGAGTAGCTTTCTTTCACCTAAGAAGCATAGCTAAAATTCGGCACATTCTGTCATTAGAGGATGCTAAAACCTTGATGTATGCTTTTGTCGCATCGAGGCTAGACTATTGTAATGCCTTATTATCCGGCTCCTCTAGTAGCTCTCTAAAGAGTCTTCAACTAGTACAGAATACAGCGGCACGTATTTTGACTAGATCCAAGAAGTATGAGCACATTACTCCAGTGTTAGCATCACTACATTGGCTTCCTATTAAATATTGGGCTCATTATAAAGTACTGTTGCTAACTTTTAAAGCAGTAAACGGACTTGCACCTTTATATCTGACCGAAATGATTGCCCCTATAAGCCCGACACGACTGCTTCGTTCACAAGAAGCCAGCCATCTATTACTCCTAGAATTTTGAAAAGCACAGCTGGTGGTAGAGCCTTCTCTTTTAGAGCTCCTCTGTTGTGGAACGGTTTACCAAGGCATGTTAGGGATTCGGACACAGTTTCAATTTTTAAGTGTAGATTAAAAACATATCTTTTCAGCCTAGCCTACTGCCAAACATAGTCTAGGTGGAGAGATGGAGAAGGCCGTGCCCTAGTGTCTTATGGAGTGAGAAACTTTCCATACTGTCACCTCCTCAATGTGTTACCACCACTGTTATGCTGGTTATCCTTGATCAGGTGTGGATGGTTTGGAACTCTCATGGCTGCGTGTTTTTCTCTGTCCCTCTCCTAATAGGTATGCTGCCATAGCTTACACCTGTTGGGGCTATCTGTATATTTCTATGCTTGTGCTCCCCTGCTCTTACATAATGCTACTGGCTATAGCACTGCTTTTTTTTTTTTCTGACTGCATGTTCTCTTCTCTGCCTCGGGGCACCTGCCCCGAGCTCACATAGATCCTGCGAGAAGTGAGCTGCCCCATCAACCTCACCCCCACGCCAACCCTGGATCTGGACCCTCTCCGTGGTTTAGCCCCCTTTCGCTGACTACCTGGCTCAGGAGGGGCAAAGTCTTTCAGCCCTGAGCCACCTTGGACTGACCATGACATGGTCTTTTTGGACATACCCTGTGCCGGCCAGAAGAGGATGGGCTCCCCTTTTTAGTCTGGTTCCTCCCAAGGTTTCTCCCTACCAAGGAGTTTTCTTACCACTGTTGCCTTTAGGCTTGCTTTTTGGGGGGTCTAGGCCTGGGTTCCCCCTCTGTTAAGCGTTTTGTGACAATTCTATTGTGAAAAGCGCTATACAAATAAATTTGATTTGATTTGATCCATCTTCAGCCCAGCACTTGGAATTATCCACATCCTTATAGCGCCACCTGTAACCCTGGAGTGAAGTGCACTACATGTCTTCCTTGCACCATGTCCGCTTTTTGAGCTCCCCCATGTGGTGATGGAGAGTGCACACACACAAGGATCCCAGTAAAACAGTGTGCTGCTAAATGGGGAAGTAAAAGGTAAGATTCTAAGGTGCTCTATGAAGGTGTTCCCAGGGGAAATGTATGTCCGTATGGGAAACTTGTGGCAGATCACCAGGTCACATACACAATGCATTAGCTGGCTAGCTGAAAAGGTAATCAAGCAAGTAAGCTGCCTTACAAGTAAAATCCAAAATATTTAACCGCAGTTACCGAAACAACAACTATTCCCAGTCCAAATATCAGCTCAACCAACATCTCTGTATAAACAAAGCTGGCTTCCCCAGGCCCTAGTTTTGTTTGATATTGCCACGATTCTCAACATGAGAGGAGCATATCAATGGCAACCTTGAAAAGATATCTTGTGGTAGTAAGTGACCCAAAACAAAAATATTAAAAAGGGGTCTGAACCTGGTTTATGTTGGACCTTCCCCCAAATCGTAAATTATGGGCTAAGAAGGGAGTGAGCCAACCCTCCCCCGCGTCCAAACACTTAAAGTGTGACCTGTTGGTGGCACGAGGCAAATTTTGGTGGAATTCTAAAAGTTTATTTTTCTTTGTCTCTTGGAAGATCTGGTTCCAGCTCACACCTTGGCTTGCATTTTGGAGAGAGACAAGCTTGGTTTGGTATCATTTTCTTCCATTTCATCTCTTTTGTGATTGTTACATGTCAATTTTATATCTAAGATTTAGTATTTGTTAAGGTAGTTGAACAAGTCTGTAGACTGGACATTGAATATTTTTTCTAACTGTTGTAACTTTCTGTAATAAACCAGCTGTTAATTTTAATTGAATTGTGAGTTGTATATTTTGATGAAGGTTGATCCACCAGATTGCTCTGCCTATCAACAAATTCGGTGATTTAATTGATAATTGGTTTCCTGTGTAGTAATTGTTATATTAAATCAAATAAATATATTTTACATGTAGGATAAGTGAGGGGTTTTAACACGTAATACCACTTGTGTTCAGTATTCAGAGTGCTGAACTTCAAACAAGGGCTTTTGACTGTTAAGGCTATGGATTCAAGGAATATACTTTATTTTTTTTATTAACTTCACTGTTCCGACAATCTCTATATTTTTTATTTCTCCTTTATTTAACCAGGTGAGTCCAATTTAGGTGTATATCTCTTTTACAGGGGAGCCCTGGCCAAGAGAACAGCAAGCAGAGCATGTTACAACATAAAATACAATACAAAAACCACAACACAAGTTACACATTACACATTCTCAAATAAAACAGCTGCAAACCTCAGTTTTTAAGCTCTGCAGAATACTTTTAAAATCAGGGGGAAGAAGTAGTCCAGTTTAACATCTTTCTGGAATAGACTACAGGACCATGGAGCGTAATAACTAAAAGCAATCTTCTCTATAGAATTTATTCAATCATGTCACCTGGTGATAACTGGAGTTTGCAGAACTTAACATACTGTAGGTAAATAAGATGATATGGCAGTGCTTTTAAACACCACCTTGTGGTTTTCAACAATATGTATGCCTGAATGGTTAATCAGAAATACACAAAATAAGTACAATATTTAAAACTGTGTATGTGTGTGGTCGACAGTAGAAGGTGGGGAGTGTAAGTGTGTGTGGTAGACAGTGGAAGGTGGGTGTGTGTGTGTGTGTGTGTGTGTGTGTGTGTGTGTGTGTGTGTGGCAGACAGTGGAAGGTGGGGAGTGTCTGTGAGCGTCTGAGGGAGTGAGTGTGTCTCACAAAGTCTAATTTACATATGAATAATATAAATATTTCCCAGAGGGAGAGCTGGGAAATATGCCACATATGCTGGTAGCAGGAAAATCTATGACTGAAACACTTCCCACACAGTACATTTGTAGGGCTTTTCACCTGTATGTATTTTCAGGTGGAGATTTAAATTACCTGCTTGGATAAAACACTTACATTTTTGGCATTTAGCAGACGCTCTTATCCAGAGCGACTTACAAGATATGCATACATACATGGTAATTATGTTCACGCAAGAGATCAGTGTAGTAATACAGGAATAGACATCAATGTTGGCAGCTGCATACCATACCTGTAACACAGAGAAATAAAAAGGTTAGTAGAATTTTTTTTAAATTAGTTTTTTATAATACAGTATTAAACATTGATACAAAATATGAAATGCAGTATTAAACATGTAAGCAGTGGTGATGACAATTAGTTGATGTACAGAATCCGTGGTAGTGGAGTCTGAAGAGGTGTGTTTTTAGTCTCTTGCGGAAGATGGCCAGTGATTCCGCGGTCCTGACAGAGAAGAGGCGAGACCACGAGGAGCGGCTGCCTGGGGTCCGGAGGGATGGAACAGTCGGTTTGCCAGAGGAGGGGTCTGGCTGGGGTGTAGGGTGTGATGAGTGTTTGGCGGTAGGAAGGAACAATTCCCCAAGCGGCTTGATAAGCCAGCACCAGTAATTTAAATTTGATGCATGCTGCAATAGGGAGCCAGTGCAGAGAGGTGAGTAGTGGGGTGACATGCGTGAACTTGGGTTAGTTGAAGACTAGACATGTGACGGCATTCTGCACTAGTTGCAGTGGCTTCATGGCACAGGCCGGTAAGCCTGCCAGCAGGGAGTTGCAGTAGTCCAAACGTGAGATCATCAAGCCTGGACCAGGAATTGTGTGGCCTCTTGGGTGAGGAACGGGTGAATTCTCCGGATGTTCTGGAGGAAGAATTGGCAGGTCCGGGTGATTGCTGCGATGTGGCCCAAGAAGCACAGCTCCAGGGTCACTCCAAGGCACTTCTCACACTGTGTGCTTTTGAAAGGCTTTTCACCTGTATGGATTCTCAGGTGGTTCTTTAAATTACATGATTGGCTAAAACACTTCCCACAATAAGTACATGTGTTGGACCTTTCACCTGTATGTATTCTCTTCAGACATTCAACTTCAACACTCCAAAACAGTAGGGGGCAGTAATGCACCATTCAGTTGTAATACAGGCCCCCATTTAACACCATTGAAAAAGTAACTTTGCATTCAGATTGGTAATTAATTCGAATGAGATCGAGAATTCCATCAAGATATGGAGAACAGCAATGCGATGCAGGCAGGAGTCTGTCTGAGACAGGACACTGAGACAACACTACCAGAGCTCACTGAGCAGCACAGGATCAGACAGAAAGAAGAGGAACTCAGTGGACTGGAGTCTGTCCACATGGCAGAGTCAGAGACAGAGTATGCTGCACCAGGACTCAACACACTGGAGCCAGAGTGTGTTACAGCATATCTTGCTGGGTCAGTGATCTACACCACACACACACATCACTGAAAAAACCCAAAACGAAACTGATCTGAGCTCCACCCACACTGGAGATCTTATGAAGACAGAGAGCCTCGACAGCACAGAACTGGGATATGTACCCCACCTGCATCCTGACCAGATCAAAACAAGAATCAGTCAGATGGAGGCTACCTTAAGACTGAACAGGACAATGACTTGCAGGATATTAAATGTGTCATTATTAAATCTTATCAAATGAAGTGTGAATCCAGTGAAAGTTTACTGAGTGATCTCATGACTATCAATGAAAACATCTCATTTAAATTACCACAAGAAAATTCATACAGGTGAAAAGCCCTACAAATGTACAGTGTGGGAAGTGTTTTAAGTACCCTTTTGGTTCAGGGTGCCAGTCACTGACTCTGGATCCAGCAAAAGAGCCCCAGACCATCACGCTTCCTCCTCCATGTTTGACAGTCACACAGAACCATTCTTTCGCCTACTTGATGGCGTACAAAAACCCTGCGTGATGAACCAAAGATTTCAAATTTTGATTCATCAGTCCATAAGACCTTCTTCCAGTCTTCAGTAGTCCACTGGTGGTGCTCCATGGCCCAGGAAAGCCTCTTTTTCTTATTTTGCCATTTTAGCAATGGCTTTCTTACTGCCACTCAATCTGTCAAACCTGTAGCTTGAAGTCTTCTCTTCACAGTTGAAACTGAGACTTCCTTACTTGGACCACTGTTAAGCTGTGCTTGAAGCTGTTGTCCTGTGAGCCGCCTATCACGCAAGCTGTTGAATCTCAGAAACTTGTCTTCTGATTTTGTTGTGACTTTGGGTCTGCCAGACCTCTTCCTGTCAGAGTTTCCTCCAGTTTCTAAGTGCCTTTTAATAGTGTAGGAAACTACTCACTGCCAAAAAAAATATTATTTTTCAGTTTTTGGTAACCTAAACCGAAACAGCCAATCGCCGCCCCTAGTGGCACTCCCGGCGCGATGGAGAATCAAACCCCAGCGTCGAACGTTGTAACCACTGGACCACGGGGGAGGCCTGTGTTCTAAAACTTGTAGTGTAAAAGCACAGATGTAAACACAAAGACAAATATAGCGAATGTTTTCATCACAAAAATTTAGGCTACAGATGTAAGAAATATGAGGTATTAAATGTGATCTTGGTAAATTGCAATTCATTGGACGACCAATGCCGGATAATAAATATGAAAGATTATATAGCCTAGTGTGAAGTCACTCCATGGTACCTCCTGCGCTCGCTGCCCCCGACATGACTCCCAAATGCCTAGGTAGAGGTAAGAAAACTGTAGCTAGTGTTACAGGGAAAGCAGTGTTCCGCTTTTGTGAATTTGAGCTGGAATGTTTATGATGTCAATGGTAATGTCACCACAGTGTCGCATTCTTTTTTGTCACTTCAGATAACTCCTCCTATCTTCACGGTTCTGTTGTGCGTTGGTAAAACGACACAGGAACTCAACTGGGGAGGGGATAGTTATGGGTACGGGTGGTTACCATGCCGTGCTGTCGGTAGAAAAAACGCCAATAAGGTCTAGTTGGTTGCCCGCCTTGTGGGTGGGAAGTCAAAGGACTGGAGGAGGGGTAGAAGGGGGAGGACTGAGGGGTGTCCAGCTGTAGGTTGAAGTGACCGAGGAGTAGGACGGGAGTGCCATAATCAGGGAAGGAGCTGAGTAGGGCATCCATCTCGTCTAGGAAGCTCCCCAGTGGACGATACAGAACAATAATTTGTAGTTTACATGGGACAGTGACTGACAGTGACAACATGGTATTCAAAGGAGGAGGCTGAGAAATTAGGAAGAGGAACAATACCAAATCTCCACAGGGGGGAGATTAGTATACCTGTCCCCCCACCTCTACCTGTGGGTTGTGGAGTGTGAGAGAAGGTGTAGGCATTGGAGAGAGCAGCAGGGGTGGCCGTGTTCTGAGGGGTGATCCACTTCTCAGTCAGTGCCAGGAACTGCAGGGAGAGTAGGGAGGCCTGGGCCGAGATTAAATCAGCCTTCCGGACTGCAGACTGGCAGTTCCATAGGCCACCTGCTACCACAACGTCTACACCGGTGGATTTAGGTGGGTAAATCAGATTGGAGAGGTTGCGGCTGTGAGTTGCAACCCTCCTTGTAGGGAATATAGGAGAGGAGACATGGACAGGGATAGGGAGATTGTACATGGTGTTAGAAGATGTATAAACGCAAAAACTAGTAGAGTAAAATGATGGTACTTACTGTGCAGCATAGACTCCCTAGCTGACCTTTCTCAGTGGACTCCTGCAGATAGACCTCCAAGTCTTTGTACGCTGAGTCTTTGTACTCCTGCAGGTAGACTCCAAGTCTTTGTACGCTGAGTCTTTGTACTCCTGCAGGTAGACTCCCAAGTCTTTGTATGCTGAGTCTTTGTACGGTGAGGCACGTGTTAGGTTGCCGCAGAAAGCTGCCACTTTACCAGAACTGGAGGTGCTAAAATACCTACACGAGGGTAATTACGTCGCGCTGACTACCAGGTGCAAACAATGCCCCGAAACCACTTAGTTAGGGTACCGCCCACTACTCCGGAAAAACGCAACTCAAAGGGGGGATTTGATTGAGGTTTTTAAATTCATAAAAGGGATTAACAAAGTAAAATACCAAAGATTTTTTAAGATAAGTGGGGTCAGCAGAACAAGAGGCCACAGGTGGAAATTAGTTAAAGGCAAATTCCGCACAGATATTAGGACGTTTTTCTTTACACAGAGAGTTGTCAATGCCTGGAACAGCTTGCCAGGTCAGGTAGTAGAGGCAGAAACGCTTGGGCTATTCAAGTCCAGGATAGATGTAGTACTAGATACTCTTTAGATTAGGACATGATGAGCCTAGATGGGTCGAACGGCCCATTCTCATCATTATGTATTCTTATGTTCTTAACTAATGCAGCACAAAAACGAGTGAGATCGCCTATTTAACAACGGGTTGAAAACACAGCACGACAGCTTCAACAGATAATAAAGACAAAGTCAGAATTACACTAGCTGACCAACGCCGAAGACTTGTGTAACTGATTACAATTAAATAGATCAAAACTTGAACCGCACAACAACTTGAACCAACGCAAAACCGAATTACCCAAGTTGCAACTGATGGCGAACACTTGTGTAACTGATAGTAAATAAATGAGAATTTACACAAAACTAAGCTACCTTTAAACTAATTACAATAATGTAAAACAGCAAAAAATATATATTATTCAAAATTATTCAGTAAAAACATGATTTCAGAATTAAATGTAATAGTGACCTTTATTTTACTTTTTACTCCATACAAATCTAAATACAAAACATATTACAGAACTTCAAGCTGATAGCGGCCTTTATCTCCAAGTCTAAAGAGCTGGCTAACCCTGCATTGTAGACCAGGGGTTCCCATGGGGTCCTCAACTGGAAAATATTTCCCCATTTAAGAATATTTTGAATAGTTTTGCATATTTCGTTAATTATTATTTTACATTTCCAGAAATGTAAAACGCTGGTTTACACATCCTTGGTAATATTTTATCATTATCATAATTACACCTTTTTAGACATGCTTCCATATAGTAGTGTGCTAAACATTTTATTATAAGTTTGAAAACAATGAATCATTTTATAGAGGTGGGAGGGTGTCACTTTAGGGGCCTTGAAATTAAAAGGTTTGGGAGCCCCTGTTGCAGAACATTTTTAAAGCGTTTAAGTTAACACCACATGTTACCAAGATTCATTCCATATGAAAACATTGTATGGAGCCTCTCAGGTGGTGCATCTAGTGCACTAGTCCTTGATCAGGGTATGTGCACAATTCAATAGCTCAAACATTTTAAAACCTTAATACCACTGTGAATAGAAATATTGCATTATCACAAAGAAAAAGAAAAACTATCATACAGAATATGGTAACTGAGAATATGACAAAGTTTGTCATTAAACTTGCAACTTCCAATAATTTATCCAAACATTAACTACAGGTTATAGCAGCAGGAAGTAGCTGGTTAGTAGCTAGCTAACAAACGAACTAGCAACGCAATGAAGTCAGATGATACATTGTTTTTGCGCTCTGAAGCAACGCAATGAGAGCGAGAGCGTTTCAGCCACAGTGCGAGGAGGGGTGTCCTATCTGAACTGAACTCTTTGAAATAACATAAATTACATATGTTCTCAAATTCAACCTTTAATTTAACATGGTATGATTATGCAATAAATACAACCTTGAAAAAAACTTTATTGGCCAAACAACATGTAGGATTTTTTATTTTGCTGTCAGTTAGCATAACTGGAAAAGTGAAACATTACAACAATTTAGCAATTGCGAAACATCAATGGTTATTTTCAAGCCGCTGTTGATTCGGTACTGGAATCTGTTGGTGCAGTACAATCTATATTGCTGATGATAACTAGTTTGAAAGCATGACATTATTAGGCTACCAGTATTGCCTACATTGATCAATTTGTATTATGTGGTGAAGTTATTGTGCAGTAATTCAGTAATTTGTAACCGATAGAATATGGTGAATTACTTTTGGCAATTGTGATCAGCTCAGCTGGTTGGCAGCAGAGTAAAAAGGAGAGGCTGCTGTTTCTCCTGTATCAGATTCAATTAGTATCAGATTCAATTAGATTACTTATTCAATTGAGACACAAGCTGGGTACAATTGTATGTTTTTCTTTTTTTTAACTGAATGAATCTTTATTAAAATACTTCCCTCAATTAATACATTTGTAGGGCTTTTCACCTGTATGAATTTTCAGGTGGTAATTTAAATGATGTGCCTGGCTAAAACACTTCCCACACTGAGTACATTTGTAGGGCTTTTCACCTGTGTGAATTCTCAGATGGTTCTTTAAATAACATGCTTGGCTAAAACACTTCCCACACTGAGTACATTTGTAGGGCTTTTCATCTGTATGAATTTTCAAGTGGTTCTTTAAACTGTGTGCTTGGCTAAAACACTTCCCACACTGAGTACATTTGTAGGGCTTTTCACCTGTATGAATTTTCAAGTGGCCATTTAAATAATGTGCTTGGCTAAAACTTTTCCCACACTGAGGACATTTATAGGGCTTTTCACCTGTGTGAATCGTCTTGTGCTTATTTAAATGAGACTGCTGATTAAAACACTTCCCACACTGAGTACATGTGTAGGGCTTTTCACCTGTATGAATTCTCAGGTGTTTCTTTATGTGACATGCTTGGCTGAAACACTTCCCACATTGAGAACATTTGTAGGGGTTTTCACCTGTATGAACTCTCAGGTGGTAATTTAAATGATGTGCCTGGCTAAAACACCTACCACAGTCTGTGCATTTGAAAGGCTTTTCGCCTGTATGAATTGTCTTGTGCTCATTTAAATGAGATTGCTGGTTAAAACATTTCCCACACTGAGTACATTTGTAGGGCATTTCACCAGTATGAATTGTCAGATGGTATTTTAAACTAAAAGCTTGGCTAAAACACTTCCCACATTCAGTACATTTGTGGGGTTTTTCACCTGTATGAGTCATTTTGTGTTTTCTAAAACTGGTTGCATATTTAAAACACTTCCCACACTGAGTACACTTGTACGGCTTTTCATCTGAATGAGTTCTTTGGTGTTGTCTTAAACTGGATGTGCACTTAAAATACTTGCCGCATTGAGTACATTTGAAAGGTTTTTCACCTGAATTCATTATTCTGTGGTCATTTAAATGAGGTTCATCATTGATATTCAGGGGATCAGCCACTAAACTTTCATGGGATTCACACTTCATTTGATCAGATTCAAGAATGGCACATTTCATTTCCTGCAAGTCACTGTCCTGTTCAGTCTTAAGGTAGCCTCCATCATCAGTCTCGGTTTTGATCTGGTCAGGATGCAGGTGGGGTACATATCCCAGCTCTGTGCTGTCAAGGCTCTCTGTCTTAATAAGATCCCCAGTGTGGGTGGAGCCCAGATCAGTTTCTGTTTTTATCAGTGATGTATGCATGTGGTGTAGATCACTGACCCTGTTGTGTGCTGTAACACACTCTGGCTCCAATGTGTGGAGTCCTGGTGCAGCACACTCTGTCTCCGATTCTGCCATGTGGACAGACTCCAGTCCATTTAGTTCCTCTTCTTTCTGTCTGATCCTGTGCTGCTCAGTGAACTCTGGTAGTGTTGTCTCAGTGTCCTGTCTCAGACAGACTGCTGCTCAAAGCTGTGCAGAAGTGCAGCTCCTGCAGGGAAACAGGGGGGGGGAGGGATTTAGCCTCCATTAAACTGGTCCTACTGCATCAGAGGAAAGAAGTGTGTTGGCACACACATGCATCAATGCTATAAACCTGCATTAACTGGCCATCTATTGATATAACTTGGCACCTTATCAAGTAGATTCCATGCAGTTTGTGCTATATATGCTCCATATTCATGGATTTTACAAAAGTTGACCATCCAGTCTGGCAGTCTTGGTGGGGATAAAACAGCAAAAGCTTGATTATTCTCACCCAAACTACTTCATTTAGGGCCTTAAAATAATTTTACAAATGTTTTAAGTCATAAAAACATGTTTTACATAAGTTTATGTTTTTTGTGATTTGCAACTGTGAAGACTACCTAATCTGCTGTTAAGACTCTACCTAATCTAAGTTTTACAATTAAATATTGTAATTGAAGTAGGTACCTTTCATTGTAAACATTTTTGCATCTATCGATCTTCTAATGCAACAGTGTTTTTCAACTTCGAGTGTAAAATTGCAGTTTTCTCAAAAATAATGATTTTTTCATAGTTCAAAAACCTGATGTGATAGGCAAAAACGAATGCCAGATTTGGATTCAGCACCCAAAAGTTCGTGTTGACCAGTACAGCACCTCACCTCATTGATTCCTTTGTATCACAGTCTTTACAATAAGATTTAACGTTCGTTAACGTTACCTCACTAGCAAACCATGCATAATAAAAATAATAAAGTGGTGATAAAATGTGTTTATATATTTAGATAATTTTACACACACTGAGTTCTGTCAACAATGTTTCCAGCCATGATTCTGTGAGCATCAAACCAAACGTCTGCTTCCAAGATGCAGTAGATGCATCTTGACTTAAAACTGTGAGTGACAGGAGAAATGCTGTGCATATTTACACTTTGCACACATCTATAAAAACAAGGCACGACTGTCAGCCAAGCACAATCAAGTTTTTATCCAAGCCGTGGAATAGATATATCCATGCTACCGACTGTCTCGAACATCTGCTTAAACTGAACAACCTGTGGAAGAGCGGCAGTAGAGAGTTTTGCAGACCAAAGGCACATTTGCTGACGTCTGGCTGACGAACTCAACATCGCACCGGCAGACTTGGGCTGGATTTGAACATCAGGGCATGGCCATATTCACTCAGATTATGTTGCTCTCCCTCAGTTTGCAGTGATGGCTGGCCGCCAGGGTCGTTGGGGTGCTGCGCTGCCCCATCTAATCCTTCCACCATAAGAAAGAAAATGGTCCTTTAATAAATCCCCTTCAAATACCATATTATAAATGTAATTATAACAGTTTAACATAATGACTGTAATTTGTAAAAATAATCATCATCAAAACTTAGAAAAGGTACTATTACTGTACATCATCGTTGAATGTCTCCCAGATTGCGCAATCTTGGGGTGCTCGATGGCAGCGCCCTGTATTAGGGACGCGCAAACCTCGTTCTCGGGAATCATATCTACATTTCAGGTGCATTGGAGCTCCAAAGGGACGGTTTACCCACTGCCCCTAAATGTAATTCAATTCCTCCTCCAAGCACTTGATGGCAGCAGAGCCCAAGTTATTGGTGTAGGTAGAAGTTGCTTGTGAGCGCTAGTTTTGACTTCAGTTTTGCATTTGTTTTCCTAACAGTTAAGGTTAGGATTCAGGTAGATTTGCATTTTAGATTTTTTGCTGGTCTCCTATCTGTGCTTAGGCCCCCCAGCTAGGATTCAGCACCCAAAAGTTCGTGTTGACCAGTACAGCACCTCACCTCATTGATTCCTTTGTATCACAGTCTTTACAATAAGATTTAACGTTCGTTAACGTTACCTCACTAGCAAACCATGCATAATAAAAATAATAAAGTGGTGATAAAATGTGTTTATATATTTAGATAATTTTACACACACTGAGTTCTGTCAACAATGTTTCCAGCCACGATTCTGTGAGCATCAAACCAAACGTCTGCTTCCAAGATGCAGTAGATGCATCTTGATGTATGTAAAATGTAAATTATACAGATTTACATTTTTTCTGGAATCTTCCTCCCATAATAAAATATTTGTTTACTACGGAATGGCAACCAGACAGAAATTGGGCAGCTAGCTAGTTTGCTTCGCCGCCGGTAACCTGCATTCATACATAGCCAGACCTCTTCTCGCAGCACAAAGTCATCGTCTTGTTCCCTTGTCCTGTTTTTTAACAATTTTCTTCGATGTTGAACGCCACTCAGCTAGCGTTCAATAATTGAGTGTGGCTACTATGATAATAAATAAATAAACAATAAACAATAAATCACCTTAAGACAAATTATATCCATAGTTGCCAGTAAACAAACATATTCGCAAGATAGGGCGGTTGTAACCAAATGTCTAGGTAAAATTGATGCCATCATCACAATTAAATGTAGTTGCTCACTACAAAATTAATGTATCAAGAAAGAACAGGAAAACCTAATTTTGTAAAATGGTGATCAGGTAAGAAAAGGTATGATACGTGTACATTGCTTTTAATTAGAAACCATGTATTGCTTTTGTTAAGCTGTCGGTTTGACTGGCCAATGTTTTTTTGCACCTTCGGTGTCTCTTGATACCATTCTTGTTCTTTGCAATTTATTCTATGAATTATCAAACTGCTAATCTGAAGTTATTTTCAATTCCGTTAAATACCAGCCTGTAGACCAACTGAATGGTGCATTACTTCCCCCTACTGCGCAGGAGTGTGGAACTTGGGTTTGAAAACCATATGCCCTAGAATTCATATAAAGGCATGTTGACAACAATGGCTTTCAACTTTGGTCCTGGGGGCCCACAATGTATGCTGATTTTAGGTTCAGCCAACCTCATACCTACCACCCCTGTGCCCGTCAGAAAATTAGGACACGCAAATCCTGAATATATTCATATATTAAACCCACCGTCATTTTGCACTCAGCATTCACTACACTCGTCCGCAGCTAATACCATTTTGAGCCAATCAGATCCTCCCCACGCTCGGGGCAAAAAAAACAAAAAACAAAACTACACACCCCCACAGCCCTCATTACACCCTGTACCACAAACATATTCACTAATTCTCCCCCCCTTAAAATTAAGTAAATATCAATCCTTTAAGTCCCAATAATACACACTGGGTTGTAAGTGCATTTAATTTTTATTCTATTAATAGAATTTAACGGAATTGAAAATAATTTAGCAATTTATTGACAAACGTACTCTGGTGGCTTCTTTCCATACGTTGAATAGCCACATTTAGACACCAGGAGCAATAGCTCCAGATGCACCATTGTTGTAGAAATCAAGTCAGTAAAACAGGTTAAGTTAAGTTGATTTATTTACCAGTTGCCATGGACAGATCCAAAATGAAACATTTGCTTGCAGCGTCATATTGATAGAAAATAAAAAATGACTTTGATAAATAGTAATAGTGATTGAAAAACCTGTTGCTATCAGCGTCCATGTACCAACCCCATTTGCCTGACTGAAACGTCATCTTTAAATCCCCACAGGTCAGCTGTTGCCCCAATCAAATGATATCAAAATAAAAGTCCTCATCCAATAATACCAAACAACTGAAGTGCAATGTAAATAATAACCCATATACCATAACTAAACTTAAATACTCATTAAAAATTTCATTTAAATGTATACATTTTTACTTTTAACCAAAAATGGCCCCAACGTACACTTCTTTGATTTTCAACAACAAATTTCCCATTCACAGAAAGAATACCCGTGAAATAACTTGTCCAAGTGGTTGTAGTCATGATAAATTCGTTTGTTATACGTATGGAATTTCCTTGCATTTGGATGAAGTATGGATAGTTTAAAACGTTACATTTTTAGTTAAACCATTTGACAATGACCGGTTACCCCACCAGACCTTTAATGCAACTGTACTCAATGAAGACTTATATTCACAAAAACAACAGAATAAAATTGATAAATATCATGCTTTGTTTGGCTTTTTATTGCAAACCTCTGTAGTGGCACTGAATATAGCAGGACAGGTTTATAAGACCAGTAACTATATTTTAACAACTAACTATTACACTCCATTTCAGAAATGCATTCAAAACAATCTAGAATATTTGTGTCAATATAAGCTCAAATAAGAACCTTTGATAGCAGAAGACCATTTTATTTATACATTAATGTTGAAACACTGAGAATACTGAGAAAACAAACATAGAATATTTTTTAAAAAACAATTTCAAGTGGTGCATTCAAAACAATCCCAAATATATTCTGTCAATACATGATCATATAATATCAGACACATTTGATTAAAAAACATCTCTTCATTGAAAATATTAACATTGAGACAGAGTGCCAAGATAATAGTCACAGAATACAAAAACATTTTCATAAAATTTCATAGAAAACTTTAAGTAATGTAAACATGGGTTCCCAAACATTTAATTGAGAAATAAGTTGCGTTGTTTTCACAAAACACATGAAAAAGTAAGGCTCAGTTTTCATAAACATTGATTAAGATGAAAATCAGGTACTGGTGTGAACTGGATTAAGTGACTGGTTGTTCCATTACAGCAGAGGTTTCTTTCGAAACTGCCCCAGTCTTTGCTCAGAGATTACCTGAAGCACATCTGACTTAAAATGTAATATGTCAGGAGGATGTGGAAAAGTGAAAACATTCTTCTCACTTGACTGTTGCATGCAGCTCACTTCGATCTCATTTCCCACCACCCTACAAAGACCTTCATAACCGACAAGTAATCATTTTCCCATTCAGTTGTCTTCTTGTTGCTCTCAATGAGAAAGGAATATTACAAAGGCTTTAATTATATAACTTTAAGTGTTTTGATTCTAAATATATATATTTTTTTAAATTTATATATAGTTTCAAATTTTTCCCGCTTTTCTCCCAATTTGGTTGCCAATTATACCCTCTATTTATTTCAATTCCGGGTAATGAGCCAATTTTTCCAGGCCGGTAGATCTGCCTCCTCCGAGACGGAACCAGACCACGGACGCCTTTCCTGTTCCTCGACGAACTAATGTCGGCTCACGATCAGGGCTGATGACCAGGGCCGGTCTGGTAGAGACGCGGGTTTCGAACCGTGCCCCTGACAGGCAGCACACAGCACACCAGACCAGCCAAAGTGTGGTGCGTTAGACAATTCTTAATATTTAAATTAAATCCTCTGGGAACTTGCATAAAATATTAGTTTGCCTTTAAAACTGTTAATGGCAAGGCTGGTAGATAGCATAGCTGTCTAACACACCCATATTTGGCTGGTCCTGTATGAGTGTGAGCTGCCTATAAGGGACGCGGTTTGGTGGCCATTAGCCCCAGGCAGAATTTGGCTGTCCGCTCCTGAGAGAGGGGGGAAGGTGGTCGGCACGTGAAGCATGCAAGGGTGTCTCCAGAAAGGGAGTGTGAGTTCCGTCTCGAAGGAGGTGGATCATCGTCGGCCTCAGAGAGTAGCTTGCCCCGAAGAGACGGGCGGAGATATTTTTATAAAACTGTCAATGGCAAATCTTATCCTTTGTTATTCTATCATGCATTACTAGCTACTCTTACACATGTAATAACTATGCAGTTACCGTGAGAATGACCATGACACCATAGGATTTTTTGCTGTAATCTATCAAGAATTGACCAGTTAAACTGAAAACCATACCTTGCTTTTTTTCTTTGCAAGATACTCAGCCCTTGCAACTGGATCAGCATTTATGCATACTCTGTGTCGTGCAACCTTTTATTTAATTTTCTTGATAAAGGCATCTACAAAAATGAAATAAAATGAAATGGCTTCATTTCATACAATATGCTTTGTACAACCAGTAAATGTTATTTAATTATCTTAAAAACATCAAATAAATAACATTTGTCAATTGGTGTAACTGGTAATTATGGTTACACCACCTGGTTTTTACTCCTCAAATCAAATAAACAGGCATTACTTTGGACAGCTACACCAACTTTTGCCCTTGAACTCAAGTCTTTACTATTATAATTTACACTAATTATACATTGTTGCAATAAAATCACATTTTCATAGTTTTCCAGGTGCCATATAATTTGAATTTGGCAACAAGGTTTAAATAAATAAAAAAATAAAAATAATAATAAAAAAACGTTTTCTGTACCATCTTGTGGTACTGTTGATACATAAATTGCGGTTTGCCGCCAACTATTGTGTCGGAGTGTGTGTGACACCTTCTGTGTACGCTAGCCACGTTGACTGCAAGTACCATGAATCACTAACATTTGCGGAGACGGCACGCAAACACACATGCCGCCCATGCCGGGTAGTCCGTTTCTAGCATTAATGAGCCTTAACACCTCATGCAGTGACGTCAAATCGCGTAGCACCATCATCACAGGTACACAGGAAGTACTGTCCTCCCGCAGTCTCGAGGACTTATACGCTGGTTACACATGCATGTGTGGACAAGTTGGGAGCACAATGCATGTCTGTTTTATTGTGTTTTCTTCATGATAAACACAATCTTCTTGATAAAAATAATTTGCAGGGCAATAGGCCTGGTCTTGGACCAGTTGTTGAGAGCAGAATGTAGTCACAGCCATGCAGAATGCGCTTACCATATTAACTGTACTACATATAGTTTCTGAAAAATAAAAATAAATGTCATGCTCCCCCTTGATTATACCATCCACCATGGCCTCAGGTACCACCTGTATGCCGATGATACTCAAATCTACATCCACACCCATCTGCAATCCTCATCTGCAATAAACTCACTCCACCACCGTCTACAAGATATTAAAACTTGGATGCAGAGCAGCTTTCTGAAACTTAACTCAGGCAAAACTGGCCATCCTCATTGGTCCCAAATCACTCACCGACACCATCCAGAACTTCCACTTGACCGTTGATGATGCCAGTCTCTTCCCATGCCAAAAACCCTTGGAGTCCTTTTAGACACTACCCTGTCATTTGATAAACACATCAACAACATTCAACAGTTGTCCTTCTTTCATCTCAAAAACATTGCCCGATTTTGCCCTTTACTATTGCAATGCCCTCTCCCACCACATCACCCCTGCACTCCAGGACCTCCACGAGCTACCCGTTCACAAACCGATCAACTTCAAAGTGCTGCTCCTCACTTTCAAGGCCCTTCATCACTCTGCCCCAGCCTACCTATCCGAGCTCATCCTGCCATACCGCCGCCCTCGGACTCTGGCCTTCTCATTGTCAAAACCAGATTGCGCTCTTTGGGTGACAGAGCCTTCTCCTCTGCAGCACCGAATCTCTGGAATGCTCTCCCGAATGACATCAGAGCCACAGAGTGTGTGACGATTTTTAAAAGTTGACTTAAAACCCACCTATTAGAAAAAACCTACAATATGTACTATGTCTTGCTGCTGTTTGTTCCCGGTTCTGTCCTTTCATTGTTGTTTTATCCCTTTCATTGCAGTAGTGGCTGCTGTTTGCTTTGTCTGTTTTGTTTTATGCCCTTACTCGAAGTGCTTTGGGTTTTTTTTTTTTTTAGAAAAGCGCTATAGGAATAAAATGTAGTATTATTATTATTCTTATTATCTAGAGTTATTTGGGGGGCAAGGTAGAAACCGGGACATTTTGCCATTTTTCAGCATTTTGTCGGGACAGGGGACGCCATTGCCTAAAACCGGAACTGTCCCGGTAAAACCCTACACAACAGGTCATCCTACCCAACAGGCTTCAAGCAGTTTACGCACGCTGGGAAGTGACACTCGTGAGATTCATAGCATAAGTTAACTGTGGACATTCAGGAAAATAAGGCAGAACACCCCAAGTTAAAGGAATTCCTATAAAAACTAACGTTAGCTAGTTGGCTAACATGCAAACGTTTAGTGCATAAGGAAATAAGGCCCGCTGACGGACCTGCCTTAGACCGCCGCGGTAGTACACACCGTCGTGCAGGGGTGTCCAACTTCGGTCCTGGAGATCTACTGGACTTGGGCACCCCTGCCTTAGCGTCTAACACAATGCGTTTTACAAAGCATAAAATATGTGTATCTGGGAGAATAACAGATTAACATTAAATAGCTATTTATAGTTAGCTAGCTGTTCCCTTCTAAAAAAACATATCAAACAACTAACAAAGAATCGTTAACCTATGCCAACCATAAACAAAAGAACACACAAAAACGTCTGCGTTGGAATAACAGGGCAAACAAACACACATTACTACGTATGGAAAATGTCTTACAGGCGAATACAAACAAACATTAACGTAGTGCAAACATACCGATCTCGTTACTGCTAAACTTCCATAGTCTTCGGCTCCAATAAGCCCTCTGGTGCAAACAACATTCATGAGTAACCCGCATTTAAGACACAGCTCAAAGCATTCGCATACCTCACCAGCTGAGGACTACCCAAGCGTATACTACGACCCTGCGAAGCGATGCACCACGGGATATCTTTACGTCAGTGGGAGACCACATTTCGCTCTATACGTGATGGCTGCATCCCAATAGTCTCTCCTTGGCCCAATTTCCGTAAATTCGTTCATTTTCACAGTTCACTTGCTATCCAACTCGGGTTTCGACTTTATGCAAAGTGAAGTTTACACGCCCTCCAATCGAGTCTGCTCAGGGGTAGACTTCGGTAGACTCTTGTTCATACTCCAATTATTTGTAAACGATGGGGATAGACATTTTTACATTTTTAAGCATTTAACAGACGCCCTTATCCAGAGCGACAGTTTACATTTCTTTACATACAATTTTTACTTTTGTAATTCAGGTTAAGTACCTTACTCATGGGTACAATGGCAATGCCTGGGAATCGAACCTGCAACCTACAAGTCCAGTTCCCTAACCATTACACTACGCTACCAGACCAAAGCACATTCGTAGAACAATGGGAAAACCCATTTATGAATGTAACTACAACCTCTGCAATGCTACAGCTAAACACAATAGCAATTTAATTTAACGAAAATACAATTTATATTACATTGGAATATTAATTGGTAGGGGATGTACACAAGGGAGTAGATAAAATAATGGAAACACCAAACAATATATGAATATTAAACTAATTAACTTTCCTCCACTGCACAGAAGTCCAGGATTTGTGCTCATTAAACCAGGTTATGCGTTGTTGCACATTGGCCTTGGTTACAAGTGGTTTCCCAATGGCAGCCCTACCTTAAATATCGGCTTTTTAGAAAGAAGACATTATGAGGTGCAACAGAGGAAGAGCTGTACTGCCTAACATGGCAATATGGCATATTGCAGGTGCACCTGCTGTAGTTAAACCCCAGCAACAATTCATACGACACAGCAACTAGATTGTACCAGCTGACAACAATAATTAATTAAAGGAGTAATGTATTGCATCCTGAACGGATTACAAGCCTGAATACATTTAAGAATGAATGAATGAAAATTTTTATTTTAAACATGTTAGTTATATAAAATATATATATATAAAACAAAATTGCAAGAACAAAACAAATAAACAATAATACTAAGACATGTCCAAAAAGGAGTAGGAAGAAGTAAAAACTTATCTAATCCTACCCCTTCTCCACTATTCAGCTAATTGCTAATCGTCAATTGGTTTCCATATGTAATATTTACACATATACCAAATAATATAAATAAACATATATTTAATATTTACACATATACCAAATAATATAAAAAAACATATATCAACCAAAAGGAAAATATAAAAAGTAAATAATAATAATAATAATAATCTATGTAAACACCTGGTGAATGTCAATGCCCTTCGTTACCCCTGTACCTTTTAAAAATCAAATCCTTATACCTCTTTTTAAACTGATTTATGCTTGGACATTGTTTTAACTCCACATTTATACTGTTCCATAGCTTCACTCCACAGATTGAAATACAAAAAGTTTTTAATGTCGTCCGTACACTAAGAATTTTTAAATTTAACTTCCCCTCAAATTATAACCCCCCTCTCTATCAAAGAACACCCTTTGAATATTTCCTGGCAGTTGATTATTTCTTGCTTTATACATTATTTGTGCTGTCTGAATTTCTACTAGATCAGTGAATTTTATTGCTTTTGACTTTAAGAATAATATATTAGTGTGATCTCGATATCCGGCATTATGAATTATCCTTATGGCTCTTTTTTGAAGTATAGATAGTGCTTGCAATGAACATTTATAAGTATTTCCCCAAACTTCCGCACAATAATTTAAATATGGTAAAACCAGTGAACAGTATAGAATGTGGAGTGATTTATGGTCTAGAACGTGCTTTGCTTTGCTCAGTACTGAAATACTTCTTGACAGTTTATTTTGTACATGTTTTATGTGAGATTTCCAGCTGATTTTCTCATCTATTATCACACCAAGAAATTTATTTTCACAAACTCTTTCAATGTCAACACCATCAACCTATACATGTACTTGAGTATTTATTTTACAATTACCAAATAACATGATTTTTGTTTTGCTCAGATTTAATGATAATTTGTTTCTGTCAAACCACCTTTTTAACTTGCACATTTCTGTAATCACCTCTAATAGCTCCTGTAAATTCACCCTAGAACAAAAAATATTTGTATCATCCGCAAATAATACCAACTTCAATATTTTTGATACTTTACATATGTCGTTTATGTAAAGAATGAACAGTTTAGGACCCAATACTGACCCCTGGGGGACACCACAAACAATGTCCAAGCATGATGAGACAGACTCTCCCAACTTCACAAATTGTTGCCTGTTACTTAAGTCTATCATCATAACTTTTACCTTTCATACCAGGTATCAGTTTAGTTGCCCTTCTTTGAACTTCTTCAAGACCTTCTTGTAGTGCGGTGCCCAAAACTGCACACAGAATTCTAAGTGAGGTCTGACAAAGGCATTATATAACATGAATATAACCTCCTTTGATTTATATTCAATACTTTTTGCTATGTATCCCAGCATCCTGTTGGCTTTTTTCACTGCTGTAGCACACTGCTTTCATGCAGATAGGAATTGTAATTGATCAAAGTCTAAGTCTTTTTCAAATTGAACACCTACTAACTTTTCTCCTCCCATAAACTACTCCTGTCTAATGTTTTTATTTCCCACATGCATAACTTTACATTTAGCAATATTGAATGTCATCTGCCATGTATCTGCCCATTCTTGGATTTAGTTTAAATCATCTTGGATTACTTTAGTCAATTCCAAACTGTTTGCCAAACCCTCAAGTTTAGTATCATCTGCAAATGTAACTATTTTGCTACTAATGTCCATATCAATATCATTTATGTAAATAAGGAAGAGCAGAGGTCTCAGCACCGATCCCTGTGGGACACCACTGCCCACAGCACAGAGTTCAGATACAGCCTCACCTACTGTTACTCTTTGTATTTGCACATGCAGCCAATTATGAGCCCACTCTGAAACTACTCATGCAATTCCTACTGAATTCATTTTAGCAATGAGCCTCTCATGTGGTACCTTGTCAAATGCTTTCTGAAAGTCCAAATATATAATATCATAAGCCTGGTTCAGGTCAACACACTTTGTAGCCTCTTCAAAAAAGTCCAGGAGGGTTGTTAGGCATGACCTCCCTTTGAGAAAACCATGTTGGCTCTCCCTTAAAATACTATTATTTTTGAAGAATGATTCTAACTTATCCCTAATAATACATTCTAGCATTTTACATGCGATGCAAGTTAAACTGACAGGCGTACAGTTCCCTGGGTCAGTACGGTCTCCCTTCCTATATATTGGAATTATACTACCCTGCTTCCAGTCATTTACATTTACATTTTAGGCATTTTGCAGATGCTCTTATCCAGAGCAACTTACACAGTTTACATTTCTTAACATACTTTTTACTAATGCAATTCAGGTTAAGTACCTTGCTCAAGGGTACAACGGCAGATATGTCCCACCTGGGAATTGAACCAGCAACCTCTGAGTTACAAGTCCAGTTCCCTAACCATTAGACTACATGCTGCCATATATTTGCCATGAAGAATGCTCCCCTTAGTCCTCTGTCAGCAGTTACCACGGGCCGCACAAAGTCCAACACAACAAAGCAGCTCCCACAGTCAGAAATGCACAATGTCAGAAATGACACACCTCCCCAATGATTGATGCTTCAATCACTGTGGAAGGCTCCATAGCGTCTCCATCCCTGTCTGCCAGGAGCCTTGGTGTTAGAAAGGCTCCAAAGACGTTTGTTTCTTTATCATATTGTTTCATAGCCTATGCATAGTTAGGGAGAGTTGGCTCCACCCTCTGGCGAGCAGAGCATGCTGGGGCGAACCCTTGTGTTAGAAGCGGGAAATATAAGAGAAAATCGCCAGTATCATTATGCTCGCTTCCCAAGTTCCTTATTTTCCCTTCTTTAGCTCGTGTGAATATTTCTATGTTGGGCTGTTATAATGGTATTAGTATGTGTATATTTGCATAATGTGTATTTGTGCATTTAATTCGGTATTAGTTCGGAAGCATTATCGTGATGTATAAATCCACGTTGTGTTATGGAGGCTGCCATTTTAACTCCCACGCATATCGTAGGTTCATGGCGGTACGCCTTTGATCTTTATTACGCTCTTGAGCCCAGTAGAGCTGCAGAGTATGTTATGTTATTTGTGGAGGAAGACATTTTGTATCATGTTGGGATGCTAGACCACATCCACAGGGGATGTAGACACGAATTAACTCAGTGTGACGCTGCAGTTCGGAGTGGTCCGGTCAGAGACAAAAGGCTTTTCGCGCCACAACTTCAAAGGAACATTTGTTTTTTTGTAACGTTTCCCCCAGGGCAGCAAACCTCCTTCCCATTGGTTTAAGACCCTTGGAGGGCTGTTCTAACAACCTGTTATATCTTCATGTTAGCCCATAGCTCCATTTACCTGTAAGTTAACGCCCTGTTACTTCCCCCTTGTGATTGTTCCCTCCCCTTCTGTTGTGTTGGATATAAATATCCATTTGAATTTGAAGGCGGGAGATTCGCTGTCCTGCGTGACACGGGTCTCCGTGCAGCTGCTCGTAATTAAAGCTTTAATACTGTTTAAAGGAATTCTCTCTGATCCGACTGAGTTTTAATTTCCACTACATATTATTACAGTATTATTTAGTAATTACTCATATGTCAGAGGTATATATACAGAATATACACTGCCCTCCCCCCAAAAAAGTCACACATTCTAATATTTCGTTGGACCGCCTTTAGCTTTGATTCTGGCACGCATTCGCCATGCCATCATTTTGATAAGCTTCTGCAATGTCACAACATTTATTTCCGTCCAGAGTTGCATTAATTTTTTGCCAAGATCTTGTATTGATGATGGGAGAGTCGGTCGGGAGTCGGGAGAGTCGCTGCGCAAAGTCTTCTCCAGCACATCCCAAAGATTCTCAATGGGGTTAAGGTCTGGACTCTGTGGTGGCCAATTCATGTGTGAAAATGATGTCTCATGCTCCCTGAACCACTCTTTCACAATTTGAGCCTGATGAATTGTGGCATTGTCATCATGGAATATGCCCGTGCCATCAGGGAAGAAAAAATCCATTGATGGAAAAACCTGGTCATTCAGTATATTCAGGTAGTCAGCTGACCTCATTCTTTGAGCACATAACGTTGCTGAACCTAGACCTGACCAACTGCAGCAACCCCAGATCATAACACTGCCCCCACAGGCTTGTACGGTAGGCACTAGGCATGATGGGTGCATCACTTCATCTGCCTCTCTTCTTACCCTGATGTACCCATCACTCTGGAACAGGGTAAATCTGGACTCATCAGACCACATGACCTTCTTCCATTGCTCCAGAGTCCAATCTTTATGCTCCCTAGCAAACTGGTCTTTTTTTCCGATTAGCCTCACTGAAAAGCGGTTTTCTTAAGGCTACACAGCTGTTTAATGTCCTTTGCATTTTGCGTGTGGAAATGCTCTTACTTTCACTATTAAACATAGCCGTGAGTTCTACTGTTGATTTTTTACAATATGATTTCACCAAACGTTTAAGTGATCGCCAATCACGATCATTCAATATTTTTTTCCGACCACATTTCTTCCTCGAAGATGATGGTTCACCACTATCCTTCCAGGTTTTAATAATGCGTTGGACAGTTCTTAACCCAATTTTAGTAGTTTCAGCAATCTCCTTAGTTGTTTTCTTTGCTTGATGCAGGCCAATAATTTGACCCTTCTGAAACAGATTAACATCTTTTCCACGACCACAGGATATGTCTTCCGACATGATTGTTTAAGAAATGAGAAGCTACTCACTGCATCAGTTAGGGTTAAATAACTTAATGCCAGCTAAAACATATGAATCACTGCAGTAATTATCCAATGGAAGGCTCTTACCTATTTGCTTAGTTAAATCCAGGTGGTGACTTTTTTTTGGCCACGCAGTGCATGTATAGGAACATGGATAGCTCATCCCGTCAGTCGGACACAAACTTTTAGCCGTACGCTACATTAGTTGTTCAATTCAGTCACTGTGAAGCAGACGAGCCCAAGACCAAGCCCAATTTGGCATGGTCATCCCATGCAAACATTTATATTTTTCCTAGTGAAACAGAAACAGAAACTGCAATGCAGCATGCGTTGAGTAGCACATTCATCCTGTCATCAAGAAATTTAATAATCACTTTTTCAAACAGTAAAAACCACAAATCTTGTCCAACATGAAGACGACGGCATTTCTCCTGCATCTGATCTGCAGGCGAAGTAGTAGGAGCTAGGATATTGAAGCTCTTGAAAAAGTACAAAGGCAACTAAATTGGCATCAAATGTAAACATTACGTGGAAGGACACAATCTATTCAAATTTAGCAAAAGGAGGACTGGGGAGGGATTTGAACGGGATTAACAAAGTGAACAACAAAATGTTTTAAGTTAAGTTCTGTCAGGAGAGCAAGGGAACACGGGTGGAAATTAGTTGTCAATACGTGGCACAGCTTGCCAGGTCATGTAGTGGAGGCAGAGACCCATGGGGTATTCAAAGTCCAGGCTTTACAGTGCTGGATACTCTCTAGACTGTAAATAAGGAATGGACCTTTTCCTTAGCATTTTAGATTGAATATGGGCCACTGATGACAACTACCAAATTTCATAGGCCGCGGAACCGGTATGGCCAGTAGGGCCGTGGCCATACCTACTTTGGTGTGCATCAAACATCAAACATTGTGTAAAAATTCAAATCTATCAGCAAATACATTACGTTCTTAATGTACTGCACTTTCGCGCGCTTCCCAGGCTAATTTCCACTAGCTGTAAGCCTACGTACAGTACGTAGCCTATCACAAGCAACAAACTTTCTTAATGATTGATTGGTTATTTGTGTCATGTGAGCTTAGCATCACACTAACGTGAATTTCACAGAAATACCAGCGCTCTATCTAAGCAGACTGCTAGTGTGTTCGCTAAAGTTTAAGCAATAGTAAGGTTGAATTGAACGATGAAGCGTCGAAAAATAACTGATTTCTTCGGGTCAAAGTTAACCAAGGCGGCTGAGACAACCACTGTCACTCCAGCCCACGATGAGCCCTCTGAGGAACCAGCAGTAGAATTTCTAACTGTCGCTGCTCCAGCTAGCCCCTCTGCTATCGAACACCAGACAGCTCATAATCCATACACGTATTTTTATTATGACATGAAGACAATATCGTATTGTTTTATGATACGTGTATTAAATGAATACACGCATATTTTATGATACATGTATCGATACACGATACAAAGGGCATTCCCCAAACAGTTGCAACAAAGTTGGAAGCACACAATCGTCTAGAATGTTATTGTATGCTGTAGCGTTAAGATTTCCCTTCTCTGGAACTGAATGCTTATGCTACCAGTTTCGTGAAAAACGGTGATTTCACCATTAGTCACTACTACGTGAATGCATGTTACAGATGACAAGACAGAGGTTAGTGTTACTGTCATAGTTCATGAATGCATGTTACAGATTACAAATCAGAGGTTAGTGTTACTGTCACTTATGTGGTGGTGACATATACACAGAAATTACTAAGCATACGCGTATCCAAATATGCTATCTGGATCATACGGATGTATGACGACATAAAAAACAATACACGTATCATAAAACTATGTGTATCATAATAAGAACATAAGAATACATAATGAGAACGGGCCGTTCGGCCCATCTAGGCTCATCATGTCCTAATCTAAAGAGTATCTAGTACTACATCTAGCCTGGACGTTTAAATAGCCCAAGCGTTTCTGCCTCTACTACCTGACCTGGCAAGCTGTTCCAGGCAATAAGAATACAAGTATGGATTATGAGCTGTCTGGCGTTCGATACTTCGGAGGTGGGGGGGCAACGTCACGTCATTCTTGGCCCTACCCATTTTAAATGAGTTCCGCGGCCCATGCCAAATTTAACATTAGTTGCACTTACTGTTCATGAGACAATGTTTAAACCATAATACATTGTACTTTCCCTTGAAACAATACATCTCTAGAACAAAAGTTGGCATAAAATTACAATTTATTAATAATTTGTATTATCATTCTTCATTCCTCATGTTTATGTATGAGGATACAAGTGCAGCCGTTCTCACTCCGGAAGGCGAAACTGATTCATTTTCCATCAACACCGGCGTTCTCCAGGGTGATCCACTTGCCCCCTATCTATTCATCAGTTTTGGACTACGCCCTGCGGATAGCAATAAACGACACTGATGGTCTAACTCTGACTTGCTGTAGAAGTAGTAGATATCCTGCTCAACACCTCTCTGACCTAGATTACGCTAATGACATTAGTCTGCTTGCTGACACCCTTCGAGATGCAGAATCTCTCCTCCACAAAGTTGAAACTTGCTGCAAGTCCATAGTCTTGTTTGCATTAAGAGAAAGACCAAAGTACATTCACCTCAATCCCTCCACCGCTGGCGACAAAGATCGACAAAGTTGATGACTTAAAATACCTGGGCTCCTACACAAACTCGACCTACGATGTTGAATGTAGGAAGGCTCAAGCTTGGTCTGCTCTCCACTCATTGAGGAATGTTTGGCAATCTTCGATCCATAAAAGCTCCAAAATTAACATCTTTAAAACATCCGTGGAGTCCATTCTCCTCTATGGGTGTGAGTCTTGGGCCCTCACCAGCAAGATCACCAAGTCTATCGATGGTACCTACACACAGATGTTGCGTGCTGTCCAGAATGTTTCCTGGCAGGACCACCTTCCAAACTCCACCCTGTACGGTGCCCTCCCCTCCATCTCAAGTGTCATCAGACAGCGTCGTCTTCGGCTAGCCAGACATATCCTTCGGCACAATGAGCCAGCCAGTCGTGTCCTCCTCTGGACGCCAGACTCTCCCCGTCGTAGATGTCGACCTAACATCACCCTTAAATCGTCCATCGAACTGGAGACAGGACTGTGCGGATTGTCACTTCGTAACGCAATGCTTGACAGGGAATGCTGGATGAAGCTCATCAAGTCATCACAGATGTGAATGAATTAATTAATGAATGAATCCTTCAGGATTGGCATTCCCTTGCAAATGGCACTAAAATGTAACAATTAACTTAGCAAAAGGTGTCACGTGAGCATTCCATCCACTAAACATTGCATACAACAATCACAGGGACGGGACAAAGTTCTGGAATCAGACGTTTTATCAAGACGAAACATTTCACACCTTTAAAAAGCATCACAAATCAATGAATAGCTTCTTCCCTTTTACATTTACATTTTAAGCATTTAACAGACACTTATCCAGAGCGACTTACAAGATGTGCATTAACATATGGTATGACTAATCATTGTTTGTGCAAGAGATCAGTGCAGTAATACAGTAATAGGCATCATTGTTGGCAGCTGCATACCATACCTGTAACACCGGGAAGGAAAAGGTTAGTAAAAAAATTTTTGGAGAAAGTTTTAAGCAAGGATACATATTACAAGAAGCAGTATTGACCATGTAAGCAGTGGTTATGACAATTGGTTAGATGTACAGAATTCAGTGAAAAGGTGGGTTTTGAGTCTTGTGGAAGATGGCAAGTGATTCTGTGGTCCTGACCGAGTGCGGAAGATCGTTCGACCACCGAGGGGTCAGGACAGAGAAGAGGTGAGACCGTGAGGAGCAGCTGCCGGGGCCCGGAGGGAAGGGACAGTCAGTTTGCCAGAGGAGGCGGAGCGAAGGAGTCTGGCTGAGGTGTAGGGTGTGATGAGTGAACAACTTTTTTTTTCTCTCCTTCTCCCCATTCAGTACCAACATTGTTTTCCCCTGGGTACAAACTTATGTTTTTCCTTCCGATTAATGGACAAAAGTAATAATTTAAGTTATAAATGGCACGAAAGGACAAAGAGCCCGTTTCTTTGGGTGAACAAGCCATCCATGTGTGACAGACCACTGCATTTTTCATTTGACCTACAAATACGGCTTTATGTTTGTTTTGATTGTTTAATCTTTGTGTCCTCAGAAGAGACTAGAGACAGTGCAGATTATTTGCCCTTGAATGAGGCCAAGTCTGGCCATACAAGCAAACCATAAACTGCAATTTCAAACATTTATTTGCTGGTGATTTCCCTACAATGGAAACAATATCAAAGTGCAGAGGCACTTTGTGTACAAAGCTGTAGGAAGGCGGTTATCAGCTTATTTTATGGCATGCATTCTTCCCATCCATGTGTGTAATACACACCAAAAAACAATACAGTCTATCGTACATTTGGTCAAAGTAAAATACCAGCAATATTATTCATGAAAAATGCAACACAGCCTTTGCATAATATTCTGATATATGTGACCACCCCAATATTTTTCTGTGTTCGCATTAGAAAGTGAAGGGCCTGATGGGAAGGCTCTCCCTAGTCAGTCGTTGGCACGGTCAGGTCAGGTAAAGGCCCAGTGCTGATTGAGCTCTGTTGGGTTGCACCTGTCCATTAGTACCCGGTCCCCAGTCAGAGACAAACACCAGCCCGTGGAGGGGTTCCTGAAGAGCTGATCCTGGGAAAAAGGCAAGAAGTGGAAAAAATAAATCATGCAAGGGCTAGGAAGATGGGCTTGTAACTCAGAGGTTGCAGGTACAATTCCTGGGTGGGGGCACTGCCATTGTACCCTTGAGCAAGGCACTTAACTTGAACCGCTTCAGTAACTATCCAGCTGTATAAATGGATTGTATGTTAAAGAGATGTAAATGGTAAGTCGCTCTGAACATGTGTAATACTTTACAATTGACAAAAATACATAAAAATACAGACCGTCACTTGCATTAAAACGCTTCATCTAGCCAATTCGATCTCCGACTGACTTTTCAGTGCACCCCCCTCATTCACAGCTGACGCGCATGCTGGCTCGATGTGCGACGGCTGTGATTCACCATTTTCCCACAAAAATAGCAAAACTAGTGGAAATTTAGCAGCAAACACAAAACTGTGCAATGGCATTCCAGAAATCTAGTTTTGGGTAAACCCCCCTACCAGCTACCCCCGCTCTCGTGCTCCGATGTGACGTACCTCGCTGAGCTCCCACACCTGTGCGGGTGCCACGCTGGTCCCCTGGCCTTTCAGCTGGCAGGGCCGGACGTCGACCGCCTCACCGTCCCGGACACTGTGCAGGCACAACTGTTTGTTGATGTTGTGACGCAGCTCTTTGCTTGAGGTATACTCAAAGTACTGCAAGAGGAACACAACAACAAAAAAAGGGGGCAAGTACAGGCAGTCCAATAAATAAATAAATAAATAAAATGAAATATGAACATTTGCTGTTAAAAAGTTAAAAGTTAAAAGTTACATTATTTAGATGAGATATTGCACTTCCAGATATTGCACATTTGCTGAATTGCAGTGGCTCACTATAACAGTAGTGTAGTACAGTTGGAATATATACATATAAACAAAAGTGCAGTAGGAATGTAAACATCTATGCAGTGTTGTATAAGTGGAACTGTAAGTGTAGGTGTTGCAGTACTGATAGTCAACAGTCCGTGTCAGAGTTTGGAAGTGTTCAGTTCTCGTATGGCCCTGGGGTAGAAGCTGTTCTTAAGTCTGTTTGTCTGTGATTTGATGGACTTGAAGCGTCTAGGGCAGGGGTCTTCAACTCAGGCCTCGAGGTCCGCAGTGTCTGCAGGTTTTTGCTCCACCCACGCACTGCACCACCTGATTTCACTAATTAGCTCGCTTCCTGGACCAAGGAGGTAAAGTAATTATTCGAAATCAGGTGGTGCAGTATGTGGTTGGAGCAAATACCTGCAGACACTGCGGACCTCGAGGCCTGGAGTTGAAGACCCCTGGTCTAGGGGCTCAACACAAAGCCCTGAGGGGAGCCGGTGCTGAGTGTAAGGGTAGGGGAAAGGTGGGGGCCTAGTCGAACGGTCTGGTGACGGTTAGTTAGGAAGTATTTTATCCAGTGGCAGGTGGGTTGGGAAAGTCCTAGGTCAGTAAGTTTTATGATGAGTCTGCCCAGAATGATGGTGTTAAAGACAGAGCTAAAGTCTATGAAAAGCATCCTCACATAGCTCCCCTGGTGTTCAAGGTGCGTCAATGCCGTGTGAAGAGCAGTGGCGATGGCATCTTCTGTAGACCTGTTCGCTCTGTAGGCAAACTGGTATGGGTCGAAGGTGGGTGGGAGGCTGGCTTTGATGTGCTGTAGGACCAGCCTCTCTAAGCACTTCATAATTACCGGTGTGAGTGCGACCGGACGGTAGTCGTTGAGGCCGCTGATGACAGTCTTTTTTGGCTGTGGAATGATTGTGGCAGACTTCAGGCAAGGTGGGATGATGGATTTGGAAAGGGACAGGTTGAAGATCTTTGTGAAGACCTCGGAGAGCTGGTCTGCACATTCCTTCAGCACCCTTCCTGTCACACCATCAGGGCCAGCAGCTTTCCTCGGGTTCACCGCTCTGAGCACACGCCTCACATCATGCTCCTGCACAGTGAGGATGTGGCTGTTGGAGGTGTTGCGTCAGACACCGCTGCTTTCACCTCAAAGCGAGCAAAGAAACAATTAAGTTCCTCTGCCAACGAGGCGTCCCCGTTGACAGCCGTGTGATTGCTGGACTTGTAATTGGTGATGTGCTGGATGCCCTGCCACACCCGCCGTGGGTCGTTGTTGGTGAAGTGGTCCCCAATCTTCCTCTTGTAGGCCGCTTTAGCATCCCTGATGCCTCTCTTCAGGTTGGCTCTAGCAGCACTGTATAGGGCTCTGTCGCCGGACCTGAAGGCGGTGTTACGGTCCTTGAGGAGGGTACGGACCTCCTTTGACATCCAGGGCTTCTGATTGGGGTACACCCGGATTTGTTTGTCGACAGTGACATTGTCGACACAGTTCTGAATGTAGCAGAGTACAGTTGATGTGTACACCTCCAAGACCTGATCCTCAAAAATGTCCCAATTTGTACTTCCAAAGCAATCCTGTAGCTGCGAGGAAGCTCCTTCAGGCCATGTTTTAACAGTCTTTGTGGTGGGTTGAGTTTTTCTAATGAGGGGGGTATATGCTGGAGTTAGGAGTATGGATAGGTGATCTGACTGGCCTAAGTGTGGTAGCGGTGTTGACCTAAAACCGTTCTTGATGTTTGAATAAACCTTGTCCAGTGTATTTTCCCCCCTAGTAGCACATTTGATGTGTTGTTGAAATTTCGGGAGAAGTGCCTTTAAATCGGCATGGTTGAAATCACCAGCTATGATATGGGCTGCTTCGGGATGGGTGCCCTGTTGTGCATTTATAGCACTGAGCAGGTAGCCTAACGCTATGCTAGCATTAGCCTCCAGTGGAATGTAAACAGATGTGACTAGAACAACGGTAAACTCGCGTGGGAGGTAAAAAGGCCTGCATTTAACTGACAAGTACTCCACGTCAGAAGAACAGTGACTGTCTATGACTTTGATATTAGTACACCAGTTGTTGTGTACATAAATGCATAACCCCCCTCCCTTGCTCTTACCGGAGTCTTTGTTCCTATCCCAGCGGTTTAAGATGCGGTTCCAAACAGTTTAAGATGTTTTATTGTATTTGGAGGTTTTTCTTAAGTGTTTTATATGCACAGAAAGGTAAAATAAATACAATACTAAGACAAACATTTAACTAAGTGACGATTAAGTGACTATGTACCTGTTCGGACTTACATACAAATTCGACTTAGACAGATGGATCTCATCCGTAACCCGGGGACTGCCTGTAATGCACATCATTACTGGCAGCATTACTACAGGTGTTCTATGGGCAAACCCAAGCCTCTACAGTGCCCACAGCACATTTCACTGCAATCTCACACCATTCACTCCCTACAGTGCTGAACCATGACCTGCACCACATTTCACTACAACTACCCTGTCAGACACTGCGGACTCACTCCACACACCTCTGCATTATGACCACCACCACATGTCACTGCAGCTGACCTACAGGTAGCTGCCAAAATAAAGGAAGCGCCAACAAAGTGTCTTAATAGGGTGTTGGGCCACCACAACAACTTTAATGTGCCTTGGCATAGATTCTATAAGTGTCTGGAGGGACACTATTGGAGGGATGCAACACCATTCTTCCTCCATCATTTGGTGTTTTGTTGATGGTAGTGGAAAACATGGTCTAAAGCACTGCTCCTGAATCTCTGATAAGTGTTCAATTGAGTTGAGATCTGGTGACTGAGACGGCCATGGCATACATTTTACATCATTTTCATGCTCATCAAACCAATCAGTGACCACTCGTGGCCTGTGGATGGGGGCATTGTCATGCTGGAAGAGACCACTCCCATCAGGATAGAAATGCTTCACAATAGGATGAAGGTGATCACTCCTTTGTGATCTCGGCTTTTGTATTTATTGCCATTTACCTTGCCCGGTAAATGGGTTGAGTAGACCTAAACCATGCCAGGAAAATGCACCCCACAGCATATATTTATCTTGGCAGTACCTGTATATGCAAGTGAACTATGACAGGTGTCAATGGTGAAAATTTATTTAGGAGCATGTGCATGGGTGATTGAAACCAAGCTAAAAATATGCACATTCACTGTATTGGAGGCCAATGAAAATATCATTAATAATGTTGTGTCATTCCCATACCATCATATCTCTTGAGTATATGTAACCATGGTAACATATAGAGTACACAACTGTTTACCATCAAATATAAATACCAACATATTTACTTTGAAATGACATTTAAAATGTAATGAAATGTCAGTAGATGCAGTACCTTCCCTTACCCACCACCATCGTCAGGGTCAAAAGGATTACCTGATTTCCGCCTGAGCTGTGACAGGTGTACATGATCGGGGGCTTCCCTCCCGTGTTTCGTTCTCCCACATCCAGGCAGGTCTTTGAGCCGGAGTTTTTGATCTGAGCAGACACACAAGTCAAATGGTTTTCCTGCCTGGCGCGTTGTCCTTACCAGGAAGCGAAAAATAAAACCTGGTTCTGTGTGGCTCAGTAGGTAGAGCATGGCGCTAACAACACTTAGGTTGTGGGTTCAATTCCCATTGGGACCACATACACTGATATAAACATTGAACAAAAAGTTTGGAAATTTGTGTTTGGTAGATTATTTCTCTGTTGTAACAATGCTTCTTGACAATAAATTGTATACCGTTGGAAAGCCTGTTTATTTCCCTTTTAAATGGTGCCCCATTTGTAAGGAACATTCATTTGTGGGATGAGCAGCACAGCTGAGCATGTGGGTTGTGCCCATGAAAAATGTGAAAAATCTTCTCTGCCAAAGCCAAACATCTTATTCTGCTGTTGCTATTGACTCTTGTTTTGAGCTTCCGGTACCCCCAGGTGCTGACAATCTGGTGCCTGATTGGCAGCACCTGTGAGCATGGGCCCTGCTACAGTGGTCAATTGGTGTCTGCTCCAAGAATCGGCATGCCACATTTGTCTGATCTCGATAATGCCCGTGCGATGGGGCAACTTCAAGCTGGTGTTCTGCAAAAGCAAGTTGCGGCATTATTTGCAGTGAGCCCTAGTACAATCTCCAAACTGAAGGCCAAGTTCCATGAAACGGGGGATGTCAGAGACAGACTGCGAAGTGGGCATCCCAAGAAGACCGGTTCCTCACCCTTTCAGCACTTAGGAACCGTAGGCTGTCTTCTACAGATTTGCAGTCAAGGTTTGCAGGACGATATGGCACACGGCTCTCGGCCCAGACAATCCGGAACAGACTGCACGCAGCCAATCTCCGGGCTCATAGGGCTTCCAGGAAGCCTGCCATGACTGCCCTTCACCATCAGGCCCGTTTGCGCTGGTGTCAGCAACACCTGCACTGGAACCTGAACATGTGGAGGAACGTTATGTTCAGCGATGAGTCCAGATTCTGCCTACGGAAGTTGGATCGTAGGGTCAAAGTGTGGAGAAGATGGGGAGAACGCTATGCTGATTGCTGCACCGATAGAGTAACACCTTTTGGTGGAGGCAGTGTGATGGTGTGGGGCGGCATCTCCATCACTGGAAAAAGGAGGCTTGTCATCATTGGAGGCAATCTCAATGCAGAGAGATATCGAGATGAGATTCTGCAACCAGTGGCAATCCCATATCTCCACAATCTGGGACCGAACTCCATCCTCCAAGATGACAACGCTTGCCACCACAGAGCGGGGTTTATCAGAGACTACCTCCAGAATTTGGGAGTAGAGAGCATGGAATGGCCTGCCAACAGTCCTGACCTCAACCCAATTGAACACTTGTGGGATCAGCTTGGGCATGCTGTTTGTGCTAGAGTGACCAACACAACCACGTTGGCTGACTTGCGACAAATCCTGGTTGAGGAGTGGAATGCCATCCCACAGCAATGTGTGACCACGCTGCTGACCAGCATGAGGAGGAGGTGCCAGGCTGTTGTGACTGTGTATGGTTCTTCCACACGCTACTGACTGTTTGTTAAATGAATAAATTGTAAAATTGCCAATATGTCTTGTTTCGTCCTTGTTACTGATAGACTTAAATCATCCAATCCACCAAACAAGAGTCAATAGCAACAGCAGAAAAAGCTGTTTGGCTTTGGCAGAGAAGATTTGGCAAATTTTTCATAGGTGCAACCCACATACTCAGCTGTGCTGCTCATCCCACAAATGCATGTTCCTTACAAATGGGGCACCATTTAAAAGGGAAATATACAGGCTTTCTGACGGTATAAAATATATTGCCAAGAAGCATTGTTACAACAGAGAAATAATCAACCAAACACAAATTTCCGAACTTTTTGTTCGATGTTTATATGCATTCACTACTGTAAGTCGCTTAGGATTAAAGAGTCTGCTAAATGTCATATGTTATGATATGTAAGGAAAAGGGTTACTCTCAGACGAGCCCTTGCCAACACTTCACATGCACCTACAGGCGGCAGTGTGTAGTGTCACCCCTAAACAGTTTCCTGTTTCTATCCAAGATGGCAGCATGTCAGTTCCTGTGTGTTTCTAGTCCTGTGTTTGCCACTTCAGTTGACTACTTTTGATAATTTTTCTTTGAAATTGAATCAAAAATCAGTTTTCTATACTTTATGGACTGAGCAATTTTTATGGACTTTATATTGGAAATAGGAGCAAAACCTTTTACCTTTTGGACAGATCCTTGTCTTTCACAGCTGTCTTTCACAGCTGTGGCTACTCCTTGAAACTACCACAGTGGATATGGCCTAAAAACCTATACAAGGCCTAAAGATCAATACAAGGCTATACTAGAACATAAAAATCTAATGCAAGAGGAGAAAATCACCCTTCTTGCCTGGCCTGATCTGCTGCTGCAATCGTCGTCTGTCCTGCCATCACCCTGCTGTTGCTTCCCAGTGACTGGTCTCTGCACGACTACACCCCTGCCCCTGATGCTTTTGAGCCACCTGGATTGCCTACCCATCTGTATGCCCGTCTACGGCCCTAGGAATTCCCCTGCTCTAATGTTGTTACCGGTTACTCGCCCTACTACTAAACACTTTGCCAGATAAATTCGGCCACCCTTGTCGCTACCTCTCGCAGCCTCCCGTCACTTAGTGAGTGGGTTTCTGCCTGCTCGCTGGATGATGTGGCCTCAGCTTTCCAACTCGGTGAGTTAAGTCCTCAACTTTCTCTCTATGTTGGATTTGCTGGTGGAGTCGTAGCTTGCTTGTGTGTTACTAAATTTCCTCTGTGATTTGGTTTATTTAGTAGTGAGTAGCACTATATCTCCATATCCTTCTGCTTCTCTCTGGGAATGTCCAGTCCAACCCTGGATCTGATGTACAATGTCTTGCCAATTCTGCTGACTTTGCCACGAGAAATGGTATTGGTGCTCCATTTGAACATTAGAAGTCTTATGCCCAAATTAGATTTACTCAAAGTCTGGATCCAAACTACGCAGCCTGATTATTATTGGATTATTATCAAGTCCTACCTGGCTGACCAGTCCTACCAGGTGGCCTGGAGAGGATCCCTCTCCTCTCCCTACACCCTCTCTACCGGAGTCCCGCAGGGCTCGGTGCTAGGCCCAGTCCTATTTTCCATATACACTAAGTTACTTGGTTCTGTTATCTCTGCTCATGGTTTATCTTACCACTGTTATGCTGACGACACAACTCTTTCTCTCCTTCTCTCCATCTGAGACACAGGTCCCGGCACGGATCTCTGCATGCCTGGCTGACATCTCTGCCTGGATGTCCACCCACTACCTGAAGCTGAACCTGGGGAAGACTGAGCTGCTCTTCCTCCCAGCGAAGGGCTCCCCGATGATTGATGCTTCAATCACCGTGGAAGGCTCCATAGTGTCTCCGTCCCAGTCTGCTAGGAGTCTTGGTGTGATCCTGGACGACCAGCTGTGCTTCTCAGGCCACATAACAGCAATCACCCAGACCTGCCGATTCTCCCTCCATAACATCCGGATGATCTGACCGTTCCTCACCCAAGAGGCCACACAACTCCTGGTCCAGGCCCTGGTGATCTCACGTCTAGACTACTGCAATTCCTTGCTGGCAGGCCTGCCGGCCTGTGCCATCAAGCCGTTGCAACTAGTCCAGAATGCTGCCGCACGCCTGGTGTTCAATCAACCCAAGTTCACCCACGTCACTCCTCTACTCTTCTCTCTGCACTGGCTCCCCATCGCAGCACGCATCAGATTCAAATCACTGGGGCTTGCCTTTCAGGCGGCTAGAGGAACTGCTCCCCCTTACCTCCAGACACTCATCACACCCTACACCCCAGCCAGACTCCTCCGCTCAGCCTCCTCTGGCAAACTGACTGTCCCATCCCTCCAGTTGCCCGGCAGCCGCTCCTCGCGGTCTTGCCTCTTTTCGGTCCTGACCCCTCTGTGGTGGAACGACCTTCCGCAATCGGTCAGGACCGCGGAATCACTTGCGATCTTCCGCAATAGACTCAAAACCCAAGTCTGTTACAGACAGCATGATCCATGTAAATAATTATAATGCATTTCAAACAGATTGTACTAGTAAGGGTGGCGGTGTGGGCTCCAGGTTAACATCTTATCCAGATCCCTACCTAAGCAATTCGAACTCCTTGCTCTCCACATAGGGATCTCAAAAAATGCATCTTTCACCCTCGTAGGTTGTTATTGCCCACCCTCGGCTATCCCCGAGACTCTGACTTCACTTTCCAAATTACTAGCAAAATTTATTAAATCCGAGGTGTTAGTGATTGGCGACATGAATTGGGACTGGTTAATGATGAATGAATGAATGAACATTGGATTTTATATAGCGCCTTTCAAGGAACCCAAAGCGCTTTTACAATGGTAGGAGCAGCTCACCTCGACCACCACCAATGTGCAGCACCCACCTGGGTGAACGCGACGGCAGCCATAGTGCGCCAGTACAAACACACTACACATCAGATACGCAGTGGTTAACTCCTTCTTCCGATAACCTAAAAGATCAGTGCGAGGCATTTAACATAACATTTAATTGAGTCACCTACCAGACCAAACCTTAAAAACCTGGAAAAGTCCTCCCTCATTGATCTTATGCTTACAAACTGCCCGCAGAAATTCAGTACCCCCTTGAAAAGATTCAGGATTAAAGGGAGAGACAATCTATGGTTCTCCCAAAACCTTGCCGATTCTCTACGTCATCGAAACGCCCTTTGCGCCAGAGCTCGCCAAACGAACTCCCCAACTGATTGGTTGAACTTTCGCACGGCTTGGAATAAAAACTCTTGTCTTAGTCGGAAATCCAAATCAGAATTCGACCTTAAAACCACTACTGAACACCTAAATGACCCAAAAAAATTCTGGATGATTGTCCTTATCCTTATCCTGTCTGTCACAAATAAATCTGACATGGTGAATCATTTCAATCAGCACTATTGAATCTTGTTCTCTTTTTGAGCTAAATGCATTCTCCCAGTCTTCTGTTCACCCTGTGGTAAAAGAAAACAATGGTGCATTTAATTTTAGACCTATTACCTGTGCTGAGGTGCTCAAGGCCCTGCACACCATTGATGGAGGTAAATCCTCTGGTCCTGACATGCTCGAACCTCATTTGTTAAAAAATGCGGCAATTCCCCTGACTCTCTCAATCCAAACTAACACAATGTCGTCTATATGGAAAATGGCTCATGTTCTACCACTGCACAAAGGTAGAGATCCTTCAAATTTGAATAACTACAGACCTATTTCCAAATTATCTGCCCTAGCCAAGACCCTTGAGAGCCTCAAACTCCCAGCTGAAACAGTCTGTCTGATAACAACATTCTAAATAAGCACCAATCAGGTTTTAGAGTGGGCCACAGCACCACCTCGGCAATCATGAACGTTGTCAATGATGTGGACAAATGCCTTGGACTGTAAACAACACTGTGCTTGTCTCTTTGTTGATCTGTCCAAGGCATTTGGCACTGTTGACCATTAATCTCTCCTCAAGACTACAATATTGGTCAGTTCTGGTGTAGTTGGCTGGTTTAAACAATATCTTTCAAACAGGATGCAGTGCGTCTTTGTTGATGGTCTGAAATCCCGTTTTTTTTAATGTTGAAAACGGTGTTCCTCAGGGCTCAATCCTTGCTCCCATCCTCTTCAGTATTTACATAAACAACCTTGATGATGGAATTATGGACACAAAAGCTCATTTTTACACAGATGACTGTTTTGTACTCTACTGGAGTTACGTTAGATAGTGCTCTATCCAAACTCAAGTCTGCGTTTAACACCTTGCAGGAAAATTTCACTCAGCTCCGACTTGTGCTGAATGCTGACAAGACCAAACTTATGACATTTTCTCGCACAAAGTCTGTTACTGCAACAACTCAGCCCATTACGGCAGCGAATAAACACATGTTGAATATGTTATGAGCTACAAGTACCTGGGAGTCCAGCTGGATAAGGACCTAAACTTCAAAAAGCACATCAGCAAATTGACAAAAAAAACCTCAAAGCTTGGTTTCCTTTTTCGAAACAATTCCTGCTTTTCTCAATACGCCAGGCAAAGACTAGTTTCCTCCACCTTCATACCAGTTCTAGACTACTGTGACATTATTTATATGCATGCCCCAGTCTCCGCACTCCAGACCCTTGAGTCCCTATACCACTCAGCTCTACGTTTTATCACTAACCTCAAACCGTTAACTCACCACTGTCCTGTATCAGCAATTACACTGGAACTCACTGGAAGCCCATTAGGCAGTGTAGTATAGTGGTTAGGAGGCAGTGTAGTATAGCAGTTAGGGGGCAGTGTAGTACAAAGGTAAGGAGGCAGTGTAATAGAATGGTTAGGAGGCAGTGTAGTACAATGGTTAAGGGGCAGTGCAGTACAATGGTTAGGAGGCAGTGTAGTACAGTTTGATTCCCAAGCGGGGCACTGCCATTGTACCCTTGAGCAAGGTACTCAATCTAAAAATCTTGCTTCAGTAAAATATCCAGTTGTATAAAATGGCTTGCATGTTAAAAAATGTAAACCGTGCAAAATCGCTCTGAATAAGAGCATCTGCTAAATGCCTGTAATGTTTCATGTAATGTACAGACAGGTGCCTTACCGATCCGAACTTAAGAGGGACGAGGTCCGGTACGAAGGCCTCAGGATAGACATTCTCCAGGTACCAGGAGAAGTTTTTGCAATGAAGGTTCTCCCTGAGTTTGAGGCGCTCAGATATGTCACCATACTTATTCTGCGGACATGAGGGAAAGCAGAGAAGCAAAATATGTTACACAATCACAAATTACCTTTTAAATATAACTTTTTTACATTTACGTTTAATAATTTAGGATTTTTCCCCATTTGCTTTTCTCCGTTGAAGTCTCAGTTTTCAGAAAATAGAATATCGCTACCATGTGACAAAGCTAAACACGACACGCAAATCGCCAGTGGAGTGGTCTCAAAAATGCTAAATTACAAACTGGGAAGCCTCAACAGCCATTACTTACATGGGATTAAGACATTTTATTTTGAGCAGAGGGCATTCCAATTTTAGGCCACTCCAGATGAGCAATAGGGTTAGCCCTTGGGGTCACACGGACCAAGCTGGCTCACATAACCCAAATACTCAGAAGTAATAAGAAAACATTTCAGCGATAGGGGACACCCTAGAACAGTCTACATTTGTTCACAAGGGAAACTAAAGAGTTTCCTTTGATGATTGGGGGGGGGGGAGGAAATGGACACAAGCCTTTGATTAGGTTATGGAGAGCGGAACGCTTTGTATATTGTATTGAACATTGCATTGACCTTGAACAAATAACCCGGTATCAAACCATACTGTTCCTCTCTCATATGCTGTAATCTAAAAGTAGTTATCCGACAGAGCCCGAGAGTGAGGCTACTCGGATGGAAGACTTGTTATGACGCTCCGTTTCAGGTTCTCACCTCTCTGGCGATGGTGGCTGCCATCTTGTTCCGACGGTAAAATAAGTCTTTGTACCCGTCCATCCAGACCTCAGCAAGGCGCACCTGGTTACGGACGATAACCGTGATGCCGTTGGGGAAGGTGTGGGGGCTCTTGGTGCGGTAGATGTGGCCCACTGTGGAGCAAGGGAGGATCTCCAGCCGCCCACCACATTGCCACACCTGCGTGCGGAGGTGTTCAGGCGTCACTACCATAGATTTAAAAAAACGTACATACCGCATTGGCTGCTGTTGCATGTTGCAGCGATACATCTGCAAGGCCGCCATATTGGCAACGGCAAGATCCACGTTGAAACAAACGTTTCTGTATTGAGAGATGGACTGCCCCTGATAAAATCTACTGTAACTCGCTTAATTCTCACAGTTTTTGTGAAATTTGGCTTGTTATAAAAGTCTGAAATTTCTGCATAACATGCAGGTTACTTACATGCAGGGTGCATGAATGAATTGTTCAGCAGTAGATTAACAGTTCGGAACTGTCATAAAACATTTTCCCCGCTACTCTTGCTACCAGCAGGCGTGAACCCCCTGGTGTGTAGGTGGAGCTACCACATGCTAATTAGATCTTATCACCCAATCAGAAGACTTTGTCCACTATAGCAGAACATTACAGAAGTTCAAAGCAATGATCAGTGGGTCACTGGTAGATCACAGCTCCACCGGGGGCGGGGGGGCAGGGAGTTCTACTGCCTGAAAACTCTAGACGCACTTCAGAAATCAACATTTCGCCTAAAGCGAATGCATGACATTAAATGAACAGAAGTTCCTTCAGAATCCACTTTTTTTTGTTAAATATACCCTGCTAAAATTGGGCTTTAAAATAAACTTTTTACTAACGTGTTATTGAAAATATTAATTAATCCCAGGGGAAGTTGGACGAGCTGGCCACACCAACGGGCGCTTGGCAGCAAGAGAACACCCCCTTGCTGCCATACAGTAAACATTTAAAGACTCCCCCTGAAAGACATCTCCACGTTCTCGCCTCCCCAAATCTCCATCTTGTCATCGTAGGCCCCGATGTGGTTAAAGTAGTCCTTGGAGATGGAGAACAAGCCCCCTGCGATGGCTGGTGTCCTGTAACATACACATATCCACACCTGATGTCAGCACCACTCTGCACACATACACTCACTGCTACACAATGACTTCTATGTAAAAAATAAAAAATAAAAAATAAATAATAATAAAGTTGCACACACATCGTTTCCACATACTGGACATTAGTACTGTTTTATAATGGATTTCTCCAATAACACTCAATTTGTTCATCACCTGAAATATATAAAACAGGCAGAGTTTCATAGTGAAATAGCAGAATTTGAGCAGGGTTTAAAAAAATAAAAAATAAAATGTTTAGGGTAAAGTACTTGCAGATAGAACCTTGTAACTGTAAAATCACACACGCACAGTCCTGGATGCTGATTGGTCAACCAGCCTTCCCAGCAGTGCTGAAATTCATGATACACCATTTCTTTCTGGTTTAATGATACCTCATTCTCCCATCACTAGTAGCCCCCCCCCCTTTCTTGCTCTCTCCCTCTCTTTCCCTCTCCGTCCTGTTGCAGATCACTTGAAAGGTCATTTGGATGAGAATGTGCTGATCCTGAAGGTTGTACGGGTGCGACCGATGGGACGCTCACTTGACAGGGTGGGTCTCGTCTTTGCGGCTCCGCTTCTCCTGCTCGGGCACGGCCTCCCAGCCGAAGTTCAGGCTCCAGTCAAAGTTGCCGCGGCTGAAAGCGTGGTGGGCGGCCGTGGGCTTGTTGAACTTCAGGGTCTCCTGGTCGATGGTGGGAATGGTGGGACTCACCACAGTGGTGGGCTCCTCTGCGATCCGAGACAGTAGGGGCTCCAGCCAACCATAGAAACATTCACCTGGGGGAAACAGGGGGTCATTGGGGCCTGGGTGAATACAGACGTTGCATTACATTACAGGTATTTTAGCAGACACTCCTCCAGAGTGACTTTAAACAGCTTACATTTCCTTACATACAATCAATTAATACAACCGGACATTTTACTGAAGCAATTCAGGTTAAGTACCATGCTCAAGGGTACAACAGCAGTGCCACACCTTGGATTTGAACTTGCAACCTCTGAGTTACAAGCCCAGTTCCCTAACCACTATACTACACTGCCTCCCGAAGTTCATTGGGCCTTTCACGAACATGGCTTTGTCCTCTGGCCGTGTTGATATTCATTATATAACACAGGGGTCTTGTTCTGTATCACTTTTATCAAACTGATCCATCCACAGATATCCTTAGTAGACTCAAAAAATGTAAGAAGCCAATTTTAAATACAAAACATAAACAGAATCTGAAAGGGGTATCCTCACCAAAGTCATTCCATTTGGTCGCTAAGCAACGAATAGGGTCCATTTTTGTAGTTGGCTGGCATTTATGTAGAATCGTATTCATTTCACCCTCGTTTTAAACAACGCAGACAACACACCTCGCTGCACACTTCCACTTGGTTAATGACAGCAGATAACAAGTTATGAATCAAATTGAAAGTCCACTGTAGGTGGTGTAATCCAGGGGAAGCATTGCGCAGTCTGTGAAAGAGCTAAACTCCCGAGGAAGTACTGCATGTTGGGTAACTCACAGTGGGCATCCAGGAAGGTCAGCACCTGGCCGCGAGCCTCCCTGGCCCCGAGCAGTCTGGCTGAAATTAGACCATTCCTCTCCAGCTGCCTAAGCACCCGTACGACCTTCAGGGTCCGCACATACTCCTCCAAACGGCCTTTCAAGTGATCTGCAACAGGAGGGACAGAGAGAAAGAGAAAAAGAGAACGAAAGACTGCACCGACGGCAACGTAATGCAGCCATCTGTTACTACAAACTTCAATATAGTATGTACATTTCATGCAATACTCCTGCAGTTTTGGACTACTGCCGCTGCTCAAAACTAAGACCACATCATGATTACCTGCAGTCTACAGACAACTTTGCATTTTGTTATTTATTTATATTTTAGCATACATCCATGGGGGCTGGGGGGGTTGATGTGTATAATGTGAACATACACTGCCTGGCCAAAAAAAAAAGTCACCACCTGGATTTAACTAAGCAAATAGGTAAGAGCCTTCCGTTGGATAATTACTGCAGTGATTCATATGTTTTAGCTGGCAACAAGTTATTTAACCCTAACTGATGCAGTGAGTAGCTTCTCATTTCTTAAACAACCATGTCGGAAGACATATCCTGTGGTCGTGGAAAAGATGTTAATCTGTTTCAGAAGGGTCAAATTATTGGCCTGCATCAAGCAAAGAAAACAACTAAGGAGACTGCTGAAACTACTAAAATTGGGTTAAGAACTGTCCAACGCATTATTAAAACCTGGAAGGATAGTGGTGAACCATCATCTTCGAGGAAGAAATGTGGTCGGAAAAAAATCTTGAATGATCGTGATCAGCGATCACTTAAACGTTTGGTGAAATCATATCGTAAAAAATCAACAGTAGAACTCACGGCTATGTTTAATAGTGAAAGTAAGAGCATTTCCACACACACAATGCGAAGGGAACTCAAGGGATTGGGACTAAACAGCGGTGTAGCCTTAAGAAAACCACTTGTCAGTGAGGCTAATCGGAAAAAAAGGCTTCAGTTTGCTAGAGAGCATAAAGATTGGACTCTGGAGCAATGGAAGAAGGTCATGTGGTCTGATTTACCCTGTTCCAGAGTGATGGGCGCATCAGGGTAAGAAGAGAGGCAGATGAAGTGATGCACCCATCATGCCTAGTGCCTACCGTACAAGCCTGTGGGGGCAGTGTTATGATCTGGGGTTGCTGCAGTTGGTCAGGTCTAGGTTCAGCAACGTTATGTGCCCAAAGAATGAGGTCAGCGGACTACCTGAATATACTGAATGACCAGGTTTTTCCATCAATGGATTTTTTCTTCCGTGATGGCACGGGCATATTCCAAGATGACAATGCCACAATTCATCAGGCTCAAATTGTGAAAGAGTGGTTCAGGGAGCATGAGACATCATTTTCACACATGGATTGGCCACAACAGAGTCCAGACCTTAACCCCATTGAGAATCTTTGGGATGTGCTGGAGAAGACTTTGCGCAGCGGTCCGACTCTCCCATCATCAATACAAGATCTTGGCGAAAAATGAATGCAACTCTGGACGGAAATAAATGTTGCGACATTGCAGAAGCTTATCGAAACGATGTCACGGCGAATGCATGCCGTAATCAAAGCTAAAGGCGGTCCAACAAAATATTAGTGTGTGACTTTTTTTGGGGACGGGCAGTGTATTTCACCAAAACTGTTGAATGCACCGAATCAAAGAATTTGTACATTTAAAAAAAATGTTTTTATTAACTGTTTCATACTTCATACCTACAGTACTTGCATCATCTACCAGCAGTATTTCTGTGAGGAAGATGGCGGGGGCAGTGTGCAGGACGCTGTAGACGGTTCGTAGGAGGGTGGACCAGGCCTCATTGTGAAAGACGATTATAACACTGGTGGTGGGCAGAGGTGGGCAGCGGGGGAATTTGTGCTTCACACACCTGACCACACAAACACCACCCATCGGCAACTTGACCACACAAACATCCCGCCATACAAGCTGATGTAAGGCTATTATAATGGTCTGAATTACAGTACTTGACCAAGTATTGCATTTAAACGAAGTATTATAATATAATATAATATTATAAGTACTATGAAAAAACTCTCCATACTGCCATTTCTAAGCTTTTAAAATTTGAGGGAGGCAAGCAAACTAAAATAATTTAAAATCAAACTTTCCTTTCTTGTTATTATTTTTATTATTAGTACAGCATATACTGTACTGTACATATACTGTTCGCAGGCGGTGGACTGATCCCATGCGTTCCCACTGTAAACGTGGTGTACTCACGCGGGGTGTCGCGTGTCCTGGCCCAGGCTGCGGTGGAGAGAGATGCGGTCGCTGGCGAACTGGTTGAAACAGTTTCGGGCCATGCCCTCCATCTTCTCCCTCAGCTCGTCTGCTGACAAATTGCCCGTCGGGGTAAAGGCCTGGCCGTCAGCCCCAGGGCTCTGGGGGTCCTGGGGGGGCCTCTCCATGTGGGGCCTGAGCTCGATCGCACTGTAGAACCCAGGGGGGCAGGTGCCATTGTCGGGGGCAGCCCAGGGGTCCATGAGGGGGGGCAACGGGGAGCTGAACTGAGGGTTGGCAAATTCACCTCTGACTACACCCACCACCTGGCCCTTCTCATAAGTCAGTTCTGAGAACCAGGACTCCACTGGGATGGGGAGGCCACCGCTGGTCTCTCTCATGGCGATCAGTGCCACCAGGAACAAGGTGCCCCCCAGCAATAACAACTTCATGGGGGAGGTGTGACATCGCATCACCCGCATTGGGAACAAGGGGGGCTGCATGGAAGAGTTGCATAAATATAGAATAAAATAACCTCACCACAGCCCCCACCAATACGTAGAACCCACATGACGTAATGCCACGATGCCCAACCCATAGTGTGCCACATATACAGTGAATCATATTATCGTGTACCAATACATATTATGTGAGGAGCAAAATTAGTATGTGTTCAGATTGAAAAAGATGTGGGAGTAGTAGTTGATGAGTCTATCAGGATCTAGGCATTGTGCTGTAGCAGTAAAACAAAAAAAGAAATCCAACAGAATGCTGGGATATATCAAAAAACACATTGAATATAAATCAAAGGAGGTTATATTGATGTTATATATTGCCTTCGTCAGATCACATTTAGAGTACTGTGTGCAATTCTGGGCACCACACTACAAGATGGATATAGAAGCTAGAAATCAAATGGGTTCCTGGTATGAACTGGAATGGAAAAGTTACGAGTAAAGACTTGGACACAATCTATTCAAGTTTAGCAAAAGGAGACCAAGGAGGATTTCATTGAGGTTTTCACATTCATAAAATTGATTAATAAAGTGAACTCCAACATATTACTGAAAATGGAACAAAAGGGGAATAGATGTGGATTCTTTAAAGATTAATTCCACACTGATGAAAGTATTTTTTACACTGCAAGTTGTCAATGGGTGGAACAGCTTGCCATCTCATGTTGTACGTAGTGCTGGATACCCTCTAGTCACAGTGTCTGGTCTGTAGGTAAAAGCCAAGATGGGCTGAATGGATTCGTTTGTTCTTAAACCACAAATTTGCCCATTTATCTGACACAGAAGCAAAGACATCCCCATGGAGATCTCCTCAAAGATTAATTTGTTTTGTTGAATTTGTTTTTCGGGCGTACAGTCACAAGTCTTTGATAAATACCACATACGAATGTGGCATAAATCAGAATTTAAAAAAGGTCAGATGCCCGGTGACTGTAAAGGATCATTCGACCAGTGCAAATGTAGCATTGGTCAATAGGTAGTTGCAGTCAGCTTTTTTTATTTTATTTTATTACTGTTTAATTGGGTCAACTATCCAAGAAAGACACTTAATAACAGGACTGCAGTGGAGGCAAGCCTTCGCGAATATAGGGAGATTGTAATTGTAAATGTCGAAAATGTAATTGTTGTCCCATCACTGCCCTCACAAACCATAACTGGAACCTGGAACCTGGAACCTGCACGTTATAATAATGACACCAAAACCCCATTAAATACAGAATCACATATATTGTTACCAAGCTAAACTATTGCATAACCACCTAAGCCATTGCCTATTGGCGCCGTGTTAAAATCAACTAGGAAACAAGAACTTTAGCGAATTAACTCGTAGGACATGGCGAAAACTCTTATTTTCTGGCAACTCGGACTTACCTATAATTTTCCCCCCCGCACGCTTGCTTACAAAAGCAGCACAAAGGGACTCTGCGGTGACTGTCGGCCTATTGTCTGCACAGCAAGATGGACCACAGCAAGATGGTGGCGCAGATTTCACGTTTCAGTTAACCCATGTCTAGTAATACATTTGATGGCCTTCAGCAGCACTGGTGATGGCCTTCCTGCTTTGAATTCAAAACAGATGTATTTCATTCCATTGATTAACACGAGTTAATCAGTGGAATTAAATACTATCGCTCAGCCTATCATTTAGTCATTTATTATCGTAGACTGGTGTATTTTATCCTTGAAAATACCCATGTATTTCAGCGATGTAATTGACTGCCAAATGGGATTAAATAAAGTATGTAAATTAAAGCCTAAAGTATATAGCGATGACTAAACGAATATGTCCGAACAATATAACATTTGAACCAATTGACTGGAGCCGCTTGAACCTTGACAGCTCAACATTGACATCTGCTGGTGTGTCAACAAATCCGTCGGGTCGATTGCGGTGTACCTTAATTTCCTGCAACGCAGCATTGTATTAAGGTGGTTTTCCAAAGAATAAACGCTGGGTTAGCGACATGTCGGAATTTGGGAAAACGTGATTGCGGTTGCATATCGCTCGCTATCAGCCGATTCACAGCAAATCTCCTGCTAGCTCCTGAACTAAAGCAAGGGTCATAAACCTCTGGGTCGCGAGCCATAGCCCAGATTGCAACCAAAAGGGCAAGGCAGTTCTTTTTAAAGACAGTGGTGTTACGAATACATGTGGATTACACTTTACTTTGCAGGTAAGCTATATTTTCCTTGTCTCTCCCTGGATCTGATGTATGCCTGCTGTGTTCTTGCTCCAAGCGTTGTATTCTGTACCTCTGCTTTAATTATGTTTAGTGCGGACCCCTCCACCAACTTCCTTTCTTTCTTATTTATGCTCTAAAACCGTCATGCATAATTGTAGTAACACATTTTGCTGCGAATGTTTCTATTTAAGCTCCAACAGACAAAAGGGGCCAGATCAAGTACAGCGTTAAGCAAGTGCAGGCCCTTCTCAAAGGAAAGTTCAGTATGTACTGCTCAATGTATTCAAATCCAATGTGTGTTTCCATATTCAGTTTGAATTAAATGTCTTTTCTTTTTTTTTTTAAGACCATATACAGTTTAGGAGAGGTTTAAAGTATCAGCAGACTATACGAATACAGTTGCTCAGAGAATCTTTGATGTTATGGTGTTTTACATCTACTGGACACGGGGCTGTTAAGGTCAAAACTTTGGTAGTTCACTTTGTTAATCCCTTTTAGGAATATAAAAACCTCAATCAAATCCCCCCTAAGTCTCCATTTGCTAAGCTTGAATAGATTGAGCACCTTAAGACTATCCTCATAACTTTTACCTTTCATTCCAGGTACCAATTTAGTTGCCCTTTGTTGAACTTTTTCAAGAGCTTCTATATCTTTCTCGTAGTGTGGTGCCCAGAACTGCACACAGTACTCTAAGTGAGGTGTGAGGCATTATATAACATTAATATAACCTCCTTTGATTTATACTCAATACTTTTTGCTATGTATCCCAGCATCCTGTTGGCCTTTTTCACTGCTGTAGCACACTTCTTAGATGCAGATAGACTTTGATCAATGACTAACTTCTGAGGGCCCTATTTTCGTGCCGGCGGTAAGCGCCGTTATGAATAGCGCTGGCGAATTGCCAGTTTCGTCTGTCGCAAACTGAATATTTCCCGCCTTCGCTGAGTTTGGCAATTTCGTGGTGCGTAATGAAGGCATTTGCATGACTATGGGTTGGGCAGCACAATAGGGGGTGTGACAATGAAAACAGTCGGCGCTATGCAAGTTTGGTGTCAAATAATGAGTTTGCGTTAACGTCCAACTACCACCTCTTAACGCAAACGCTGGCACACTGGCAATTTGGTGACTGTATTGATGCGCACATATCAACTTAGGGTTATCTGAAATCGCATGAGAATGTTTTGTGAATATTGTGAATTTCCCCCCACGTTGAGGGAAATCGTCCAATCCATGGGTAACTTGCAAGCTGTAATCAACTAGGCTAAAAACTATTTAACCACAGCTTGTGGTTATTCAATGCACGGACATGAAAGACTGAAGCCAGCAGGCCATCTATCGCTAGGTCTTCTGTTCGGCAGGCCTGGGGGCGACCTTCAGCCAGCGGACCTGCACATGGAGCGCAGTCGTGTTTTATTGATATAACTTTTTAAAATGAATTATTATTATTATTTATGTCTGCAAATGGGGGTGTAGCGGGGAGGCTTAAGGAATTTCATTTCTGATTGTTTCATTTTATTTTTGAGAAAAACAATAGATTGTGACAAAAAAAAAAATGAAATCAATTAAAACATTTCCCCATCGCCTTTGTTTCAATATCACGAGTATAATACTTTAAATGATACACATCTTTTCATGCAATGCATTACCTGGTAAGCCAACCTCTAGCCCTCCGAAACCCTGTACGCTCTCCGTGGGGAGTGTAGAGGCGGCTATCTCCTCCGCTGGCGTGAGTGACAACCCTCTGGTTGACCGTGTGTCCCTTCGGCAAGAGGCAAGCTTCCTCTTGCCTCTTTGCTTCACATCATTGAACCGCTTCCTACATTACACCGTGGTTCTCAGAGGACCACCAGAGGATGAGGCAATGATTATGGCTGCCACTTCCTCCCAAGCTGCCTTCACATCATTAGCCCTTGGGCGCTTCTTTGGGATGCCATAGATTCGCCCTTGGCATGACTTCGGACGGTTCTGCACCTCCCACACAAGCAAATCGCTCTCCTCTTTTGAGAAGCACTCCTGGCGCAGCCGCACAAAACTGTCATCCATGTCAGGACACAGGCACACTGGTATGTGCCACCACACTCATGTGTCTTTTAAAAAAAGTTAATCCAACCTCTTTTACAACTGCGCCGGAGGTGCGCTATCATCCTAAATCACAAATTACCTAAATTGCGTTCGACACACCCTAAAGAGCCACCGTCCTCACTTTGCGTCGGAGTTACCGACACCACTCTGATTCACCAAATTAGGGCCCTGAGTCTTTTTCAAATTGAACAACTACTAGTATTTCTCCTCCCATAAAATACTCCTGTCTTATATTTTTATTTCCCACATGCATAACTTTACAGTTAGCAATATTGAATGTTATCTGCCATGTTTCTGCCCATTCATGGATTTTGTTTAAACCATCTTGGATTACAGTCGATTCCAAACTGTTTACTAAACCAACAAACCCAAGGTTTGTGTCCTCTGCAAATGTAACTATTTTGCTACTAACATCCCTATCAAGATCATTTAGGTAAATAAGGAAGAGCAAAGGTCCCAGCACCGATCCCTGTGGGACTCCACTGCCAACAGCACCTAGGCCAGATACAACCCCACCTACTGTTACTTTGTATTTGAACTTGCAGCCAATTATGAACAACTCCTGTAATTCCTACTGAATTCATTTTAAGAATGAGCCTCGTGTAGCACCTTGGTAAATGCCTTTTGAAAGTCCAAATGTATAATACCATAAGCCTGGTTCAAGTCAAAACACTTTGTAGCCTCCTCAAATAAGTCCAGGTTTGTTAGGCATGACCTCCCCTCAAGCATAAAATACCTTAAAATACTATTATTTTTCAAGAATGATTCCAACTTTTCCCTAATAATACATTCAAGTATTTTACATGAGATGCAAGGTTTATATATAAACTCCCCAAGTTCTTTGAGTACTGTAGGATATTACATTATTACATTACAGGCATTTGGCAGACACTCTTATCCGGAGCGACGTACAACAAAGTGTTAACCGTAGTCAAGAACAGTTTAGCTGAAAGCCACCCTAGTGGGAAGTACAGTTCCTAGGTGCTAGGAGCAACCACATAGTTAAACTAGGACCCTGTAGGTAAATCTGTAGCCACAATTCAAAGGTAACAATAAAGCACTCAATGCAGAAAACAATGCCTAAGCCTAATACAATACATAAACAAGTAGACATGTGTAATACTAAGCAACTATGTCCCTAAGTTAACAAAAACCGGACTACGGGGAGAGGTGCACCCTGAAGAGGTGAGTTTTCAGTCGTCGCTTGAAAGTGGCCAGGGTCTCAGCTGTTCTGACTTCCACAGGAAGGTCATTCCACCATCATGGAGCCAGAACCGACAGGAGACGTGACCGGGAAGTGCAGGTGTGGAGGGGGGGAGGTGCTAGGCGTCCTGAGGTAGCAGAACGGAGTGGTCTGGCAGGTGTGTAGGGTTTGAAGATCTTGAGGAGGTATGTTGGGGCTGATCCCTTGACATACCTTGGATATATGCCATCAGGGCCTGCTGCCTTATTTGTCTCAAGTTTTTGTAGTTCATTTCACACTCAATGTACACTTGTGTACATTGCCTATACTTTTAGGCATATTTATAACCAATTCTCTGGTAAAGCTCTCAACACAGTAACTGCTTAGTGTGTTAGCGATATCCTAATTATTATATTATTATAAAGCAAAATTCCTTCCTTATTCTTAATGCACTTAACCACATCATTAGCTTTCCTTTTTCTACTGCAATATTGAAAAAACTGCTTAGGATAACTTTTTGTATTTTGGGAAATTTGAATTTCAAACTGACTTTTAGCTGCTCTTATTTCCTTTTTAGCCTTGGCCCACATATTGCACTAATCTACCTTGTTTTCTCTGAATTGTCCTTTTTATATACTCTGTACAGTCGCTTCTTTTGCCTTAAAATCTCCTGTAAAGAGTTAGTCATCCACTTCCATCCTATTTTTACTTACTTTTGTGTTGAATTTACACTGTACATTACAATAACCCTTTTAAATTGAGTCCATTTTTCATTCACAGTTCTGCCATCTAGTTTTACCCTTGTAAGTCTTGTAAATTGCTCTGGATAAGAGTGTCTGCTAAATGCTTAAAATGTAAATGTACCCAATATATATTGCTTATATTCTCTCATTTTATTAAAGTCAACTTGTCTGAAGTTAGAAGTCAGAGTCATTCTAGAGTCAGAGGAGGCCATCTTAACTTGCCAAAATATATCAAATTAACTGCACTGTGATCACTTGTCCCTAGTGCTTCCACTATCTCTGAGCTGCCGTCTGGATTAAATCCTGAATTATGTCAGGATTATTACACAAAACCAGATCCAGTATTGATTTCCCTCTCGTAGGCCAAGTAACAAACTGTACCAAAACGCAATCATTAACCACATCGAAAAACTCCTCTTCACATTTACCCTGTCCTGACACTACTTACCAATTGATAGAGGGGTAATTGAAGTCACCCATTATTAACGTCTCTCCTTCTGCACAGGCTTGTTTTGTTACCATAGACCAGGGGTCTTCAACTCCAGGCCTCGAGGTCCGCTGTGTCTGCAGGTATTTGCTCCAACCACGCACTACACCACCTGATTTAGAATAATTAGTTTACCTCCTTGGTCCAGGAGGCGAGCTAATTAGTGAAATCAGGTGGTGTAGTGCGTGGTTGGAGCAAATACCTGCAGACACAGCGGACCTCGAGGCCTGTAGTTGAAGACCCCTGCCATAGACCATAGTATTTATGTTGCTGTCTGAAGGTGGTGATCTATAGCATACTCCTATATTAAGCATACTCCTATAATCCAGATGTTCTCACAATAAATGAATGGGTTAAGACCTGGAATGTCCTGCACATTATGATTGTTTTTCACACAAAGGGCCACTCCCCCTCTTTTATTTGTTCTAACCTCCCTGAACAATTTGTACCCCTCCACATTATATTCATCCCCGTATGTTTAGTATCCTTACGCTCCACACCTAACTGCGCCGAACCACCTCTATTCACATTATGCTCTACAAGGTCTTTATTAATTGTATTCTTAATACTCCTACTAATTTCCCTCCCTGCCCCCAATCCCTAGTTTAAATATTGTTTGCTCATCTTTATCAAGTGTGTGTTTTGGAGTTGTCTGTATGTACACCAATGGAGGTTTCCATAAGACCACCGGTGAAGCAGTGTTTCACCTAAAAACATAACACACATATCACATAACAATTTTTTTAAATGCCTAAGTATCATCACAACGACCATTTCCTCTGTGGAAAAAAATAAATAAAATTACTAACCTTTTCCTTCCCAATGTTACATGTATGGTATGCAGCTGCCTACAATGTCTATTGCTGTATTACTGCACTGATCTCTTGCGCGAACTACGATTGTTCCTACCATGTATTAATGCACATATTGCAAGTCGCTCTGGATAAGAGTGTCTGCTAAATGCTTAAAATGTGAAATGTAAATGATGAATCAAGCCAAAAAAGTCTCACTTTTAAAAACAAATGTATCGTGCAAAACACCACCACCCTCAGGAATGAAGAAATGCTGAAAAGGAGGAATGCTTTCCAAAGTCAGGGATTTTGTAGGATTATAGTCAGGTGTATGATTAACCAATTATACCAAACAGGTGCTAATGATTATCAATTTCATATGTAGGTTGAAACACAGCCATTAACTGAAACAGAAACAGCTGTGTAGGAGGCTTAAAACTGGGTGAGGAACAGCCAAACTGCTACTAAGGTGAGGTTGTGGAGGACAGTTTCATGTCACAGGTCATACACCATGGCAAGACTGAGCACAGCAACAAGACACAAGGTAGTTATACTGCATCAGCAAGGTCTCTCCCAGGCAAAGATTTCAAAGCAGACTGGGGTTTCAAGATGTGCTGTTCAAGCTCTTTTGAAGAAGCACAAAGAAACGGGCAATGTTGAGGACCGTAGACACAGTGGTCGGCCAAGGAAACTTAATGCAGCAGATGAAAGACACATCATGCTTACTTCCCTTCGAAATCGGAAGATGTCCAGCAGTGCCATCAGCTCAGAACTGGCAGAAACCAGTGGGACCCAGGTACACCCATCTACTGTCCGGAGAAGTCTGGCCAGAAGTGGTCTTCATGGAAGAATTGCGGCCAAAAAGCCATACCTCTGATGTGGAAACAAGGCTAAGCGATTCAACTATGCACGAAAACATAGGAACTGGGGTGCAGAAAAATGGCAGCAGGTGCTCTGGACTGATGAGTCAAAATGTGAAATATTTGGCTGTAGCAGAAGGCAGTTTGTTCGCCGAAGGGCTGGAGAGCAGTACAATAATGAGTGTCTGCAGACAACAGTGAAGCATGGTGGAGGTTCCTTGCAAGTTTGGGGCTGCATTTCTGCAAATGGAGTTGAGGATTTAGTCAGGATTAATGGTGTCCTCAATGCTGAGAAATACAGGCAGATACTTATCCATCATGCAATACCATCAGGGAGGCGTCTGATTGGCCCCAAATTTATTCTGTGGCAGGACAACGACCACAAACATACAGCCAATGTCATTAAGAACTACAGTATATATATATACAGTACTGTGCAAAAGTTTTAGGCAGGTATGAAAAAATTCTGTAAAGTAAGAATGCTTTCAAAAATAGAAGTGTTAATAGTTTATTTTTATCAATTAACAAAATGCAAAGTGAATGAACAGAAGAGAAATCTAAATCAAATCAATATTTGGTGTGACCACCCTTTGCCTTCAAAACAGCATCAATTCTTCTAGGTACACTTGCACACAGTTTTTGAAAGAACTCGGCAGGTAGGTTGTTCCAAACATCTTGGAGAACTAACCACAGATCTTCTGTGGATGTAGGCTGCCTCAAATCCTTCTGTCTCTTCATGTAATCCCAGACAGACTCTATGATGTTGAGATCAGGGCTCTGTGGGGGCCAAACCATCACTTCCAGGACTCCTTGTTCTTCTTTACGCTTAAGATACAGTAGTAGGGAGCCTAATCTATCTGACTACATGTACAAGACCTGATTTAAGTTTTCACAGGACTTTACGGAGCCAACGGAAGAGCAATGGGTTACTGTAAAACATGTACTAAGATATCTGAAAGGTACAACTGACAAAGGGTTGTGTTACAGGAAATGTGACAATGAGAAACTGTGGCTGCGAGCGTACAGTGATGCAGATTGGGCGGCTGATGTAACCGACAGACGCAGTACAACCAGTTATTGTGTAAGCCTAAATGAAAATGGTCCTTTGATTTCATGGAAAACCAAAAAGCAGCCCACTGTTGCACTATTCACTTGTGAGGTGGAGTACATGGCGTTAGCCGCAACTACACCAGAGTGTATGTCCCTAGTACAACTACTAGAAGGTATTGACAGACGTCAGTACGCACCACCTAAGGTCTATGAGGATAACCAAGGTGCAATAGCATTCGCAAATAATCCTGTAAGCAGACAGAGGTGTAAGCATGTTGACATAAAGTATCACTTCATAAGGTCAACTGTGAATGATGGAAAAATGAGTCTGGAGTATTGTCCAACAGACCAGATGGTAACAGATGTGATGACGAAACCTGCAACAAAATGTAAGTTGATTAAGTTTGCAAAGTTTATGTTTGGAGACTAACCATGTAAGTAAAAGTTTACATGATGCAAGGTAGAAAACCTTATGATGTTTTTAGTTGACAAGATAATGTGCGAGCAAGTGGGGGTGTTAACATGTATGAAAATAAGTGTGCTCCCAATTGTATGATGCACAATGACAACAGCCAATGAGAAGCATTGTGATTGACATGTGATCTGTGGGTATATATAACAGCGCGCAGGTCTCAATAAAGGTTAAGTTTCGTTCCAGTTGAAAGCACAGTTGATGCCCCACCGTCTGAGTTTGTTCCTCCGTAAAGGTCACTTTATTCTTCGGTCTAGCACTGGGTATACACGCCAGTATCGCTGAACAATTGAACTCTGCCAACATTGAGACTATTGCATAAAGCCCTTATAGCGGATTACCATATAACATGGAAAACCTAAAATATCCTTACTCAATATTATTGAGCCAATATTCTCATAACACTGGCCATAATTCACTATGTAACTATATATGTATGTATATAGTTGTATATATGTATTTATTTGTGTGTGCGCGCGCGTATCTGTTCCCGTAAATGACAATGCGCAACCACGTGGAGATGCCGGAGACCCCAATATGAAGTAAATGAACGCGGAATCGCTACAGTATAAAGCAAAGGCGCCTCTCTGTGGTAGAAGCATTTTTTTCTCCAAAGGGGGGGAACACTTTGATTAGGAATCATCAAGCTTACTGTAGTTATGGCACTGCTCATTTCTCCCTTGCAAACAAATCAGAAGTATTCATAACTGGCTGCCCAGTATTTGTGGCTAATTGAAAATGGATATGTATTTGATTTTGCTATGTGGAATTGTTGCTCACTTTTGGTTGCTGTTGTTTAGGTTTATTCACTTTTAATGAAAAAGCTTGGCAAGCTGCGTTTTAACTGAAATAATGCTTGTGTGTGTGTGTGTGTGTGTGTGTGTGTGTGTGTGTGTGTGTGTGTGTGGCGGTGGCGGGGACGGGGCGGGAATAATTTATTTCTAAAATTAGATGGCTGTTCCTGGTCAGTCGGACCTCCGAGGCTGCAGTTCTTCCCATTGCACGCTACGCGAGCAGAGTTGCTGCGGTACTATAGCGTGCAGCCCTTATAGTCACTTGCTACTCGGTACTATGCTGGGCAACACTACCTGAACGCCCTGCAGCAAGCGCCCGTCGCTCTATCAGAGGTAACACTGCCCGTTCTGCAAGCAGACGTTAAACTACGGCACCGATTTCCAAAAATCCACTAAAGTTTTGATACTTTGTGCGTTGCTCAGAACGAAAGATGTCGTTGAACGACAGTAAGTTCTTAACCATCCCGTCTGAGGAGGCTCTTTTCACCACCGTAAAAAAACCGAGATCTGCCGAAAAGACTTGCAACTCGCCAGCGGACGATGACGACGACGAAGAAACTGAGCAGAACTACAGGCTTGTGCCCAGGTCTTCTCCCGTGCCCAGAAGGCGCGGGCTGTCGGTTTTCGACGAAACGGCCGAGTACATGAAGATTCGACTGGCTATGCCCAGCAGAAGAGTGTCATTCGTAGACAGCCACGGTGGAGATTTGGTGGAAGTCAAAGAGTTCGTTGCTTTTGACTCGGACGAAGAGGAAGACCCCAGATGGGAAGAAGAACAGGCACGCTACCGCCCCGTGCGCCGCGAACCAATTTACCAACTGCGCCCAGACTTCCACGCGCTGGCCAAAGCCGACTTAGTTCTAGCGCTGCAGACGAACAAAGTAGAAGTGGAGAGCGTGTCCTCGGTAGAAGACGAGCCGCTTGCATTTACCGGATTGATTCGAGTTATGAACATTTGTTTCAATAAGCATGTGTACGTTCGTTTCACCATGGACAGCTGGGGAACGTACTTCGATTATCCCGCAGATTACGTCCAGGGCTCCAACGACGTGGAGACGGACCTGTATTCCTTCAAGCTTACGTTTGCCCCGCCTTACATAACCCACGGTTCCAGAATTGAGTTTGTTTTGCGCTACGAAACCCCCGAGGGGGACTACTGGGCGAACAACGCAGGGAGGAATTATGCGATGGTTCTGAATTTATCCTACAAAGATGAAGGCGCGCGAGGGAATGGGGTGGATGATCGAAAACTGAAAAGTATCCTGAAACCCACCCGTTACAGGTTAGTGCCCTGCATTGTAACTTCGTATCCATTTGTTGTCAGTCGTTATCTACAGCTTGCAGTGGGCGTGGTGTGAGTCCACTAGGCTGGGGTTTCTGTTTGGTGGCGAGGTACAGCAGTGAGAGACACTATCCTGAAGAAACATTTTTCTAAATCGTGCAGTGTTTTAAGATGTCTGACAGAGGTAGTATGCATCGCACTTAATATAATTAGTGATAAGAAGCGTACAAAAGTATATAGATACAGCCTAACTGATTTTTTATCTGATCACATATAGGCTACTCTGTATATAATGCTGCTTGAGATACCACTTTATGAAAATGCGACATCAGTCCCATGGAATATGTAAACTAGTCAAATAGGTGAATTTGCACCGATACTATTTAATAGACCGTATGTAGCGACAGCGTACAGCGTATGAGTCGTTTACGCTATAGTCTGAAATTTATCACGATTCCCAAAGTTGGGTTTTTATCTTTAAAGAGTGACACTCAATGCGAGGGTGAGTGGGGTTTAGGTCGCTTCACACGTAAACACGTTGATTATACTTTTTTCTGTAGAACATAAATAAATGCTCTTTTCCATAAAATAATCGCATGTGTTAGAAGAGGGACAGTTGCATTTTCAGCACAATAGACAAACATGAAGGACAATATTATTAATTGTCTATGTCCAGTGTTCTCGAGATCAGCCATAGGACGAAAACAGCGTCATTGATCTGGATTCAGCCAACTTTTACCTTGAACTTTAACTTACAAATAAGTGCAAGTGTTAATTTCTTTCTTCACAAAAACAGTTTGGCGAGTTAGTTTTTGTTATCGCTGAATTTTCCAAGCTATGTTTGTGAAGAATACAACTAAAATAGCACTTCCATTTAATCATGAGTCGAAGTTATTAGGCCTATTATTGTTTTCACATCAAGAAATCAATCAAAACCACCGAACTTTTAGACGAAGTACAAATCTAATGTACAGAAGCACATGAATATGGTATGACTCTGGGGCACTGCTACGCTACCCTAACTTCGATTATACTCGTATTTCGGCAGTAGCTGGACACATTGTTTAAACATGTTTAAATGGATTGTGCGCTTCAATCGTACCTATTGGAAAGCTAGCTAGCTAACTCGACCTACGAATTAGCCAATTTCCTTTGTATTGAATGGTTATACAAAACCAGGCAATTTAACGTTAACCTAATTGCATATATCACGTTGATGAATTCGGTTATTATTGTTATGGGAGGTTATTATCATCACTTATCCTATACTATCAGTGCATGCAATGCGAGCACAATAACTATTAAAATCAGTGTTCCATCCCACTGGTTTTCACCAGACTCACTCCTTAACGCAAATGCGACTGATGCTTAATTAAAACATGCACTTTTTTGTAGTAAATGGACACTTATGCCGGGTGACTTGAGGGGGGATGGTGCCCCTGTTGTGTACAAATCCGTTCCATTTCCAAAATATGTTCCTCTAGGGCAGTGCTTCTCAATTATTTTCTGTTACGCCCCCTAGGAAGAAGAAAACATTTCGCGAAAAAAAGCTGAGACCAGTTCGTTTATTTCGCGGACCGGGGGGGGGGGTGCTACGCGCCCCTCGGAACCGGTCCACGTTTTTTTTTTTAACGTTTTCTTCAATTTTGCGCCCCTCTTGCACCCCCCACGCTACGCCTCTGGTCACACGCGCCCCCCCTGGCATCGCACCGCGCCCCCCCAAGGGGGCGCGCCCCACTATTTGAGAAACACTGCTCTAGGGGCACTGTCCTACTGTTGTCTATGAAAAAGGTTTTTTGTTCTTTAAGACGTAATCTAGTAAATCAAACTGGCAATAACCTTTTTCAAAGCAGGTTATAATGATTTTTTTATTTATTTATTATTATTATTGGTAGTAGTAATTGTATGGCATTTTTAATTTCACATTTTATTTTCTTACTTCATGGAATCTAAATTGATTTAATTGGGATTTCTTGCCACTGATCAACACAAAATACTAAAATAAAAAAACAACTAAAGCTTTTTCTTAATTAATTACAAATAAAAAACAGGCAATAATTGATTACATAAGTGTTCACCCCGTTTGCTAAGACATACCTAAATAAACTGGTGCAATCAGTTGTCTTCAGAGGTCACATCATTATTTGATTTGAGTTAGTGCATTTCCAAACAAGAGCTTCATCCTGAAGACCAGAGAACATTCAAAGCAAATCTGAGAAAAGGTTCTTGAAAGGCACCAATCAGGGGAAGGATATAAGAAGATCTGAAAGACCGAATATCCCCCGGAGCACTGTCAAGTCCACCATAAAGAAATGGAGAGAATATGGCACAACTGTGAATTTGCCTAGAACAGGCCGTCCTCCAAGACTGAGCATCCGTATGAGAAGCACTTACTATGGAAGCCACCAAGAGGTCTAGCAACTCTGACAGAGTTCTAGTCTTCCATGGCAGAGATGGGAGAAACTGTCCAAGGGATATCAATAGCCTGGGCGCTTCACAAATCTGCGCTTTAGAATGGTGGCAAAAATAACCATTGTTGAAGAAAACTCACATGAAATCTTGCTTCGTTTACCAGAAGGCATGTGGGAGTCTCTCAAACCAGGTGGAGGAAGATTATAGGATCTGATGAGACCAAATTTTTTCAATTTGAAATTATAGAGTATTTTTTGTTGATCGGTAGCATGAAATCCCAGTTAAATCCATTTTCATTCCATGAAGTAAGAAAATAAAATGTGAAAAAAGCCAAATACTACTACCAAAGGGGGTGAATACTTTTTCTACCCACTGTATATACACTGCCTGGCCAAAAAAAAGGTCACCACCTGGATTTAACTATGCAAATAGGTAAGAGCCTTCCATTGGATAATTACTGCAGTGATTCATATGTTTTAGCTGGCAACAAGTTATTTAACCCTAAGTGATGCAGTGAGTAGCTTCTCATTTCTTAAACAACCATTTCGGAAGACATATCCTGTGGTCGTGGAAAATATGTTAATCTGTTTCAGAAGGGTCAAATTATTGGCCTCAATCAAGCAAAGAAAACAACTAAGGAGATTGCTGAAACTACTAAAATTGGGAACTGTCCAACACATTATTAAAACCTGGAAGGATAGTGGTGAAGCATCATCTTGAGGAAGAAATGTGGTGGTGGAAAAAATCTTGAATGATCGTGATCGGCGATCACTTAAACGTTTTATGAAATCATATCATAAAAAATCTACAGTAGAACTCACAGCTATGTTTAATAGTGAAAGTAAGAGCATTTCCACACGCACAATGCGAAGGGAACTCAAGGGATTGGGACTAAACAGCTGTGTAGCCTTAAGAAAACCACTTGTCAGTGAGGCTAATCGGAAAAAAGGCTTCAATTTGCTAGGAAGCATAAAGATTGGACTCTGGAGCAATGGAAGGTCATGTGGTCTAATGAGTCCAGATTTACCCTGTTCCAGAGTGATGGGCGCATCAGGGTAAGAAGAGAGGCAGATGAAGTGATGCACCCATCATGCCTAGTGCCTACCGTACAAGCCTGTGGGGGCAGTTTATGATCTGGGGTTGCTGCAGTTGGTCAGGTCTAGGTTCAGCAACGTTATGTGCCCAAAGAATGAGGTCAGCTGACTACCTGAATATACTGAATGACCAGATTTTTGATTCAATGGATATTTTCTTCCCTGATGGCACGGGCGTATTCCAAGATGACAATGCCACGATTCATCGGGCTTAAATTGTGAAAGAGTGGTTCAGGGAGCATGAGACATCATTTTCACACATGGATTGGCCACCACAGAGTCCAGACCTTAACCCCATTGAGAATCTTTGGGATGTGCTGGAGACTCTCCCATCATCAATACAAGATCTTGGCGAAAAATTAATGCAACTCTGGACGGAAATAAATGTTGTGGCATTGCAGAAGCTTATCGAAAAGATGCAATAGCGAATGTGTGCTGTAATCAAAGCTAAAGGCGGTCCAACGAAATATTCGTGTGTGACTTTTTTTTTGGACGGGCAGTGTATATGTGTATATACAGTTCTGGCTAACGTTATTGGCACTCTTGCATTGTATGAAGCTAATGTACAATATCATCTGAAATAATTGGAAATTCAATCAACTTTTGCCCATCACAAGGTATTTTTTTTATTTTCACAATTGTAGACCAAAAAAAAAAAGTTCAAACTTAAATTTAGATTTTCACTGAAGAAACAAAGAATGGCCTTGACAATATTATTAGCACCCTTCTCTAATACTTAGATGCACAGCCTTTGGCAATCATGACTGCTTCCAAACATTTCTTGCAACCATCATCTAGCTTCCTGCACCTTTCTGCTGAAGGTTTCTCCCACTCTTCAATTGCAACCTGCCCCAGTTCTTCAACATTTGAAGGATTCCTTTGACCAACTGCAGATTTCAGGTCTCGCCATAGGTTCTCAATGGGATTGAGATGAGGACTCATCCCTGCCACTCCAGAACAGTCTAACATCTTCTCTTGAACCATTCCTGGGTGCTTTTGGATGTGTGTTTTGGGTCATTGTCCTGCTGGAGGACTCATGACCTTCGACTGACACCCAGTTTTCTGACACTGGGTAGCACATTGTGCTTCAAAATGCCTTGGTAATCCTGATTTCATGATGCCCTTAATACATTCAAGGCATCCAGTACCAGAGGCAGCGAAGCAGCCCCACAGCATTATGGAACCTCCACCATATTTGACTGTAGGTAGGGTGTTCTTTTCTTTTAAAGCTTCATTTTGTCACCTGTAAACAAAGCGCTGATCTGCATTGCCAAATAACTCTAATTTGGTTTCATCGGTCCACAGAACATTTCCCCAGAAGGATGTAGGTTTGTCTAGGTGGGTCTTGGCAAAGATTAATCGGGCCTTCTTGTGTTTCTCTTTCAGCAGTGGGGTCTGCCTTGGCCTTCCACCATAGAGCCCTTCTTGGTTCAGTGTCTGGCGTATGGTACAGGCTGAAACCATTACCCCAGAACTCTCCAGGTCAGCCTTGAGATCTTTGGATGTCATTCAAGGTGTTTTTCTCAATGGCTCGCACCAACCTTTCCTCTAACCACCACGTCCTGGGAGATTCTTAACAATTCCATGAGCAGGAAACTTCTTGATACTATTGCAAACTTTGGAAACAGGAATGCCAAGGACTCTAGAGATGGCCTTATAGCCTTGTGAACACTTACATTTTTTCCTCACATCCTCAGACAGCTCTTTTTTTCATCACCATTGCCACAGAGCAACAGGTAAGCAGAACGGACTGGTTTCTCACTTTAAAATGGATAATTGGTTCATTTATACCATGTGGGCACCTGCAACCTGTAACAGGTGAGTTGAATTACACTGCAAACTATTTCCTCCAACCAAATTGATTTGAATTGTTCTAAAGGCTGCCAATAATTGTGCCATGGCCAGTGTTGGGGAGGCTACTCTGAAAATGTAGTTAACTAAGTTACCAATTACTCTACACTGGAAGTAGTTAAGCTACAGCAAAGCTACCATGGTGTAAAAGTAGTTCGCTTAAAAAAGTGAGTCCAACTCACCAGTTCATTTCACCTCTAATAAGACAATTGAGCCTGACTCTCATAGGTTTTGTCAATCACAGTGTGGCAACAGCTGTGATTTTTATTCTGTAATATTTTCCCACTTTTCTTCACACATTTATTACATCTTCCCATATACCCCTGGAAACTGACCACATACCCCTGGTTGGGAAACACTGGTCTAGGTTTATATCCCATGGATATAAAAATGTAGATGCCTCATTCATCCCGTTCAGATGCGTCAGCACGGCCGCCATATTGGCGTGGGCAAGATCCGCGTCTAACCAAACAAATGTGTATTGAGAGATGCTGACTTCCCCTGATAAAATCTACTGTAACTTGCTTAATTCTCAACCAATTTTTGTGAAATGGCTTGTTCTGAATGTGAGAAATTTCTGCATAACATGCAGATTACATGATTTCCAAATCTCACAATTGTTGAGTTTCCTCAACGATTTTCTGCAGAATCTGGCTGTGAACACAGTACGAAGAGGAATGCCTATTGTTACATGTTTTGTTATCATCATGGCGACATCTGTCGGTCATTCAACGTCAGCTGTAAATGCCAGTGAAATATCCACTTATCTGTGAAAAGTTATCCCACGAGCCTTGCTTCTATTGCTCCTCCTATTTGTACAGCCATATGCTGCCCAACTTTGTGGAATTCTTGCATGATTTTCTGTGAAAAATCATTGAGAAAACTCCGCAATTGTGAAATTTGGAAATCAAGTAACCTGCATGTTATGCAGAAATAACAAGAGTTTATAACAAGCCAAATTTAACGAAAATTGGTTGTGAATTAAGCGAGTTACATTAGATTTTATCAGGGGAAGTCTGCATCTTTCACACATGCGTTTGTTGAGACGTGGATCTTGCCTGCGCCAATATGCCGGCCGTGCAGACGCATCCCTGCAACATACAACAGCAGCCAATGCAACATCTACATATTTATATCTATGAACCTGCTGCCCTGTGTAGCTGTTCACACTGAGAAGCATGGCTAGGGAAAGATGCATTGATCTCCATTCATTTCAATGGAAAAATGCGCCTGCTTGCGCTTGGCGGATGAATGGAGACTAAACTAACAAATTAACTAAACTAACTAGCGGTCACATAATATAAAAATATTATTTTTATGTGCGCCCCACCAAGAGAAAATAGCACCGGCCCCACTGCATACAGACGGAATCTAAACGAGTGCTCAAAGTTGGCACTTGGCAGCCCTGCTAGGATGTTTGCTCGTTGAGAATTGCTCGTTGATGTTTAATTAATGAACTAAAGCCACAAACTATTTTGAGGACAGAAATCTCGAAACCCAAGTTCAACATTCAACTTTAGCCATCCCTTTAGCTAATGTAATTAGCCAGAGTTGCATGGTAAAACACCAGCTAAATTAGCAACCTAATGTTAGCTAGCTAGCTACTCACCTGAATATGTGTTCTCAAGTTCGAGCTTGGTGTCTTCCATGCGTTGAGCAACTTCGGCTTTGGTTGGCACAGAATGCACTGAAAAGTGTATACTTTTTCATTTTCTTTTATTAGTTTAATGTATGGCCGTGGTGGTTCCAGCTTCTCGTCTATGATTAGCCAAGAGTACTGCTGCACCTTCTCATCAAACAAAATGAAACGGCTGCGTTGAAACCGTCACATGACATTTGATCTTTTTTGTAAAAAAAAAAATGTATATATAATAATACTGCTGCTGGGGAGATGTAACTTGTAACTTTTGTCCATGCTACCATGCTACTTGACGAAACTACTAGATTTAGGAAGTAATTAAACTACCACACGTTACTGGAAAATGTAGTTAAATTAGTAGTTTGAGACACGGGCCTATTTTCACAGCATAAAACAATACGAATTATGAAGGAAATGAAACAACATCCAGTAGGCCTAACAATGAAAACAATATTTCTTATTTTATGCCGTTTTTCTCCCAATTTGGTAGCCAATTACTCCCGCTGTGCTTAGTTCAATCCCCTCCCTCGTAGTTCGCTGCCGTAGTCCTGAGTCTTGTGACAGCAGTCCAGAACCACTCCTCTGCGAAGTGAACTGTGTTGGCTTCCCTCCCGGGACAGCCAATTGCCGCCCCAATGGCACTCCCGACCAGAGCCGACTCTGGCGCGACTGGGAATCAAACCCCGGTCGCTGTGGCCAGCGTCGGACGTTGAAACCACTAGACCACGCGGGAGGCCTGAAAACAGTATTCCTTTTGAAATTAAAAGGGCTGTCCGACAGCGTCTCGTCCCCTTACTGGTTTTTATTTAAGAATATAAGCGTATCCACGTGTTCAGGGATGAGCCGTGTCCACAGCCTGTTTACAGTAAAACCAGCCGCTGAGAACACTCTTTACAATGGAACCGATGTTCCAGGGATGCATAAATACTGTCGTGCCAAAAACAAAAAATATTTCACTAAAAGCTCAGTGAAGTGTGGAAGTAATGTTAGGCATGCTTAGGAGTGGCTCTGGAGTACCGGGTTGTGGTTGACGGCCTGGCGAGTACCGTCTCGGAGGAGACGATGCTGCGCCTTCGTCACTACCGGTCACAGGGCTACAGCAGCGAACTCTCATTGCAAGGGGGGGATTGACTTGAAAATAGTGGGTGTAATTGGCTACCAAATTGGGAGGAAAATGGGATAAAATCTGAAACAAATTCCTAAAAAAAATTATATGTTTTGTCGTTGTAAATAGTTTCTTTTGTGAAATATTGCTAGATATATTTGATAAAATCAACAAGGTTTTAACTGTTGTTTCAAAGCAATATTGGTACACTAGAACTCTCACTAGAGTTTGTGTTATTAGATAACTCTGTTGGGCTGTGATACATAATCATTAATTTGATATGCTTCACTGATCAAATTCTTAACGGCAATTAATCGATCATGGATTAATCATTAACATCCCTAGTATATATATGCAATAGTCCTAAAAATGTATAGTGAATTGTAAATATACAATGGGGGAAATAAGTATTGAACACATCAACATTTTTCCCAGTAAATTTATTTCCAATGAGGCCATTCAAGTGAAATTTGCACAGACTTTGGTATTAACTCAAGAAATCCAGACAAAAATCTAAACATTAAAGTCCATATGTAAATAAAGTTATGTGTAATAAAGTGGAATGACATAGGAAAAAAGTATTGAACACACTAACTGAAATGAATTCAATACTTAGTGGAGAAGCCTTTGTTTGTAATGACAGCTTCAAGGCGCTTTCTGTATGAAGTAAGTAATCGCCCGCAGTATTCAGGTGTGATTTTGGCCCATTCCTCTACACAGATTGTCTTTAAATATTGAAGATTGCGGGGGCCCTCTTGTGAATCTGGATCTTCAGATGCTTCCACAAATGTTCAATTGGGTTTAAGTCAGGTGATTGACTGGGCCATTCCAACAAGTTGATTTTCTTTCTCTGAAACCAATTGCGAGTTTCCTTTGCTGTATGCTTTGGATCGTTGTCCTGCTGGAAGGTCCACCCACATCTCATCCTCAGCATCCTGGTGGATGGCAGCAGGTTCATCTCAAGAATCTCTCTGTACATGGCTCCATTCATTGTTCCTTCAATGATATGAAGTCTGCCAGTACCACGAGAGGAGAAACAGCCCCACATCATGATACTTCCACCTCCAAACTTCACTGTTGGTATAGTGTTATTCGGGTGATGTGCAGTGCCATTTCTCCTCCAAACATGGTGTGTTGTGTGACAGCCAAAAAGTTCAATTTGGGTCTCATCTGACCAGAGTACATGCTCCCAGTAGTTCACTGGCTTGTCTAAATGTTGTTTGGCAAACTTTAACCCATTCAGACCTAAAATGCCTGCTAAAAACGCCTATTAAAACCTAAGCAATTATTCTACACAACCTCTTAAAACCTGAGGGTTTTCTGGAAAAAATTTCTAAAAAAAAAGCCGACACCAACGTGCACTTCATTTCCCCACGTCTATTTCAGCGAATCACAGCGCATTTCATTCATCGCAAAATCGATGCGACCTAAACGTCACTCCAGGTCTTAATGGGTTAAACGAGCTTCAACATGTCTTTTTCAGTAGTGGAGTCTTGCGGACTGAGTGTGCACAGAGGCCATGGCGGTGGAGTGCATTGCCTAATGTCCTTTCTGTCACAGTTGTACCTGCTGCCTCCAAGTCTTTCTGGAGCTCTTTCCTAGTGGTCCTTGGCTCTTTGGCTACTCTTCTAAGTATCCTTCTGACTCCCTGATCAGAAATCTTGCGAGGAGCTCCTGTGCGTGGGCCGGTTGATGGTGGAGTGATGTTGCTTCCACTTACGGATAATGCCCCCAATGGTGCTTACTGGAAGATTCAGAAGTTGTGAAATACGTCTGTAGCCAATTCCATTTTCATGTTTTGCAACAATCTGGTTGCGAAGGTCTTGAGAGAGCTCTTTGCTTTTACCCATCATTAGATGTTTCTTGTGTGGCACCTTGGTAACAAAAAAACCTTTATAGCCCATCAATATATTCTAACCCAGCTGACATTAATTAGCACAGATTGGAGGTGGAGTTGCCTCCTAATTAGTTATGGTTTTCAGCTGGTTCCTTGCCTTTCCTTGCTGTGGTGTACTGCTTTTTCTTAGTGTGTTCAATGCTTTTTTCCTGTTTCATTCCACTTTATTACACAACTTTATTTACATATGGACTTTAATTTTTAGATTTTTTTGTCTGGATTTTTTGAGTTGATACCAAAGTCTGGTGCAAATTTCACTTGAATAGGCTCATTGGAAATACATTTACTGGACAAAATGTTGATGTGTTCAATACTTATTTCCCCCATTGTATGTAGGTAATAGTATCACATTAAGTAGATAGAACTGCATATGTGTAGACAATAGTACAGTACTAGATACAGGTTACTGCCCAAATAAAGGAAACGCCAGCATAAAGTGGCTTAATATGGTGATGCGCCACCATGATCCAACAGAACAGCTTCACTGTGCCTTGACATAGATTATACAAGTGTCTGTAATGCCATCCTTCCACTAGAAATTCCATCATTTGGTGTTTTGTTGATAGTGGTGGGTGGCATAGGTTGTCTCAAGCGCCGATCCAGAATCTCCCATAAGTGTTTAACTGGGTTGAGATCTGGTGACTGAGGTGGCCATGGCATATGGTTTACATCATGCTCATCAAACCATTTATTCACTTGTGTCCTGTGGATGGGGGCATTGTCATCCTGGAAGACACTATTGCCATCATGATAGAAATGCTTCACCATAGGATGAAGAATATCTTAGTATTTATTGGCGTTTACCTTGCCATCTAAGGGGTTGAGTGGACCTAAACCATGCCAGGAAAATGCACCCCACACCATAAGAGGCATCAGAACCCTTCATTTACTCGTGTTTCCTTTATGTTGGCAGTCACCTGTATGTGTAGGTAATAGCGATACATTAAATCAGGGGCATGATCTTGTCAAGCGAACATTACTAGATAATTAATGATATGAATAATTTATTCATATTAATAAGCTATTGATAATCACAAGTTCAGCTCAATGGCACATAGCTTGTAGGCCTCACCCTTGTAGGCCTTGTTCCCCGGCACATTGCTAAGACAGCAGGCAGGGCGTCTGATGACAGCATGCTCGAACTCGGAGAATGCCAGCAATCTAAGAGTGTGTGAGTATGATCAAAATAGGACGAGACAGGTCTCATTTTCAGCCCCGCCATCTGCACGGCTCACCCCTGACCTTTCAACAAGGGTGGGTTGGGGGGGGGTCTGTTTTTTTCCGTGTGCAGTCGGCTAGCGAGTGTTGAAATAATTCACCCTCTCCCTCTTTCTCTCTCTCAGAGGATGTCCAATCAGACTTGTATTTTGGCAACAGTAATAGGTGTCCGCAAGGCTATTGCTGAGGGATGATGTAGGAGAGAGTAGGCTGGAATCTAAACAAACGAACAATTCTGAAATCTTTCCACATCAACTGTCTGCCAAGTGGACTAGTGCTACATAGCTCTTGGCTATCACATAACTCCAAGGAAAAATAACTGTCAAACCCATGACAGTTAGTGAAACCAGTTTGTGGTCTCAGTGGTCCTTGGGAAGTGGCCAACCAGGGGAATCAGAAGCCCAGGCCTGGAATCAATCAAAATGAGTCTTTAACTGTTTTTTTCTTTTTTGTTTTTCAAGCAACCTATATAGAGGATGATTTGTTTTTAAAAAGTCATTTTAAGCTGTAGATATGGTAAAAATGAGTTTTTGTCATTCAGGTTACATTTTTCTTTTACTTCAACAAATTAAATCAATGCACTGTCGCTTACAACATCTGTCCAAATTGGTGTCTTTGCCAGGAAACTTTAAATAATGGATTTACTCCCCCACCCTATATCACTTTCATTACACTGCAACATAACTTTATCAATGCATGGTCCAAGTTTGAGGGGGGGGGGTTGGGACAGTACAATAATGAAGACAGAAATGTATTTGTTCTTTTCTGAGATGATCCAGCTTTAATAACTATCTCTGTAGCCCCAAAGCGGAAACCTAGCATTGTATGACAGGTAATGAAGATATACATAAGGCATTCCCAGGCCACCTTTACACCTTGGCATCAACGATTTTCTTCATGGTTTATTAGTAGCAGTAGTAGTTATACTACTAAAAGAAATAGCTATACACACAATGCGACACACATACCCTTGATACATGACATCACATTAATGCACAGCGCAAATTGCTGAGGATAACAAAAGGGACAAAAAGGACAAAAGCCAACTTATTTCCATTGTGGTCCTCTATATGATCCACACCATATGTTTTAACACCATAAAACATAATAAATAAATAAATACATCACATAACAATCATTCACGTAATTCACAAGTTTTATGAAAACCAGCAGTTATTTCCCTTGATGGCACAAATAACCTCCCTTATTGATTAGGTAACATATTCATTATACTTGACTTATAAGCCAGAGTTTCACCTTTTTCTTGAAACTACTCTCCACCTGAATAATTATTTATTTAATTTGGTAGGTTGTTCCATTCTTCTGCACAAGTGTTTTCGAAGGTGTTTTCCTGCCTTGGTTTTATAATGCATTGTTTTTAGGTTGGCAACACTGGAATGGGTGTTATGGTCATGACTCTCACTAATATAGCTAACGTAGCCAGAGAGATAGCTTGGGTCTCAGTTGTGCAGAATTTTATAAATAAGACCGGTTTTGGGTTGTGCAACTCTTTTTTGGACTCTAAGCTAATTTAGTTGTTTAAAATGTCTATAATCCAAATGAGTTCTGGGATGTAGCTTCAGTGCAACTCTCACCAATTTATTCTGGGATGTTTGTAGTTTATCTTTGATTCTAAGTGTGTCTTTTCACAAGAATCCAGAGAATGAAGTATTTATTTCCTTAAATATTGAGGAATTTGAATGGTGGAATAATGAAGATGATTCTAGGTAGAATGTTTGCCCTCAATACCTCCGCCCTACCCCACAGAGGTAGAGGAAGAGCTGTCCATCTTGAATGGTTCTCAGTAGAGCTGGACCATTTAGGTCAAATATCTTACTAATCCTGATAGCGATCCCCAAATATCTAATTTCTTCAGGCTTCCAAATGAATGTCTGTAATCATTTGTAAAACTCTATGGTATAGCCACCTCCTCGCAGTTTCTAGTTGCAAGTTTCTTTGTAAAAATAAAGGAAACACTTGAGTAAATTAAGGGTTCTTAATCACCTTCATCCTATGGTGAAGTGTTTCTGTCATGATGGGAGTGGTCTCTTCCAGGAAGAAAATGCCACCATCCACAGGGCACAAGTGGTCACTGAATAGTTTGATGAGCATGAAAACGATGTAAACCATATGCCATGGCCATCTCAGTCTGATCTTTTAAAATACACCCATTGCATATAGCTGGTTTTGACTATTATCCATGCTCTCAATGCTTCTCAATGTTTGGGCTGAAAGGCAAACATTTTGCCTGCATTGTCACCACTTGTTTCTATTGAAAAAATGAGTCTATAAAGAGCAAATGCAGTCTCTTGATGCAGGATTGCCTGTAGATCAGCTCTTGCAGTAAGTAATTATTAAGATGTCCATCCATAAAATCAACTCACTACATGTCTTGTCAATCCATCCACATGGTGTTGTTAGTACCTTTGTGTTCATGTCCGTTTCCCTGTGAGCTGTGAGCATCCAAATGGCAAATAATTCACAAAGACAATCTACACACCAAGATCACACAATGCCAACTGTAATTTGTGTTGTTGGGCTCAGCTAGCTGGAACGTGAAAGGACAGGTTCTAAAGGCTATGTAAACCAGCCGGACCAGTTGGCCAGCATTTGAACAACTAAGTAATGATATCTGTAATGTTTTGTAATGCCTGTGGTAATGTTGTAATGCTACCTTGGAAGCTAACTTAGCTAGCTAGCTAGTTATTAAAAATGGAACGATACAAAGACGTGTTGTAGCTAACCTGTTCTATGATCCCTATTTTTTATTCAATTTACAGTTCATTCTCGTTACATAAATATAGCTACTTAGATAGCTATTTAGACATAATAGTACTTAGTAGATTGGTGCTGAACTGTGGGTGTAAAATATGGCATTTGGCTCATTTCATCTCAATATCGAAGTGTTTTTGTCTCCTTGCTTGCTGTCTACAACACTTTCTGTGTCACTAGCATTGCTGAAAAAGAAAGAAATGCAAAACTATCAACAAGCACCATGCAGATGGATCGACAAGACATATAATGAATAGTACATCATGAAATTATGGAGTTTTGTCGAAGTGCTGCTTTAAGATGGTAACTGTTGAAGGGATGAGCAAGGCATTATGGGAAGGCCATACCCACTGTTTCCTGCTGTATAGTACAGTTATAACAAGACGGTCTCTTTTCCAGAATGGAGGATGACTATGAGCAGACCCTGGCTGTGGACAACGGAGAAGGTAAGTATGCTTTTCATCATAAAGCAGAATTTCTGAAGGATGTTGGTGGACATTGCAGCTGATGCAATGCATTGTTATTTTTCTTAACTGGAATTTCAGCCTTGTGCTCTTAAATAAATGAAAATAAGTGTCAGTGTAGTATAATGGTTAGGAAACTGCTCGTAACGCAAAAGTTACTTGCAGGTTTGATTCCCAGGTGTGGCACTGCCATTGTACCCTTGAGCAAAGGTACTTAATCTGAATTGCTTCAGTAAAATATCCAGCTGTATAAGTATATTACATGTAAAGAAATGTCAACTGTGTAAGTCGCTCTGGATAAGTGCCTGCTAAATGCCTGTCATGTAATGTAATGTAAAATAATGTAAACATAGCAAGAAGGGAGGCACACTGGCACAAAACCTCCACCATGCATATATTGGTAATGAGGGAAAAACTCAATATGCAGTATGTCCCTCAAAACCGAAGTGTATCATAATTTACTGCTGGACTCATTCTGCAGAGGAGTCGAGTAGCATAGAGGCTGAGATGGTCGTGCCAAAGCCGTGTCCCATGCTACCGCAAATCATCCAACCTGAGATTGACATTGAGGTAAGGAGGTGGGTTTTCGGGGGGAATCCAGCACCTGTGGTTAAAGGGGGAAAATAACTGTATGCAGTTAACCATGTGAAACCACAAGTTGAAACTTGCTGTAAAAAAATAAAATAAAACTTGTTATTTCTTCCACCAAGAAAAAAAAAACACAGATCACTACTGCATTTAAGGAAGTGGCCCTCAACCTTGGTCCTGGAGAGATGCACTAAGTTTGTGGACTTCCTGGAGTTTCTTGGGTCTGAATTGGTTGCTGATTTTAAGTTGAAAACAAAACCAGGGCCAGGGTCTGATGTACCTTATAATGGAAGGGGCCCATGGAGGTCCAGACCACAGCATAAGGTCATAAGGTTAGACTTTTAAGTCTGATTCAGTCTCTGCCTGATTTAAAGACTCAAGATTTCAAGTTTATTGGACAGTTCAACATAAATAATACACAGAGATACAAAGTGAACACAGTGCATTATGAAAACATGAAAACTGTGGTAAAGGGCGCTTTCTCAGGCAAGATTTTTGTGCTGCGCATCATTGGCAGTGACATGCTTTTTGGGTAATACATGCACAGATATATGTATCTGCGCATACACATCAGTAGTTACTGTTTAGTTTTGTAAATAAAGACAGAGGTGTACACCAGTACCACTAAAACACAGAGCAACAACCTTTACGTAACTTCTAAACTTGGCAGAAGGTGACGCGAGTAGAAATAAAGCTCCTAGAGCTTTTAATGTATCGACATGCAACTTCCACCAATTTGTTGACATCTCCTCTAAAAAGTTATTGTCAAGAAAGTTGCTACTCAAAAACCATGGTCGCTATAGGGGGCCTCGAATAGTGTAGCAGTCTAACGCACCCGCATTGACTGGTGCTTTGAGAGTGTGAGCTACATATTGTGGTCGTGGTGTGAAACCTGACCGCATCAGTCCGACTCTGGCCGGGAGCCCTGATTGGGGGCAGGATTTAGCTGTCTGCCCCAGGGGGTGTGGGGAGGGAAAGTCGGCACAAGCTCACCGAGGAGCAGTAGGGCATTCCTAAAGAGCAGGTGGGCGAAGTTCCATCTCAGAGGAGGCGGGTCATTGCCGGCCTCGGGGATAATAGCTTGACCCGGAAGTTCTAAAAAGAAAGTGGAAAATCATGAAACTTGGTACGCAAGTTAAGATGAATGGCAGCAGCCCAGCCCAACAGTATCTGCGCAATCAACCACATAGTGGGGCTAAAACAAACAGGGCTGCAGTATGCCAAAAAAGTTGGCAGGGGGTGTGGCTTGTCACATAAAGTGAAAAACTTGGTGTGTAGATTGACAGGTACATCAAGACTCCAGCCCTCGGATAGCGTAGAGGTATAAAACCTCGTGAACTGGCATGAGCTCGCCAAGAAGCGCAAAGGGTGTCTCCACAGAGTAGGTGGGCGAATTCCGTCTTGGAGGAAGCGGATCATCGCCGGCCTTGGGGAATTAGCTTGACCCAGAGGACGGGTGGCGAGTTCAATCAAAATAAATAGAAGGTATTATTGGCCACTAAATTGGGAGAAAAACGGCAAAAAATCTGAAACAATAATTTAAAAATAAATGAAAAAAAGACTCCAGCCCTCAAGCATTGGCCCAATCGAAACGCACGGTGGCACTATAGAGCTCTATATATTAAAAACTATTCTAAAATTCACTTAAAATTACTGTTCGTTTGCAGCAGTGACTAATAGTAGTGATTGCTGCAGGGACTAATCCACTCAAGAGGAACATGTATATGTGCCCTATGGGTCACCACCCTCTTCATTGGCTTAATTGTGGCTATTAGTGCTTGGCCCCCTTAATCACTGCTTACAGCTATAATTTATTAATTGTAACTGCAACATGATCCCATTTTATTACATGGTATAAACACCAATATTTATTTGAATAAAATTGATTTATTCTTGTATTCTCGTCCATTATGGTAGACTGGTAGTGTCTGCATAGAAAGTGTGAGTATTGCATCTGAACTTGAACTCAATTGACTTACCTTGCCAGTAAACAAACAACATTTCTCTGTAAGGTTGTAAATGCAATATACAGAATTATATGGAAAATTAGCTTCTCAGAAGGAAATATATCATGCCCCACCCCCAAATATTTTTTAAACATTTGAATTGTTACTTGTCTTTAACCTGATTAAGGAAAGTTCACATCCCATTGAAAACGAATACTTTGGAATGGAACTGTCCTGGAAATTGCTCAACTTCAGTTTCCGCTTTCCCAGAATATTGTCTCTTATAACTTCCAAAATTTGGAACTGATGTTGTTCTAAATGTTGAACAACATTCAAAAACCAAAAGGTCCAAGATCTAAGGATATACATTCGTCTTTGAAGAGTTTATCTTTGATTATGAAGGCATTGTTTGCTTTGATAGTTAGCTGGTTAGCCTGTAGCCTTGTAGTTTTGAGGCTGTTAGCTAGCTAACAACATTTTTTCATGAGCGATCTATGTAAGGCAAATGCTCAGAGTGGAATTTTATACTCTTGTAATTGAAGCGCATTAACATTTTGCTAGGACAGCTCATTGAAGTTGTGCAGCCAGCAACGAGGTAGCCAGCAGAGACTGTGACGTTACTTAGTTAGCTAGCTAGCTAATTGACTTAATTTTAGTGCCATTTTCCATGTTTTGTAACAGCTTAAATTTTTGATAGTAAAGCATAATATTTAACAGAAAAAACTGTCTGTTTCATGTTTTCCTGTGTGTAGTATCAAACATAGTAGGTAAACTGGTGGTAGAAAGAGCTTGTTGCTACGGATCCATGAATGAGCAAGGAACCACACAGATTAGCACACATATTAAGGCTGCAGAGTATTTGACGCAGTGAGACTACTCCAGGCGCCATCTAAGTTTTGCAAATATGTTAACAGAAAGTCTATATATTCCATTCAAAAATCCTGACTTCTGTAAACATTTTCTGAATTTAGCTGGTGAAGTGGGTAATCTGTTATCAGAGTAATTTGGAGCGGAAGTGACTCAATGTCATAAAAAGGAAACGGCAACCAGGAAACGAGAGATCAGCCTAGTTAACCTCTCTGACCAAGCCTTCCCTTTCCCTTGGGATTTTGAAGCACAGGAACTGTTTTTTGTAGCATGGGTTCTTTGTCGTCCCCTGCTGGAATTAGAGCAGTACAATTATGTTCCATTGTAAATCAATGGAAAATCGCATATTTTTAATAGCAAAATACATCTCTTTCTTACCAGATTGTGAATATATATATAATATACCCCAAAACAAATGCATTACATAATACACATCTAACATTTTCATAGAAATATGCCTAGTATAGTGCCTACTTCAAAAGGTGTTGCCATAGTCACCCTCCTTTCCTTTCTGTACCCAAACTAAGTGTAATAATTGTTTACATTTAAAACACTTGTGTTCATGCTCTTCCATGATCTGATAAAATACTCAAATTAATCAATCAAATTATTTATACTTCTTATTATTCTCCTTCCCTGGGTGACTCTACCGCCAATTATGTGGTTAACAGATTAAGACCAGTCATTCAGTTAACCAATCACTGGGGCAGTGCAAATCACCAGTTCTGCCTCTTTTTGTTGCCTTAAAATGGAAAACAGAATAAATCCAACAGTATATCTGTCTTTGGTAAGAGCCAGACGAGGGGCACAAACTATGGAGGGGGTTGTCACCATTGCTTTTCTGTATGATGTACTGGTGCGTGTGCAGTGTATCTTGAAGACTGGCAGTAACTTTCAGTGAACAGCATAGGCTTCAGGGTCAAACCACATACAGGTAACTGCCAAAATAAAAGAAACACTTGAGTAGATGGGTTATGATAGTGCTATTATGGTGTGGGGCGTTTTCCTGGCATGGCTTAGGTCCACTTAACCCATTAGAGGGCAAGGTAAACGCCAATAAATACAAAGCCATTTTGAGTGATCACCTTCATCATATGGTGAAGAATTTCCATCCTGATGAGTGTTATCTTCCAGGATGACCATGCCCCATCCACAGGGCACGACTGGTCACTGAATGGTTTGATGAGTGTGAAAACGATGTAAACCATCTGCCATGGCCGTCTTAGTCACCCGATCTCAACCCAATTAAACACTAATGGGAGATTCTGGAGCAGCACCTGAGACAGCATTTTCCATCATCATCAACAAAACATCATGGATTTTCTTGTCAAAGAATGGTGTTTCATCCCTCCAATAGAGTTCCAGACACTTGTAGAATCTATGCCAAGGCACAGTGAAGCTGTTCTGGCAGATCGTGGTGGCCCAATACCCTATTAAGACTCTTTATGTTGGTGTTTCCTTTATTTGGGCAGTTACCTGTACATCGCCTCCTGTGACAGCAACCTACGTTAACCTTGGTTGGCCACAGCACATTGTAGGACTGTGTAGTGGAAAGGCTTTAGATGACGTAAGCATTGGTTCCCCTGATTTAGTCCAGGGGTGTGCAGTCTTATCTGAGAAGGACTGGTGGGGGTGCAGGTTTTTGTTCTACCCAAGCACTGAAAATGCCCCATGCAACTAATCAACGAATGACATTCTTCAATCAAGGCCTGTAGTGCACACTGCTTCCCCACAAATATTCTGACCTGCCTTTTAGTTTCTGGCCTGCACTTAGTCACAGGTAATGGCCACCTTCTCAGGTTTCTTTTTCCAAGGTCCCTCCCAATGGAATATCTGAGATATTTCATCTTCCAGTGGCCAAGATCTATTTTCTATCTTACTTTGGTTGGCACAGCACCCCCTGTCTGTGTGCCCAGGACTTTCTTGAACCTTCATTTAGTCAGTTTCCCAGTCCTTGGTTCCAAAACCCGGGTCAGGACCCACTGGTATCGAATCGAATCTTATTCTGATTCCGTATAATGTCACTGATTGGGTTAATGGAATGCTGGCTCTTGGGTAGGAAGCACAGTAGCTAACTAGCTCCTTCCCCAACTCCCCTTGTTTAGGTGTTCACATATTCAGATAATACAGATATCAAGCTAATGAGGTTGAAAACAGATTAGGACTGCTAAGTATGTAACTTACTAGCCATTTTTATATTTTGAGATGGCAAGCAATCATTTATTAAATCAATTTAGCTTGCTGGTTGCTAGCTATCTAGCTAGCTAACTATATTGACAGTGGTTAGCTAGCCAATGAGATGGCACAGTTTGAAAAGGTTCAGCTCACTTGCTGATAGTTGGAAATCAATTTATCCAACTAGCTAGCTTGTAAGGTCAAGAAACTGTGCAAGCTAGCCAGTTCAGTGCATTTTCTATACGAGCAAATGTAACTGGCCAATCGGGTAGCTACTTCGCTTACTGGCTAATAAGGATGGAAAATAAGTTTAGCAGGCAACTTTTGCAGAATGAGATATCTAATTAGCTAGCTAGTCTGGTAGCTGACTAGTGACCTTGCTCAAACAGTTTGAGAACATTGATTTGTTATTAATTGACTCTTGATATGAGACAAAACTGTCTTGGACGTGCGTTCATTTCCCCCTGTTTGGCTATGAGACGCGGCGATGGAAAATTCTGAGCAGCAATGCGCTCAATGCTGTCACTTTTAGAGCTCGACCTTCCAAACAGGGTGCCCTCTTGCACTCAGATGCAAGAACTGCTTTAGCTTGGCTTGGGCCCAAGCCAGCTTTAGCTTGGCTTGGGCCCAACAGTGTGGGGAGTGTTTAGCGTAATGGAGAAGGTCACTGAGCCCAGTGCCTGATTACGGATGGACTGATTCCCTGAGCCAGGAGTGACCTCCCCCAGAAGACATCCTATTCATAGACATCCCCTGTGGACACACACACACACTCTGCTATCCCAGCCACTTGTTCAATGTGGATGGTGGAGGAGCCCTTGTCAACTCGCACGCACATTAGTGCAGCAACAAAACTCTCTCTTTAACAAAAAGCTTTAACGACAAGCACAAAGAACGGCCTGCGCTATAGGGGGTGAGTAGCAAGCGCTTTGGAGATTTAATCAGTTAGTCATCCGGAAACCTCCACATAGTCTACGGTCCCCTCCCCCCACTAGCCTGTATCCCACCTGTTAAGGGAGCACATGGGAATAGAGAGCACCCAAGAGAGAATTTTTTTTATGGCCTCGATGCCGCAAGACGGTTGAGATCCAGCTATTTATACCCAGAGCCGCCAACCTTTATGAACTCTAAAAAGAACATTGCTTGGGGACATGTGTACAAGGTGCAACCACATGGAGAGGTTGCTGAGATGCCTCATCGCATCCATTGGCTTCCCCCGTTGTTTTTTATCGAGACGAAGATTCATAAGAGGAGCAATGCAGACCCACCTGATCCTGTCACAGAGATGCAAAAAATGAATGCAGAAAGTTTTATTATTTTTATAACAGTTTAGGAGTTCATGAAAAAAAAACCAGGAGGCAGCAGTTCAGTACAGCTGGCCCACAGATTCAAGAGAGTGTTCAATCTGGGTTGTCAAGAGTCATTTACTTCCTGCATTCAAGAACCACTACCTGTTTAGCAAGGGCCTTGTGTGACATTGGAAAAAAAGTGGATTGTCATAAAACTAAAGCCGGTAAGGATAGCATAAAAGGGAAGGCTTAGGGTAGCAGTGCAGTATAGTGGTTAGGGAACTGGGCTTGTAATGCACAGGTTGCAGGTTTGATTCCCAGGTGGGGCACTGCCGTTGTACCCATTAGCAATGGTACTTAACCTGAATTGCTTCAGTCCATTTAATTTTCATCCATTCCCTTGATTGCAAAGGCTGGCACTAAAACTGCATATTTATATTCTCTGATACTGTATGTCCCTTACAAAACGTTTATTAATTCATGAGGCTGGACATTTCAATGATGTAGCTGCCCTCTAAAATTCAGCGAAACCCTACCACTGCTCTTCACAGGCAGTGTGAATTTTCAACTTGTGTGTTTATGTACGGTTAGACTTAATACAGTGATATGTTTGTTAATTTCATACCAAAAAGGGAGATCCATGTTTTCCATTCAGAGAGGAGAAATACAAGTTGTAACCACATCTGTGTTTGTCAGAATTCCCCATCTCTAATGTCAGAAAACTGAAGGATGTTTTTAAACCTGATTATGAGTATGCAAATGCAAGCGGTGTGGTTTGGGAGAGACCACAAGCGGTTTGGCAAGCCAGGAAAAAATTGTGTTTTTGAATTGTTCTGAACTTCAGTGAATAGTCACATCATACATTTGTTCTGTTACGATTGGTTCAAAACCTAATAACCCGAAGGAGAACAATCAAGAGGAAATCAGTTACGCTGAGATTCATAAGCCTGTCAGTAAGATGTCTGGTTTTAAACCAATCCTGTACATTTACCCCAAATGAGAATTATAGTTGAAAATAAATGTTGGAAAGAAGAATGAGAAAGAAGAATGTAAAGTGAAGTGTATAGGCCTTTACAGGTGGTAAATTAATAATAATAGAAATAAAAATAAGAATAAGCAAAATAAAAGAATAACAAAAGAGAACATATTGGCAACTGCCAAAATAAAGGAAATGCTTGAGTGAATGAAGGGTTCTGGCAGCTCTGTTATGGTGCGGGGTGCATTTCTTGGCATGGTTTATGTCCACTCAACCCCTAAGGTAAATGCCAATAAATACAAAGCCATTCTGAGTGATCACCTTCATCCTATGGTGAAGCATTTCTATCCTGATTGGAGTGATCTCTTCCAGGATGACAATGCCCACATCCACACGGAACAAGTGGTCACTAAATGGTTTGAGGAGCATGATAACCATACGTTATGGCCGTCTCAGTCACTAGATCTCAACATAATTGAACACTTATGGGAGATTCTGGAGCAGTGCCTGAGACAGTGTTTTCCATCACCATCAACAAAACACCAAATGATAGAATGTCTTGTGGAAGAGTGGTGTTGCACCCCTCCAATAGAGTTCCAGACACTTGTAGAATCAATGCTGAGGCGCATTGTAGGTGTCAATGTGAATTTACCCATTGGGAATTAATAATAAAATGTCAATATATACTGAAGCTGTTCTGGTGGCTCTTGGCCCAACATTCCATTTCAGACACTTTGTTTGTGTTTCCTTTATTTTGGCAGTTATCTGTACAATGTGTGGCTTTCAAATGCTTATCCATTGCCCTAATGAGAATTGTAATTTTAATAATCTTTTGCCTCCCTGCCACAACCTGGTTGGTTGTCTGTCGATCACAGCTCATTGAAGCTTCAGCAGTGATTTAGGTAATCTGCACCCTGCTTGCTATATGCTTGTGCATTCCATTGCTGTGTTTGCTGGGGCTGCCGAAACTTGTAAACCACTATAAAGTAAGCGACACACTCCGGGGGATAATTTGACTTTAATTTTCTGTCATCAAAGACACCTTTTTTTTCTATCAGAAAGTTTATGCAAGAGGTTTGGCAACCAATACGGTTAGAATGACCCCTCCAAAAATAACCTTGGTTTAATGTTTAACAAGGTGTATTCAAGTACTACACAAGTGCTTGTCTTCACCCCATAATAATTTTTCAGCATGTCATCTACAGTAGCTATGGTGATGAGGATTGGATGGTAATCAGGGAACACCTCTTGTGTCACTTTTTTTTTTAGTTGTTGTACGTAAAAAACTAAAATGCACAAAACCTGCCATTTTTGGTCATTGCTTGTAGTTGGTAACTGTCTGGATCATATTATACCAAAAAATTGAACAACATCGTATCAATCAGCAGCTATCTGTATATTGAACATACGTATGGGGAAATTAAAACTAGAAAGGCACTGTCCTGTTTTTCTACCTACTTTTTTCCTTTTTCTTTTGGTTGGTTCCATTAAAATTGGTTTGTTTGCTGAAGAGATTCGTGCTTGAAAGATGCATGATCAGATACTGCTATTTTAAACCCACACAGTACAACAAACACTTCTATGGTTTTTTTAAGGTACACAGAGAGTTGTTAATGCCTGGAACAGCTTGCCAGGTCGGGTACTAGAGGCAGAAACACTTGGGCTATTCAAGTCTAGGCTAGATGCAGTACTAGATACTCTTTAGATTAGGACATGACGAGCCTAGATGGGCTGAACGGCCCGTTCTCGTCATTATGTATTCTTATGTCCTTAAGGTTGAAAAAAAGTTTATCCTTTTTATTTCTGCTGCTATTGTGTATATACAGGTAACTGCCAATATAAAGGCAACACTTGAGTAAATGAGGGATCCTCTAAATGGCTGCAGTACTGCGAGTGTCCATCCGAGTACCACGACCAATACCACAATGGAGCCTTCCCCAATGGAGCCCCCCTCCTCTCCTATCTCTCCTAGCCAGGGTAATTTAAGTGTCCCCCCTGGGTTACGAAAGTGTTGCCTTTTATTTGACAGTTACCTGTATCTGGAATGTATTAGCATACCGCATACTTTTTTTCCAGCACAACCAAATAGAAAAACATCTTGATATTTGGATACTGTGGCACTCACTGTATTCCGTACTGCAGTCCCCAGCATCAGAGCACTAAAACAGGTTTAAGGCTAGTAGCCACCAAGACAACCTGTCCTCAATCAACCGGGGAAATTGCTGCACTTCTCATCAGACTTTGATTGGCATGGCAGTAACCAATTGTATTTCGGAAAAAAATAATAATACAAATAAATAAATAAAACGGAACATTGGAACTGATTGTGCAGAAAGTCAAGCTGGCACTTACTTATCAACAGCCCTAGTAAAAGGAATTTCCAGGATGAAACTCTGTACCGGAAACCATTCATTTACAATGAGACACAAACTTTCCTCCATCAAATTGAAGAAAACAATGATTAAAACATTGAATAAATATCTGTGGAGTGTTTCTTTTATTAAAGAATTGGGCGATCAACATAAAAAGTAAAACATTAAACTTAAACTGCAGGTCCCCACAAGTCGCTATGAAACATTGCACTCTCATGGCAGTTGTAGTTTGATATTAATTTAGCCGTTTTACTTTTACAGTGATCACCCAATTCCTTAATATAAGGGTTTGCTTATCTCCAAATAATTAAAAGAACAACCCCTAAGTATTTTGTTTGAATGGTTACTGTCTTCAATATGATGAAGGAGAGTTTGCATCCCACTGAAAATGAATGGCTTCGAAAAGGAGATCTGTCCCGGAAATTGCTTGAAGTTGCTTGACTCCAGTTTCCGGGTTCCCTGCGTATTTTATGCTTTTAGTTAGCTAACATTACAAATGACTGTTTTGACATTTAACTGTTAAGCCAGAACTATATTAGGGTGATTTCACAAGTTATCTCAAACTACTACAACTACCACTAATGTTACTACCAATAAAGGTTTGAAACTTGCCACTGGCAATGCAAAAAAGGCCCTTTTTGGAACTTCTGATTCTAGTTTGTATTGTTTTAAGCCTAGCATGGTACATTTTTATAATTGGGGTTTTGCATCGATGGTAACACTTATTGTTAGTTAGTAAGTTACATAATGTATTAATATAGTGTCATATTGCAAGCAGTATGAAAGTTCTGTAATGTTATTGATTAGCTGACAGCTCAGACTTACCTTTTAATGTTGTGTGGTAAACTTTACTGGTGCTAATCACGCAAGTGTTTTTGTGCCACTAACTATGCCAATTGTGAAACCGAAAGCTGTATTGCATTGCTTTAGCGTAAAATGCACTCTGATGTGTTACAGTTGACCTGTATAACCGTTGTTTTTGCAATTTACAATTGTAAATTGCCATTTTGTTTTGTGTGATTTTGTTGTGAAATGTATCCCAGTAAGTGCATGGACTGTGTTCTTACATATGTATTTGGAAAAACATCATTGTTTTGGCAGCCAAGAGGCTGTTCCTGCTGAGACACTGGGCACTGGTGTAGTGACCCCTCAAGCTAACACAAAATGTTGTTGCAACCTTTAGAATTGTGGTACGGTTGTGATGAATAAAAATGACGTGGAAATTTGAGTTGGGCGGTTCACACCATCAAACCATCCTTGAAAAATATCTTGAGTATGACAGTACACAATTTTTATAATAGAAATGAATGAATAAATTAATGATCAGCAGCTGGTCTGTGTGAACACTTTGTATAAAGTACCATTTTTTAAATATCATCTGCAAATGTAACTATTTTGCTAATAACATCCCTATTACGATCATTTATGCAAATAAGGAAAAGCAGAGGTTCGAACACCAATCGTTGCAGGACTCCCACAGTACCTTGCTAAAACATGAAAGTTGCTCTTTGCATTCTGCCTTGGAGCCCATTTCTGGTTTAATTTAATCACAAGTGGGAATTTGTCTAATGCTTTTTGGAAGTCCAAATATATAATATCATGAACCTGGTTCAAGTCAAAATACTTTGTATCTTCCTGAAAGAAGTTCAGGAGGTTAGTTTGTTAGGCATGACCAGCCCTGAAAAAAACATGTTGGCTATCCCTTAATATAATGTTATTTTCAAGGAATAATTTCAACTTGTCCCTAATGATAGATTCCATATACCATATATACAACGGCCTGCCCCAGCAGCTTGGTGGTGGCTAATATTGAGTTAGAGAGTACATTTCAGCCTCTGGAGAAGAAAGGCCTGGATTCAATCAACATTTGTCTTTAACGTTGACTGATGATTCAATGCGTGTGCTTTGTGAGTTCAGCAATCAAAAAACACACACAAACACCCACATGCACACACACACACACACACACACTTTCACAAACACACCCACATGCACACAACACACACACTTTCACAAACACACCCACATGCACACACACACACACACACACACACACTCACTTACACATCTCATCCCTGCACATTGACAGAGGTCCCTGCTGCAGGCTTTTAATGGGACACAATGTGGTTTTCACTTTAATGGGTTGTTTCCCATAATTTATCATGTATAGAAATGTATCTTTACTGTGTATTCATTATACACTCACTCTTGTTGACATGCATACATGCATACATCCTTTACACTCCATAACACTGGACAGCTGTTATAATTCCCCTTTGATAAGGCATTAGTGGTGTATTATATCTTCTGTAAATATAGATACAAAAACAAATGCCTTTACAAAAAGATTACGTATAAATGGGAAAAATCCTACTGAAATTGGCCTACTTTTGTACAGTACTGTTGTTTAGGACATATATAATGCTGTCAAAGCTGGTGAACACTCCACAGATTTCAGATGTAAGCATCAAGTACTTGCATTAACTCATTTGATTTAATCACTGCAGAGCTTGACACAGAAATGTCACGAGAGAATCATGCTTGTTGGTGCGTTTTTTTACTTCTTGTGTTTTGCCATTAGTCCTCATTGCCATTATTACTATTGTACTTTTGTGGCCTTACAGACTAAAGATGCCAGACCCAGCTCTCCTCCAAAGTTCGACACAGATCTTCAAATAGTAGAAAGTGTACCACTTTATGCTCCTGCATCCCCCAATGAAAAACCCTCTTCGACCATGGAATGGGAGGAGGTTGCCATGAAACTAACTATCCAGCCCATAACAACTGAGCCCCAGCCTGAACCCCAATGGAAACCCGATTTTACGGAAGACAACTGCATCACCAAAGAAGGCGACAATCACTCTGTGCCCGGTGCACAAAGCTGTAGCCATGACACCAAGTCCGCGCTCGTACTCTGCCTGGAAGGCAGCGAGACATCGAATGCTGTCCTCTCAGAATCAAATGGTTTATGCCAAACTGCCACGACTGACCCACAGCCAGAAATCCTGGACCACATGCCCTTGCATGAAGGTCACCTCAAGGACACAGGGGCCCTCGAGAGTTGTCAGAGCTTGGTGAGTGAAAGGCAGGTTCCAGACAAACAGGTGAAAGCTTACCTTGGTCCACCTGTGGAGGCGAGGGAGTTGACACCAGTGGATGACTCTTATGAAGACAGTCTCCCAGGAACCGGGGGGCCTGGCCAACTGCCTGTACTCACCCACCACTCCGTAAAAGCCAGGGAGGACCGGCTATTCCCAAGCCTAAGGGCCCAACATCTCGGTGTACCTTCCCCGGACCCTGTCCTCCACTCCTTACCTCACCGACACCTCAAACATAAACTGGACACTGAGTTTGACGAATCGGCCGCCAGTGTCTCAAGAGACTGGAATCCGACCGAATCTCTCGCTGGGCCTCCAGTGGTTTCTGCGGGGAAACTTTTCGGTGAAGAGAACTGTACGTCACCAGGCATCGTGGCCTCAATGGCGGCAGACAAAAAGGTTTTGGTGGAACATGCTGAAGAGTTTTCCTGCTGTAGTGTTGCTACAAGAGACAGTACCCCTCAGAGTCCAGAGAGCCAGAAGCACCAGGAGGTGGTACAGCAACAGAAATGGGCTATAGACCTCCCCATGACAAAAAGTGACCAGTCTGCAGCCAGTCTGCACCAAGCCATCAGTGTATCCTTAGCCTTCCTCACTTTTGCTTTTTGCCTTGTGTCAGCTTTTCAACACCCCCACATCTTGCCCATAGTGTTGCTATATCTCGTCTCCCTCACCTTCTGATTATTTTGAATCCTCCACCAAAGTGCCAGTGCAAGTATTTAATGTGTATACTATATATCACAAAGTGTTTACAAATGTCTTAGTAGTACAGGCATGGTTTTACACTTGTTTATATAATATTGGAATGGTTGTGAGGTCACTTGTTTATAGAAGAATGGTTGTGAGGTCATGTCATTCCTCAAATCTCCTTTATCTTTCATATTTTATTCCCAAATTGATGAAACTGTGGCCTGGATTCAATTAAACTTTGTCCTTTAATTTACAAATAAAAGCCAGTGCCCCCACAAACACAGTTTGGCGAGTTCATTTTAGCAATGGCTGAACGCACCAAACTGTTTATGAAGGGAAAGAAAAATCACTTGCATTTCATTGTGAGTCAAACAAAGTTCTGGACAGATGTTGGTTGCATCCAGGCCAGTGTAGATCTGAGGTCTTGAAATGTAAAGTTCTGGTCACACTTGGAACTAGCGATACAAACAACAATGAAAACGTTCTTCCTGTTGAGGTGAATGAAGGTTTTCATGCCAGTCAGAAATATAAAAATGACCTTGACAGATAACAGTAGCTATTGCTGGCCCTGCTTTCTCAACCAGTTTTGAAAAGGTTGCTTCAGTGATATATCCTGCTTACATACAGTAAAATGATCTAATCTGTTTGCTTCACTAAATAGTAGACACAGTACAGAACTTCAAAAATATGCTGAGAAAATCCCAATATGCAATACACGTACAAAAAAAGACAACCTCCTATTGTAAATATAATAATTGAAACTGAAACTGGACAGATTTTGTTTAAATAACTATATTAGAACAGACACACCTTCAGCAGCACCTTTTAGTTTTTTTGATTTGCAACAAATTAAACGTAGATACAGATAACTGCCAAAATAAAGGAAACATCAACATAAAGTGCCTTAACAGGGTGTTGGGCCACCAGGAGCTGAGCTGCCAGAACAGCTTCAATGTGCCTTGGTATATATTCAACAAGTGTCTGGAAATCTATTGGAGGGATGCAACTGCATTCTTCCATGAGAAATTTCATCATTTGGTGTTTTGTTGATGGTGGTGGAAAACGCTCTCAGGCACCACTCCAGAATCTGCCATAAGTGTTCAATTGGATTGAGATCTGGTGACTGAGATGCCCATGGCATATGGTTTACATCGTTTTCATGCTCATCAAACCAGTCAATGGCCACTTGTGCCCTGTGGATGGGGGCATTGTAAATCCTGGAAGTGACCACTCCCATCAGGATAGGAATAAGATCACTATAAGTTGAAGGTGATCATGCAGAATATATTTATAGGTGTTTACCTTGCCCTCTAAGCGGTTGAGTGGACCTAAACCATGTCAGTAAAATGCACCCCACACCATAACAGCCGCTAACATCCCTCGTTTACTGAAATGTTTCCTTTATTTTTGCAGTTACCTGTGTGTCAATTAAAGCATACAAATAACAGCTCAAATAAACCTATTTATTTGAGAGCTCAGCTCAAGCTAAAAAACAGCATGCTAGTTTGGCTACTGGCAGTAGTTACGGTGCCACACTGTGAAAACTTCCAGTGGAAAGTTGCTTGTGAATATTGTTGCTGTATGGTTATGCACACATCCATATGACCTGGTTTCAATCAACATTTGTCCTTAACTTTGACTCTGGCAATAAGTGTCAGTGCTCATTTTTGACATTTAAAAAAAAGGAAAATAACACTTGGCATGTATTTGCTAATAAAGTTAAGGACAACTGTGGACTAAACCCAGGCATATGTGCCACTAATGCTTTCCCATGCACCGACTCAACGTTCTCACCTAATTCATATTAGAAAGGGGTTTTGTAGGCCAATGCTACATTAACTACTTTAACATTGGCCAATGCAATCCAGGCCAATGTTAAAGTTTCACATGGCCTGGATTCAATGAACATAATCTTTCATTAATTTTAGAAATTGCAAGACTGTTTGTACAAATCTTTCTTTTGAAGATTCAATAAAAAGCACTCTTCTCTTTGAGGGCAAATTTGTACTCACAGAGTGATTGGCACCATGGTTAGGTCTGATTGGTCAGGCAGTCATAAAAATACCTGCCTTTTCGTGCTAAATAGTACAACATTAGGATGACATCACGCCATGGGAAAATGTATTGTTGTTTAAAAATGATCAACCATCCTGGTAATGTATGAATGACATAGATAAATAAAATAATGAAAATAAACATTATTTTGAAGAACAAAATATATACGGCAAAAAACGAATGTAATAGATCTCTATGATTTATACAATAAATGTTAATTATATGCAATACTTTGCTTGTACTGTAATTATACTAGGCTCGTGCACCAGGCTTTTTTTTATATGCTGGCGGATATAAGGCCTGGCCATAAAAGCACTGTGATGAGTCTGCCAACATTGCAGTGTGTGGAGCCCTGTCGATTCCCCTGGAAATTATTAAATATAGCTCATGATCAAGTAAACATGGATGAACTTACTTTAGAAATCTTGAAATCCTGTTGGTTTGATTGAATCGCATTGAATAGCATGTGCCCTTAAAGAGGCTATGTGTTTCATTGAATCCTGGCTAAAGTTAAAGACAAATGTTGATTGAATCCATGCCATTAACTCCACACTCTTCCCCTATTCATATAACAAAGATGTCTTGGCACTTCCTACTCCCGTCCTTATTCAGCTGTCAATCGCCCCCCTAGGCTGGTTGTGGGTGGTCCTCCCATGTCTGCATTATCCAATCAAACTGCAAAAGTCAATTGGAGGCAGGATCCCACAAGTGGAGTTCTATAAACTATAAACCTCATTGGGTGGAGGGGGGGCAGGCAGTCAAGAGTAAGTTGTATGTTGTCGAACTGGGAGGGTGAGGCTGGGACAGTGGTCAGAAAGAGTGGGAATAACGGATCTCAGGGAGAATAAACAGACTAATATTCAGTGTTCAGTGAGTTTGAGACACCTTATACCTTATTTTTTCAAGAAACAAATGTAAAGTCTCCACCCTTTAACATCAGTGAAGTTTTCTCGATGCATTGACTTTGTATAACAAAGCTTTGTAATGCGAGCATGGTTTGGGTGTGTTCTGGTGGAAAAGCATGTTTTATTTCAAATTTCATTAAAAAAAAAAAATATATTGCTTCATCCAATGTCGATAAATATTTTTCTGTCTATATGACGAGTATGCACAGAAATTTGCTGTACAACTATTGTGAAAATGGTGAAGTTTCCATTTGTGTTGAGGTGGTTTTATGATCGCACATATGTGCGCATGATTTTGCAGTGTGTGTGAGACAAAAGAAACCCCATCAAACCCTAAAGCTGTGTTTTTGTGTTTTTCATTTCTTAATGGCTCAGTCAGCCATTCATCAGTTTCTCTGTATTTGATGCAGTACATTACTGTAGTTTGTCACAGTAAAGCATTCTATGGGCTCAATTTCCATTGTCAAGATGCAATGTCAAAATGCTAGTGTTAATTCAGAACAGTGGTGCATTAAGGCGTGTACAAATCCATTCTGGTAATTTTGTGACAAGAGACTAATGCACCTGCAGCCCAGTTATTAAAGAGGTTGGTTTAAGAAGAATAAAATACCTGTGGTTGTCGTGAGGGTTTAGTTTCATTATGGCCAATCTGACCAGTCGCTTCTTTACCCTTTAATACCAGTGTGTGAACTGGCAATTTCTTCATGTCTGATGGAGAGCAAGCACCAAGTTATGAGAGGCTCTGTCAGGAGTACTCCTGTTAGTGCATTTATGGCACGTGAAACGAACCTCCTTATTACATTTTGAGTTTACCAGGCTATGTGGCATAATACATCTTCACTCCTTCAGCTGTGTTGAACTTGTGAGGTCCCTCTTTTCCCGTGCGCTCTGTACCTCTCCAACATTTTCCTCAATCGGCAAATGCAGTTCTGTTCCATTATTTTTTTTTTACATTACTTTGCAATCATTTAGCAGACGCTTTTATCCAGACTTACAGAAAGTGCATTCAGCTTAAGTAGATAAAGAACAACCACATGTCGCTACAACTTCAAGGACGTAATTACTCAGTAAGCAGCCATAAACAACACTAGTGCTAAGGCAAGTAGTAGGTTTTTATTTTTATTATTATTATTAGGGATGGGTGGGTTAAGGTCCAAGGTGCAGTCTAAAGAGGTGTGTTTGCACACCAACTCGCAGCTTGCGGTGGAAGATGGGCAGCGATTTGGCTGTCCAGACATCTGTGGGGAGTTCATTCCACCATTGTGGTGACATGACAGAGAAGAGTCGTGACTGGGATGAGCGGCCATTGGTCACTCAGAGGGAAGAAGTGGACAATTGCCTACAGGCAGCAGTTCCAGTGATGGTATATATGCTCAGGGTACTGCTGCATGATACGCCATCCAATTATGTACTCCCATTTTATTGTAGCGAAAGTTTAATATTTAACATAATAAAAACCAGTGCACATACATATATGTATTTAATAAACACGTATTTGATCGGTGTAGAGACGGCCTCTCTCTCTCTAAAGTGCATTGAACCACTCCTTAAGTGCAATACTTAAATTCTTGAACGCCCCCTTCAAAGGAGAAATAAATGAAAGACTTTGAAAGGGTTACCTGAATGCTTACCACTTATTGTGGCAAATATTTTTATTTACCTTTCTTTAACCCAGGGAATCAAATGTTGCATTAAATTAACCTTTAACCATTTAGGGAAAACTGTAAACAGTTACTATATTTGTATTGTTTAAACATTTAAACAGTTAACGACTTAAACCGTACCAGGAAAATGCACCACCAAACTATAACAGAGCCACCAGAACCCTTAATTTACTCAAGTGTTTCCTTTATTTTGGCAGTTACCTGTACATACTTTGTCAGTCAAACCATTTGTCAGTCCACTAGCATGCCAGACTGGCATCCTCTGACAATAGCACATAGTTATCATCCATTCTGGCATCCTCTGCCTTTTTTTGGGACTTCCCCTAGTGAAGTAAGTTCTCGTTTTGCTAGCCCTGAGTCCCATTGCTTCTCTGGGCTCACCTTGTACTCATCTAACACCTGGGCGTAACTTATGTGCAGTGACTCAATGATGCTCCTGGTGGATTCTTTGCTGACTACATTACATTACAGGCATTTAGCAGATGCTCTTACCCAGCATGACTTGCACAGTTTACATACAATCCATTTATACATCTGGATATTTACTGAAGCAATTCAGTTTCAGTACCTTGCACAAGGATACAACGGTAGTGCCCCACCTGCTATTATACTCATTAACTATTATATATCCACACTGACTCCATTCTGTGCACTCTGGGGCAACTGAGGAATACACCGGTAAGTATAAATAAATCAGATCTGTCAATATCAATCATAGGATATATTCTCGCCGACACTATCAGTACTACTAAACACTATATCAGTTGCCTTTAAAAAAATGTTTTTAAGATTTTGTTTCAGGTTTCCTCCCAATTCAGTAGCCAATTACACCCTTTTTTCATGTCAATCTCCTCCTCCTATTGTAAGTTCGCTGCCGTAGCCCTGAGACCGAGAGTGACAAAGGCGAAGTACCGCCTCCTCCGAGCCTGCACTCGCCTGTAACTCTGGTACATAAAGCCACTCCAATACGCAGCGAACGCTGATTTACACACGAAGACCACACTTTATTTCATTTTGACGCACTGCCATCTACCGATCATTGTAGGTATTGTTGTGAGTAATGTACATCAAAATAGCATATGACGGATGCCAGAGAAATAGCTTTTTTTAAAAATCCGATAAATTCACCTAATGCAAAAAACCGATTTTGTTGGTCGATTGGCAGCCCTAATATTCCATCTAATATGCCAACGTATTCATATTGAAAATTATATTTTGGATTGTATAGTAACGTCTGTGTTGTTGGTTAAACATTAACATGAAACCTACAAAAAGACGATAGAGATTACCTAACGCACACAAGCATAACATATTTGGACATAGGGAGTGTTGACTGAAAATTGTTTATTTTTAGTTGGGGGGGTCCCTTAAACACAACGTCCCAAAGCATGCCCACGCACTCCGGACATACACTCTACAGTATGTCGAATTTGTCTAGTTTGAGATTAGAAATTGAGTATGACTGCCAAAAAAGTACTGCTTTCCTGATTCAATTTGAGGGACTGACGTCGCAGCACATGCACGTCGCTTCTTCAACACCAGTAAGGCAAGCCGCGCTCTCACTGTAGGCCCTGAATTGAATGGAAAATATCCCAAGCGTCCGAGGTCGCGCATAGCGGTGAAGTCACGGTGTCAGGCTACAGACCAGGGAACAGTCATCGTAGGTCGAGGCAAACGATTCACTCCCGGTAAACTCCGGCTCATACGCCGCAACTCGACCAGGGAAACAACTGTTCATATCATTTTGTAAAAATCTTGTTAGATAAGTAAAATGGCTGCTTGTTTATATGGTTCAAATGCATTAAATACAATCTCGGTGCACAGCACTTGGTTCTATTAATGGCAGCAGATTTTGTCGTAAAAGTACTTCCAACGCAACTTTACCCATTGGGACCACATATAATGAAAAATGTACCCATTCATTACCGTAAATCGCTTTGGATAAAATCGTCTACTAAATGGCATATATAATGTTAACTTATCCGCGACTATGCGTATCGCTTTACATACGACACGCGATGCTTCTTAAGGCCACAAACCGTTACATTGGCCAACGTTCTGATACATGACATGCTCATTCGTGTATTTATTGTTTACAGGGACACGCCGCATGTTTAAATGTAGCCTATAGTGTGTGATGTGCCTCGTTTGAACACAATTTAGAACTTACAGTAAGATACAAAATTAAATTAGTGAAATGACTCCTTCTCGTGAAAAGGAGTGAGTCTCAAACAAAGGCGTAAAATTACAGTTATGGCGTATAATCAAACGCATACACAAGAGTCAGTAACAATAGTAACTGCGTTTTATATATTATATATATAGGCCCATACATCCAGCCACGATAAGCTACTCTATCACGCAGCTTGCACTTTCACCTTCTCATTACCGTGAGTAGAGTCAGGTGAGACCATCTGTTTCCCATGTAATCCAGGGGTTTGGACAGCTGTTCGCTTAAATTTGGGCACCGTCTTGTCAGTCCAAAACAAAACGTTTTACTTATTTAGCAATGTAGACAGGAGATTAAACACCCCCAGGCTTGGCGCCTGGCAGGCAGATTGCAATGTAGCCTACTGTTACAGAGCGACAGGAAATATCAAATGTTTTCTGCCGAGATGGCAAAGGCAAAAAAATTAATTATGAGGGCGCCCCCAAGTAGGCTAAAGCCCATTTCAAGTTATTATTATGCGCAAGTCCTTTGGTGTTGCACAGAGTAGGCTATAACACCTTTCATTCGCAAAACTTTAAATGGAAGGCACCTTGCAGAAGCAATTTTGCGCTGAGCGAACCATAGTGACCAGCGCAGCTCAGTGCTTGGGTTGGCGCCCTGGCCCCCATAATTAAAACTGTTTGAACTTTGGAACTCTGGATATATACCGGCTCAACCGGGATTGTAGTGGGCGTTCCTCTCTTGAGATGTGAAATCGATTAAAGATGGAGGAGAGACTTGTCTTGTGTGTGTATGAGTTCTCCAAACTGTACAATACAAATCTAAAAACCTACTGAGACCCAGGGAGGAAGGCGACAAGGTTGTAGCAAAATAAAGTTGGAATTATATTAGTCAAATATGAGCACAACCGGCTAGCTATCTTGACATATGCGGCGATTACACATATACGCTACCGGTCAAAAGTTTTAGAGCACCCCCATTTTTCCAGTTTTTACTGAAATTGAAACAGTTCAAGTCCAGTGAATAACCTGAAATGGTACAAAGGTAAGCGATAAACTGTCAGAGGTAAAATAAAAATTAAAAAAAGTTTAGGTTACCAAAAACTGAAAAGTAATGTAAATTTCAGAGTTATAAAAAAAGGCCCTTTTCAGGGAACAAGTAATGGGTTACCCAGACCATCACGCTTCCTCCTCCATGTTTGACAGTTGGTGTCACACACTGATAAACCGTCCTTTCGCCTACTCAACGGCCTACAAAAACCTTTCAAAATTTCAAGATTTCAGACTTTGATTCATCGGCCCATAAGACCTTCTTTCAGTCTACAGTAGTCCACTGGCAGTGTTTCATGGCCCAGGCAAGCCTCTTTTTCTTATTTTGCCATCTTAGCAATGGCTTTCTTACTGCCACTCGACCTGTCAAACCTGCAGCTCAATGTCTTCTCTTCACAGTTGAAACTGAGACTTCCTTACTTCGACCAGTGTTAAGTTGTGCTTGAAGCTGTTGTCCTGTGAGCCGCCTATCATGCAAGCTGTTGACTCTCAGAAACTTGTCTTCTGATTTTGTTGTGGCTTTGCGTCTACCAGACCTCTTCCTGTCAGAGTTTCCTCCAGTTTCCAAGTGCATTTTGATGGTGTAGGAAACTACTCACTGCCAAAAAATTTACATTATTTTTCAGTTTTTGGTAACCTAAACTTTTTTAAAACCTCTGGCAGTTTTACGCTTACCTTTGTACCATTTCAGGTTATTCACTTGACTTGAACTGCTTAAATGTCAGTAAAAACTGGAAAATGGGGGTGTTCTAAAACTTTTGACCGGTAGTGTAGCTGCAAGCAAGAATAAGTGGCACCCACGCAGACTGGACGCCAAGAGTCATGACTACTTCACAAAGCCCATTACTCTGTGCTGCTCTAATTCCAGCAGGGGGTGACAAAGAACCCATGCTACAAAAACACTTCCTGTGCTTCAAACTGCCAAGATACAGTATATGGGTGGCTTTGTCAAACAGGATAACTGATAGGCCTGATCTCTGAAACTGATCTAGTTTCTAGGTTGCTGTTTCCATTTTATGACGGTGAAGCGTAGCCTCAATTCCACTTGCGATTACAGATTACCCTGCTCACCAGCTAACTCTAGAAAATGTTTACAGAAGTCAGGATTCTTTAATGGAAAATATTGCTTTTGTTTACATATTTTCAAAACTTAGATGGCTCCTGGAATAGTCTTGCTTCGCCAAATACTCTGTGACGTTAATACACCTAAACTCTGTGTGTCCTTGTAGCGGAGTTGGTTCTGCCTGCAGCAAGTTTTGAACCTAAGATCCCAACGCCACAAGAGACACGATTAGCTCCCTGAGCTAAAGACCTGAGTCCCCAGCCAAGGGAACTAATCGTACTCTTATCGACGTCACTTTCTGCAGTGGATGCTCACGTGCTTCACTCACATCTTCTGAGCTCTGCTACACTCTCCCCCTCGAAATTCCTGCAGCAGCAACCATAGCCTGACTGATAGATATCAGTCATATGATCAGAGTCACGGCACCAATGTAACAGAGTTGCTTCTGCCTGCAGTGAGGTTTGAACCGAGGATCCCTACGCCACGACAGACACGATTAGCCCGCCAAGCTAAAGACTTGAATCTTCAGCCAAAGGAACTAATCATACTCTTATCAGCGTCACTTTCTGCAGCGGATGCTCATGTGCTTAACTCACGTCTTCCGAGCTCTGCAACAACTTCACTCTTCTGACTAGCAAAGCAAACCTTCATGGTTTCATAATCAAAGATGAACTCTTCATAGAATAATTTATATCCCTTGTCCAGCTTGGATCTTTTCAGTTTTTGAATGTTGTTCGACATTTACAACAACCGAGCTGTGAGAGAAAATACACCGGGAAAACAGAAACTGAAGTCAAGCAGCTACATGCATTTACTACCTTACATAGATCACTTACGAAAAATTTTGCTAGCTGGTCAACAGTAAGCAAAACAGAAAGCTACCTAGCTAGTATCCTAACATTAGCTACAGATTAGTGACCTTTTGGTTTTTGAATGTTGTTTGACATTTAGAACATCCGTTATACTCTCTATAATCTCTTGGAGCTTGAAAGTTAGCCACAGTAGCTAACTAATGTTAAATAATTGCATTTATTTGTCAATCTGCTAACTTGCTTCATCTAGCTTAGGTAATGTTAGCTAGCTGACGTTTGCAGTTCAGATCAAACATGAGATGTTAGCTCGCTAGCTAGTTAGCACGCCGTTTTAGAAGAAAGTCGTATATCCAACATATCAAATAATAAGCTGCAGTTGTGTTCTAGCTAAAGTTAGCTACTAGTTAACGTTATCTAGCAAATCATTTGTCTCATCTCGGCAGTAAACCTAGGATTAACCTGTCAGTTAAAAAATAAATTAATAATAATAGTAACAATAATAATAAATAAATAAAGAACAATATCAACATCAGCTGATAGTTATCATCATCATCATCATCACCACCATCGTCACCATCATCATCAAACTCCATCAACATCAACAATGCTCTTTGAAATACCTGACTGCTGCCGGTACAAAAGATTTCCTATCGGAAGGATATTTTGGCATAACTAGCCTGTTACTAAACATGCATGTCCTCAGGGCAATGCCTGTCAATCATAGTATTACACACCCACAGCCATGTTCATTGTGCAATAATTTATTCATACTTTCTTATATTTAGTATATTTAGTATATTTATTTACCTATATTTAGCATATGCACTTTAGTCACCAGTCACTTTACTGCTGTGCATGACAGCACCACTGTTTACTGTAGGACCTACTTTTAAAAAACCTACTCTTGTTGTTGATTGCCATTGCTGTTGTTGATTGTTGATTGTTGAATGTAAGTACAGTGTGAATTACTGTGAACCGGAGTCAAATTCCTTACATGTGTAAAAGCATGTTTGGCCAATAAAACCAGATTCTGATTCTGATTCTGATTCTAAAGGTGCTCCTTATGTCATTAAAAACACTGCAGAGAGGATGATCCTCACTTTGCAGGACACACTTTAGCTTCCTTCTTGCTTTCTGCTCTGTGATCATTTCCAGCGAGTCTGGGGTCAGTCCAATAATGTAGGGTGTTATCCCACTAGAAGTTAGAATTCTAATATAGATGACGGCACAATGCAAGGCTTGTTAATTCCCAACATGGTAGCAGCCAAAAATACAAGTATTCTTATAATATTAGGTTTCGTATATCAGTCTCATAAAAATATACTTAACTATCAAATTGGAATCCCAATTAGTAATTAAATTAATAATTACTATTAAATTACAATATTAATAGTAAATTCATCTTAATCAGATCACAACATTATATTTTTAGTTAATACCAAATTTATAATATTGATGATCTAACCAAGGGGTTGAAGGCATCAAGGAGTTCTTTATTAGAAGAGGTTGGCTCAATTAAATACAAGTGCAACATTAAGACAGACAACTGTGTAGAAAAATAATATGACATCTTATTGAACATAACGTATGAAAATAGCAAAGCACAATTCAATACATTAATGAACAACAACTGTATGTGTGAATGCGTGTATGTATCTGTCTGTGTGTGTATGTGTGTGTGGCACGTCTGTGCGCAAGGTTGATGAGGTACGTGACCGTCCCTGCATACGTGTGTGTGTTCTCTAGCATGTGCGTGGGTCGCACGCATGTGCGTACACGCTTTAAGCACGTGGGCATCGAGAACAAAGAAACAAGATAGAGAAACAAGATGGAGAGAAGTTTGAACCTAGCTTTGTTTGTAACCTAATCATGGGATTCCCTGGTACGTTGTAGAACTGTGTGTCAGGAAGTTGGATGCATGGTGGAGGAACGTTAAGCACTCAAAATTATATTAATTGAAATGGCATTTCAAACGAATAATTTTATGTGGAATGTGCAGTCCCTGCACTGCCTTCCTTATCAGCTTATTAACCCTACTCCTGTCCTCGACTGTTAAGCTGCTCCCCCAACAGACAACAGCATAAAACAGAACACTAGCTGAAATACTTTGATAAAACATGTCAAATGATCTGAGCTTCCTGAGGAACCTGGATGGGACCCTCTTAAAGATGGCACTGGTGTTCTCGTTCCAGTTCAACTTGTTATCCACATGAACACCCAGGTATTTGTATGAGGGGACAATCTCAACTGCCTTTCCTTTAACCAGGACGGGTCACCACAGCCTTCTTTCTTCTAAAATCTATAATAAGCTCCTTAGTCTTTCCTACATTTAGGATGAGCTGGCTTTCCTCACACCACTTGACTGCTGCCACCTCCTGTTGGTAGGCTATGTCATTGCCTTTTAAAATGTGACCTACTAGAATCATCAGATAATTTTTGTAGGTGGCAGGATTCTTGGCTATGCCTACAGTCAGATGTATACAGAGTAAATAAAAACGAGGACAAAACTGTGCTCTGGTGCGCACCTCTATTGATGGTATCAGACATATTGCCATGAAGCCTCATATACTGAGGTCTGCAGGTGAGGTAGTCCATGACCCATACCACAGTGGAGCTATTCAGGTTAAAATTAAGAAGGTTGTTGGCTAAAATATGAGGTTGTATTGTATTAAAAGCACAGGAGAAATCAAAAAACATAATTCTCACAGACGCATCAGCTGTAGATTCTATGAAGCATACAGAGCAAGGTATCATCCACTCCTACTCCTTTCCTATAAAGAAATTGGAGTGGGTCTTGGTAAGCATTGACCTGCTTTCTAAGCATTTCATAACTTGTGAGGTGAGAGCAATAGGCCTGAGGTCTTTAAGTTCCCGGGCATTTGCCTTTTTGGGCACAGGCACTATGCATGATGTTTTCCACCTCACAGGGATCTTGGAGTGAGTGAGGGACAGAGACAATATGTATTGAAGCACATCACATAGTTGGTCTGCACACACCTTGAGGGCATGAAGGCGTTCAACCACAGCTGGAGGCTGGAGTTTGTAGAGCTCCCCCAGGTTGTAGGTGTAGATCACTGGTGGGGTGATTTCCTCCCCATGCTCTCGCACAGTTGGCCAAACAATTCCCAAAAGCAGGTAGAAAACAAGTCCAAGCGCTAATTCCTTCAACCCCATCATCTTTGCACATTTAGCTCTTTAGCTCATGCAACCTTGAACTAATAAAAACAATCAAATCGCACCAAACAGGTGACGGAGTCGTCGTTGCACAGTTAGCTCTTTAGCTCATGTGATCCGATTACATAAACGAGATTCGCCAACTGAGCTAATGTTATCTAGCGAAGATTTTGTCTCTTCTCGCATGTTTCAACTGAACTTGGCTAACTTTAGCTAGCTAGCTGATGTTTGCAGTTCAGATCAAACATTATATTTTAGCTAGCTAGCTAGTTAGCATGACGTTTTAGAAGAAAGTCTGTATATTAGGGTGACCAGACGTCCCCTTTTTATGGGGACAGTCCCCGGATTGGGTGTCTCGCCCCCGGCTGGCACCATCCCCGAAAATGTCCCCGTTTTTAAAAAAAGTAATGTATTGAAAAATGTATTGTTGTAGCCGAGCCATGCGTCAATAGCCGAATCATTTCGACTGGCCTGTCACAAAAGATAAACAATAAAGATAGCTTGTGACCGTGACGTTAATGCTGTGATCTGTGTTATAACCAATCAAGTGCCCTGGATGATGCTATTTCCATGGTTACATGACTCAAATTCCTGAATAAAATTTATAAACATAAAATTGGCAGCTAGCCAACAAATTAGCATAGTCTATGCTTGTGGCTTATTCCAAGAAAAGAAAATGCATAGTTGTGCATGAAATTAATGAAAATGTCCCCGGATTTGCTCCAAGAAATCTGGTAACCTTACTGTATATTCAACATGTCAGATAATAAGCTGCGGTTTTGTTCTATCTAAAGTTAGCTACTAGTTAACCTTATCTAGCAAAGAATTAGTCTCTTCTTGCATGTTTCAACTGAACTAGGATAACGTTAGCTAGCTAGCTAACTGCTTGACATTGAGGATTGTGAAGTTGGAGAAAACCCCTTGTGGTGTGAGATTGATACTATAGGGCACTTTGTTAGGAAATAAAGGAGATCATCATCATCATCATCAGAGCAGCAGGGGCAGTGAGCAATATCACCAGAACAGCAGAGGAGGTCAGATCCCCCCCTAATATGTCAATATGTTATTGAATGAAGATGATAGGATTGTCTTAAATTATATGATGTCAGGCATTTAATATGAGGATAATCTCTATTACAAAGAAACATTAATACAATGAAAGGTAACAAAAACTTAGTGGTTTTTAAAACAAGTCATTATTTTGTGTGGCCTCCCTTAGAATGCAAAACTGAAGAAATTTGCTTTGGTAGACTCATGTAATTTATTCAAATAGTTCTGTTGTAAATTCTTCCAAGCTTCTTGCAGGATTTGCCATAACTCTTCTTTTGATTTTGGCTGCTTTTTGTTCTTTTCCCTTTCCAAGTGATACCACACAGCTTCAATTATGTTGAGGTCAGGGCTCTGAGGTGGCCAATCTAATACTGTGAGTGTTCCATCTCCACACCTCCGCTCCAAGTAGGTCTTAATCGTGTTTGCAGTGTCTGGGGTCGTCATCGTGCTGAAAGATAACCTTTCCAATCAGTTGTTTTCCCAAAGGTACAGCGTGATGAATCAAAATCTGTTTATATTTCTCAGCATTCATAATTCCAGAAATTGACCAGATCCCTTACACCGTTGGTTGAAATACACCTCCAGACCATGACAGAGCCACCACCGTGCTTCACAGAAGGCTGCAGATGGGCATCAATGTACTTCTCACCAACTCTTCTCCTAACATACTGGCGTCTTTGTGAACCAAAAATTTATAATTTGGACTCATTGTTACATAAGATTTCTGCCATGGTTGTCGCTCCATATGTCTTTCTATGGTTTCTTAGCTGCAACACGTCCTACAAGGCCATTTCTTGTAAGACTTCTTCTCACGGTCGAAGCGTGTACTTTGGTGCCAGATCACTCTGCGAGATGCTGACCAAGCACTTCACTGGATTTCCTTCTGTCCCTCAAGGAAGTGACCATTAAGTACTGTTCATCAGATGAAGACAGCTTTTTGGGTCTTCCACTGCATTTTCTGTCTGCAACTTGGCCAGTTTCTTCACGTCTTTATGACAGCTAGAACACCACATCTTGAAAATCTGGTTAGCTTTAAATAGCTTTAAACATAATTTTCTAGCCTAAGACTTTTGCACAGTACTGTATATGTAGGGTATATAGGGTACGCAGACCAGGATAAGGCAAGAAAGGAACGTTTATTGATCAAGCAGGGTTCAAAAGCCGATAGTCAGAGGTAGATAAGGTACAAAATCCAAATCCAAAAGAGTAGTCAAATAGGCAGTCCAAAAATCTAAAACCAAATAATCAGAAAGGCAATCGAACAAAATCGGAAGGCAAAACTCGAAGTCAAACAGAAGGGGTGTCTCGGAAAATACAAATGAACTCTGGCTTACACACAGTCGGCACAGTGAATGATGATCAACGTTCTGACAAAGACTGAAAACAAACAAGGAACTTAAATACAAACGGGGAAAGTGACACAATAGGAATCAGGTGTGACTGGGAGGGGAAAAGGGCAAGAACACAGGTTAGAACGATTAAGGATAACTAATACAATAACGAGGGGAAACGAAAGACACGGACTGGGAAGCACATAGACACACAAAAAATACACGACCTGGAAGAGCAGGCAGACACGTGCACAGTTCGAAGGGGAGGAACGCATAGCAAGAAAATGCGTGCAGATAAAGCGATTAAGAGAGAAACGTACAGGGATAGGGCAACGAGAGAGAGAATGATAGCAGTAGATAGAAACGTGAGAAAATTAGTAATTAGTAATGTTAGTAACGAAATCTAAATTCCTACTGTTAGTAGATTAGTTGGTTAGTACTATATACATCTAACTAATATGTACAGAGTGTTAGAAAGAAAGAAGGAAGTAAATGAGATAAGAAAATAAGACAGAAAATCGAAATCACCCGAATAGTGCAATAACAAAGACACGGAGTGTATCTCGAACAACAAGGAACACAGACAGACGGGTAACTGACGTGAATGATAAGTGATGAGAACATTTACAAAATACAAAAACAAACAGAACAAACGTCTCAAAACATAACAGTATATTTCATTTATTTATTATTTGCACCTTCCAATGCCCCACCGTTAGAAGTATTAAGTAGGGAAATAAATAATTTGGTTTCCCTAATTTTGTTCTGGAGCACCATTGTTCTCCATTTCAGGACGGTAGTGAGGAAGTCACAATTCTACAGTATGTTTTGGGTAGGGGGCAATTTAGCACGCAGATACACAAAAAAACACACCATCGCACACAACTACCACCATGCATGAGAATGAAATGTGAGATGTGATGTATGAGCTCAAGTTAATTGTAGAGAAATACAAGAAGCTGACCCATCCACGGAAACATTTTATAAAGACATATTTAAAGACATCTGCTTCGAATGCCATCCCCGTGGCTATTGGAGCCTATGGTAAGTAATTTTGTGATAAAATACAAATGTAATAACCAATATCAACAACGAAATTACACAAATGTAACACAAATGTACACAAATTACTCAAGTCTCACTCAACACTGACGGGCACCGGTTTAGACACACGCGTGACTTGCTGTGCTGCTTCTAAGTGCCGTTTACGCGCCGCGTGCCCGTGTAGTAAGCCCGGCGACTGTCCACGAAATGAGCCGAGGAAAGTCGAACTTCAAGAGCCGCCCTTTCAAAATCAACAGTGCAAACAGCCATTTCATCTTGGTCATTTTATTGTTTTTTTTCCATTCTCACTATCTATTCCAAACGGCTGTGGCAAAAAAATCGAAATATTTGAAAGACAATGCTGGAATTCATGAATTGTGTTTATTCCCGGTCGTGCCAGGGAGAATCAGGCGTGGGCTGTGTAAATACATAGGGTGCCTAACGGGCGCTGTATGTACATATCTTCACAGGATGTCTGCACTGAGTCTGCAAGTACAACTGGATGCACTGAAAGATGTAAAGGAAGACGAAGATTCCCCGATCTTGAAGAAAAATGCTGTGGATTAACGTTATTATTCTTTTTCAAAAACAAATAACCCAATGCATGCGACAAAGGCTAAGACGATGATACAAGCAGATACGGATTCGAATATTCTTGCGTTTGCAGTTCGGCTTTCCCTTTGATTGTTTTTCTGGGATAGATTTAGCAAGAATGTGGCTCAGGTATTGGCACCACTCTAAAAGAACAATAAGGATGTATACATTGAATCAACGTTATTTGAATCTATGATTTTAATTCTGCTCTATTGACTTGGTTTACGTCTACTGTGGCTATACCACCGTCGGATAGAAGATTTATGGAAATTCCGACATGACATGCACACGAAAAAAGAGGAAACGCTCTTTTTTGTTCATTAAAACCTTTAATCTTTATTTAGAAGCACTACAAAGAAAATATCCGCAACTGGCACAATAAAAGTGTCATTGCAATTAAATATCTCCCCCGCAAGTATTTGTCTGGATATAATTGATTAAGACGAGGGACTTGTTTACCGTATTCCCTTATTCATTGCATATACGTTTTGTAATTTTTCTCCTTACAAAGGACGTCAAGACAGGACATTTTTAAATGATATGTATTCACCATGTGCTTCGACACGGCTCTGTCATTTAACGAGAATATGCGTTTTTTAATTTATATAATTGTATTAACTGCAACAAGCCACTAAAACGGCCTGGATCTGAATTCCCAGCCTTTTGTCTCCACAAGCGCAAGAGAACCAGGTAAGATGTTGTGTTAACATTCGTATGACATTTAAATGATGGACTAATTTCTGTACAATTGCCTATTGGAATGTAAACCTCGGCATTCATCTGTCTGTTACTTTCATAGGTGTGTACAATAATTTAGAAAGATTTATTAAGAGGAAGTATCTGCATGTGTTTAGTGTGTATATTATAGGTTATGATTGTGTGTATGTGTGTGTGTGTGTGTGTGTGTGTGTATACACACACACATATATATGCACACACACACATACCTCCCTCTCAGCAGTTAAGTGCTCAAATATGAGTTTATTATTTAAATCAAGCGTGGGGGGCAGGGGGGGGTGGGGTACAAGACTCCCTGCCTTAATTCATTCATTCACCAAAAATTGTATCTATTTATTCATATAGTTTATTATAGTGAGCTAGTCAACATTACACCCAACATGGTGCTGGCTGAAATTCTCAGGTGGGGTTTGCACATAAGTTTCCCTGGAGACAGCCTTAGCGTTGCCGTCGTGGTGAAATATTATGCGCAGTGGCATCTGCCTCTTGTTTGGTGTATAATCGAAGGTGTTTCGCCAGTAATGCAGAGACACAGGTCATCAGATAAATATGACAGATGGCTTATCCATCTGTATTTTTATAATACATGTGTGTGCGAGCCAATTGTTTAGCTCTTTATCCCTCCCTCACACTGATAATGTAATCGTAATTGTTCTTGAAGAAGAGCTTGCACCTGATTCAGAATTGCTTTGTAGATGAATTCCACGTCGCCTACCCCCTACCCCCCTCCCCGGCAAAATCATCGGAGCCAGACTGTTGCTGGTCATGTCTCCTTCTTAACAATGGGCTGACCCCCCACCCCCGCTTCATACCTTCTCAACCCACAGCTCCTCGGTATTCATAAAGCAGTCCGGTTCGGAAAGGTACTGTCTCAGGCCTACAGCTGAAAATATAGCGCACGGTACAATGGAAGACTCCTTTAAAGGCGGTGTCAAGAAACTTGTGCTGTGCCCATTATGAACACACGCACACTGGACAATAAAAAATAAACTACCTTCACACGTCTGTGTTGACATCTCAACATAACATTGTTATGCATTTTTGTCTAATTAACTCTCTTTGCTTGAAGTCTTGCCTTTCTATATAATTGCTTGATATTTTTCCAGTGGGGGGCAAATAATTAACCTAGGCTGGGTCTTTTTTTAAATCAGTTAATACATGTAGCCATGAACTACCCAGAAGCGGCCCCAAGTTGACCCCATGACAGGTGAACATGTCATAGCAGTGAAATGATTAGATGTTTATCTTCAAACAGTTGGTTCTGCTCTCCATCAGCAAGAGCTTGTTTTGTTTTGAAACCTATACAAGAAACCCTGATTCATTAAGTAATATGTGCAATGTCAATTTTAGACCAAGGCCAGTATGATTCACGGCTGTGCAGTCAAGACCATGTAAAAGAGGGACTTGTCAGTGGTTGGATCTGTGTGGGTGGTGTGGCATGAAAACAGGTTGCATCTGTTCTTTTACAAGGTTACTGCAAAAAAAACCCAGCACCAAACAATCATACAAATGTCACAAATTAATAGCTGCCCACTGGTTTCATTTATGATTAAAATGCACACTTACTCAGGTCTTACACTAGTGGTTTCCTGGGACATCCTTCCTTCTGAACATCAAGTTTTTCATTGATAAAAAGGGGCATTTATTAGCACTATAGCTAAAGAATGTGGGAAAACCAACAGGGTTTCATACAAAGGTGGGCCAGAACAAAATCGCATGGTTCATACTGCTGTGTCCATTCTTTTGTTGGCGAGGACAGACGCAGGATGTGTTTGGAATATCTATTACTGAACGTTCTGCATGATGAGGTGACAATTCCTGCTTATGTTAGCTGGCTAGTAATAAGATAGCTAACACACGTTACAGAAAATAGATTTTCTGTCCACATAAATCATGAAAGTAAAGTGAGTGAAAGTAAATAATGTTACTCAACTCAATGCGATGGTTTAAAAAAAGCACTGCTAACAATAGGCTAATCATGTTGCCTGTATTGTGTTATTTTACAAGATACAATGGCAAACAAATATTTAAAAGACCGCCGAATAAATGAATAATCCAATTGAACATTACATCTAATGAACTGAAGAGCTGCGTATATAGTATTAGCTGTGTATAATGACAATTGGTCATTTTAGCCAGATGTTAGATATTGTAACCTATTGATAAAACATTCTACTCTTTATTGAAGATCTGATTGAGTCGCACCCGAAAAGGTGAGAATTACAAGCAAGGTTCCCCCTTTCAAGATGCATAGTGCAGTGATTGGTTCAATGTAAATCAGCAACACATCCCATTGTTCCATAGAATCAATGAGAATCATCCATAGAATGAGTATAGTGGTCCTTTTCTATAATTTGCGTAAATGAATCACTCACTGGCAGAAAGGGCTACCAGAATGTCAGATCAACTGCTGAGATAAATCTGTGTGCTCAGCAAGGCAAACACCTGTTAAACATTAGCTTGCTATGGAAATTGCTTGGCTAACGTTCAGTCTAACAGTCTAAATAAGGTAATGTGCGGCGAAAGTACGTTGGTTGCAATGTGAACCATTAAAATCCAACATTGTTTGGGCCTCCCGGGTTCCGTCTCAGAAGAGGTGGTTAATCGCCTTTGTCACTGCTGGTCTCAGGACTTTTGACCTCGTATACACCCTTGCACGCTCACACACATACACACACACACACACACACACACACACACATGCACACACATACTCTCACATGAAAAAATGGATGTAAGGTGTTATCTTAGCAACAGGCGAGGTAATTACTGTGACAAGAGTTGGCATGTCTTGTAGCATGTGGAGAAAACAGCTGATCTCGTTTTGTGCAGAAAAAAGGAGGGAGGGGGAAGCAAAGGTTTTACTCCGTGTGTCACACCAGATGCTCATGTTTTTCACCTTAAAAATCTACAACCAATTCACACACAAGAAACCAGGTGAGTTACCTGTGTAAACAACCCCTTTCATTGATCAATTAAGTGCTGAGTAACAACAGAAACGAACAGACTCTGCGTCTCTCCAGGACAAGAGTTGTCCACGCCTGATCCATATGGCGTAATGTTTTATTATTGTTGTTGTTGTTGTTGTTTTTGGGGGATTTTCCCCAATTTTCTTCTCCACTTTGGAATTCCCAATTGCAGTCGTAGTCCTGTCCCATCACTGCAACTTCCCTCATCAATTGAGAAGGGTGCACACATCTTGTATTTGTATTGTCTTGTCCAACATCTATGTGTAGGCTTATTCACTTTTAAAAGCCCAACTAAGGACGAACATTGAAAATTAGCGCAAGCTACAAATGTTTTGATACAGGGCATCAGCATGTTGTTAATGTAGTGTGTCTATGTTTTTTGTATCTGTCCCTACTCGAATAAACATTAAATAATAAATAGCATGCACATCCTCCACAACGAGTGTGGCCAGCCACTGTCCTTTCCACTCTGAGGATAGGAAAACTAGCCCAGCAGGCGCCCGATGCACGTGAGGCAGAGGTGTCAAATAGCGATGGGAGAATGACATTATGACACCAAAAATAGGTGGAGCTACAATTAGCAGTCAATCAATGATTTATTTGAACCAAACAAAAGGCTTTGCTCTTCACAATAAAACACAATGATTGGCTCAGTTCAGTGAGTTACTGGTAGCATGGTGTCATGATGCCTCAATCACTAGTTATCAAACTCACGGAGGGCAAACAGTGTCTGCGTATTTCTGCGGTTTCCTTTCAATTTAGTTGGAAACAAGGTGTGTGCACTCTTTAGCCAATCAGTAACATGGAACACACCAAAAAAAAACAGTGGACACTGTGACCCACCAGGAATACAACATGTCAAATCAAACATCAGCGTTAGTAAAAACGCAATAGAAACAAAAGAGGATAACGCCACCGATTATTTAGACACACCAGATAATCAGCTCCATTGTGTCGCCCAGGAAATGCGTCGCCCAGGGAGGGAGGGATTTACTTGGCAGGGTTGTCTGCATTTGGTCGCACCCCAGTGACTCGGGTAAATCGGGTGCCCATAGTCTGCCTGTTTAAAGCTGCACATAAAGTGTCTTCTTCCTCTGACTTGTGTCTATGCAAGCTGAACTTGTAGACTGTGGTGTGAAAAGAAGACTCCAGTGTTTTATTGGTTATAACTGTTTTGTTTTACAAGGTTTTAGAGCAATTCTGAAATAGAAAATGTTGAACATAATCTAGTGTTACCTCTGTCAACAAGGAACAATGGAAGAAACAAATATTTTATAGCCTAGAATTTTATTGGTCAAGAAACACATTTCTGGCCTCCCGCGTGGTCTAGTGGTTTCAACGTCCGACGCTGGCCACTGCGACCGGGGTTCGATTCCCTGGCCGTGCCAGAGTTGGCTCTGGCTGGGAGTGCCACCGGGGGCGGCAATTGGCTGCCCGCCCCAGGGAGGGGGAAGGAAGCCGATAAGACGTTCACTGTGCACAGGAGTGGCTCTGGGGTGCCAGAGTTACGGTCATCGGCTTGGCGAGTGCCGTCTCGAAGATACTTCGCCTTCATCGCCGCCGGTCACTGGGCTACGGCAGCAAACTACGAGGGAGGGATTGACCGGAAAATAGTGGGTGTAATTGGCTACCAAATTGGGAGAAAAACGGGAGAAAATCAGAAACAAATTTGGGATGGAATGCTGCTTTACTTTTCAAGAAAACAAAAGTGTTTATGGTTGTTTTTTTGTTTTGTCTCTTGGGATATTCACTCAAAAAAGCCTTTTTACAACTTTTTGCACATTTTTTTAAGACCTGGACAGCATGGGCAAATTTATTATATTTTCTTTTTTTTGTTGAGGTTCTTTGCACACTCCTTTTTAATGAATAATCATGAATGGCATTATGGACATTTCTGCACTTTGCGTTTAACTTGCACTAGCTGAAGTGTCTGCTCATTGTCAGTGTGTTTTCATTGTTTGGTCTATGTGTTATTGTATACATCTCTTTTGAGCTTTTTCATAGCACTTTGACCCAGTTCTGATTGTATTGTATTGTGTTCATACCTTTTAACCCGATTCTATTTGCATTTACAGGCTGGGAGAGGAGGTGAAGGGGGGCTCCAGACAAAGAAGTGGAGTGGGGGGGGGCAGTTAAGGAAAAATGGGGCAATGCAGAATGAAGCGTCCACATTTCTTGTGAGCGGAGAAGGAAAGGCAGCCACGAGGACGGACAAGCGAGTCGCGGGAGGAGGAGGAGGAGGAGGAGGAGGAAGAGGGGCCTGGGCGGAGGAGGTGGCTTGGAAGGACGGCACCCCAGAGTTCGAGGGATGGCCAACGGGAGTGACAGCGGTGATGACCCCGGCAACCCGCTGGCGGCGGCAGCGGCGGCGGGCAGGGTGGCAGCAGGGTTTTCCTCCTACGCCAAGCTGGTCCTCCTGGGGCTGATCATCTGCCTCAGCCTGGGGGCAACCTGGTGGTCTCCCTGCTGGTCTTGAGAGACCGCGCCCTGCACAAGGCCCCCTACTACTTCCTGCTGGACCTGAGCCTGGCCGATGCCGTCCGCTCGGCTGTCTGCTTCCCCTTTGTCCTGGTGTCCATCAAGAGCGGCTCGGCCTGGACCTACAGCGTGCTGAGCTGCAAGGTGGTGGCCTTCATGTCCGTGCTCTTCTGCTTCCACGCCGCCTTCATGCTGTTCTGCGTCAGCGTGACTCGCTACCTGGCCATCGCCCACCACCGCTTCTACGCCAAGCGCATGACCTTCTGGACCTGCGTGGCTGTGGTCTGCATGGTGTGGACGCTGTCCGTCGCCATGGCGTTCCCGCCGGTCTTCGACGTGGGCACCTACAAGTTCATCCGGGAGGAGGACCAGTGCATTTTCGAGCACCGCTACTTCAAGGCCAACGACACGTTGGGCTTCATGCTGATGCTGGCTGTGCTGATCCTGGCCACCCACGTAGTCTACATGAAGCTCCTACTCTTTGAGTACAAGCACCGCAAAATGAAGCCTGTGCAGATGGTGCCGGCCATCAGCCAGAACTGGACCTTCCATGGGCCCGGCGCCACAGGCCAGGCAGCGGCTAACTGGATTGCCGGGTTCGGCCGGGGCCCATGCCCCCAACCCTGCTGGGGATCCGGCAGAACCTGCACACCCAGAACCGGCGGCTGCTGGGGATGGAGGAGTTCAAGGCGGAGAAGCGGCTGGGCCGGATGTTCTATATGATCACCCTCTGCTTCCTGGTGCTCTGGTCGCCCTACATTGTAGCCTGCTACTGGCGGGTCTTTGTGAAGGCCTGCACCATACCGCACCGGTACCTCTCCACCACTGTATGGATGAGCTTCACCCAGGCTGGCATCAACCCCATCATCTGCTTCCTCCTCAACAAGGACTTGAAGAAAGGGCTGCTGGCCCACCTGCCCACGTGCTGTAGTAGTAGGACTAAACAACACCTGCCCCGCGAGCCTTACTGCGTCATGTGATGGGGGAGAGCCTTACTGCATCATCATGACATACTATTAAATCCCTTAAAAGATTCTCCAAAGTGATCTTTATCTAGACGTACAGCTAACTGCCAACATAAAGGCACAAAATAAACACTTGAGTATATGAGGGATCGTTTAAATGGGTGCAGTACCACAAGTCTCAGCAGATAGGCCCGGCCCTCCCCTTTTCAACGATCCCCTTTCTGCCCAACTGGGACTGTCCTAGCCCGGGCCAGGGTTGTTTGAGTGTCCCCACCTCTGGTTGCCAAAGTGTTGCCTTTATTTTGCCAGTAACCTGCATTACATTTGCAAAAGAATAAGCGAGTAACTATGGAACCTGAAAGTCAAAATGCAAAGAATGTGTTCTGTTTGAGAACCAATGTTTCATTCATATTTATCACAAGGAACCATCAAGGCAATTGGAGAGAAAAACAGAGTATGAAATATGAGACAACTGCAAAATCAGTTAAACAATTTAAAAATAAAAATGAATCACGAGAAGGCTTTTTCTTTTTATGGCATGTGAATGGTATGTGGCCAGCTGAACTTTTATGGAGATTAAATCTGAGGCTTTACATGCAGATCCAAGGCATTGGTACAGACCACCGTAGACAGCTGTAGTGCAGTAGAGGCAAAGCACCACACAAACTTCTTCACCTGACATGGCTCTTTGGCCTCATTCTTTCATTCAGTCAATCAGTCAGTCAGTGAGTGAGTGAGTCAGTCAGCCAGTGGGTCATTCAGTCAGTCAGTCAGTGAGTTAGTCAGTGAGTTAGTCAGTCTGAGCATGTTTGACAGTATCCATGTCTTCATGAGGGATGCGTGGTGCAGTTTTCCTAGCACAGGAAGTAACTTGACAGAACATTTGCACATTATTTTTTTGTCTTGAGTGATGCGTTAGACCGCACTCACATACACCTATATTACACATTCAGGGCTGTATTTCGAGGATGCAAAATCGGTCCGCAAATACCGGGGCAAGTACTGGTGCAGATCAAAAAGAGGCGTGTCACTTTCTGTATTTTAACTGCAGTCATGCACATGACACATCAATGCAGCATTTCAAAGATGAAGGTGTGTCAAAGGTGTGACTGAGCATCTATATTTATTGTTATTATTATTATTATTATTATGTAAATAGTACACACTGGTACATTCAATAAAGTCCTTAAAATGTATTTTCTCTTGTCACAGGCGAGACAAGATACAGCTATTCTTAGTGAGGGTTGTAGTTTTAGTAAAAAAGGGACGCTAACCCTGCTGTGCTAGGTTTGGCGATATCATCCTGGTTGTCTTTCCATCTCATTCTCCTCAGCTTTAGTGATTGTGCCAGGCTCTGTGGCATCGTCCTGCTGGTCAGAGTTTCTGTCATGAGCCTGGGCTCGCCTCTTTCTCCTGGCCGCTACGCTGACTCGTGCTGATCCTTGTCCCTCAGCTGAATTTGTGCAAATGTTAGCGGGAATTCTGGAAGAAAAATACATGTGCATTTGAAGTGTTTTGGCCTAGAGAGATTTAGCCTTATTTCTCCTCTTTTCTTCAGCTCCACCCTTTCCACCCTTTTCTTCAGCTCCACCCTTTTCTTCAGCTCCACCCTTCCACCCAAATTGTTCGTTTTTGGGGCAGTAGTATGTTTGCACAAGCACAACAACGTTAACGTTACACAATGTTAACGTTACACAACATATCTGAAGGCTGGTTAACTGGTGTGGTGGTGATGTCAGAGAGCATAAAAGCCAAATGAAGAGCGTTTTGTACAAAAATCATAATTTGTTTAAAATTATGGAATGCTGTGTTTCCTTTGGCCTGCTCTGACTCCCCCCAAACGCCACCTAAATTGATCACAAATGTGGAATGCCCTAATAGTTAGTCTGACTGTGCTTAAATCATAGATTCATTACCTGATTGGTGGAGGTCAACTGTGACATCTTTGGTGTATTTATGGACATTGTTTATTCCATAGGACCTGGGCGTTCCGTGAGGAGGTACTGCTGTTATGCATATATACGGTATAGGCTACCTTCCCTGTGTGAACTGCAAGACTGCATTGATGCAATTGATCCGTGAGGGATGGAAATTACTTAGTTGATGACATAGCTTGATTCGTTGCCCATGTGCTCTATTTTTAGTCTGTATGTTTACGGATATACCATTTATTTGCGAATATATTATGAAAAGAGGTTGTAGAATAAATATATCATGATCATTTATTTTGCCATAATCGTTTTAAATATTATATTGTTACTGTGGTGGCATCTATGTGTGGATACCTCCACAGCATATTCAACATATCTCTAATTGCCCCCTATCGAGGACCCTGGTATTAAAACCATATGGTTGCCTCTATGCAACTCTACTCTAAGGCCAGGTTTCTGGTGGCGGAATCTCCAGGCCCCTTAAATCTGTTAAAATACCACTGTGTCATACATCTACACCAATCCACACCCCAAACAACCGACCCAGCCCCCATTCCACCCACGCAGGGCAAGCGCTTACAAAAAACCCAAAATAAGAATGAAACATCCTTGCGCCTCTCTGTGCCACTCCAAAATCTCAATCTGCCCTTGCAACAGCCACATTTGCATTAACGAGGGTCTTTTTGCGTCCTCAAAATGGAGCCCCTGGACTTCACAATCAAGTGTAAACATCATAGGTTATGCATGTAGGACCATTACATTTATCCAATCTGCAAATAAATTATCAAACATCCCAGTTCTACAGAAAACGGGGGCATATGCATGAAATGGCCTGGTATCTACACATGTGAATGGTTATATGCCTTTACCTTACAAGCTGATCAAGCAGATATATAGATATATAGACAGAAGATTGGCATGATAGTTCTCGGGCAGCTCATCTTGAGCAGGCAGCTCTGTTTATCAGAATGGCAACAAATGGCAAAGTCGCTGGAAATCCTAATGGTATATGCTTTTATACATCGCTAAACAATGGCATCTGTGTATCTGATTGCTGTTGATACCCCAATTCACCCTCAAGAATGACTGAGTGGGGTCGTGGCTTTTTGTTCTTAACTTTAAGTGATGAATTTAAGTAAGTGTTTTTTTTCCCCCACTGGTCACTGAAATGAATGAAAAAATATTGTACAGGATATTGTACATGCTTGCTTACATTACTCAGAATTAAGGGCAAAAGCAACACAATAATGAGACAATATACCCTGAACTAAAATCAAAACATTCAAATGCATTAAAAAGTCATTCTAATGTTGTTGTTTGTTCCATAGTGACTTTCTTATACTTTTGCATTAAAAAAAGGCATTTTAATTTCTGTCTTTGAACCAGGTTATCAGGTTCAATCAACACATAAAACCTAGCCAAACAGAAACATTAAAAGGTATTTTCTTTTAAAATAAATCCAATAAATTTGATGTTGGGAGATCTAAAATATCTAAACATTTTGGGAAGGTCGAGATGAAATCCAGTTCTCCAAAAAGCCACATGAAACGAGAAAGTGACTTCTTCCCTACCTGTCGCAAACATCAAATTTGGGATTTGTGCTGGAGAAATAGCTCCCCCAGAACAATTCGATTTTCTCTTTTGGTATGGATCAGCCTGGAAATAGCTCCTTTCTAATTTTACAACCTGATGTCTTTCTTACATACCATTTACATACCATTTAAAGGTAGACTGAAGTTGTACAGATTGAGATTCATACGCAAATCTGTACCACTTAAGTCTAATTTAAGAGTAGTGGGAGAGAGTAGTGAGAGACAGTGGAGCGTTGAAGTTTTACAAAAGTGCATGTGAAACACAACATCAGTCCTGAAATGTGTGAAATGATTGTATTGTTAGGTGGCCGTACAGCCATCGATGTAAAACAAAAATACTTTAAACACAGATTACTCAAATATGCAGTTTGTAGAATTAGCTCTTAAGTGTGGAATAATTTGCACTGTTTTTGGAAATGACTGAATGTGACTAGGAGACTCTGGGGTGGGGGGAGCATTCCTGAAATGTAGAAACAACTACTCTAAAGGGTTTCAAGTTTAGATGACGGTATATTCATTCTGGGGAAGATTTAAAAATCATATACATTTTTATCAGTACTAAAAATATATAACTCGAAAATGGAATGTTCACACTCCTAAAACCATTGAGTGCAGTCTAGTTCACAACTAATAAGAGGTCAAGAAAGAATCATTGACAAGAGTAAAACTTGTTTCCAGGAAGGAATAAGTGTAGATTCTTTAGTCAAGTGTATGTAAGGGAGCCAAAAGCCAAGATTTTGTCTTACTGTATTTTGCACACAAGTTGATAAATGACCAATTGTTTTTTTGTTTTTTTGCAGTATCGTTTTGATGATACTCTGACCAATGAAGTGGTACTACAGATATTCTATGTTCAAACCAGATGGCCAGCTCCTGAATTCCTTCCTTACTCGAGGGCTTTCAGTGTTTCTACATTTGCTGTGAAGGTTCTGTGTTCGGCCACTCCCTTTCATTAATATCTATAATGAGCCAGCCAATAACAACACAGCTTCAACAAGGGCAGACACAGAACTTTAAAAGTGTGAGAATACAGAGCATTACAGAGAGCTACAGACCATCCGGTTAACATAGACAATCTGTCGTGGTGCCCATCTATAGGCTGTGGCATGAAGATTGTAATGTGAAATGGTGAATGTTAAAGAGGAGGATTGTCTCTCACATTCTGTATGGCCTGTTCCCTCCTTACTTGTTTTTTGCCCATTTATGTTGCAAAGAAGAAGAAAAAAATGATAACAATAAACAACCCAAAAACATGAACACCAATTCAATAATTATTTCCCATGGCCTGACATTGTCAAAAGGGGGATGGTATTAATACGCAAGGTAGCTGAAGTGATTTGTCAACTGTACTGTATGTCTTTTTGGGTTTCCTGTCACTGCATCATGTAGAAAGGACGTAGAGAAATAGGAATGGCTCAGCACTGTAATATTTTGTTTGGCTCTTTATGGTTTTGGATTTTGGGCTCGTTGGTCAAAGGAAGAAACCATCAGAAGTCTGAATGTATCTAACAAAACAAAAGATCTGTGGAGATTAGTCCCACCCCCCCCCCCCCTCCCCACCCCCAAGTATTGTCACAGGAGTGTACAAATTTGCATGTGGAGAAGATGAGACTTGGTCAAACAAAGAACTGAAGTCCCCACACATTTCATGGAGGACACTTTCCAGAATCTTGTGGATTTCTTTGCCGCTTTTTTCTTTCCTATTGGGGGATAATGTTCGGGGTGGGTGTGGTGGGGGAGGTGGATACAGGGGTGTACAAAAACAAATGGCTGTTTGAACATTTTCTAAACACAAAAAATAAAAATAAAAACATTCTCTTTAGCAGGCATAATATCTTTTGTAAATGAACTGTGACCCCTGTACTATTTGATGTGTAATATACGGGCGATGAAATGACTTCAACAAAAGGTTTAAAAAAAGGATACTTTTTTCCATACGTGTGCATGCGTGCGTGCGTGTGTTTGTGCGTGCGTGTGTGTGTGTGTGTGTGTGTGTGTGTGTATGTGATGGATTGGCTTGAAAGTAGAGGGTTTGGATTGAAGGACATTTGAAAATAAGATTGGCCACAAACAGTATCAGACTTTTTTTTTGCTCATTTCTCGAGGCTTCTCTCATTTCATTTTTATCTGTTTTATTTTCTCTTGTTCTCTAAGAGGCTTTGATCCTCTTAAATAGGACACATTTCCAGAAAACATCATTTACATTCGAAAATTTACATTTACATTTTGGGTTATATTCTGTCTAAATTGGCTATGAAGCTGAAACTGGCATTGCATATCAAAGTTCCCTGTGCGATTTTCTGATGTGCGCACTAACTAGACAAAACAGGTACACTTTCCTTGGAAGTCAGACATAAGAAGTCAGATAAGCAATCTTATTGGATACGGGTTAAGCTCAAGCCAATAAATGCATGAATCCCTTACCGTGCAAGTTAGCACGGTCAGTGAAATGTGAAATGAATTACCAGTAGTGATGAGGGTGAGCGAACCGCCTCCTTGCGGTGGACCCCGCCGAGCCGTCGACCATGATTCCGATTCATCCAAAGAAGGTTTCTGTACAGTCCCTCAGTCGCCGCCCTCGTGTGGTACTCCTGGCCAGACCCGGGCTTTCACAGCACGGCCGCAGTGGGCAACCTGCAGTCCAGACTTACTGGTTGAGCCACCCGGGAACCCAAGTTTGCAGATAATTGATAAAAAGTCCTAAAGTTTTGATAAAACGTACCAGTGCCTTGTGGATTCGTCCATAACATTTGTGCAGTACCCTTCTGTAAAGGCCAGAGAGCCATCATTCTACATACAATAAATAATTACACTGGTGAGAAATAGTGGGGGGTGGAAATAACACACAGTGAATTATATGCAACATTTGTTATATTTTTTTATTTTTTATTTACAATTAAGTGATTAAAAATATGCAATATGAATTCAGCATTCCAATTTCACAGCATAGCAGAAGATGTTCAATGACAGATGTTCACAGTTTTAGTGCAAGCTGACATTCGACAATAGAAACTGTAACCATTAATTGAGAAACTACCAGTACATGATAATACTTTTTTACCCTCTATAATACTTGACATTTCTATCTATTTTCTCCATTATTAGGCCTTTAGAAGCTATGTAATCTAATAGCAGTTTCCTTCGTAATGAACATTGGTGACTGTAAGTGACAATAATTACACAAAAATCTACCATAAATTACCACAAGTGAAAATTCTCATTTGTCTTGTAATTTTTGTTTACATTTGTTTGTCAAGTTCAGGTCATTCAGCATCAGTCACATTACAGAAAGGTCTGCTAAAAAAATGATAATTACAATCAAGAGCTTCATCTTTTCAACTTCATTTTTCATGGTTTCTGGTTTGTGGTTATCAAAAAAGGAAAGCAGTTTTAGTATGAAAAATTAAAAGATAGTTGGATGGGGGAGTGGGGATTGGGATTGGAATAAAGATTATATCTTTTTTCTGTACTGTATATTTGAGGTGGTTTTGTTCCACTTGACAATAAAAAGTCAATAAAAGTCTACTTTTGATGCACTTTTGCCTGTGTTGATGTGTAATTTGTCTTTGCTGTCGTGACTGGATCAGTGGTTCTGACATTTACAAGGTAACAGCATAATGAGAAGTCACTATGGACAACTTGAAAAAATTAGACAAAACAAAATATTACTTATGAAAAAAAACATATTTTCCCCTGCTATACATTTCCATTTTTTTGCATAAAGTATAGCTCTGTGACACTGGAAAAGGTGGGGGGAGGAGTGGCTGCTGTCAGGTGTTCCTGTTCCCTCCCACAGCCTGGAGATTGCATAGACAGTGAGTAACAGGGCTTGTGGGTGCCACGGCTAAAACATGGAGAGTGCTGATTATCTCTAGTGGCATTTTTTTTACTTTAACATTTCAGTTGAAGAAATATGAGCACAGGTTGTACATACAAGAAATAAGGCCACAAAATAATTTAATGAGGCTTACTGTTATCTATAGACAGTAGCTTTTTTTCCTGTAAGCATCACAGCCTAAATCTGAATAAAGCCGTGATATAATCAAATGGAGGTGAATAGTTTTTTTTAATGTCCCTTTTTACAAGTTTCATTGAAATGGATAAAACATCATCATTTTAAAATGTTAAAATCTCCTGGTAATTCCCAAATGTGTGAATTGGGAGATAGGTGTGAGTGTAAATTCAATATCCCGCTCCGTCAAGCCTTCTTCAAGGGTCTATGGTTTTGGGGTCCTTTGTTCCATGAAGCCAAACGCCATATTTAGATTTAGAAAAAAAGGTAGCGTCCAAACACGCTTCAGCCCAGCTATTAAAGAGAGGAGATTGCTGCTCAACAGCCAGGAACCCTTTACTCAGGCATCTTTTAACGTGCAGTAAAAAGGAGCTGGAGTCTGGAGCATACAGAGGTATGCTGCACGTTTAATAGAACACAAAGCAGTAAATGTGTCTGCATAATATTCTAAAAGGTCCAATGCAACAGGCGTGGTTGAACTTTATTCTCAGAGGCAGGACTGCCCCAGTCTCCCAGTAAGTAGAATTTATACAGATTTGCAGTGCACATTTCCACTTGATGCTATTGGAAGAGGTGGATGTCAAGGCTTTGAGTCTGAAAATGAAATGAAAGAAATTGCACCATCCAGTGGAGATTAAGCTATAGTCTTTTTATGTGACCCTGGGCCAGCACTGCGACCCACTATGTGGAGACTTTCAGCTTTAATAGTATTAGTATTTACATCCAAATCGGGTGAATGGTGTAGAAATTACAACACTTTTTATATGTGGTCCCCCCCTTTTTCAGGGAACAAAAGTAATTGTACAATTGGCTGCTCAGCTGTTCCATGGCCAGGTGTGTGCAGATAAAAGGTCTAGAGTTGATTAGAGTTGATTTCAAGTGTGGCATTTGCATTTGGAATCTGTTGCTGTTAACTCTCAATATGAAGTCCAAAGAGCTGTCACTGCCAGTGATGCAAGCCATCATTACGCTGAAAAATCTAAACAAACCCATCAGAGAGATAGCAAAAACATTAGGTGTGGCCAAATCAACTATTTATGATTCTGTTAGTTTGTCCAATTACTTTTGAGTCCCTAAAACTGGGGGACTATGTATAAAAATTGTTGTAATTCCTACACAGTTCATACAATATTTTTATGTTCAAGCTCCAATGGTAGGGTCAAGGCAGAGTGCATTGCTGTATCTCTCAATTTTTCAAAGGGCTTGGTTGTGATTGACTGCAAATTTTGTATTCATATGACCAAAACGATTTATACTATGCAGAAATTGTTTAATTATTTTTGCTGGATTTTCACAAGGTGGCCAGTGCCTACCCTGACCACACATTACTGTACACCCATGGCCAAAAGTTTTGAGAATGACACAAATATTAATTTTCACAAAGTCTGCTGCCTCAGTTTTTATGATGGCAATTTGCATATACTCCAGAATGTTATGAAGAGTGATCAGATGAATTGCAATTAATTGCAAAGTCCCTCTTTGCCATGAAAATGAACTTAATCCCCCCAAAAACATTTACACTGCATATCAGCCCTGCCACAAAAAGGAATAGCTGACATCATGTCAGTGATTCTCTCGTTAACACAGGTGAGAGTGTTGATGAGGACAAGGCTGGAGATCACTCTGTCATGCTGATTGAGTTAGAATAACAGACTGGAAGCTTTAAAAGGAGGGTGGTGCTTGAAATCATTGTTCTTCCTCTGTTAACCATGGTTACCTGCAAGGAAACACGTGCAGTCATCATTGCTTTGCACAAAAAGGGCTTCACAGGCAAGGATATTGCTGCTAGTAAGATTGCACCTAAATCAACCATTTATCGGATCATCAAGAACTTCAAGGAGAGAGGTTCAATTGTTGTGAAGAAGGCTTCAGGGCGCCCAAGAAAGTCCAGCAAGCGCCAGGACCGTCTCCTAAAGTTGATTCAGCTGCGGGATCGGGGCACCACCAGTGCAGAGCTTGCTCAGGAATGGCAGCAGGCAGGTGTGAGTGCATCTGCACGCACAGTGAGGCGAACTTTTGGAGGATGGCCTCGTGTCAAGAAGGGCAGCAAAAAGCCACTTCTCTCCAGGAAAAACATCAGGGACAGACTGATATTCTGCAAAAGGTACAGGGATTGGACTGCTGAGGACTGGGGTAAAGTCATTTTCCTGATGAATCCCCTTTCCGATTATTTGGGGCATCCGGAAAAAAGCTTGTCCGGAGAAGAAAAGGTGAGCGCTACCATCAGTCCTGTGTCATGCCAACAGTAAAGCATCCTGAGACCATTCATGTGTGGGGTTGCTTCTCAGCCAAGGGAGTGGGCTCACTCACAATTTTGCCTAAGAACACTGCCATGAATAAAGAATGGTACCAAACATCCTCCGAGCAACTTCTCCCAACCATCCAAGAACAGTTTGGTGACGAACAATGCCTTTTCCAGCATGATGGAGCACCTTGCCATAAGGCAAAAGTGATAACTAAGTGGCTCGGGGAACAAAACATCGACATTTTGGGTCCATGGCCAGGAAACTCCCAGACCTTAATCCCATTGAGAACTTGTGGTCAATCCTCAAGTGGCGGGTGGACAAACAAAAACCCACAAATTCTGACATACTCCAAGCATTGATTATGCAAGAATGGGCTGCCATCAGTCCGGATGTGGCCCAGAAGTTAATTGACAGCATGCCAGGGCGAATTGCAGAGGTCTTGAAAAAGAAGGGTCAACACTGCAAATATTGACTCTTTGCATAAACTTAATGTAATTGTCAATAAAAGCCTTTGACACTTGTGAAATGCTTGTAATTATACTTCAGTATACCATAGTAACATCTGACAAAAAGATCTAAATTAAAAGCACTCATGCAGGTTGCACACTGCAGCCGGGGTTCGATCCCAAGCTGCGCCAGCCTGGCTCTGGCCAGCAGTCCCGTTTGGGGGTGGCGATTGGCTACCAAATTGTGAGAAAATGGGAAAAATCCCCCCCCCCCAAATTTTTAAAATTAAAACCGAATTGCAAGTGTGTCAGCAAAATTATTGAATGTGTCAAGGGGAACAGTGTCAAAAATCATGATGGCATATGCCAAACAAAGAAAAACTGCATCAGAAAAGAACAGTGGTCGCAAGTGGAAGCTCAGTGACAGGGATAGACGGACACTTAACAGGATAGTTGCTAAAAACCACAAAACAGCCTCAAAAATGACCACAGAACTGAATCTAAATCTAAACCTCCTTGACCCAGTCTCAACAAAAAATCACAACAAAGCTGATATTTATGGTAGGGCTGCCTTTCGGAAACTGCTCGTCACCAAGGCCGATACGCATAAACGGGTATAATGAGCATAAAACCTGGACTTCTGAGCAGTGGAAGAAAGTAATATGGTTTTTGATGAGTCATCTTTCACTCTTTTTCCTACATCTGGATGGGTTTATGTTTGGAGAAAGCCGAAGGAAGCTTTCATATTATGATATAGGCATGGGCAGCCATCTCATGGGAGTCATTGGCTCCTATTCTTTGCACGGTTGATTTAAGACCAAGGAATACGAAGCCATTTTATGCGACCAGGTGCACCCTATGGTGCAAACATCGTAGCCTCAAGCAATGGCGGACCTAAGGGGTGGCCAGGGGTGGAAAAAGGACCTCCACAAACATTAAAATGCTTGTCCCTATAAAAACCGCTGCATGTTTTAATATCGTTCGTCTAAATTCACATAACTGTTACCGTCCTTGCCTTGTGTATGTAATTGTTTTGACGATTCATGAACGGGGCTGTTCTCAAGAGGTTTTTGTCAACCCTTTTTTCCGTTGACCAGCGAACTCCGGCATACAAACATTGTTCTCAAGATTTTTTCATATTCCAAGATGATAATGCCCCCATACAGACTGCTAAATGGATTCAAGAGTTTCATGAACACCAAGATTATGTCAAACACATCTCAGAAAAAGGACCTGAAAATAGAAGACTGGCTCCCCTAGTGGCACATCTTTGCTGCGGCACTTTCCTCACTGACAGAAGAGGAGGAAGCATTCATAAGACCTATTGTTATGTCACTTCCTGTATTTGCTGTCATATAATGTCTTCTATTAATGACTTCTGGTATGCTGTCTAACCCATTGGCTTGCCCTTGTTTGGGGTCTGGGTTAGCTGCACAAAGCATTAGACCACAATTACTAATAATGCATTAGCGTTGCTACGTAACATTACGTCTGCACATTCTCTCTTCACAGCAGTGTTTGCAGGCCACTGCAAACGGGTATGAACAGACCACAATATTGAACTCACACCTCCACAACAACGCATTATACATTGAGGTATGTGGATTTAACCGATCTATAACGATCACACATTTAAAAAAAATTTAAAATCAGAAAAACCAAAGACAATACATGGGTTCGCCTGTTCCTATTAATACATTGTGCACATCTTGCATTTGGCCTTCTATTTTGTCAAAGGCTTCAAATCAAATCAGATTGCACAACCAAACCCGTAAACAATTAACAAACAATTAAACCATAAACTTTACTACTAAACATAAACTGAAACTTTTCAACAACAAAAAAAAGATTATTCACACTCGTGCAACAAATTATACCAGAACCGCCGGTATGGATTTACAGTTTTTCCTTTATTCATGGCGAACAAAGCTAGATGATTGTTTTTCTTAAAATGGACTTAAGTTAAAATTAAGGAAGTTACATCAGTTTGAGCACAACTTTAATGTTTCCACATCATTCAGATTAATCCTACATCACAGATCTAAACACAGGACACAATGGAATTATATTATACTCAAGTAGTTGACCATATGGCGAAGCTTTAGATTATGGCAGTTAATAATGCTTAATAAAGCATTAATAACAGCATTATACCTCCTTCAAAAATTCATTGTTGACTTTTCCCAGCACTAATATTAGTAAATATGAGTTTAGAGAGGCAGCCAGAGTTTGCACATTTGAGAAATTCCACACAGAGTTACAGTTGGGACTGTTGCCATATTACATGCAATGTAGTCCCATCTCAGTTTTGTCAGTCTGGCCACGTTGGCCTCCTCCCCAGAAACACAAGTACTAACATTTGTCAATGTCGACTCACAATCAAAAATCTCTTTTCAAAATATGCACAATTCAGTTTTGAATAATTCATCCAGCATTGACAACCGTGCCGCAATCTAAAGTGTTACCAAAATGGGTAATATACAAAACATCATGTGTCATCCATATACAGTAGGGTAGAGCTTGAAGAGCGCGTCCACAGGAAACAAAGTGCAGGTCCCAGCACGCTGTCCTGGGATTGGTTGTGGCGGATCTTCCATGCACGGCTCAGTTTGGGGGGCATGCGTCAGCATGGACCAGCAGGGGGCAGGACTCAACTTGGAGGGGAGCACCAACTCAGGTTCTACCCCCATTTTCCTTGCTCTGGTAAAGTCTGAGAGAGAGGTGCAAGAAAGAGGCAAGCTGTGGGAAGCAGGATGCTGTTTTGTGGGTGTGGGGGGTGTTTGGAGGTGAGTGATGTTGGGGGGGGATGCTTGGCAGGTTTTGTGTGGGGGTAAGGGGTGTTGGGCAGGTTTTGTGTGGGGGTAAGGGGTGTTGGGCAGGTTTTGTGGGCGGGGTGAAGGGTGTTGGGCAGGTTTTGTGTGGGGGGTAGGGGTGTTGGGCAGGTTTTGTGTGGGGGTAAGGGTTGTTGGGTAGGTTTTGTGGGCGGGGTAAGGGTTGTTGGGTAGGTTTTGTGGGCGGGGTGAAGGGTGTTGGGCAGGTTTTGTGTGGGGGTAAGGGGTGTTGGGCAGGTTTTGTGTGGGGGTAAGGGGTGTTGGGTAGGTTTTGTGGGCGGGGTAAGGGTTGTTGGGTAGGTTTTGTGGGCGGGGTAAGGGTTGTTGGGTAGGTTTTGTGGGCAGGGTGAGGGGTGTTGGGTAGGTTTTGTGGGCGGGGTGAAGGGTGTTGGGCAGGTTTTGTGTGGGGGTAAGGGGCGTTGGGCAGGTTTTGTGGGGGGTAAGGGGTGTTGGGTAGGTTTTTCCGGGGGGAGGGTAAGGGGTGTTGGGTAGGTTTTGTGGGGGGGTAAGGGGTGTTGGGTAGGTTTTCGGGGGGGGGGGGGGTAAGGGGTGTTGGGTAGGTTTTTCTGGGGGGGGGGAGAGGGTGCACGGTGCGGTCACTTCTGCTCCCGCCTCCAGACAATGACCATGCCTGTGGCGTCGGAGGAGGCCAGCAGGCTCTCGTCGCAGTTGAAGCTGACATCCAGCACAGGCCCGCTATGGCCCTGCAGTTTGTTGACGATGGCCTTGGTGTTCCGTTCCACGTCGAAGAAGTACACACATGCGTCCTCGCTGCCCGTCACTTAAAGGGGGGGGAGAAAGGGTGGTGGGTTGGAACAAAACATCTGACATTTGTGCAGCCCACTGTAAAGTTCATTTACCACTGAAAAAGGCCAATTCTTATTTCCTTATCTGAAAACCACTCGATTGCTCAGCCTTCTCAACGTTGGAAAAAATGACAATGCTGCACGTCCTTGGTAGGGGACAGGTATGGTTGCTTTATGGCACGTTTGTAGACAAATGAGTCTTCGGAGGATAGGCTTAAAGGCTGGAGATCTGGGGCCTTATGCATCAAGCCACTCAAAGTAAAAAAGTGTAACTTAACTGCCCTCCAGAATTATTGGGACCCTTGGTGAAGATGAGCAAAAAAGGCTATGAAAAAACGTCCTTGTTGTTCATCAGCTTGATCTCACACTCAAAATATGAGAGAAATCTAACCTTTAATTGAAGTCAAATTATTCAAAGAAAAAAAAACAAAAAAATCTTATAAAAAAAAAACAAAAAAAACATTTTTCTCAAAAACACGTCACAATTATTGGCACCCCTACATTTAGTACTTTGTGCACCCTCCCCTTGCCAAGATAACAGCACTGAGTCTTCTCCTATAATACTTGATGAGGTCGAGAACACATAGCAAGGGATCTGAGACCATTGCTCCATACAGAATCTCCCAGGATCCTTCAGTACTTAGTCCTTGCTTGTGGATTCTCCTCTCCAGCTTACCCCACAGGCGTTCAATGGGGTTTAGGTTTGATTCTGTGGTCAGTGAACCATTTTTGTGTGGATTTGGAGGTATGCTTTGGATCATTGTCCTGCTGGAAGATCCAGGCGTGACCCAGTTTTAGCCTCCTGACAGAGGCAGCCAGATTTTGATCTAAAATCTCCTGGTACTTGATGGAGTCCATCTAACAAGGTTCCCAGGGCCTTTGGAAGTAAAACAGCCCACAACATCACAGATCCACCACTATATTTCACAGTGAAGATTAGGTTATTTTCTACATGACGATCCCTCTTTTTACACCAAACCTCTGGGGTTTGTTGCCAAAAATCTCTATTTTTGTCTCGTCTCACCAGATAACCCGGTTCCACTCAAAGTTCCAGTGACGTTTAGCAAACTACAAGCGCTTACATATGTGGTTTGATGACAGCAGAGCCTTTCTTCTGGCAAGCCTTCCAAATAGCTTGTTAGCATGGAGGTGGCGTATAATTGTAGTTTTGGAGACTTGGTGATCCCAAGATACAACCAACTTCTGCAATTCTCCAACTGTAATCCTTGGAGAAATGTTTGCCTCTCGAACCATCTTCCTCACAGTGCGTGAGGGCAAAATGCAGTTGCGTCCTCTTCCAGGCAGGTTCACCACAGCTCCAGTTGTTTTAAACTTCTTCATTATTGCCCTAATAGTGGAGATGGGTATTTTCAGTGTAGCTATTTTTTTATAGCCATTGCCTGATTTATGAAGGTCAACAACCTTTTGTCTCATTTCATTTGCATATTCTCTGATCTTCCCCATGTTGATGGATGACTACGGGACTAAGAGTTCCTAAAGACTCAGGTGAACTCAAAAAAAAAAAAAGAGATATAAATGGGAATATACTTAATTTAGATTTTGTTGATAAGGATTTCTAAGGATGGCAATAATTGTGACAAGGGTTTTTGATAAAAATGTTTTTTTTTTTGAGAAGCATTTTTATTTTCTTTGAATAATTTGACTTCAATCAAAGGTTAGATTTCTCTTATATTTTGAGTGTGAGATCAAGCTGATGAACAACAAAGACATTTTTTCATAGGCTTTTTTTGGCTCATCTTCACCAAGGGTGCCAATAATTCTGGAGGGCACTGTATTTAAAAAGACATCGTGCTTATGTATAAACCCCCCCCAGTATGCCATGATGAGAGTATTTGCAAAGCATGGCCACACATTGACCTTGGTTGTACTTCACAATATGTCTGACTCTGAGGAAGACACAGTCATAGTCATAGTTAATACACATAATATGCATTTAAAAATCTATTTTTATCATTTAGAATTTATGTACCAAAAAAGCCACGATGAAAGTATTTGTAAAGCATTCAAATCACTGGTGCTTGCTTTTTAGGCGGCTAGAGGAACCGCTCCCCCTTACTTCCAGACACTCATCACACCCTACACCCCAGCCAGACCCATCCACTCTGCCTCCTCTGGCAAACTGACTGTCCCATCCCTCCGGGCGCCCGGGCAGCCACTCCTCGCGGTCTCGCCTCTTCTCTGTCCTGACCCCTCGGAACGACCTTCCACAATCGGTCACGACCGCGGAATCACTTGCGATCTTCCGCAAGAGGCTCAAAACCCACCTTTTCAGACTCCACTACCACTGAATTCTGTACATCTAGCCTATTGTCATCACCACTGCCGACTTGCTCAACACTTCTTGTATATGTATCCCTGCCTTCTCATTTAATACAAAAAAATAAAAAACAACAACAAAAAAAACCTAACCTTTTCCTTCCCAGTGTTACAGGTATGGTACGCAGCTGCCTACAACAATGTCTATCGCTGTATTACTGCACTGATCTTGTGCGCAACCTATGATTGTTCCTACCATGTATTAATGCACATCCTGTAAGTCGCTCTGGATAAGAGCGTCTGCTAAATGCTTAAAATGTAAAATGTAAAGCAAATGAAAGCACACTTCACATTAGCCATGGCTATTCAGTGCTTCCTCGCTGTACTGTCCCCTGCTCTGACACCATCCTCACCTGCCGCCAGAAATTCCTTATGTACACGAGTAGGCTGCTCACATAGGAAAGCATGCTTTCGGCCCCTTGGTGTTTTAGTGGCAGTATAAAGAGATGTCTTACCCACACAGGCTCCCTGCCTGAAGGACATGAGAGGGCAGAAGATGCTGTGTAGGGGCTTGGAGCCGTGCTGGATCGGGAAGCTCCTTTTCAGCTGCAGGGTGCCCTCATTGTCCACCACCCTGTCGAGCACGAACACACACACGAACACAAACACGCACGCATGAAGACACACAGACACACCACTGCAATATGTCCCATGCCCCATTTCATTGTGACTCCACACCACTTACTCAGTCAACACAGTGCAGGACCCCACACACTTGACTGCAGCTACCCTATCAAACACTGCACACTACAGCACTGCAATATGACCTACAACATGCTCCACTGCAAACACCATGTAAAACACACCACACCATGTATGACCAACGCACCACTGAAATATAACCTACACCATGCTCTACTGCAACAAAGCTGTCAGGCACACATCTCTGGAATATGACCCACAGCACATTTCAATGCAATCTCACGCCGCTTATGCACTAAACACACCTGCAATATGACGACTGCATATTTTACTGCAACCACCACTGTGTACGACAGACACACCTCTGCAATATGACCAACACCACATTTCACTGCAGCTGACCTACAGGTAGCTGCCAAAATAAATGAAACACCAACATAAACCGCCTCAATGCAGCTTCAATGTGTCTTGGCACAGATTTGCAAATGTCTGGAAGTCTGCCTATTGGAGGGATGTAACACCATTCTTCTACGAGAAAACCGCTGTCTCAGGCACCAATCCAGAATCTCCCATGAGTGTTCAATTGGGTTGAGATCTGGTGACTGAGACGGCCATGGCATATGGTTTGCATCGTTTTCACGCTCATCAAACCATTCAGTGACTTGTGCCCTGTGGACAGGGCATCGTCATCCTGGAAGAGACCACTAACTATCAGGAAATGCTTCACCATAGGATGAAGGTGATCACTCAGAATAGCTTTGTATTTATTGGTGTTTACCTTGCCCTCTAAGGGTTTGAGTGGACCTAAACCATGCCAGGTAAATGCATCCCACACCACAACAGAGTTGCCAGAACCCTCCATTTAATCAAGTGTTTATTTTGGCAGTTACCTGTACACCACATTTATGGGTGGCAGTATAGTATAATGGTTAGGAAACTGGGCTTGTATCAAGGAGGTTGCAGGTTCGATTTCCCAAGCGAGGCACTGTCATTGTACCCTTGAGCCTAAATTGTTTCCGTAAATATCCAGCTGTATGAATGGATTGTATGTAAAGGAATGTAAACTGGGTAAGTCGCTCTGGATAAGTGTCTGCTAAATGTCTGAAATCTAATGTAATGCAATTTCATAGGAACCACCCTGTCAAGCACACACCTGAGGAATATGACCAATAATATTACAAGCATTTAACAGACGCTCTTATCCAGAGCGACTTACACACGCTCCTTACATACAATCCATTTATACCGCTGGATACTGAAACAATTACGCATACGGGAACAATTCAGGTTAAACACCTTGCTCAAGGGTACAACAGTGCCCCACCTGGGAATGGAACGTGCAACCTTTGTGTTACAAGCCCAGTTCTTCCAACCACTAAACTGCACTGTCACCCTTTTCCATTGACAGCAGACACTGACCTGTAGAGCAGCAGCTTGTTGACACAGGCGTTGACCAGCAGTGAGGGGTCCCGGGCCTCCCTGCTGATCCAGGACCGGGCCGAGATGCTGGAGATGGAGCTGCCTTCACTCACCACCAGCCGCTTGGCTTTGGTCAGCTTCCCTGCAGCGGGACAGAGGCACAATACCACCATTAACACCACCATCAACCTTAACCCTTTGAGTAATTTACATTTGACATTTAGCAGACGCTCTTATCCAGAGCGACTTACACAGTTTACATTTCTTTACATGCAATCCATTTATACAGCTGTATATTTTTTTTTACTGAAGCAATTCAGGCTAAGTACCTTGGGTACAATGGCAGTGCCCCACCTGGGATTTGAACCTGCAACCTCAGTTACAAGCCCAGTTCCCTGACCATTACACTATACTGCCGCCCGTAAAGAGTGTTTTTGAGTGTTTTTTCTCCCAATTTGGTTGCCAGTTATACCCTATATTTTATTTCCATTCAGCCTCCCCCACAAGTCCGCTGCCCATTCTCCGGTTCGAGACAATTTCCTGAGGCCCTACGAGACAGAACCCGCCCACCTACTCTTTTACGGGGACACTCTTCCGCTCCTCTACGAACTCGTGCCGGCTCACCCTCCTCCCTCCCCCCGGGCGAGACAACACCACCAATCGGGGCTGACGGGTTTCTAATCATGTCCGTGATAGTCAGCTCACACTCGTATCGGACCAGCCAAAATATGGGCGCATTAGACCACTACGCTATTCGCCAGCCCTTTTTTGTTCTAGTTCTATTCTGGAATTTTACAGTTTGTTCAGGTTGTCATTGGCAGCCCTTTATGATGTCATCAATTAGAATCAACATCACTAGATGTTCTAGAATAAACATCACACTGGGACAGTACTCCTCAAACGGTTAAGGATGTGTTCATATGGACAATAGAGCTGCATCAGATTGACGGATAGGTATGCGTTGGTGGTTGTTGTTGGTACTCTTTGATCTTTTTCTGTGAGCGGCTAACCAGGTTGCTACGTTCTATATGGAAAAACAAGACAATGACTATGAAAAATACATAATTAAGACAAACAGAATTGCAGAACATAGCTAAGGTTTTCACTAACCTGTCATATCCTTCTGATGCATATATGTTAACTAGCCTCGTCTTTATTAGATAAATTAGCCTTTTTCGCTAATCTCTCATATCATGCACTACTGCTGTGTGTGGTCTTTATACATTTCCTGGATGTATTGAACAGGACCGGGTGAACGCAAACAGTGGCAATCAGTTTTTCCTCAACAACAGAAAGCCCGCCCACTGAATTCCAACTCCCACTCCTATTGGTTGACGCATTAGTACATTAGAGGGCACTCCATCAATTTTTTTTATTTTTATGGACAATGGAGCATTGGTCTCTGTGATGTGCCAACGCACAACGCACTGCTGTTTTTGCATAGAGCTCTACATACCCTATTTTCCATGTGAACACAGCCTAAGGCATTTACAACTGGGACAACAGATGCTGGATATGTCCAGGCATATGTGCCAAAAGAAGTGTTCACCATAAAACCTTTTTGTTTCTCTTTAAAAGGCAAGTGAAGTGTTTGTTTATGTTGTGTGGCGGTTACATCGACTCAAAGGCCGGCATGTTTGAGCTAACTTATGGATCTCCACGGAAATGTCCTCTTCGTTATGATTTAACTGCTCAAGGCAAAACAAAAGAGCAAAGTAATACGTCACTGCCAAGACCGGACGCCAAGTCTATTACTCAGACTGCACCGAGGTGGGTCCGAAACCACAAGAGACACACAAACCCCAATTCAATTTTGTTACACCAACGGCTTAAAGGGGCTAATTAAACCTGCAAGCCAGCCTTCACAGAGGTGGGGGAGTTTAGAGTCATTAACGAGGCTGTAAGAACCCTGTATAAGAGGCTTAACGTCAATTAAACTTTCGCTTCTATATGAGTACCAACCTCATATTTTCTTTCTTTTTAAAGAAATACAATTCTTAAAAAAGAGAGAAAGAAGTTCCTAGAAGCCCAACGAATTCCTTTGTCCTGGGACCGTACCTGTGGCCATGTCGAACAGGAAGGAGAAGATGCTCCCCCGATCATCCCCGGCCCACAGGATCTTGCCGGGCGCGTCAAAGGACAGGGACAGGACCCGGCCCGTTAGCTTGCTCGAACCGCCCTTCACCTTCTTCCCGGTGGAGATGTTAACCACCTGCACGATGTGCTTGCTGTTGCCCACCTGGGGAGAGGCAGGCGAGAGAGACGCAGGAAACAGGGGCCATAAGCTCTTTTCATTGCACTAAAGTGCTCTACTGATAAAGATCAAGCACTGCAAGGAGTAAGCATTGTATTCATATCCTTTGCATATTTCTGTAGGCAGTCAAAACATGTAGGGTGTGGTGTTAATGACGGGTCTGCCTGTGTGGATCATGTTCACTGTCTCCTGTCTCATTTCGATTTATTTCGTTATGATTATACGATGTGCTATGCTGCAGATGATGACAACCTAACTGCCCTTTGTGGATGAATGAAGTCTCCGTTGGTGTGTCTATATATCTAAACATACACAGAACACAAATGTTCCAAATGCAGTCAATTGTCGCACCTTTGAAAAGGACACCCCACCTCAGATTATTATAGCCATTGCGCCACCGCCCCCACCCCCACCCCCACCCCCCACTCACCACAGTCAGGTTGTTGTTCATTGGCTGGAAGGTGCAGCAGAGGAGCTCGCTGGCATCCGGATCCCCCACCTCCCGGATGCAGCGCCCATCCTCCGTGTTCCAGATGCGCAGCGTGCCGTCCAGGGACGTGGAGACAATGACGTCATTGCTAAGGGACCAGGCGAAGTCGGTGACGGGCCCAGCGTGTCCCTGGAGGCACACCTTCACTGAGGGCGGAGCCGGAGACAGGGCCATGATGGACAGGGTGCCGTCCAGGGAGCAGCAGGCCAGCAGGTGCTTGTCGTCGTTGGCAAACTGGAGCCGCGGGACTGCCAGGCGAGAGGTAAGGAAAGCGGAAATCAGTCCATTTGCTGCAGGAACTATTTTCTCTGCACCATTGGTGAGCGTGCCCGCTGGCTCCTGCATAGACTCTGACTAATGTACAGGGAACTGACAAAATAAAGGAAATACTTCAGTAAATGAGGGATACTGGCAGCTCTGTTATGGTTTGGGGTGCATTTTCCTGGCATGGTTTAGGTCCTCTCAGCCCCTTAGAGGGCAAGGTAAACACCAATAAATACAAAGCCATTCTGAGTGATCACCTTCATCCTATGGTATTCCTATCCTGATGGGAGTGGCTTCTTCCAGGATGACAATGCCCCCATCCACAGGCCACGAGTGGTCACTGAAATGATGTAAATCATATGCCATGGCCATCTCAGTCACCAGATCTCAACCCAATTGATAGGAGATTCTGGAGCGGCGCCTGAGACAGCGTTTTCCACCACCATCAACAAAACACCAAATGATGGAATTTCTTGTGGAAAAATGGCGTTGCATCCCTCCAATATCGTTCAATATATGCCAAGGCACACTGAACCTGTTCTGGTGGCTCGCACTTTATGTTGGTGCTTCCTTTATTTTGGCAGTTATCTGTAGTCATGCCCTGCCTGCTCTTTTAATTTACGTTTCCATACAGGCACAAAGTATTCAGTATTCAGAATGTAAAAGCTGCCCCCTGCTGGTCAGGGAGAAGGTTGCATACTGCATAGCAAATATCTTGTCCCTCTGTAGTGGAGGTTGATGGAGAAATGAAAACAAAGCCAGAAGGTATTGCTAATCATTTTGCTGGCTATTTCGAGACTAAAGTGAATAGTTTCAGGCAGAGTATGTATCATCCTGTCACTAAAAATCTATTGTAAATCTTATTGACAATGACATTATGGCACATAAAACAATGTTTATTCACTTTACCACAAATTACAACAGACGATGTTTAGAAATTCTTTAGATGTTTACCTGAAGACGCGTCACCTGGGATTGACCTCATTGATAACAAATTAATAAGTACTATTGAGAAGTTGATGATCGTATTTGGGAAAACATGGAGCATAATGAACTCATTACTGCCCATCAACATCCTTATCGCAAAAATCATTCAACATCCACACCTTATTGATATTACTGATCAATGGCTGATCAATGACTGATCAATGGTCCAGGCTGTTTCTTGATGTATTGAATATTGTTATTGAAATTAAGTTATTATAGGTTTGATGAAACCTAATTGAAGTGGTTGCACTCCTATCTGATGGAAAGGAATGGCACCTTCTCTCAACCTCATTCAGCTGAGTGTGGAGTACCACAGGGAAGCTGCCTCGGACCACTTATGTTCTTAATGTATACGAACAATCTCCCTCTAGTGCTCTCTAAAGCGTGTTTGTTTGCAGATGATACATCAATCCACGTGTCAGGTAATTCTGTGAGACAGATTCAGGAGGCTGATCTTGTCAGAATTGTAGATTGGGTCACTCTAAATAAGATGGTATTAAATGGAAAGAAAACAAAGTCTATGTCTATGTGGATATGCTCTGAAAAACAACTGAAAATTGGTCAGGAATCTATTGAAGAAGTTTCTGAAGTGTCTTTGTAGATAACAGTCTATCTTGGCCAGCACACGATACTAATATCTCAAGCACTAACACTCAGTCAAATAAACTACTGCTCTGTTGTTTGGGGTAATGCAAAAGCTGGTGACCAATGAAGACTAGAAGTTGCCCAGAACAAGAATGCTAGAACAGTTCTGCAGTTTGGTTATGAGATGTCCTCCATTGATATACATAATGCACTAGGCTGGCTGTTGATTTCAGAAATGCTAGGAAGTAACATTCATATTTTTTAATTACTCTTTAGCTAAAGAAAAACACTAATTTAAGGAGCAGAACCAAAGATATGTACATTCCATGAATCAGAAGATGGGTTAAAGAGCATTCACTTTCAGAGTAGGAAATGCACGGAATAACCTGACAAATGCTTTCAGAAACATGTCAATAAGTTATTTTGAGAAACAATTGTCATATGTTACTGAAAACGATGATTTTACAATAGTGCATATGAGAATGTACTTCATTATCAATATAATAATAATATTTCATTATTGTTATTTGTATGATAATTATTTTTGCCTGATCACTTTAAACTTGCTATTGTTGTTGATTTCAACTCTGTTTTCCATTTTATTTTTTATTATAGTTGACTTTGTTTTATCATTTAACTCTACTGCATACTGTATGTTGATTGCTGTAAGATTAGCCGATAGGCTAAAAGAGATCCCAAAATAAACAAACAAGCAAGCCCATGAACCATGAGTGCAGATTCCGCTCACCGGCTCTGTCGACATGCTGGTCAAAGATGTGGTGCATGCCCGCAAAGGCGTAGTTCTCACTCAGAGTGGTGTCCCCCGCCATGGCTCGGCTTGCCTCTGCCACAGACGTGGGCACCAGGCTACCAGGAGGCCTGGACACAGGAAGATGGACACGCTCCATTAACCCTTTGATGAGTGAGTCTTGAGTTCTAGTTCTATTCTGGAATTCTCCAGTTCTTTCATGATGTCATGAGCAGCCCTATATGATGTCATCAATTAGAATCAACTAGAATGTTACGGCATGTTCTAGAATAAACATCAGTGTGACAGGCCTCCGCAAAGGGTTAACCCCAACATTTTTTCCCCCACATGAACTTCCCCCAGAATGTTAGAAAAAGGACAGGATGTATGTGAAGCCTAGGTCTTTCGTGCAGTGATTCATTGTCTCTACCAAATGGTATCATGGTTCAATGAAGAATTGAATATAAGTGGTTAAACAACTAGTGGGCTTGCTCAAGGACAATACAAGTGGTGGAGGATGTTCTGTTCTTGGGCACGTCTCTTCATGAACATTCATAAACTGCAATAGAGCACCAATGGGACCTCCCAGACTGAGGAAGTCGAAGGACGGAAGGAATGACTTGACCAGTGCAATTAAGTGCTGAGTAAAGGTACACTGACAGGAGGATTCAGGCTTTGCATGCGCTGGAAGCCCTGCAGTAAAGAAAGTGTGGTGTGTAATGAGGTACCGCTCGTCGTAGACAGCCCTGTTCATCTGGGCCTGCAGCTGGTAGGAGCCTCGGCTGACGGATCGGCGGTGACCCCTCGCACCTTGGGCCCTGGGATCCTCCTCAAAATCCTACCAGGGGGAAAAAGACAACAACACCCAGGGGGAGGTGAGGCCCCCGGACCAATGTGTTCCAGCAGAGCTTTCGGTGTGGGTGGGACGCAAGGCTAAGCTTGCCTTCCTGCACCACAAGAGCAGGAGGGGTCCCCCGGCATTAGGAAACCCTGATTAAACATTTGTGACAATCACTGCAGTCACTGTTGCAAATGGTGTGGGATTTACAATGTTAAAATTCTAGATAACATAGCTAGTATTTAAATCTAGCATTTGCTGCACCCTCTCTCCCCCCCTCCTTTTCCCTTTCCCTCTCTCTCCGTGGGAGCCTAACCTCCATGCGGTCCAGAGTGGTGCGTGAGCTGCGCACGCTGCTGGCCCGGAAGCTGCTCTGCTCAGATAGGGGCCCGTAGCGCAGAGCTAGCAGCTGGCTGCGCAGCCTCAGGTACTGTCTGCGCAGACCCGGCTCAAAGCCACACTTGGCATTCTCCCTGAGCAGCTGGCTGCGTCGGCGGATGTACTGCGTGCGGAACTGCGGGAAGGTAGGCGTGCGGTAAGCGTTGTACCTGCAAAGAGAGAGAGAAAGAGAGAGAGATGTTTCGGCATTTAATTAATTAAATTAAATTAAACTTTTTTATTCAATATAAATTTTATCAATGTTCCATCATTGCCTCCGGTTTTTGCCGAAGCAGTGCAGATAGCAATCAGAGGCTTCAAAGAAGATACTCCAACACACTGTATCTTGCTTTTCTTAGACAAAATGCTTTGGAATCATTTCTGCCTCAATGTCTTTTTCTGAGATGACGAGGAAGGATTGATTGGGAGACATTTCGTTTCCCTAAAGCAATCAGGTGTGCAAACCTTACCCTTTTAATTAGCATTCAGAGGCACGACAGAAACGGATCTACCTACAGTGTAAATGACCGTGGAAAGAGTAACACATGGGCAATCTGAAAAGAATTGGTTTCTTAATCCTTTGATGAGTGAGTTTTTTTGTGCGTTTAGTTCTAATTCAGAGTTCTATTCTGGAATTTTACAGTTCTTTCAGGACGTCATTAGCAGCCCTTTATGATGTCATCAATTAGAATCAACTGGAATGTTATGCCATGTTCTAGAACAAACATCACACTGTGACAGGACTCCTCAAAGGGTAAGTGAATTCTGGGGAAGGGGGGTCCCTGTAGTGAGCTGTCCTGTGTCTTGTTTGGGGCTTACCTTGCGTCCACTGCCAATACCTGCTGCCAAACTGCAGCCATTCCACAGGTGCCCAGGGGGAGAGGAGGCCAGGGCCAACGAAAGGTGACTGTCGGAGAGGCAACAGAACGGTCACGAGAGGTATTCGTAATAATCACCATGCTCATTTACGCCACTGGTTCCCAAACTGCCAAACACAAAGTCCTGGAGACCCACTGTGTATGCTGGTTTTAGTTACATCTATTGATCAATTAATGTTGTTGAAAACATGTGTGTATATTCTAGCATTATTTTTTCCCTTATTTTTAAACTTATTTTAATACAATTACGGCCGAAACAATTATTCAACATCATCGATGACATAGACAAAAAAATATTGATAAATATTTCCATTTTTAAAATGGTCTTTTGTTCAGTAATTACTCTTTCAACCGGAGGAGGGCGGCACTTCTTGTCTGCCGCAAATCTGAAAGAAGATTGAAAATGGCTGTAGCTTCAAAACAATCCAAGTGCAACAAAGTGTGGGAACACTTTGAGAAAAATCCAACAAAAAATGCGGGCACGTGCATTTTATGCAAGACGAAGTTGACGTTCCACGGGAGCACAACATGCTCGAGCATCTTGAAAGAAAACACCCCCGTGCGGATGACAGCGGAAGTCTAACAGCTTCTGCATCTGTGAATCTGCGAACATGTACACGCGTCGTATGCTGACCTATGCATAGGTGTTTGCCAACATACTTCCACGTAAAGTTAACGGGTGCACTAGGGGGCAGTGTCGCATTTACTGTCGCATGTATATTTAACTTAAGAATGTATAGAAAACAAAGAAGAAACCCAGAAATGGAAATCCGTTTTCACCCCTGGTGTAAACAAAGGCTGTGGCTGTGTCCCAAATTGCATACTTGCATCCTGCGTTCTCATGTACTTGTAAGAACGCACTTCCATGTACACTCAAAAGAATGCTCTACCGAGCGTGCAAGAACACAGAGTGCTTAAAAACCTGTTACGCGGTCTAACGCACCGTATCTTGGCTGGTCTGATCTGCCGGCCCGGGAAATTGGCTCGTTACCCAGAGGACGGGTGGCGGACTCGTGGGGGAGGGTGAATTGAGATAAATAAACTGGGAGAAAAACTGGGAAAAAATTTGAAACTATAAATAAAAATAAATAAATAAAACATTTACATTTGAAACGTACTTTGACGTCACCACACTTCTGACCTTAAGAAATACACTCGGCGCAGGTTACATTGAAGCAACGGCGTTGGTGGAAGTTGCTTGGAGCTTATTATATGGTTGTGTGGTGAAGGGTTGTTGGTATTAATTGACATAGAAAGTAAACATGAAAAAACCTATACAGCTCTGGAACCAATTAAGAGCAACAATAACCTTGTACGTGGCTTGATTCATGCGTCCTTCACAAAGACAAATCTGCCCGATTCCAGCCTGGGTGAAGCACCCCCAGATCATCACCAAAATTCACAGTGGGTGCGAGACACTGTGGTTTGTAGGCCTCTCCAGGTCTCCGTCTAACCATTAGACAACCAGGTGTTGGGCAAAGCTGAAAATTGGACTCATCAGAGAAGATGACCTTACTCCAGGCCTCTACGGTCCAATCCTTGGGGTCTTTTGCAAACCTCAGCCTGGCTCTTCTTTGCTTCTCATTGATGAAGGGCTTTTTTCTAGCTTTGAACGACTTCAGCCCTGCCCCTAGGAGCCTGTTTCGAACCGTCCTCGCCATGCACTTCACCCCAGCTGCCATTTGCCATTCTTTTTGTAGGTCACTTGATGTCATCCTATGGTTGTTGAGTGACATTCGAATGAGTTAGCAGTCATCCCGGTCGTTTTTGCCATCTGCCAGTCTGTAGCTTTGTTGTCCCCAATGTCTGCTGCTTGACCTTGTTCTTATGAACCGTCGTCTTTGAAATTTGAAGGATAGAAGCAACCATACGCTCACTGTATCCAGTAAAGCTGGAATTGAACCCTTCTTTTCCTCACTCAAAACCTTTGGCATGGTCAATAGTTATTTTTTGATTCCAATTACTTTTGAGGTACTACTAGCAGTTTTTTGCCACCCAGCTGGTCCTATTGCAAGAGGACAGTGATGACCACAGCAGTGGTTTTTATACTTTTCCTCGTTAAATAAGATTTGGTTCAGGTGATCACCTAATCAGTACTTCATTAAGTAGAATGAGGTGTGCTTGTGTTGCAATTCAACAGACACTGGAATGGAATGGCTGCCATACATGTAGAGATGCTGATTTAAGAAACATTTGGAGTGGTCTCTTAATTTTTTCCAGAGCTGTATTTATTTTCAGGCTAAGATGCGATTATACGTGGTTTTCGTGGCTAACAATAAGCCATTGCTGCGTTTTATTTTTATTTATAGCTAACTTAGTTAGCTAATGTTACGTTTTCAAGTGATTTGTTGATGTTACAGTAAAGTTTTTAATTTGAAGTTGTTTACAAAAGTTTTTCATTTGAAGCTGTTTTGTTCGTATGACTTGAGTACTAGCCTACATAACAATAACACTTCATTCGCTCCAAAGATTACTCTGTACGTTACCTTTTGTTGTTACCCATTGTCAACAATAAAGTCAATGATATTTACAACAACACGTACTGGGTTTTATTTATCAGTGGTAAGTCAGCTTCTTGCTTGTGACACTGTTGTTGGTTTCAGTCAACTGTCATTGCCAGAACATCAAAGAACATGTCCTGATCGGTCTCTAAAACAACCAAATCAAACGTATATCTCCATCAGTAAAGTTAACTAGATAGCTGCCGCTAGCTAGCTAAATAGTCATTTAGTCAACGTTCCATCTGATACATAGCTATGTTGCTGTAGTAACGTTAACATTTCAGCTAGCTGGCTATGTTACAGAAGTTACAACTGAGCTACAGTGAGCTACACTATATGGCCAAAAGTCAGTGGACACCCCTACTAATTATTGAGTTCAGGCGTTTCAGCCACACCCATTGCCAACAGGTGCATAAAATCCAGACAAACATTTAGAATTCAGAATGGTTCGTAAAGAGCTCAGTGACTTTAAACGCGGCATAGGATGCCACCTTTGCCACAAGTCAGTTCGTGAAATTTCTGCCCTACTAGATGTGCCCCAGTCAATTGTAAGTGCTATTATTGTTAAGTGGAAGCACCTAGGAGCAACAACAGCTCAGCCACGAAGTGGTAGACCACGCCAAAATCTTGTGGAAAGCCTTCCCAGAAGAGTGGCAGCTGGGGGGTCCAACTGCATATTAATGCCCATGGTTTTAGAATGGGATGTCAGGTGTCCACTGACTTTTGGCCATATAGTGTAGCTAGCAGGCTAGCGGATACACTTCCCTGCTCAACCAATCAGCGCTTGTTTGGTGCACGACCACAGTGACGTGTTGTTGAAATTTTGGAGATGTGCACGTCGGCGCCTCTGCGGGCTACAGTTACCCATAAACCCCTTCTCTGCGTAGCTACGCAGAAGCATAATTCCACCTTAACTTAACGTTAGCCACTAGTGATCTAGCCTGTAACGTTAGGTAGGTCTAAGCCAGTATTATAGGCATTAGCTAGCCAGGAGCGAACGTTTGCACAATGATAGGTTAGCATTCGTGCAAACAGGCCAATGTGGGCTAACTTTAGGTACTTTTTATTATGACATGTTAAGAAAACATCCTTATTGCTAAAGCAAAAGACTATCATTGTGCACTAATGTTACTGTGCTAGCTACAGTGTCTGCAGGTCTAACCGCCATGGTCAACGACTTTAAAAGTTAAATTATTCCGTCCGTGTAAATGCCAGGTTGTTCTCCTTCCATGACCTTTCCTAAACATCTATGCTGCAAACGCTTGTGTTTTTAGAATTTTAAAAATTACATTTAGAAAACGAGTTATAAATGTTCTAAGATATACACCGATCAGCCACAACATTAAAACCACCTGCCTAATATTGTGTAGGTCCCCCTCGTGCCACCAAAACAGCTCTGACCCGTCGAGGCATGGACTCCACAAGACCTGAAGGTGTCCTGTGGTATCCAAGACGTTACCAAGACGTTAGCAGCAGATCCTTTAAGTCCTGTAAGTTGCGAGGTGATGCCTCCATGGATCGTACTTGTTGGTCCAGCACATCCCACAGATGCTTGATCGGATTGAGATCTAGGGAATTTGGAGGCCAAGTCAACACCTTGAACTCTTTGTCATGTTCCTCAAACCATTCCTGAACAATTTTAGCAGTGTGGCAGGGTGCATTATCCTGCTGAAAGAGACCACTGCCATCAGGGAATACCGTTGCCATGAAGGGGTGTACTTGGTCTGCAACAATGTTTAGGTAGGTGGTACATGTCAAAGTAACATCCACATGAATGCCAGGACCGAAGGTTTCCCAACAGAACATTGCCCAGAGCATCACACTGCCTCTGCCGGCTTGCCTTCTTCCCATAGTGCATCCTGGTGCCATCTCTTCCCCAGGTAAACGACGCACACGCACCCGGCCATCCACATGATGTAAAAGAAAACGTGATTCATCAGACCAGCCCACCTTCTTCCATTGCTCCATGGTCCCGTTCTGATGCTCACGTGCCTATTGTAGGCGCTTTCAGCGGTGGACAGGGGTCAGCATAGGCACTCTGACCGGTCTGCAGCTACGCAGCCCCATACACAGCAAGCTGCAATGCACTGTGTGTTCTGACACCTTTCTATCACAGCCAGCATTACATTTTTCAGTAATTTGTGCTACAGTAGCTCTTCTGTGGGATCGGACCAGACGGGCTAGCCTTCCCTCCCCACACGCATAAATGAGCCTTGGGCGCCCATGACCCTGTTGCCGGTTCACCAGTTGTCCTTTCTTGGACCACTTTTGGTAGGTACTAACCACTGCATACCGGGAACACCCCACAAGACCTGCCGTTTTGGAGATGCTCTGACCCAGTCGTCTAGCCATCACAATTTGGCCCTTGTCAAAGTCACTCAGATCCTTATGCTTGCCCATTTTTCCTGCTTCCTGCACTTCAAGAACTGACTGTTCACTTGCTGCCTAATATATCCCACCCCTTGACAGGTGCCATTGTAACGAGATGATCAATGTTATTCACTTCACCGGTCAGTGGTTTTAATGTTGTGGCTGATCGGTGTATATATATACAGCTCTGGAAAAAATTAAGAGACCAATGCAAAATGACCAGTTTCTCTGGTTTTACTATTTATAGGTATGTGTTTGAGTAAAAATGAACATTTTTGTTTTATTCTATAAACTACTGACAACATTTCTCCCAAATTCCAAATAAAAATATTGTCATTTAGAGCATTTATTTGCAGAAAATGACAACTGGTCAAAATAACAAAAAATATGCAGTGTTTTCAGACCTTTAATAATGCAAAGAAAACAAGTTCATATTCATTTTTAAACAACACAATACTAATGTTTTAACTTAGGAAGAGTTCAGAAATCAATATTTGTTGGAATAACCCTGATTTCCAATCACAGCTTCCATGCGTCTTGGGATGCTCTCCACCAGTCTTTCACATTGCTGTTGGGTAACTTTATGTCACTCCTGGCACAAAAATTCAAGTAGCTCAGCTTTGTTTGATAGCTTGTGACCATCCATCTTCCTCTTGATCACATTCCAGAGGTTTTCAATAGGGTTCAGGTCTGGAGATTGGGCTGGCCATGACAGGGTCTTGATCTGGTGGTCCTCCATCCACACCTTGATTGACCTGGCTGTGTGGCATGGAGCATTGTCCTGCTGGAAAAAACAATCCTCAGAGTTGGGGAACATTGTCAGAGCAGAAGGAAGCAAGTTGGATAACCTTGTACGTGGCTTGATTCATGCGTCCTTCACAAAGACAAATCTGCCCGATTCCAGCCTTGGTGAAGCACCCCCAGATCATCACCGATCTTCCACCAAATTTCACAGTGGGTGCGAGACACTGTGGCTTGTAGGCCTCTCCAGGTCTCCGTCTAACCATTAGACGACCAGGTGTTGGGCAAAGCTGAAAATTGGACTCATCAGAGAAGATGACCTTACTCCAGTCCTCTACGGTCCAATCCTTGTGGTCTTTTGCAAACCTCAGCCTGGCTCTTCTTTGCTTCTCATTGATGAAGGGCTTTTTTCTAGTTTTGCACGACTTCAGCCCTGCCCCTAGGAGCCTGTTTCGAACTGTCCTCGCCGTGCACTTGGAGTGGTCTCTTAATTTTAATTATTATTTTTTTTTTTACAATAAATACCCCCAGAATCGATAGTTGAACTGACACAGCATTACTTGGTGACTTTCTTAGTTCAGTGTTGAACTGAAGTGATTTATTTTTGACCTGAAAACTTATTTATTTTGAATTGTATTTAGTTTTGGAGAAAAGAGGGGGAAAAAATCTTTGAGAAATAGAAAAAAGTGGAAATGTCAGTCCAGTAAATGTATCAAAATAATCGTTTGTTGCAGCCCTAAACACAATGCAGGTTTGACTCGTTGCCATTTGCTCTGTCTGTGAACCCTTCATTTTCAATAATAATTTAATCAATTAAAAAAGCAAACTTCTTTCTGAAGGAATCATGTGTCATATAGCGGAAAATGAAAGCAGTAGTTGATTTGACTGATTTCCTGGGATGTGAATACGGGACATTTATTGTTCATGGCATACATAGCTATTTATGACATTCCATCGTTCATTTAATGCCACTACTGGCTATCAAGCCGTTCCGTGCTAAAGAAATGGAAAAACTACACCAAATGATGCAAGACATCCTGGAGTGAAACAAACAACTAACCTGGGAAGTTGGGCTAATACTTTATCTTTGAAAGTTGATCAAATAGATTATCTTTCGACCAAGATCGCATCAATGGAGACAAAGAAAGATTCTATAGACGACGAGCTGACAAATGAGAAACAACGGCTGACTTTTCAAGACAACTGCATCAAGAAACCAGAGGTCAAGCTGGAAAATTAGATCAATGGAATTCACTGGAAATCCAGCAAATGAATTTGCTGGTGATTAATTTATGGGAGAAAACCGAGGGTGATCTGCTCTCCAACAAACTATAAATCCTGCTCCAGGAGAGTGAAATGGAGAAATAAAACCAAATTCAAATAGGGCTGGGTATTGGCAAGTACCTTGCAATCCAATTTATATCAGGATACATGTATCACGATTCGATACATCAAAATGTATGCATTTTTAGGTGTAATAAGGGGATATGCACTGCAATGCAACCATAGTAACCCTCTTGACAGACTGTTCTTGATTAAACTGCCTGCTCACACTCTAGATTGATATTTGCAGTCAACTGATTCAGAGTTGCTTGTCTGGTTTGCCCTGTATCTCGAACCAACACACGGACATCATGGTCGAGGAGTATGCGCTTTCGACCATAGTTGTCCCTAGTCAATGATATGTCTCGCTCAGACTTCCATCACCATCACACATCAACATCACCTTAGCCACTGTTCCTTGTTAAACATCACCAAGTTCAGCAGTCTTCCTCACTGAAGCTCCTGCCAAACGTGCCCCAAAAATCACCCCTTTCAAAGTCACTGAGATCTCTTCTTCTAGCCATGGTAGCCCAAATATGCACTGCATCTTTTTCACCTCCCTAACATCTCCCGACTCCCCCCATCACTCTCCCACTCCAGTCCTGAAACCCTGATCCATGCATTCGTCACCACCCATTTGTGGACTACTGTAACGGAATACTCTCAGGACGACCCTCCAAACTCATCAATAAACTGCAAATTATCCAAAACTCAGCTGCACGAATCGTCACACGCACCAAATCCAATGACCACATCACTCCCACTCTCATTCAGCTACACTGGTTACCGGTCCAATACCGCATAGATTTCAAGATTCTTCTGCTCACATATAAAGCCCTACACTGCCTTGCACCCCCCTACCTCTCCGATCTCCTACAGGAATACACCCCAACCCGCACTCTGCGTTCATCCTGAGCTGGCCTCTTCTCCATCCCACCAGCACAATAGGCGAGCGAGCATTCAGCTCCGCCGCCCCCATACTCTGGAACTCACTCCCCACACATATCAGACGCAGAGACACTATCTTTCTTCAAAACATTGCTCAAAACCCACCTATTGACATGGCCTACCACTGACACTTCTCCCATTTCCCACTGTACAATGTTTTATGTCGTCCATGTGTTGATGTTGATGTCATCCTTGTGTTTGATCTTTTTTTAACACAACCCACTGTTGTTAAATTATGATATTATGATCTTAAAGCATATTATTGAGAATACAAAGCATTATCCGACGAATAACATACATTTTCAGTGCTTTTCCAATATCATGTGGACACACCCCTTGCATTGCGCTGTCAGTTTCGATACTTGACACAAAATAAATTTGGATTATGAACCCGCATTTAGACACGACTAACGTTAGATCTAAAAATAAACCCAAAATAACCATTCGCCATTTTTTTAAATGAAACTGGTTGGTAGCTAGCTAACGTACCTGATGTCGTGGCCAGCTACTTCAGTCGGTCATAGGCCTCGTATAACATGGCACGTTATCACGTTAGTTAAAAGTGAACTCCTAAAAAGCTAACGTTCGGTTACCTAGCTACTAAATAATGTTTTGAAAGCTAAACGGCAAGGTGTTAGTTGCATAGTGGTTAGCCACCCTAGCTAGCTATGCCTCCTTTCACAACCACTACACTGACCATAGCTAACGTTACCTAGCTACGCCAGGCGGGTAGCGTTGTCACCAATGTTATGTAGCTACAGGGAAAAAAGACCCTTACAATTCAGAACAGGTTTATCTCTGCACAACTACTTTTTCCTGTCACTCGTCTTGTTTATTATACATCCTTCCGAACTGACCATCTTAAAGCACTGTGTCCGTCCTGCTTCTTACCTTCCTCAATCTCTCCCAAAAACAGGTTAGCAATGGTAGCAACCGACAGAGCAGTGTAAAACTAGCCAGAATAAGGAAATTACTTCCTGTTACCACCAGGATGGGGGAAAAAAAATCAAAATAAAAGCCTGAAATGATTCTCCTATAAGTCTGTGAGCAGGTACAGATTTTGCTCGTCTGCAAAAGCAAATGATTCCTACTTCATAAAAGTGGGGTGAAATGTATTCCTCAAAATGTATAGTTTATAAATCAGTTGAGTTTGAGATAAATGTTCCACCATACCAATTGTTGCTGGGGTTTAACTACCGCACTTGCACCTCCAATAAGCCTTATTTGTATGTATATATATATATATACACAGGTAACTGCCAAAATAAAGGCAACATTTCAGTAAACGAGTGATACTTTAAATGGGTACAGTACCGCAAGTGTACTGGCGGACAGGCCCAGCCCTCCTCTTCCAACGAGCCCCCTACTGCCTGGCTGGGACTCTCTCAGCCCAGGCCAGGGCCGTTTGAGACATTTCAGATTACCAAAATGTTGCCTTTGTTTTTACAGCTACCTGTACATTACCATACATTTTGCATGCTTTTACCATATATTTTCCAAACATTTCCATATATTTTCATATATGCTTTCTCTATATATTTTCTATCTGAATAATACATTTTATGGATATCTATTTTTGGTATGGGCAACTGGTATTAGACTATGAGTGATGGGCTGGAATCTGAGCAGATGGAGGTAACTGGCCATAGCAGGCACAGGACACAGCTCTCAGCAGGGCATGGGAGGGGGCATAGACCTGGGCAGTGTTGCCACATGTACCATAATGATCATATTTGTACTGTAATTTCAGCTTCTGTATGACATATGATCAGTAGTGTGACAAATGGGCAAATGTAATGGATAATGGGTAATTTTGATATTTCAAATAATGTATAAAATGTGAGACCCCCACTCCCATCAGGACAGAAATGCTTCACCATAGGATGAAGGTGATCACTCAGAATGGCTTTGTATTTATTGGTGTTTACCTTTCCCTCTAAGGGGTTGAGTAGACCTAAACCATGGCAGGAAAATGTACCCCACACATGCATTCGTCCGACTGGTTGAGAACAGGGTGAAGGATCTTACCATATTACGTTTTTCCACTGCTCAGTAGGTCACTGCCTATGTTCTTTGCACCACTTTACACTTTACTAAGGGGTTTATGCACTGCAACCCGACCGTAGTACCCCTCTCTGCAAAGGACTGCTCTTGATTAAACTGCCTGCTCATGCTCTAGATTGATATTCGCAGTCAACTGATTCAGAGCTGCTCTTCTGTTTTGCCTTGTATCTTGAACCTCAGTCTGTGTATCAGGAGTATGTGCCTTCAGCCACAGTTGCTCCTAGTTGATGATGTCTCTCCCACAGACCTCCATGCCAACATCACCTTAGCCATAGTTCCTTGTGAAAAATCAGCAAGTTGAGCAGTCTTCATCACTGAAGCTCCTGCCAAACATGCCCCAACAATCACCCCTCTTTCAAAGTCACTGAGATCTCTTCTTCTAGCCATGGTAGATAAAATAATGGGAAACTGGGCCTGCCCAGCATTTTTACAAATGACCCTAAGCATGATGGGATGTTAACTACTTAATTATCTCAGGAACCACACCTGCATCTAAACACCGGATTTCAATATACTTTGTACCCCTAATTTTCTCAAGTGTTTTCTTTATTTTGGCAGTTACCTGTATTGTCATATACAAATGTTTAGTTTGAAGGAATGTCTACAGTACCAGTGTGTGCAGTGAATCACCATACTCAGATTGTTTGCACAGTTCTCTTTAGATCCAGAGTCTGTTGACATCATCAGGTATATTTTAAATTGGGCCGAGTCTGAAATTCATGCCAAAAACGTGTTTTTAAAATGTCTGCAAAAAACTTGCAAGTGCTATATTTTTGGAACATGAAAAATTAAAGGTTTGCAAAAGTGCTTGGATTTTACTTGAAGTAACTTGATTTTCAGTTGGTTTATACATTTTGGAACATGTTACATAAAAAATATAATAGGCAACCTGTTGAACACTGCAGAACTGGCTGCTCTCTCCCCAGGTTGAAATTTACAGTCAGTTGATCTGCGGTTGTTTGTCTGTTTTGCACTTTCTGTTAATGCACAGACATCACGATCCTGGAGTATGTGCTTCTGCCCACTGTTGCACTTTGCTGATGATGTCTTTCCCTCAGAATCACCTTAGACAATGTGACTATTGCTGCCGGGCTGTGACACACAAACTGAACAAAGCAGAAACAAGACAAAATAATCCTAAACATGTGAAAATAAGAAACCATAATATATCAACTTTCAACAGAATAATTTCAAGTTTATTACATTTTCCCCCCCACACCTGGTTTCCATAGAATGAGAATACAATAGAATTCTGAGAACATTTGTTTTCTCTGCATTGTCATGATTTATCATTGTCAACCTCATGGATACTAAGAATATATCATACACAATAAACACGGCACTACCCAAAGGCATTGAGAGTATCACAAGACATCATTCACCACTAACAACAGAGTATTATGTTGAATATATGTAGAGAGAGAGAGAGGGGGGGGGACAGAGAGTTATAAAAATAGTGGACGAGAGAAATAGAGAGACCGATGCATCTAGACAGCCTGATTCTTAAATCCCCCAACCCCCCCAAACGTAAAACATTTTTGCACAAACAAAGAAAAAAGAGAAAAGAGTCAAATGAATGCTGTGTGCAACAAATACTTAATCACAATGGTCAAACCAATCCTAATAAACCGTATATACCTTACAAACCTGACCGTTGCTTTCTCTAATATCAAACTTCAAAAGGTATAGCAGTGCCAGACTATCTAATGCAGTAGTCTAATGCCTAATCCAACACATACAAAGAGTTCACTGCACCAAAATGGGCAATTATGTGCTAACTACATTATCAGTTATTTCAATTTTTTTATGAAAGACCAAAGGAGAATTCAGAAGTTGTTAGAACGATAGATGGAGAGAGCAAGGAGACATTTCTGCTGCCCAGTCCAGCAGTCAAATTTATTTAATAATTTTTATTATTTAGTTTTTTTCCGTGAGTACTGGCCTTTGGTTGTACAAGAACTGAGTCGACAGAAAATGTACGGGGAAGATTAAGTCTTTAAAAAATAGATTTTGTAACCTTGAATAATTAACAGCTTCAGGTCTGTTAATGCAAAGTTAGAGCATGTAATACTGAAGATGGTTTCTGCCGTTTGTGCACACTATTTATGACCTCCACTGAAGTAAGCATGAAAAGATGGTGCACTCGTTTGACCCTGGTCAATGATTTTTCTTTTTGTTATTACTCATAGAATTGACTTAAAATGAAGAATCCAAATCCCAATTTCCATAAACAACATACATTTTCCATATTTGCATCAAGAGTTCACATCAAACCGCGTGTATTAACAAGCGGTTTCAGTCTATGTGTGCTTATACATTTGTGTGCTATAAGCACATGTGTTTGTGTGCTTCAATGTTAGTCCTTAACTTTGATGTGAGCATTTGGGTAGTTGTAAAACACATTTGATTATGATACTGGTCAAACGCAGATACCTCAGACTTTACAGTATAAATTAATTCATTAATTTTGGGCATTTCGAACAGGGCAGTGTCAAATGATCACAGCAATCTAAAACCATTTCATTTCAACAAGGTTGACCATCTCTGTCTGAGGTCCATGTTACACAAAAGAACAAAATAAAAATAAAAACTATAACACCTCATCCCTCCCTGGATTTTACACACATACATATTCATATATGTATTATATTATAATAATCCCCCTCTGCACAAAAAACACATGCGCCAAACCAGTTGAAAGAGTATAGTATTAGCAAATATAAAATGTTACCATCCTAATTAACTGTTACCATAATGTTTTTTATATTTGCACTTTGAGGCCTTTTTTTGTTGTTTTTGCAACATGCAACTACCTAAATATATCAAATCCAGTTTCATTTAGATTAATAGCCTAATATATGCCATATCATAAAATGGCATGGATAAAATGAAAAATCACAACCATGAATCAATAAATCCATAAAGGACTGTTCCTTCCTCTTGCATATTTATCTCTGTCACCCCCATTAGTGTAAAATATATATATGTTTGATTTCCCTACGTACCCCCCTTTTTTTTCTCTTCCATTTTCTCGCTCGCTCTTTTCATCTCTCTCTTGCACCTTAGGATTCACGAATTAAAACAAAACAAAAAAATGTAAGCAAAAAACATAAGAAGGTAAATCATAATGTCTTTTTTTCTGGAATGAGCACATCATCACAGCAAGGAAAGAGGAAACAAGACAAATCAACAGATAAAATAAACAAAAATATGAAAAGTGGCCCGAAATATTATTAGAATAACTATCTAAGCTCCTAAACAGAAGTGAAGTAGTGTAGACTAATTCCATACATAACAGTACTACACACACACACACACCCACCCACACACACACACCCTCACACATATATATATATATATATATATATATATAAGTGTGTAATGTTTATATTTATATTTACACAGCACAGACAAATACATTCTCCCAAGTGTAGAATTATTATAATAACATTAATTTAAAATGCTTGTATTCCTTTATTAGTTGTTTTTTGTCTTTTAAAATATTTTGGTACTGTATTCAAGTTTTTCACCATTTTATCAAATCTGAACTCAACTGTTTTTTTTACCCCCATTGAATACGCCACAATAATACACAGCACACTGAAAGGTTCCCATTTTTTGTGTTCCCTACCTCCCCTCACCCTAGGGTCTCTGTTGTTAAACCCCCCTGTCCTTCTCCCACCCCTTCTCTTCCTCTCTTTGTCAACAGATGGATGCACAAACAGATACACAGAGGAGTGTGGAATTGTGGGTAGGCTTCTGGTGTCACTCCCCAAATCATATTGTCACCCTCTTTCTGTGAAGGGAGAGAGGGAGGAAGAAAGAGAGAGAGAGAAACGTAAAAACATTGTGATATATAATGTACTTTGTAACACATCCAAACATATCTCCATTTTAAGAAACATAGCTGCCATAAGCTACTTAATATTAACAATTTTGGTCATGTGCAACACTAAAATGATATCCCCTTCTAAGCATTTGCACCTCACTATAAAACATATTTTCTCAGTTAAATTTATTTTTGTTCAGTATTTGAGTCATTTGAATGAACATGCTGACAGCGGTGGTAGACATTAAAGAAACATGGTCTTTTTCTTTGCCTTTTTTTCTCCAGCCGTGCTTATTCTTCCTCCTATGGGGGATTTGAGAGTGACCAAAGAGCAAGCAGGCTATATTTTGGCTTCCATAATTTAGTGTGGAGGTAGTTATACCAGTTTTTTAAAGCTGAATCAACAGCCTTGCTTGGTAGGCTCATAACGTTATGGTACTATGACCAGGTTGGCACTCTGGTTTCAGATAAGTCACTATAGGGGATGTGCTTTGGTAAAAAAAACAATGGTCAGTTGCTTCTTCGTACAAATCACGAATTTTGTGTAAGTGGGGCTCGTTGGAAGCAGTGACTCAAACTGAAAAATTCTCTGGCAGAGTGTCAGTAAATAACACGGGCTAAAATGAGCTAGAACCAATCGGATAGCAGGATTTCTAGCGGAAACCAATCACACACTGTCGCTTCCCTTTCCAGACACTCTAGAGATAAGAGTCTGGGGTCGAGCCAACTGAATGAATGAAACCCCTACTCTGTAATGACTGAACAGTGCAATCTAATAATACATGTGTGCCTTCTACTGCAAAGCACCACAATGAGCAAAAGGGGGTTAAAAACTAGTGATGGGAGAATGAGGTGACATGACACCAAAAATGGGTGCATCTACCATATGCTACCAGTAGCTCGCTGATTTGAAACAACCGTTGTGTTTTGTTGTGAAGAGAAAACCTTTTTATCGATTCAAAGTCATTGATGGACAGCTAATTGTAGCTCCACCAATTTTTGGTGTCGTGATGACCTCATTCTCCCATCACTAGTTAAAACACCCGGGTTCTTCCCCCACACAGACTCACCAGCCTCTATTGTCCGCCACGTGGTCTGGCTCACATCTGATTGGCGAAGGATGTGGGCCCACCCTGCTGGGCGTACCCCTGGCCATATTCCCCACCCTCGTAGCCCCCACCCTGCTGCTGGCCGTAGTCGGGCTGGTACCCCCCCTGGGACCCAGCGTAGGGGTCCTCCTGGCTGTATCCCTCCTGCCCGTAACCCGCTGGCTGGCCGAAGGATTCGGGGGCAGGCTGCTTCTCTTGGGAGGGCGGGGGGTATTGCGTGAAGGCGGCGAGCCAGCCTGTCTCCTTGAACACGAACCACAGGTTTCCCCCCCAAAGGATCAGGTTGAGGAATCCAAACACCTGTGATTGGGGCACAGAGCACAGAATACATATGAAAGTTGTTTTTTGAAAGAAAAGAACGTTTTTTGTCAGCACAGAGCAACACATCACACAGGGATTTGGCAAGTTCAGCAAGCATAAAAACTAACTCTACAAACTATGTTTGTGAAGAAAAGGTTAATTTGCAGTTCTTTTTTGATACATGCTTTTCTTTTCCTCCAGTTTACTGGGGACAGGTGTTGGAAATTAGCCATTGTCTGTAAACACTAATTTATGTATCTGATGCTTGTTTGTTTCAAACATAGTAACAATGTTTTGTTTTTTTAAACCTTTTCCATGTCCCTGACAAGTACACAAACAAATAAATATGAAAAATGAAATGTGGTCGAGTGGCAGGAAGACTCACCACGGAGGTATTGAGTCCGGACACGACGGGGTCGTGGATCTCGCGGCAACGGTTCTCCTCCTGCTTGCAGGCGGAGATGAGGCTGATGACCTGCTCGGGGTCTGTGGCCGTTTTGACGTCCGAGAGCCCCTTGGCCCAGGCGGCCGCGCTCACCAGCCACATGAATGTGAATACGCACGTGATCCCAAAATCCTGAGGATCGAATAATAATAATACAGTTTATTTATACAGTATATTTCATGCAGCTTTTGCAGCCCAAAGTGCATACAGTGAAAATAAAATAAAATGGAATTAAGTAATCACATAATAAAACCCAACCAAAAATTTAAAATACACAATTAAAAATGTGTACAATAAAACAAGAGTAATGCATAATAGAGGTATAGATCATATGAGCAAAAGATAAGTGTTTAAAAGCAATCATAAAAATGTGTGTTTGTGAGTTGCTTTTCAAAATTGTCAATGGACTGTGCTCATCTGATCTGCTGGGGCGAGGCGTTCCACAGTTTATGTGCATAAAAGCAAAACAAAGGCTCCCTGCTTCTCCTGTAATGTGTCTTAGGAACATCAAGAAAGCCAGCATGAATGTGAACATGCACTTTACCCCAAAATAATAATACACTACACAACAGATGATAGTACAAATGTCAAATAATTAAGTGTGAATTGAACTGTCCAATGCTAGAACACAATGCATACCATGGTAAAACTTTGACTTGATCTCTGGCCCTGGAGTGAAAACCTGTTTCCTTTTCTACCATGTTTTCAATGTACAGGTCTTCAATGTCTACATATAAATACATGCCTTGGGATTAGATAACTCTCAGATAATGACATGGACCAGGGGTGGCCAACACTGGTCCTGGAGAGCCGCAGGATCTGCTGGTTCTTGTGCAACAAATTTAGACATTCACTTTACTGGCATGCAATCTTCCAAGGAAACCAGGTGAGGTGAGTTAACTCGGTAATTAACTGCTGACCATTTACGTTTTTGTATCAATTAAACTACAAAAACCAGCACACCCTGAAGCTCTCCAGGGCCAGGGGTGGCCAAGCCTGATATAGACTGTAAATTGGTCAGCGTCCATTTTGTTACCCTTCACAGGGTGAACACCAAACTGTGGCTGTGTCCACATATGTCCCCCAAAGGCATCACAGGCCTGTAGTTAGCAACACCTTGCCTGAAAGCAAGACTGCCACTCTCCAAGGTCCTGAAGCAGCAGGAACTTCTGACATTGGATGAAATGCAGGGAACAGCCCACTCTGCTCCCGCACTGCCCCTCCCCGCGTCACGTGTTTCACTATTCAAGCACACCCAACCACACAGAACTCACAATCTGAGCCCCCTTGTTGTTCTCGCGGTATTTTTCCAGGCAGAAGACGTACACCGCAAGGGCCGCCATAGAGTACAGGAAGGAGAAGACACCGATTGTGACAAAAAACTCTGCTGAGGAGGAGTAGTCGCCCAAGAGGAAGAGGCGTTCCGGGCTTTCCCCCTTACACGTTGGGGCATCAAAGTACACCTGGTGGAGCCTAGAGTGTGAAAGAGACAGAGTCAGAGTACACCTGGTGGAGCCTAGAGTGTGAACTTTTTTTTTCCCCCCGTTCTTTTTTATTTTTAAGTATGTCTCGCCATGCTTCAAACACATATACAGTGCCTATAGAAAGTCATCATACCCTTTTGAAATAGTCAATTTTTTTTGTCCTACAGCCAGAAATGAAAGTACATAAAAGGGCGGCGGATGGCGTAGCGGTCTAACGCGCCACACTTTGGTGTGGCGTGCGCTGCCTGTCAGGGACGCGGTTCGAAACCCACATCTCTACCAGACCGGCCCTGGTCGGGGGAGGGGGGAAGGTGAGCCGGCATGAGTCCGTCGAGGAGAAGGTAAAAGGCGTCCGTGGAAGAATTTTCGTCTCGGAAGAGGCGGGAACAATCGGCCAGGAATGTGTGTCTCGCTCCCGGAGGACGGGTGGCTTTACTCGTGGGGGTGCGGAATTGAAATAAATAGAGGGAATAATTGGCAACCAAATTGGGAGAAAAACAAAAAAACAAAAAAAAAGAAAGTACATAAAACCCATCGTTTTTTGTGTTGTGGATAGGCACAAGTTAGGAGAAGGATATAAAAAGATTCCAAAGGCTTTAACTATCCCTCTGAGTACCGTTCAGAGTATTATTAAGAAGTGGAAGGCATATGGCACCACCCACACCTTGCCAAGATCGGGCCGTCCCTCCAAACTGGATGACCGAGCCATGAAAAGATTGATCAGGGAAGATACCAAGAGGCCAATGGCAACCTTGAAGGAGTTACAAGTCTTAATGGCAGAGATTGGGCGATCTGTGCATGTGACAACAATCTCACAAGCTTTACACAAAGCTGGCCTGTCTGGCAGGGTGGCAAGAAAGAAGCCGCCTCTGAAAAAGTGTCACACTGAGTCTCGTTTACGTTAGGCGAAGAAACACATAGAAGACTCTGATGCCATTTGGCAAAAGGTTATATGGTCAGATGAGACCAAGATTTAACTTTTTCGACTGAACTCCAAGCGCTATGTTTGGCGGAAACCAAACACAGCACACCACCCAAAACACACCATACCTACAGTGAAGCATGGTGGTGGCAGCATTATGTTGTGGGGGTGTTTCTCTTCAGCGGGGACTGGGCAATTGGTCAGGATTGAAAGGAAAATGGATGCTGCCAAGTACACCCAAATTCTTGAGGAAAACCTGCGGCCCTCTGCTAGACAGCTGAAGATGGGCAGGTGGTTCACCTTCCAGCACAACAATGACCCAAAACACACCACCAAAAAAACAACGCAGTGGCTAAAGGACAGGAAGGTGAATGTCCTTGAGTGGCCTAGTCAGAGCCCTGACCTAAATCCGATAGAACATCTGTGGCTGGACTTGGAAGAGTGCAGCCCATTGCCACTCACCACGGAATTTGACTGAACTGGAACAGTTCTGCAAGGAAGAATGGGCAACTATTGCCCAATCTAGGTGTGCAAAGCTGGTAGAGACATATCCAAACAGACTGATGGCTGTAATTAAAGCAAAAGGTGCCTCTACAAAGTATTAAATCAGAGGACTGATCACTTTTCCAACCCTGTTATTCTAGTTTTTTCATTTTTTATTAACTATCAGAAATTGTGCCCTTTTTTTCACTTGAATGTTGGAAGGCAAAATGTGTAAATAAAGCTGGAAAAAGATGGATTTTATGCACTTTTATTTCAGGCTGTAAGACAAAAAAAAGTGACTATTTCAAAAGGGTATGATGACTTTCTATAGGCACTGTAAGTTTTAGCTCAGGAGGAGGAGGACTTTCAGACAAGCATGCTCTATCCAAAATAACAACAAAACAACAAAACATCCTAATAATTGTCTTGACTGTGCTCAACGGAATACACAGCAACACGCCCACAGCCTGTACTGACCTGAACGGGTATTCAAACTCCACCTCGATGTTCAGGGAACTCTCCGTCCTGTTCTTGCACTCCACACTCATCTTGAACATCCCAGAGTAGCTCCCACATGTGGAGAAAGCGAAGATTGCAAACACCTAACGGACAGAGAAGAGTACAATTTACTCTAACACACCTCATGTGCACACAGGAAGAGTCACATGCACGCGCTTATGTGACAACGGTACCATAATTCAAGCGGCAGTTGTATTGAAGTGATGGGGAAGCAAAAACAAATATGCCCTTCCTCGCTACAAGCATGTGGGTCTTAGCTGTCTGATGTGAATGTGGGTCTGAGCTGTTTGATGTGAAAGTATATACTGATTTTCGTTCCAATCATAATTGCAACCTATGAATTGTAACTAGCTGTTAATTGTTCTTAATTACACATTTATATTTATTTCTATTAAAGCATGATTTACTCTCTTAAGGCCACGTTATGTCAGAAATGGCTATGCATGCTAGCCGTTTTCATAATGTCCAATATTCACACCCCAGGATGTTAAATAAGTCAGATCAGCTAATACTCTCATTTTCTGTGATGTGCTATATGACAAATCAGTGGGTCTAATTGTTGAAACTGTGGACCCCTGGACACTGAAGGTAAGCCATATGTGGAAAATTAAAGAGTTCAGTGACAGAGCAATTGGCAGTGAACCCATTCTGCATTGTGTTCAAGTACGTTTAAGGAAAAGATTGAAGGTAAATCGATCATGATATTGGCAAACATTGATCATGAGATTGGTAACAAAAAGCAGCATACACAATGGATCCCCATAACCTAGAGCAGGGGTGGGCAACTGCGTTCCTGGAGGGCCCGTGTGTGTGCAGGCTTCTGTTTCCATCAATGGCTCAAATAGCTGTCTTCACCAATGCTGGTTCACTCATAGAGTAGACCACAGTAAAATATTTCATATAGGAAAGCAAGAACAATACAATACAATACAATATAATAAAATACAATCATTTAACAGACGCTTTCAGTCCTGACTCCTGGTCCAAGGTCCTGTGGGTTCCTTGGAAAAAAAGTGCTATATAAATCCAATGTTCAATTCAATAAAATAAAAAAATCTCTGACCACTCACACCCACACCTGCAGCATCTCTGACCACTCACACCTGCAGCATCTCTGACCACTCACGCCCACACCTGCAGAATTTTATTTATTTAACCAATCTTTAACCAGGCAAGTTAATTGAGAACAAATTCTAAAGAGGCCAAACACAAAAAAACATAATAAAATTTGACAATATTCGAATACATGTATATGTATACTGTATACGTTTATCCAAAATTTGGATAAAACTTTTTTTTTTTAAGTACCGGTATAGTTAATTCTGGTCAGTAGTGGGCCGTGCTACGTTTTCTTCCCCCCCCCCCTGTTTTCTGTCTCTCCCTCAGGGTTGAAAAAAAAAAAAAAGGTGCCACTCCACCCAGCCCAGCAACAGGCCAGCCTGGCGGTGATCGAAGCCCTTCGCTGGAACACCGAGGCGCAGGACTGGCAAGCCCAACAGGGGGCAGGCTCAGCGAACCGGGTTCCCTTGCCTCCAAGTGCTCGATGTGCAAAGGATTGCCTCACCAAGATGGCCGAGCGCGACGACGTGGAGGCATTCCTTTGCATGTTTGAGCGCACTGCCGAATGGGAGTTCGAGCAATGGGCAAACATCCTGGCTCCCTTCCTCAGCGGCTCCACCCTCAAGGCGTACCATGACCTGCCTCCCCGAGCCGCAGAGGATTACAACCAGCTGAAAGCGGAGATCCTAAGCCATGCAGGACTCACCAACGTTAGTGCTGCCCAGCGTTTCCTCACCTGGGGGTTCCAGCCGGGTCTGTCTGTTCATGAACAAGCTTATGACCTGCTCAGGATTGGTGGGGCGTGGCTCTGTATGCCGGGGGGGGACCACAGCATCTGTCACTGAGCAGGTAGTGATAGATCAGTTGCTGCGGTCACTGCCGTACGAGGCCAAGAAAGCCGCGGGGCCTCGGTAACCCCGTTGCCTTACCGAGATGATCGAGCAGGTCGAGGCCCATAAGTCGACCCGTGACCTACTGAGGGCCGGACGGGTCGAGAGACAAGGCCCCGCCCCCAGGAAGGCTAATGAGCCTGCCCAGCCAGTCTCGAGCCAGGAATGAACAAGGCCCTCTTGGTCACCGCCAGCCAGCTTCCCACAAAAGAGAGAGAGGCCAGAAACCCCTCACATGGCGGAGGGGCGGGGCTAACGGCCACTGGGCTAGCCCGGCCTGGCCACCGATGAGCCCATGCCCACAGATCCTGGGCTCCTCTCACCTGCTGTATGGCCGCATCACCGGGATTGCCACCTCCTGGAGGCCGGAGCTGAAGCAGGCTCGCCAGCTGACCGGACCTACCCCGTGCAGGTGGGGGATGGAGAGGTTTGCGCGCTCCTGGACTCTGACCTGGTCTCCTCACGCCAGGGGTCAGACGCAGCTGTCAGCCCCTTGCAATCACCTGCCTGAAGGTGTCCACAGTCAAGCTCCGGCTGGACTCAGACCTGGGTGCCTGGACTGTGCGTGCAGGGCTAATGAAGGGCCTTCGTGCACCACTCCTCATTGGGCGGAACTGCCCAGGGTTCAAACGGCTTATATGCAGCTGCCAGCCGGGCCCTACACCCCCCTAAAAAGCCTCGCCCTCCATCATGTCGGTCACCAAACGTAGCGAGGCGAGTTCGCCCATGGAGTGCTCTCACATAGCCACATCCTGGGAACACACCTGGGCGCTGATAAAACCCGGGACCGGATCCTGAAAAGATACTTCTGGCCAGGAGTCTACACCACTGTGGCCGCTTACTGTCGGGACTGCCCCACCTGTCAGAAAACCTCTCCAGTACGGACAAGGAATACTGACGGACCAGGGGACCCCCTTCATGTCCCGGTTGATGCATGAGCTGTGCCATCTCTTTAAAATAAAACCCCTCTGCACTTCCATTTACCATCCTCAGACTGATGGGCTGGTGGAGCGCTTTAATCAGACTTTAAAGCGCAGGCTCAAATGGGTGGCCGGAGCAGATCCGTGGAACTGGGACCATCTGCTGCCCTATGTACTGTTCGCCATCCGGGAGGTACCCAGGCCTTTTCCCAGCTTGAGCTGTTGCATTCCGCCAGCCCCAGGGTCTCCTGGATATCGCCCAGGAAGCCTGGGAGGAGCAACCCTCCCAGCATCAAATTCTGGTCGAACATGTGGTTGGGATGAGGGAGAAGATTGTCGCCGTGATGCCGATTGTGCGTGAACACATGGAAGCTTCACAAAAGGCTCAACAACGCACTTACAATCGGCTAACCCAATCTCGCACCTTCCAGCAGGGCGACCAGGTTTTGGTGCTCCTCCCGACCACTGAGAGCAAGTTTCTGGCCACATTTCAGGGGCTGTATGAAGTACTGGAGCAGGTAGGGCCAGTGAATTACCGTCGGAGAACAGAACGAATGCCTGACCGTCGGAGAACAGATCATGCATATTGACCTTTTTAAGAGGTGGGTCCCGAGGGAAGCCTTGTATTCCTTTGTCTCTCCAGATGTCCCCGGCGAAGCAGCGTGTGACCTGGTGCAGTATGGACTGGACCTGACCCCCCACCAACACCAGGCAGTGCGGGAACTCATTGACTAAAGCCAGGACGTGTTCTCCCAACTTCCAGGTCGCACGTAGCTGATCACATCACATCTGGACATCGCTGGGGACGAAGGTGAACATTCACCCCTACCGCATTCCTGAGGTCCGCCGTGAAACCATCCGGTCCGAAGTCAGACGGATGCTGGACCTCAGAGTGAATGAGCCTTCACGCAGCACCTGGTTTAGCTTTAGGAAGCTAAATCTATTGTCTGAGTTTGGCAGCTACCCCATGCCCCGGGCCGACAAACTGATTGACCGCCTCGGGAATGTGAGATTCGTAACAACCCTGGACCTGACAAAGGGATACTGGCAAGTGCTGCATTTTCAACTCCCGAAGAGCAGCTTCCAGTACAAGGTTCTACCCTTCGGGCCCTTCCGGCGACGTTCCAGAGGCTCATGGATCACGTGCTGAGACCCCACCAGGAATACACCGCCGCATATCTTGATGAAAGTGGTGATCCATGGCTGCTCCTGGGACGAACATCTGGAGCGGGTACGTCGGGTCATTCAGGCTCTCCAGCAAGCGGGCCTCACGGCCAACCCCTCCAAGTGTCACGTGGGCCTGAGCGAAGCCAACTACCTGGGCTACACCACAGGCCGGGGCCTCCTGCAGCCCCAGCACAAGAAGGTTGAGGCGGTGAAACACTGGCCCCGTCCCAGCAGCAAAAAGCAGGTGAGAGCATTCCTGGGTTTGGCTGGGTATTACAGAAGGTTTGTACCCCACTTTAGCTCACCCCCTCACAGAACTCACTCGCAAGATCCTGATCCTCTGGTGTGGACTGCCGAGACTGAGGCTTCTTTCAGGGGCCTCAAAGCGGCGCTTTGTTCCCAGTCGGTGCTGAAGACCCGACTTCTCCCAGCCCTTCCTGCTGCAAACGGATGCCTCCGAGATGGGACTGGGTGCAGTGCTGTCACAAACCATCCGTGGCGAGGAGCACCTGATCCTGTTCATCAGCAGGAACTTAGTACTGCGGTAACAAAGGTATGCTATGGTAGAGAGGGAGTGCCTAGCGATAAAATGAGCTGTCACCTCTCTGGCGTACTACCTTCTAGGCCGCCGCTTTGTTCTGGTGACCGATCACCCCCCGCTACAGTGGATGGCAATGGCAAAACACAATAATGCCCACATGACGAGGTTGTTCCTGGCACTGCAGCCCTTCTGTTTTACAGTTCAGCAACGCCGATGCGTTGTCCCGGCTCCACGTGCTCTGGGCTGATGCCGTTACTTTCCCTGGCTCGCAGCTGAGGGGGAGGGTGTGTGGTACGGGAGCCGACGGGCCTCCGGTATCCCGGACAGCTCCCCAGAAGACGCAAGGTTAGAGGAGCCAACGTTCCACAGCGGGGCAGCTGTCCGGTGCTGAACCAGGGAGACACCTGCCGCCACTTTCCCAATCAGCCAGCTGTCTCCCATTTCATAATCAGAAGGCGCTGCATAAAGGGAGAGACAAACACAGCCTGAGAGGGGAGCGTTGGAACAAAGCCAGCCGACATTACGCTTCTCCCGGTTTGCCTCTCTTTTGCTCTCTCTCTTTTTCTATTACAGACACGGACGTCTCCTTCAATCGCCTTGCTGGTGCCGACTGGGACTCCTGGCCTGAGGACAGCGCAGCCTCACTCCCCGACCCAATCCAGCCCACACGGCTTAACCCCGGAGACAGACCGGATCTGATTGCATGGAACGAAAGCCGTCCGGCAACGTAGCGCATTGGACAATTGCTAATTAAGGTGTGACTACGGTCTTTTTCAAAGTGTCTTTTTTCGTTCTGTAAATAAATGTTTTTGTTTGACTATTCATGCCTTGGGTGAATCTGTCTCACGCCCGATCTATTGGCCACGCCTTCCCCAGGCGTGTGACACATGTATTTTGATCAATACATTGAGGAGAAATAAGAACAGTAAACTCTGTATAACAGCTCAAATGATCAACAAGACCACAAATAAGCACAACAAAATCTTTATACATGTTTCCAGTGTGTCTGTACAGGATTGGATTGTTATTCATGTGAAATGTAAAATGGCTGGGAAAAATTGGAGGGCGTGTAATAATGGCACGCCTGATACGAGACCGTCTAATAGGCTGTTAAATGCAACGGTGGCAGGACATTCCCAGAGGGCGAGAGAGACTGAAAGAGACGTGACACGTCACATACACACACATACACACGTGACATGTCACATACACACGTGTCACTTCACATACACACACATACTGTACACACATCACGTCACATACACACGTGACACATCTCTTTCAGTCTCTCTCGTCCTCTGGGAAAGTCCTGCCACTGTTGCATTTAGCAGCCCATTAGACCCACTCCAACATTCCAACACCTGTGTGTCTCGTATCAGGACCGTCTTTACTGAGGGGAGAAGGTATTGTAAAAACCTTGTGTAGAAAAGTATGAAAACCAGTCTGTTTTACCATGACAACTTCTCTTTTTTGCATGCTTGGGATGGGATTAAATCCAGTACTGATGTTTCCACGTGCGTTAGTCTTTATTTTGCTCACGGCTGACCTTCATGTGATGTGATTAAAAATATTTGAATTGCGAGTTTTGTTGATAAATCCATGAATGAACATGAACGTGCATTATGCACAAGCACGCGCACACACAAACGCGCACGCACGAACGTACGCACACATGCACACACGCACACAGGCAAACGCGCATGTGTGTACGCACGCATACACACAAACACATACGCATGCACACGCACGCCCATACACGCACACGGAAACACACAGATTAGTCAGCCAGACTATTTTTATCACCCCTCCGCTCCCTGGAAGCTAGATCGGATTGAATAGAAAATCCAGCGATTAATCTGACTGAGGTGCTGAACCATCTGTCACACTGCAGGGCCCTCAGTACAGTCGCTGCTTGTGTGCCCAGCACACAAGCACGGACAGTACAGCTGCACCGTGTGTGAATGCCAGCAAACTGTGTTTGGTGCACACACACAGGAGAACAGTACACAGACAGAAAGAACCCCACGGCACGGTGCATGGCGCACGCACAAACAGCACTCCCACACACTGCTAAAACACGGTTCCCATGCACTCTGTGCCACATTGAAGAGGTGTGCAGCCTCCCCAAGGCACAGATGCATTTCCTCACCATCTCTCACAATGTCCATCTGTTCACATTCATTCGCGGCCACACTCCTTCCCTGCCAAGCTGCGTGGCCTGTAACTGTCTAATGTGTTATTATATGACACCATGTGTGTTTTTTTTGCCTCTGAAACACTGAACAAATTCCTACATTTACAAAGGTGATAAAGGTGTTCAATTCCATCCCTCTCTCCAACCATTACTCTTCTTTTATTTCTCCAATCACTCCACCCACTCACATACACCCCCTCCCCCCTCCCTCCCTTGCTTCAGCTCATTATAATATTGGTGATTAGCTCGTATTAACTGGAGGAGTGAGGGGGAAGACAGAGGGGGAGAGGTGATAATTAAACCTGGTCTCACAGAGACAAGGTAGAGAGAGCACATTTTTTAAACATTTATTTGACAGTAAAAGGTGGAATGAAAGAATGGAAATCTCGATACAATGCCCTTTTACGTCAATCAATCAATTAATTAATAAATCAAGATGTATTCACTATAACGTGTTTTCATTAAACGGAGAAAAAATTCGTTTTCCAATGAGAATCGAACAACCAGGTGGGCTGATGTTATTGTTTTTCTTCTGCACAATACTCATAGATAAAGGCAATGAAAACTCAATGTGTACAACAAAATAATAATTTCAACAAAATTAAAACTAAGTAAAAAAACACGGCCACAATAAGCCAATAAACTATCAGTGGGTGGGGCTTCAGAGCCATACATCATTGGCCCAATCAAAACACATGGTGGCACTATAGAGCTCCAAATAAGAAAATATATTCAATATAAAACAAAATCACTGTTCCTTTGCAGAGATTACAAAATTACTCATTAGTAACTAATTAGGAACATAAACTTGAGGGTTATGGGTTGCCGCCATCTTGAATTGGTCACCATTTTAGATCATTTTTATTCCACTGCTATTTTACTCATTTCAGGCCTAACCACTTTGCGGATTCTTATTAAATTTGCATATTAATAAAGGGTAACTCAAAATTACAACTGACTGGTACCAATTGACCACATGGTGACGCTATACCAGGCAATTTAAATGACCATTTTTAAACAACCATGACTCATGATTACATTTTTAACAATCATGCCCTATTTGACATATACACTTGAAACCAACGTCAATCTCCCTCTCCTAACAAACAAAATATAGATTTTCTGCCATTTAGAATTTTTTGAAAATGCTTTAAAGACATTGCAGCAGCGATAATGTATTGTTATGTTCTTATAATTTGGTAGAATCTTTTGGTTTGATTCTGTGATGGGTGGAGTGAGTGAGTGAGAGAGGGTGCAACAGAGTGAATTCAGAGTGAGGCTAAACGGGTGGACAAAAGGAACAGGCAGTAAGAGAGGGTGTACCGCAGATGATGGAAAGGGAAAAAAAAGATGAAGAGATAAATTCAGGGAGGCGAACAGAGCAACACAAGGAGAACCTGGCTCCCACTCTCATAGTGGACCTGTCACTATGGCAACATTATCCGTGGGAAATGAAGAGTGGAACCACGTCATGGTTTCCACGGAAACACCGCTCTCACTTCTCAGGTCATGAAAAGATGTAAGCACACACGTATACACACACACACACATACACACAGTACAGAAATACTCAGAAACACCACAGTACACAAGCACACACAAAGACTCTTATGGACTCTGCTGGGTGTGAAAGACACTGGGATAATAGTCCTGAGACAAACCATTGTCAAGTCCTGCTTCATATCACAGAAGTCTGAATAAAATGCTTCCACAAAATAAAATGCTTCCACAAAATACAATGCTTCCATTGGCTTCCCCCAATTATCATCCCAGTGTCAGAGCAACCACACATGGTGGAACATAATTTGACATATTGTCGCCTGAGGAGGGAGGGTTGGAGCTGGCAGGGTATTCTCCGCCTCATTGCACAATAGCAACCCCTTCTGGTGGATCAGGTGCCTGCAGTCTACCTGCTCTGGCTGCATCAGATGACCTGGTGGATTGCGTCTAGTGAAAGGAAGCAGTGGCTTTGGAGGACAATCTTGCTAGTGTGTGGCCCTCCCAAACGGACAGAGGATATGTTGCAGTGATGGGCCTGGAATTACAGTAATAGGGAATTAAAAGGGTGTAGGGTTATGTACGGTGCGACAGGGCCCGGTCAGTGCCCATTGAAATCAGTGTTGCCAGATGCCTGTGATTTGATTCCCCTCAATTCCCCATATTCAATAGACTCCCATACAATTGTCAGAATTTTTTCACTCTCCTTTTAAACTCCCTCATATATCATTGACTCCCATACCTATTTAGGCTGAAACTTCTCCCATGAATTTTTTTACAATTCCCAACATTTGGGTAAAAACTCCCCCAGTCTGGCAACCATGGTTGAAGCTATAGAACAGTGGAAGTAACTACATAATAGTGAACAAGCATAGACATAGTCATATGATGTTAAACTTGTATTTATATCCATAAAATAGCCAGTCCTATGCATCTGGTATTGAATCCTGAATCCTTAAAACAGAGAAGCTAAGAGTCACATGCTTCTGACTCTTGATTTGAGCACACGATTTGAATCACAAAGGATGCTGGGATAGCTTTCATAATTAATCAACAGAGGAATAAATGAAGAAAGTAGGGATTGTTGGAGAAAGGGAGAAAAGGAAGGTTTCAGAATGTGAAGAGAAGAGTGAAGATAGTGGAAAGGTCTGAATTGTAGAGATGAAGAGAGAATTTTGCAAGGAAGAGGGACTCTAAAAAGCGATGCCTCGACTGCACACTGAATCTCTCTGAGAACACACGACAGCAGCATGAGTCATACATCACACACACGCGCGCACGGGCAAACACACACACACAAACATGAGATGAGGCAGAGAGATGGGACCCAAGTGCAGAGACAGATAGCAAGAGGCAGATATTCAATAAACTGAAGATTTATTGTAACTGACAGACTAATGAAAACACAAATTCAAACTGGTAGAAAATAAACACGAGTATAAATAATAAAACACTAACACAAACAAACACAAGTTGTACGACAAAAGCTCAGAATGGTAACACTGATGAGCAAACACAGGGAAAAAACATTGAAGACAGAGCACAGAACAGACCACTTAAATAAGGGCACGAAACAAGGCACAGAAAATAATACACTCAGACAATCAGGTGAAACAAGACACAGGTGGAACCACTCAATATGATGAAACAATCAGACAATGACAATCAAGGAACACCGAGTCCAATGCTGCCCTCTGGCATTGAGCAGGAACCATTACAGTACCCCCTCCTCTACAAACGGCTCCAGCCGTTCCTCTAGGAGGTACTGGAGGTCTGCGGCGGAAATCACAAATCAACCCTGGGTCAAGAATGTCCCGTGCCAGGACCCAGGAGCGTTCCTCAGGGCCATAGCCCTCCCAGTCCACAAGATACTGGACACTCCTCTGCACCCGTCGGGAGTCCAGAATATGGTGGACAATGTAGGCTGGCTGCCCATCGATCATACGGGGCAGAGGAGGCAGACTGGTGGCTGGAGACAGAAGGCTGGTTGTCAGAGGCTTGAGATGGGACACATGGAACGTAGGGTGGATCCGCATGGACTAAGACAATAGAAGGCGATATGCAACTGGGTTCACCTTACACAAGACCCTGAATGGGTTAATGAAGCGGGGGGCTAACTTGCGAGACTCGACTCAAAGAGGGAGGTCTTGGGTGGAGAGCCAAACCACCTGCCCCGGCCGGAACGGGCGAAGAAGCCTACATCGACGATTATCCTGGACCTGATGTTGGGCAGAGGCATGCTGCAGGGATGACCGTGCTTGCCTCCAGGTCTTACAACGAAGTGGGCGATGAAGGCCTCCGCTGAAGAAACCCCCACCTCGGACTCTTGCTCTGGGAATAAGGGTGGTTGGTATGCAAGCTGGCACTCGAAAGGGTAAAGGTCCGTGGACAAGCTCTGCAGGGTGTTGTGCTTTTACTCAGCCTAGGTGAGATACTTGCTCCAGGTGTAGGATTGGAGGAGGCAAGGCAGCACAGGGTAGTCTCCAAGTCCTGGTTAACCCTTTCTGTTTGGCCATTGGACTGGGGGTGGAAACCAGAGGAGAGGCTGACGGAGGCACCGATCAGGGCACAAAAAGCTTTCCAGAACAGGGAGATGAATTGAGGACTGCGGTCTGACACAACGTCCTGGGGAAGACTATGGAGGTGGAAGACATGCTGAAGCATGAGCTCTGCAGTTTCTTGCGCTATGGGTAGTTTGGCTAGGGTAACAAAGTGGCAGCACTTGGAGAAACGATCGACAATGACAAAGATGGCTGTGAAACCGTTGGATGAGGGCAGGCCGGTGACAAAGTCCACAGAGAGGTGAGACCATGGGCATGTGGGTATGGGCAATGGGTGAAGCAGGCCAAGGGGATGCCGCCTGGATGTCTTGCTTTGGGCACAGGTGGTACAGGCTGACACAAAGGAGCGCACATCCTTTTCCATGGTAGGCTACCAGAATCTTTGTCTCAAACTCCAGCATCCTGGTGGTCCCTGGATGCCCTGTCAACCGAGAGGACTGCCCCCAAAGCAGAACCTGGGACCAGGCTGAGCAGGGAACAAACAGGCGGCCAGGAAGTCCATTCCCTGGGTCGGGCTCTTGGTGTTGCGCCGTCCTCACCGTGGCCTCAATTCCCCAACTTACTGGTGCCAGGACCCGGGAACTTGGAATGATGGGTTCTGGGGTCTCGTCTTGCTCGGAAGCTTCAAATGGCTCGCTGGGACAGGATGGCTCCTACTCCAACATCAGAGGCATCCACCTCCACAATAAAGGACAAGGAGGATCAGGGTGGACCAGAACAGGGGCAGAGGTGAATCGCTGCTTGAGCTCCTGGAATGCCCTCCCTGCCTCCCGAGCCCAGCAGAATTAGGCAGCTATCCCCCTAGTCAGGGCAGTGAGAGGCACAGCAAGGGAACTGAAGTTGCAGATGAACTGCCAGTAGAAGTTGGCAAAGCCGAGGAACCGTTGGACCTGCTTGACAGAGGTGGGCTGAGGCCAATCCGTGATAGCCTGGGTCTTGCAGGGATCCATCTGGACATAGTCCTGAGCAATGATGTAGCCCAAGAAGGACACCCTGGAGACGTGGAATTCACACTTCTCAGACATCACAAAGAGGTGGTTCTGGAGAAGCCACTGCAGCACCTGCCTGACATGCAGGACATGATCTTGTGGAGAGCTCAAAAAGATGAGGATGTCATCCAGGTAGACAAAGACGAAATGGTTGAGCAGGTCCCGGAGAGTGTCACTGATCAGAGCCTGGAACACAGCGGATGCATTAGTGAGACAAAGGCATAACGAGGTACTCATAGAGGCTATTAGGGGTGTTGAAGGCAGTCTTCCACTCGTCTCCCTCTCGGATGTGGACCAGGTTGTAAGCGTTGTGTATGTCCAGTTTCGTGAAGATGGTGGCTCCCCGCAGCTACTCGAGAGCGGTGGACATCAATGGAAGACGGTAGCGGTTCCTCACCGTAATCCTGTTGAGCCAACAGTAGTCAATGCAGAGTCTAAGGCCTCCATCCTTCTTTCCCACAAAGAAGAAGCCTGTGCCAGCTGGCGAAGTGGAGGGCCAAATGAAACCAGCGGCGAGTGCATCTCGAATGTACTCTTCCATGGTGGCAGAGAGAGTACAGTCTCCCGCAAGGACGGCTGGTACCGGGTAGGAGGTCTATGGCACAGTCATAGGGGCGGTGAGGAGGAAGAGCTCCTGCCCACTGCTGAACACCTCGCTCAGCGCAGCATACTCGGGAGGCACTTGACTGAGGTTGGGGAAACAACTGGCTCGGAAGAGGAGTGCTTGAGTTGACCAGGGTGGGTAGGAAAACATTTAGCTGGACAATTATGACCCCACTTGCTCAGGATGCCACCTACCCAGTCAATCTGGGGGTTGTGGCAGGCTAACCAGGCAGGGGTAGCTAAGGATAAGAGGGTGCTCAGGTGACTCAAGAACATAGAGCTTGATAATTTCCTCATTATTACCCCCGATGCACAGTCGAATTGGAGCTATGCAGCAGTGGACACTGCCAGAGCCAAGAGGTCTGCCATCCAGGGCTGATACTTGGAGAGGCTAGTCGAGCTTGCTGTAGGGGACCCTTCAAAGACGCGCTCGGTCAATGTCCAGGAAACATCCAGCTGTCCACAAACCACTGGAGGTCACACTGTTGGTTACTCCAGAAGAGGGCAGAAGGCAGCAGTACTCAGGAGACGGGGGGAAGGGAGGTGGTGATTTAGCTCGTTAGGATCCTCCCATCTCCTAATGAGCCATGGCCTTTCCCGACAGCTCTGGACAGACTACCCGGAAGTGACCGGAAACCCCACAATAAAAGCAGAACCTCTCTCGCATTCTCTGGTCGCGCTCCTGCTGGACAGGCTGGTCCTGCCCAACTGCATGGGCTCCTCACTTGTGGCAGCCTCTTCGCCACCTCCCGGCCACTCAGGATGGTCAAAAACTCTCCTCATCTCACCGGTGAAAGACTGGAGATCCCAGCAGCTAGGGGTCTGCTGCTCCCAGACAGTTGTAGCCCAGGCCAGGGCCTTATCTGAGAGCAGGGTGATGATGTAGGCCACCCTGGAGCGGTCCGTTGGGAACATAGAGGGTTAGAGCTAAAAAATCAGGAAGCACTGGGTCAGGAACCCCCGACACTTGCCTGGATGGCTATCGTACCTCTCAGGAGCTGGCAAGCATGGCTCCCTGGCGCTGGAGCTAATGGGAGCTGGAGGAGTAGGAGGGGCAGGGTTGTGTGATAGCTGTGGGGGTTGGAGCCTCTGGATCACCATGGTCAGGGACTGCAGAGCCTCAGAGATGTTCCGCAGCAGTTGTTGATGCTCCCCTACTAAGGCGCCTTCCCAGCTGATCCTAAGGATCTTACGAAGGCATCGCTGGTGGTACTGCTTCAGGGTTTTTATGTCTGCTGTAGGTGGTCCAGCTTTCGGCCCCATAAAGCAGGGATGGCAGAACTACCACTTGATAGACGAGGAGTTTAGTCTTGGTCTGGATGTCCCGATCCTCGAACACTCTCTTCCTCAGCCTAGCAAAAGCCCCACTGGCACACCCTATAGGGTGGTGAATCTTGTCATCAATGACAGCTCTTGTGGAAAGAAGAATGCCATGGTAGGCGAAGTGATCCACATTCTCCAAGATGTTGTTGTCCACACAAATTGTGGGGGCTTGGGAGGGTTCGTCAGGTGCTGATTGGTGTAAAATCTGAATCTTCTTGATGTTTAGATCAAGTCCCAGGAGCCGGTAAGCTCTGGCAAAGGCATTCAAGATGCTCTGGAGGTCCGTTTCAGAGTGAGCAACTAGGGTGTTGTCATCTGCATACTGGAGCTCCATGATAGTGGAGGTGAGCACCTTGCTTTTTGCCTTAAACCTGTTGAGGATGAAGAGCCTGCCATCAGTCCTGTACATGAGTTTGACTCCTTCAGGTAGGTTTTGGCTGGTGAGGAGGAGGATGGCTGTAATGAAAATGGGAAACAGGGTTGGTGCAATGATGCAGCCCTGCTTGACACCAGTGTCCACCTTGAAGGGGGCCGTTTCAGAGCCACCATTGCCAACCATCGTTGCAGTCATGTCCTCGTGCAGGAGACACAAGATCTTGATATACTTGTCTTGGCATCCGATCTTGGAGAGGGCACACCAGAGGGCAGCCCGGTTCACAGAGTCAAAGGCCTTTGTGAGGTCGATGAATGCCATGTACAGTGGTAGATGTTGTTCCCGACATTTCTCCTGTAGCTGACGAGCTGTAAAAATCATGTCGGAGGTTCCCCTGGCAGGACGAAAGCCGCATTGCGACTCAGGGAGGATCGCTGACACACACACACACACACACACACACACACACGCATGTGCAAGGGCACATACACTACACACGCACACACACACACAAGTACAAGGGCACACATTTTTACATTTTACATTTACATTTTAAGCATTTAGCAGACGCTCTTATCCAGAGCGACTTACAAGATGTGCATTAATACATGGTAGGCACAATCATAGCACGAGATCAGTGCAGTAACACACACACCACACACGCATACATGCAAAAACATGCATGCACACACATATACACAAAGGTGTGCATACATGCATGCATACAAACACACACACACACACACACACACACACACACACCTCTGAAGCCTGAGGTCACTGGTTAATAGCTCGGCCCAAAAAACACCTCCTACATTCAAGTGACCTTCAGTTCCATCAAACACGCTGTCTCTCCCGAGGATGACAGTGCTGTGTGGAAGCATGTGTGTGCGTGTGTGTGTGTGTGTATGTGTGAGACAGAGAGAGAGCGAAAGAGAGGCAACTATGTTTAGCTATTTCATTTTTTTCTGTTATTGTTATTTGTCAAATTCACTTGCAATGCAATATCGTGTCAATAAAGCACATTAAATGTTAAATTGAAACAGAGAGAGGAGAAAGAGAGAGAGAGAGATAAGTTTGTTAATATTATTATGGTTATTATATTTATTATAGTTTTAGTTTTGGAATTATTAATAATAAAATGTATTTGTATGCATTGTTTGTTATTATTATCATTATTGATTGTGCTGTTATTATCATGTAGAGTTGTGGCCAAAAATATTGGCACCCTTGAAAGTTTTTTAAAAAACTCACAATTTTCTCTAAAATAAGTATTTGGTCTCAACAATTCTTCATTTCACAGTTGACAGTACAGAAACTTTGTTTTTGATTTGGAAAATATCCTTTTGAATCATAAAATAAACAGAAATGGCATTGCCAAAATTATTTACACCCTAGATTTTATATTTGGCAGCACAGCCTTAAAATAACTGCAATCAAGCACTTCCTACAGCCATTAATGAGATTCCTACAACTCTCTACTGGCAGTTTGGCCCATTCTTCCTTTGCAAACTGCTCCAGTTCTCTCAGATTTGAAGGGTGCCTTCTCCCAACTGCTGTTTTCAGATCTCTCTACAGGTGTTCAATACGATTGAGATCAGGACTCATTGCTGGCCACTCCAGAACAGGCCAACATTTTCTCTTGAACCATTCCTGGGTGCTTTTGGATGCGTGTTTTAGGTCATTGTCCTGCTGGAGGACTGACACACAGTTTTCTGACATTGGGCAGCACATTTCGCTACAAAATGCCTCTGATTTCATGATTCCCTTAATACGTTTAAGCCGTCCAGTACCAGAGGCAGCAAAGCAGCCCCACAGTGTTATGGAACTTCCACCATACTTGACTGTAGGTAGGGTGTTCTTTTCTTTAAAAGCTTCATTTTGTCGTCTGTAAACAAAGTGCTGATCTGCATTGCCAAAGAGCTCTAATTTGGTTTCATCGGTCCACAGAACATTTTCCCAGAAGGATTTAGGCTTGCTTAGGTGGGTCTTGGCAAAGATTAATCAGATCTCCTTGTGTTTCTCTTGTAACAGTGGGGTCTTCCTTGCCCTCCGACCATAAAGTCTTTCTTGGTTCAGTGTCTGGCGTATGGTGTGGGCTGAAACCATTACCCCAGACCTCTCCAAGTTAGCCTTAACAAAATCTTTGGATGTCATACGAGGTGTTTTTTCAGTGGCTCGCACCAACCTTCGACAACATCTGAGATCAATTTTCCTCTTACCACCACGTCCTGGGAGATTCTTAACAATTCTATGAGCAGCGAACTTCTTGATAATATTGTTATATAACTGTAGAAACAGGAGATGGTCTCTAGAGATGGCCTTATAGCCTTGTGAATGCTTGTTTTGTGATAATGGTTTTTCTGACATCCTCAGACAGCTCTTTTCTCTTCACCATTGTCACAGAGCAACAGGGAAGCAGAACAGACTGTTATAGACTGTTCGTGAGTTTAATTACACTGCAAATGAGAATTTCCTCAAACCAAATGTATTTAAATTGTTCTAAAGGGTGCCAATAATTGTGTCATGGCCACTTTTCAATTTTGAAGCCATAACATATTTTTTTACATTTGTATTATCATTGATTGATTGTGTGTTGTTGTAAATCAAACAGATAAATGTGTGAAGACTGAAAGTTGTTTCAATTTCCAATTATTTCATAAGATATTCTACATTATCTACATAAAATGCAAGGTTATCAATCATTTTGGCCATGACTGTATATGCTTTGGCACACGCAATACATTTTGGTTGCTCCTAAAATCAAGTCTACAATTAAAAGCACTGAAAATCCAACAACTAAATCCTAAAAATATTCCCCTTAGTAAACTGGTCTTCCGAGCCCAATAACACATTCTGACTTAAAACGGATACTTAAAAGGTCACCTCTGGTGGGGCCTCCGATAGTGTAGCGGTCTAACGCACCCGTTTGCAAACCAGGGCTGGGTTCAAGATACACATTGTAAACTGTTTTATGTCCTGAAGCGGCCCTGTATTGTAGAGCGCCGTTACTATGGCCATTGATAGGGTGATTGGGTAAGGTATGACACTGATTCTTAAGTACGACATTCATTGCTTCTGGTTACAGCCACTGTACGTCCTCCTAAAGGGGAGCAAACATTTCTAAAAAAAAATTAAAAACTCATCCCACATATGTCTATGATACTCCAATGACATACCATTTCTGGGCGAGCTCGGTCTGTGCATCCAACAATGCCCTGACATATTCTCCTTTTGCCTTGTCCTGGGATTTCGGGATGTCCAAACATTGCAGATGCTCTTCCTCGAACTTCTGGGTTAGGTTCCTCACCTCTTCTTCCAATTCCAGTCTGTGAGCCTTCACACCTCATTTGTAAGAGACGTTTTTTCCTTCTCAAGCTCCACAGCCATGTTCCCAATCTTTCTCACGGAGTCAGTGTGCTCCTCCAGCAATTTCCCCACGGCCACCAGGTGGCACTCCTCCGAGGTCCCCAACTCAGCCTTCATCCTATCCAGCTCATTCTGGGCATTCTTCAGCTCATGAACCTCCTGGAGGGTGACTCACCATCGGTCCTCAACCATGGCCGCCTGTCTCTGGTTCTTCATCAGGTCTGCCTTCTGGCCACGACAAGATTTCTCCAGTTTTCGGATCACTTCCTCTTTGTCCTTGATCACAGCTTGCACCTCTCCTAACTCTGCCTCTAAACCAGCACACTTCTCTGCGACACTTGTATGCCGCTTTTGCGGCCTACCTGGGATATTTGCTCTCTTTCCCCTAGGGGGCACCACAGAGCAGGAGTGGCCATTTTTCTCTCTTTCTTTTCTTTTCCTCTCTTCTGTGTTTTCAACACCCTATCCATTTCACAGATGGCCTCAGCAACTTCAGGAGCCATTCCATCCAAAAAGGAGCCCTTGAGGGCTAGACTTGCCTGGAAAAACACTTTGAGGGAACGTTGGTGCACTTTAGACAGATGCTTGGGATACTCTGCCTCCAGCCAAGGCTCTATGTCTGGATCCATTGTCCAGTGACCTTCCATCATGGGGTCTTCTCCTTTCAAAAATTGAAAACCAAAAACAAATCCCACTCACAGTTGCACTACCTCCTCTTGCCTATATGTGATGCCCTCTGCCCACATTCCCCACCGTATGTGGTGTCCGGAGGTCCTTCAAATAGGCCTCCAAATGGCCTTCAGCTTTCTGTAGTCCCAATCGCTTGACTTCATTCAGGTGCGGGACTGCGGGCTGCTGGGAAATGTAGTTCTTTCCTCTCCAGTGGCTCCCAAGAATCAAAGATGCAGGCAGCCATTTCCTCACCCTGCCCCTTGGGATGCCACAGCGCTCAATGCTCAACGTCACACACTGCCCCCATGGTGCGCAATGACGTTTCATACAGAGGAGTGACCTCGCCATGTGCAAGAAAAGGACACATGAAAGCTTGCGAGATCCAAGTTGCTAATAATGCATTTAATTGGGTGTCAACTTAAAATTAAATATTGATGTAACCATCCTAATTTAAGCATCAGCGGTAATCTGGCCATTAAGGGGTTAACTCACATACCGTTTTTAGTTTGCGCAAGGTTGCAGGCAAGATTTATGCAAATGAGCCACAAGCTCATTCCCTCTCATTCCTCTCATCCCACTTATATTGAATGCCTGTACCGCTGTTTGTTAGTTTGTTAGCCTGTCTGTCCAAGCCACGCAGAAGCCACGTGCAAATCTGATGTCACTGCGTGTGTGACACTGGAGCAGCAGTGAATCTCCCTGGAGCGTGTGAGAGACATCGCCTGTCGTGGAATCGCCGCTTGCCGAGTTTGTCTTTGGACTGGGACCTTGCCATCCGCTACGACAACGTTATACTGACCGGTTTGCAAACCCACCACATACACAAATCCTCTGGAGGCATATAAGACAGTAGTTGTTGTGTACAATAATAAGGGGTTTATTTTTTTAAATTCTAATTGTAAAAATACTTTGTCCTGCATGATTTGTATGTACCCTCTCAATTTTGATTTAATTCTAAAAGAAAATAAAAGTGACAGGAAGCAATAACAAACTATTTCTTTCTAAACGTATGGTGTTGAGTTTTTCTACAATTGACATAACCATACTTACCTTACACTTACCTTCAGTCCAAAGAGGAGTACACAGCATCAGCAATATAACACCCACTATTCATTTAAATTCCAACCTAATTTAAGACTTACACTGACACTTAATAAATCTGTTACATTGCGGAGACAATTTACAACACCGCCATAGAAGAATGTATTCTTAGAGTGCAGACTTACCCATTGTAGGATCTTTATGAACCCCAGTGGCTGCTTGACAATGGTGAATTGCCCGGTGGCGACCAACTGCCAACACACAAATCAACAGTTAACAGCCTACCCTGTCAGACTCCTTTCTGGCATGGCAAAAAGAGCGTTCACATTACTCCATATGCACAAAAAATATATGTTGTGTAAGATGATGATCCAGTAAGCTGGATAAATCAGAAATTGATATATCGTGAAAAGACAGCCAGCATTTTAACTGATGTAAAAACTCATGGCAATGTCACTCCACTCAAATTATAAGCACGTGTATTCAAGATACCATGCGTGGATCCACTTTACCTATTATTTTACTCATACAATTATTCTGCAAGTATATTTTTTTGGGGGGGGTTCCAGGTGAGTGTACCCGTGTTTAACAGAACTGTATACTTGCACAGGCCGTAATCATTTTTACTTCATGGCTAAGGACGCGAGACGCCGACAAATCACGGTTAACGGATAGAGGATAACGGTTAACGGATAGAGGAATGGGGAGCGATAGAGCGAGGGAGGTGGACAGTGCGATAACCTTTGCCAAAATTAGACAAAGCTGCTTATCCCGTGTTTTTGCCTTGTACACACTACAAAACCACATAATCAAAGCGTAAGTTTTCATTAGAATTCCCCTCGCAGATATGCATGTGTCCATGTGTTTCTAATTATTTCGCATTATCCGCAAAGTAGCAACATTTTCGTCTGCATCGCTAAGTGTGAAAACATAACAAATAATTAACGTTTTTACATTTATTTTGAACAACGCGAGACTACCGTTGAGCGATGTTCATGTATTTATAAAGCCTTGCCCCCCCCAGCATATTTAATCATTATTAGTGCACCTTTTCACGTCCCATCCCCCGCTTGAAAAAACACTCGACAAAACCCGCGATAAAAAAAAACACTAGCCTCCGGCGAGATTCAACCACGACTCCGATGAGACGCAACTATGACAGATGCTCAGTCGTATGATTTCTTATCTCTGTACGCACTACTCGTGAAAATTATAAATAAACGTATATTTAGATGGTGTATGTGCATTCTCTACTCATACACGATATGGTTTATCCTCAAAATACATGCGTTACCTGTCGAACCCCAGTTTACGCACGATTATGGTCGTCGTTTAAATGCGCTTGCCTGAGCTATTACAGTTTTTTTTTTGCTATTGTAAGATTAACCATACAATTGCAACCGACGGTGCAGTATGTTACATTTAACATGATTACTCGACCCCTGGTACAAAACTGTATACATTGCTTAGCGAGTTCCACATATATTTCGCTTTTAAAATTATATAATATTCTTACCAATGCAAATATTCAAGACACCCACTCACCACAACCTCTCATAACACTGCAATTCAGACACGGACGGTGGCTTTGTCATTTATTGGCTATTTGTTCTTAAAATTCCCCTGTTATTCACCCAACCCACTTAAACCAGGTATACACAATAACGTGTGCTCATTCAGCCATAGGTTGTTACAGTATTCTACATTAAATAAATATCGGAATTGTTGTTTTTGGAAAACCCTACCTGGTTTACAATATCCATCTTAGTCGCCTGCTCGGAGATAAGAGGATCAAGCGAATGGAGGGAGGGAGGCGTAACATCCGGAACAGCCCACGGAGAGAATACGGGGAGGGGGATGGGGGAAAAGATATATTACGTCACAAGTTCGTTGCGGACATCTCGAACCAGTAGATGACAGTAAATCCGAATGTTTGCACAAACAGCTGTTTAAACGACCATGTTAAGTACTAGAGGCAAGAACAATACGGAGGTCGTTCTTGCAACCCATTTCAAAAGTTGCAATATTCTATGGAGCGTATGTTATTGACAATTTACGCAGAGTGCCACAGGGGAGGCAGAACCAGACCGTTATGTTAGAAAGCGCATAATGACGTATCAGTGGTTTGGACACGCCCACTTCTGACGTCTCCTGCCTAGTGAAACAGTGATAAATTGAGTTTGTATATGGATCCCCTTAGCTGAAATAGAGACAGTAATGTATATAGAAATATGTGAAGACTTTGAGGTGATTAGGCGGAGAACCACTGGAGCCAGGAGCAAGAATCACTCAAGTCTGGGATAAACAACATCTCTGTAAAGCCTGTTTGCTCTATATGCCCAATCAGTTTGTAATAACGCTGATTATTACCTTGGTTGCCGGTTTCCCTATTGTGTGGAAATTCCCATAACACCCTTATCTTGTGGGAAGGGAATCCTTATAACCCATGTCTCATGTGTTTTATAGTGCAGACATAGGGACAGATCAGTTTTACATTAAAGTAAGATACTCATTTTATTCTTAATTTCATCTGGACCTCACCTTGAGCACAATGTTTGAAAAGCACTTTATATGTTATTATTATTATTAATATTCATTATTATTAATAATAATTACTATTATACTCTTACCTTTGGTCTTGTTGACACTATTGTGGTTGTTGGTAAAATGAAGAGTAAACATAACAGGGACAGGAAGCCACAAAGTAAAAAAACAACAACTCTAATGTTCTCTGCAAGATAGATTGAAAAAATATTATCTTTAAATGGCTGTATGCCCATGTGACTCCCACACCAGGTGGTGATTGGATGACACACAAATGGAGACATGGTAAATTGACCAACAGCCATTTTGTTTGGCTCCACAGGTGTAGACGAAACAAAAATGGAAGACAAGTGTTACACGCCACGTGACAATCCCTGGACTGCAGCAGAGCAGCTGATGGTAGGAACTGGCAGAGGAGTGGGGTTTGCCGGTCTATGGACCGGATCTTTATTTTTTCCACCTCTCTCCCAGACCCGGGAGAGAGAAACAGCAGGAGAGCAGGGTAAAATAAAACAAACACAAACACAAACATAAAGTCTTCACCCTACTTTCCGCGAAACTTTCAGGCAAAAATAACTTATAACTAATAATTTCAACCCAAACACACAGAGACCCTCGCCACTCCTCACAGTGAGAGTTCGCTTGTAACCAGCCCCGAGACACTCTCCACTCTTTCAGTTAGAGTTCTCGGGCCGTTGTCCAGAAACACTCTCCACTGCCCGAGTGCGAGTTCTCTTCCAATCACCCTGAGGGCGAGAGGTGGACCCTATTTCAGGGTGCCCTCTCGCTCTCTTTCACAATCACACCGAGGGAGAGAGGCGGACACTCTTAGTGTGCCCTCTCTCTCTCTTTGCCACACACACAGGAAGCACTCTACTCAGTCACTTTCAACAAACGCACACAGAACTCAAGATTCGACACAGACTCCGCCTCCCAGAAGCTTGGATTACAGATATGCACCACCATGCCCGACAGAGTCACATCAAACACCCACACTCCACAATAATACACAATACACATGCACGCGCACTCACACACACGAATGACCAAACTCACAACTCTCCATGATACACACACATCAAGACAAAGACAAAAGACTAACTCTCAAGATGCACACATCAATGACAAGACAAAGACTAACTGATTCCCCACTCGCCCCACCTGCTCTTAAATAGGCTTACTTTCTGCCTGGCTCAGGTGGGACTTGTGAGGCAATCACCTGTCTAACATTCACACATCTAATCACAAAACACCAAACAATTGACAAACCACACCCACTCACATTCTCACACACAAACAGGTAAGTGAATAATCACTTACCAATTAACCAATTAAATAATAATTAAATCAATCATGTCCTTTGGAGCAACCTCCCTGCCCCCGGAAAGTCTCACTGCTCCAAAGGCCTCCACAACATGGAAAAACAAAGGCAACCCAGTCACTCCCATGTTGCCAAGACCGCCACAACAAGTAAGTAGCCCAAGTACGGGGCCTCCCGCGTGGTCCAGTGGTTACAACGTCCGACGCTGGCCACGGAGACCGGGGTTCAATTCCCCGTCTCGCCAAGTGTCGGCTCTGGCCGGGAGTGCCACCAGGGGGCGGCGATTGGCTGTCCGCCCCAGGGAGGGGGAGGGGAGCCGACGTGACGTTCGCTGCGTATAGTGGCCCTGTAGTACCGGGTTACGGTCGACTGACCTGCGGGTGCCGTCTCGTAAGAGGCGTCACTTCGCTTCGTCACTACCGGTCACAGGACTACGGCAGCGAACTCACATTACTAGGGGGGGATTGACGTAAAAAATAGCGGGTCTAATTGGCTACCAAATTGGGAGAAAATGGGATAAAATCAGAAACAAATTTTAAGGAAAAAAAAAGTAGCCCAAGTACAGATTTACACAAATGCCCTCTCACAGAGTCTGAGAGAAGGTGCTTTAATGAGCTCCTGGTCAAAGGACAGAGCAGAAGGTTTAAAGAGAGGTGCTAACCCGAACAATGGCTGGGTCTTTGTTCGTGTCTACCAAAAAGGCACACCTGACTTATGCGCAACACCTGGGCTGATTCATAACCACCATCAGCTGTGTTTGTATGCTGCTGTTTGAGGTCTTGAAAATCACCCATCACCACACATCTACACCACACTCTCAAAAATAGGGTACGCTTTTGTTCCTCAGGGTACAAATGTTTTCATTCTACCTTCAAAGGTACACATAAATCAATAAAGGTACTTCATGATACAGTTTTGTACCTTTTCCCAGTGAAAAGTGTACGAATTGAGGAAAGGTAAAGTTATTATGTACCAAAGGTACAGATATGTACAGATATTACACTAAATACAGATGTGCATGTCGTGTAATGAGTCCTTATTCACACTGGCAGCCATATTGGAATGAAAATGTTCTTCTGACTAAAGATACAATTCAGTACCCTACAGGGGTACTGCCACAGTGGCAAGCATGGGTACTTTAAGATGTACGACATTGTACCGACATTGGTAATAATCAATCAAACTGTGCAGTCAAGCTTGGATGGAACAAAAAACCCCAAACACCTGTGGCACTCCAGGGGCCTCAGCAAAGGTCCCTGAAGGACGTAAAGAAAAAGTGGTCTGATTTAAAACTGAGGTCAAAATCTCTAATAACTTGTTCCCTTCTTATTGCACGGTTGGCGATATCTTCGAGAAGTGACCATTCTTACTCTTGCGAACCACCGCATTATTGGACATTTTATAGCCTATAGATTGACAGAAATGTTTTACACGTGTGGGACCATAATATGTATATTAAATACATTTCCTTCAAGGATGTGTCAATTATGCGAAAAATTGTGTGTTTTTGTTTTGTTTTCCACAAGTAGCCTAGCTTATGTTGTTTTAATTTAATAATAACTTTATTGTGCAAACCATTACGTATAGCCTAAGCAATGTGTTCAATGTGGTAATACTACTACTACTACTACTACTAATAATAATAATAATAATAATAATAATGAGGAAACAATTAGGCAGCAGACGACATGTTGGCGCTCTTAGATTTCCGAATACATTTTACATTACATTCACATTTTAAGCATTTAGCAGACGCTCTTATCCAGAGCGACTTACAAGATGTGCATTAATACATGGTAGGAACAATCACAGTACGCGCAAGAGATCATTGCAGTAATACAGCGATAGACATCATTGCAGGCAGCTGCGTACCATACCCGTAACACTGAGAAGGAAAAGGTTAGTAAACATTTTTTTTTAAATGGATTAAGCAGGGGTATATAGTGTTGAGCAAGTAGGCAGTCGTGATGACAATAAGCTATATGTACAGAATTCAGTGGTAGTGGAGTCTGAAAAGGTGGGTTTTGAGTCTCTTGCGGAAGATCGCAAGTGATTCCGCGGTCCTGACCGATTGCGGAAGGTAGTTCCACCAGCGAGGGGTCAGGACAGAGAAGAGACGAGACCGCGAATACCTGCAGTACTCCAACATTGCTACAAGGAAACGTGCGTACGCCAAGTTGGAACCTCACGTGGAGCTAAGTACTTTTCCACGTCAAAGGCCGTTTTTATCAATCTGGATTTGAACGTATGCACGTTCTAAGATCAAATCTGTGCCTAAGCATGTTTTATAAATGAGGCCCCAGGACCATGGCTGCGATGCCTCAACCGGTTCAGCTTTGGCCCTGGCTTCTCCACGGACACCGTCCTGCCGAGTGTAGTGTACACATCTCTGCCTATACTACACACGACCTTATTGATTGTAAATGTACCACAATCAAACTGGTGCACTTGCCTACCCCAGCTCTAGATTGGCCATTACTGGCAAGGGTGCTGCCTCCACCTGCCGAGCTAAGGTCCGACTGTCTGCTGCTCCAGTAGAACTGATGCTGCCCATGGTTCTGAGGCCCAGGTAGGTTGGATGCTGTTCATAGTACTCTAAATAAATACATTATTTTCTAAATCAATTGTGTACTTTAATTTCTTAGCCATTGTTGTTCACAACCTTACGCCTGGTAACTAGCTAGTTAATGTCTAGCTTGTTAGCAAAGTACTTTATGTTGATGACTCATTTACGCATTTCGGACTTCACTCACAATATTTAAGTGAAGAAGGGTATTGGCTTATTGAGAGAAATGCACACAGGCTGAATAGACACTGTCCATGGTCCTGTAACCCAGATATAATAAACGCTGTCCATGGTCCTGTAATAGATGCTGTTCATGGTGCTAAACAAACAATTCTCAAAATAGATTGCTGTCATTTCTTAGTCATTGTTATTCACAATCTTATGTTTGGTGGCTAGCTAGCTATTATTTTAATTAATAGCTAGCTAGCATTGCCAATTTATGACTTATCTTTAGACTTAAATGACAAGAGGTAGGCGAATGGTATCAATTTGTTTAGAGAAGGTAAGATAGGCTGGATAATGCCCATGGTTGTGTAGCTCAGGTAGAATGGACATTATCCATTTCCATTACAGTTCAATTACAATAGGTAAAGGTAATTGGCAAAATAAAGGAAACACCTACATAACACAAGTGTCTTTATAGGGTGTTGGGCCACCATGAGCCGTCAGCTCAACAGCTTCATTGGGCCTTAGCATAGATTCAACAAGTGTCTGGAACTCTCTTGGAGGGATGCAGCACCATTCTGAGAAATTTGATCATTTGGCGTTTTGTTGATGGTGGTGGAAAACGCTGTCTCAGAATCTCCCATAAGTGTTCAACTGGGTTTAGATCTGGTGACTGAGAAGGCCATGGTATATGGTTTACATCATTTTCATGCTCCTCAAACCATTCAGTGACCACTCGTGCACTCTGGATGGGGGCATTGTCATCATGGAAGAGACCACTAACATCAGGAAATGCTTCACCATAGATCACTCAGAATGGCTTAGTATTTATTGGCATTTACCTTGCCCTCTAAGGGGTTGAGTGGACCTAAACCATGCCAGGAAAATGTATTCTGAGAAGGTAAAGAAGGACGCTGTCAAAGATACCATGCTCTTACCACGTTAAACATGCTTTTATTTTCACACTGGTGCCAAGAACACAGGGCCAGAAAAAAAAGTTGATAATATATGGTACTTAAAAATAAAAAAATCATCTCAATTATTCAAGAATAAATATGTTTGGGCATATAATTAGTTATTAGAGTATTACTCAAAATATGAAAACTAATGCCAACGTTGAGTGGAAAATGAAAGCTACTGAAAGTCTTTAGCTTTGCAGACATTTTTTTACAGTGGTTCTTCTACGGATAAAATAGTCTCAAAGAAGTTTACATGTAGACATTTGAGATATACATCCATTTATCTTTGCTATAAATAACTTTATGTTCATGTACTACTCTGAATACATATTAAATTCCTAGTGCTTAGTATTTAAAAGTTAATTTCAAGTTTCAAGTTTCAAGGTTTTATTGTCAATCACATATTATACAAGTATAACACGGTGAGTGAAATTCTTGTGCCAGTCTAATTTCCAGTGTAGAGGTGCAATTTCAATCCCCTTGCCTACAATGTCCTGATTTGATTAGATTTGATCCTTGAAAATGCATACTGTACACAGCCCCCCACTGTAATCTGCCATGGGGGACACTGGAAAGACAATGGTGCATTGCAAAAAAGTGCCAGCAAAGAACAGCACAAAACGAGACAACAGTGAACAGCAATATAACATGGCATAGTATGGAAAATACACTATAACACCATGCAAAACAGTGCATTGTACAGTACTACTGAAATGAGCAGTATAATACAAGATTATAAAGACCAAATCAGAGCTAGGCTGGTTACATGTTACATGAGAGAAGTGCATAAGCCATGGCTCTGATTTCCACTGGGCCATATTAATTTTAAATATACTCTGTGTGTGTGTATATATACGTATATATATATATATATATATATATGCACAGTATAATACATTATATGTGTCTGTACACTTACAGATTACTTTTGACAATGACTATTTGTTTTTCAAGGACAGTGGGATGTTACAACTATGTTTTTCAAACACTTTCAAACCCCCCCATTGTGGAGTGAAAGAGGCCCCTGTTGTGTGGCCCCTGCCCCCCTTTAGAATGTGCTGACGCAGGTGATCTCATCAGCCAGCTCCTCTTCCACACGGCTCCTGATGGGCTCCTCATCGCTGTATAGGGGCCCCACCTCGGGGTGGTCCTGGAATCGGCTCCCAGGCTCCGCCCCAGTCCTTAGCATGTCGTTCGCCACGCTCTCCATCTCGTCTATGGTCATGTGACAGGCGTCGGCGATCTCCCGCTTGGCGAAGGCCACAAATTTGGGGTCCTTGGCGTAGAGACCAAGGCCCTCTGAGATCAGGACCTGGAAGAGAGGCATACCATGTTACCCTCCCAAACCACCAGATGGGGAGCGCTGGTGCTCTACATGGGCTCTTTTGTGTGTGTTGCAGGAGCTACCTCTACACGTGTGTGGATGAATATAGGACTGTGGCACTGTCAATAAGCTGACCATGCTCCTGCATCAAGTAACTGTCCCAACAACTGTAACACCCTTCAACATAAATGCCTATAAGATGCTCTTATCCAAAACAACTTACAGTATATAACTTTATTACTATTATTATTATTATTTTAACATATTATCCATTGATTCAGCTGGATGTTTTTAGTTTTTAGTTCACGCATGTCACCCCTCTACTCACCTCTCTGCACTGGCTCCGTATCGCAGCACGCATCAAATTTAAATCACTGGTGCTGGCTGCTAGAGGAACTGCTCCCTACCTCCAGACACTCATCACACCCTACACCCCAGCCAGACCCCTCCGCTCTGCCTCCTCTGGCAAACTGACTGTCCCATCCCTCCGGGCGCCCGGCAGCCTCGTGGTCTCGCCTCTTCCCTGTCCTGGCCCCTCGGTGGTGGCACTCGGTCAGGACTGCAGAATCACTGGCCATCTCCCGCAAGAGACTCAAAACCCAACTCTTCATACTCCACTACCACTGACTCTGTACATTTGACTAATTGTCAACACCACTGCTTACATGCTTAATACTGCATTTTGTAATATGTATCTATGTTGAAGACTGCCCAAAACCCCCACCCCAAAAAACTAACTTTTCCCTCCCTGTGTTACAAGTACGGTATGCAGCTGCCAATGATTATGTTTATTACTGTATCACTACACTGATCTCTTGCGTGGACTATGATTGATCTTACCATGTATTAATGCATCTTGAAAGTTGCTCTGGATAAGAGCATCTGCTAAATGCCAAAATGTAAATGTTAATGTAAATCTTTTACTGAAGTAGATCAGGTTGACTACCTTTGCTAATGAGCACAATGGCTGTGCCCCTCCCAACCCACCCCCCACTCCCCACCCCACCAAGAATGTTCACCTGCAACCTCACAGAGTTACAATCCCAGCTTCCTTAACCGCCAAACTACACAACAACCACCCCCCAATTCAAATGAGAGCAAAGAAGGAAAAAAAGAGCTGCAATAGCAGATGTAGCAGGTACTCAGCCATGCTAACGCGACACTCCCCAGGGGCTCAGACTCACCGACTCCACCAGGCTGTCGGCACTGCCCTTGTCCACGTACTGGTGTGGGAGCTGCGCAGGGGGTCTCAGGCTGGCGTAGGTCTGGTTATAGGGCTGAGCCCCACCCGCCCCACCTGCCGTGAACCAGTCCTGTCGGGCGGCGGCGGGGAGGCTGGCGCTGGCCGTGTTACCGTCGTCCCAGGACCCGGTCCGTGCCACCACCGGGCTCTCCTTCTCCACCAGGATGAGCGGGGCGTACAGGAGGCGGCCCCTCTGGGGGCTGGAGTTGGAGTTGGCCCAGGAGGTGGAGGAGGAGGTCAATGACGTGATGCTGCCGCGGTGGGAGTCGCTGCTGGCGTACGTCTGGAGGAGGAGGAGGAGGAGGAGGTGGAGCAGGTGAGTAAGGAGAGAGAGGAGGACACAATCAGACACCAGAACACGACAGATGTGTCTTCCATGTTATAAATGTGATGTTAGGTCTGAACCATGGCCCTAGCCAGCTGCTCCGCACAACAGCAGATCAGCTGTTCGGCTAAAGACCAAGGTCCCCAGCCAAGGGAACCAATCACACTCCTATTGCTAAAGACCAAGGTCCCAGCCAAGGGACCTAATCACACTTTTATTGCTAAAGGCCAAGGTCTCAGCCAAGGGAACTAATCACACTCTTATTGCTAAAGACTGATGATGGAAAAATGGATGGAGCAAGATATAGACAAATCTTGGAGGAAAACCTGCTGCAGTCTGCAAGAGACCTGGGACTTGGGAGAAGATGTATATTCTAACAGGACAATGACTCAAAGCATACAGCAAAAGCCACATTGGAGTGGTTTAAAAACCACTGGAGTGGCCCAGTCAAAGCCAGACCTCAATCCCGTTGAGAATCTGTGGAAAGATTTGAAAATTGCTGTTCACCAATGGCCCCTATCCAACCTGATGGAGCCTCAATTTTGTAAAGAAAAATGGGTGAAAATTGTAGTTACATTTTATTTTGGACATTATAGAGTATTTTATGTTGATCAGTGGCAAGAAATCCCAAATAAATACATTTTGATTCTATGAAGTAAACACCAAAGAGGGGTGAATACTTTTAATACCCACTATATATCTAATTAAAGATTATTCCAAAATGGAATTCCAAAATGTGAAATCTGATGTATTGCACCAGAGTTTCATCTGCGGTCCCTGGGCAGGTATAACAGTCAAATGTATCACAAGAGCAAGGCCACTACTGTTACGGGAGCATGAGGCATACTTGCTCGTGGCTATCTCTTATGGAGTGCCAAAGGTGATACCTGCAGTATCAGAGAACCCACTGCATGCATGCGTGTGTGTGGGTGTTTGTGCGCGCTCGTTACCTGTGTGCGTATTCTGCTGGGCGGGGCACTCTGATGGTAGGCACCCGGGATGGGGGTGTCCTCGTTACTGCCCTGTTGCCTCAGACACTGGATGTTAAAGACAGGCTTTTGCCCTGGAAAGGAGTGAGAGGGGAGAGAGACAGAAGGAGAGAGAAAGAGGGGAAGAAGATGCCCACGCAGATACAAGAGTAACATGAGGTGATGGAAGAATATAGTGTTAATAGATCCAGGGGTAAGACAGACCGTCATGTGTCAATGCGTTTGGTGCTAAAACCAGAACCCATTTAAACAAATGGAGCTGTTGAGTTCCGGCTTGGCACCAGTGTGTGGATACGTCACAGTATATCCCTAACCCTGTTTTATGAACCCTGAAAAAATGATTTATAAATAAAGAGATTTTACCGGTGGGTGTGGCAGGAAGTATACGTCTGCGAGGAGGCCGTTGAGGGTCGGTGTAGTCGTTGCCATTGCCATAGTTGCCGTTGCCATAGTTGCCGTTGCCATAGTTGCCGTTGCCATAGTTGCCGTTGCCGTTGCCATAGTTGCCGTTGCCATAGTTGCCGTTGCCATAGTTGCCCTTGCCCTTGCCATAGTTGCCATTGCCATGGTTGCTGTTGCCATGGTTGCTGTTGCCATGGTTGCTGTGGTGACTGCCGTACGGCATGTGGCTGGCAGGGTGGGTGTCGTAGTGACAGGCTTGAAGAGAGCAGCCATAGATTGCAAGACTGGGAAGTGGAGGTACAGGCTCCTCCTCCTCTCCGTCAGGAGTGGTAGCCTACTCAAACACAGGTAACTACCAAAATAAAGACAACAGTTGCCGCTGCCATAGTTGCCGCTGCCATAGTTGCCGCTGCCATAGTTGCCGCTGCCATAGTTGCCGCTGCCATAGTTGCCGCTGCCATAGTTGCCGCTGCCATAGTTGCCGCTGCCATAGTTGCCGCTGCCATAGTTGCCGCTGCCATAGTTGCCGCTGCCATAGTTGCCGCTGCCATAGTTGCCGCTGCCATAGTTGCCGCTGCCATAGTTGCCGCTGCCATAGTTGCCGCTGCCATAGTTGCCGCTGCCATAGTTGCCGCTGCCATAGTTGCCGCTGCCATAGTTGCCGCTGCCATAGTTGCCGCTGCCATAGTTGCCGCTGCCATAGTTGCCGCTGCCATAGTTGCCGCTGCCATAGTTGCCGCTGCCATAGTTGCCGCTGCCATAGTTGCCGCTGCCATAGTTGCCGCTGCCATAGTTGCCGCTGCCATAGTTGCCGCTGCCATAGTTGCCGCTGCCATAGTTGCCGCTGCCATAGTTGCCGCTGCCATAGTTGCCGCTGCCATAGTTGCCGCTGCCATAGTTGCCGCTGCCATAGTTGCCGCTGCCATAGTTGCCGCTGCCATAGTTGCCGCTGCCATAGTTGCCGCTGCCATAGTTGCCGCTGCCATAGTTGCCGCTGCCATAGTTGCCGCTGCCATAGTTGCCGCTGCCATAGTTGCCGCTGCCATAGTTGCCGCTGCCATAGTTGCCGCTGCCATAGTTGCCGCTGCCATAGTTGCCGCTGCCATAGTTGCCGCTGCCATAGTTGCCGCTGCCATAGTTGCCGCTGCCATAGTTGCCGCTGCCATAGTTGCCGCTGCCATAGTTGCCGCTGCCATAGTTGCCGCTGCCATAGTTGCCGCTGCCATAGTTGCCGCTGCCATAGTTGCCGCTGCCATAGTTGCCGCTGCCATAGTTGCCGCTGCCATAGTTGCCGCTGCCATAGTTGCCGCTGCCATAGTTGCCGCTGCCATAGTTGCCGCTGCCATAGTTGCCGCTGCCATAGTTGCCGCTGCCATAGTTGCCGCTGCCATAGTTGCCGCTGCCATAGTTGCCGCTGCCATAGTTGCCGCTGCCATAGTTGCCGCTGCCATAGTTGCCGCTGCCATAGTTGCCGCTGCCATAGTTGCCGCTGCCATAGTTGCCGCTGCCATAGTTGCCGCTGCCATAGTTGCCGCTGCCATAGTTGCCGCTGCCATAGTTGCCGTTGCCATAGGTGCCGTTGCCATAGTTGCCGTTGCCATAGTTGCCCTTGCCCTTGCCATAGTTGCCATTGCCTTGGTTGCTGTTGCCATGGTTGCTGTTGCCATGGTTGCTGTGGTGACTGCCTGGTAACGCGGTGGGGGATACTAAAACTGCCCTGGCCCAGGCTAAGAGAGGCCCAGCCAAGTGGGGGCTTGTTGGAAAGGGGAGGGCCAGGTCTATCCGCCGCTACTGGCAGTGACACCCCACGATGGACACTTGTGGGTTTACTCTGAATTTTAATATTATTTTTGTTTTTTATTCCTGATATATTCCTTTATATTCCTGATTCTATAGATCCTATTCTTGATTTTACTTGATTAATTTGTTTTCATGATGCCTATTGTAAAGCACTTTGTACTACACTTCTGTGTATGAAAGGTGCTATACAATTCTTTTTGTATTGCATTATGATATAGTCACAAAGGGGCACATTTTTTATGCTTTCTTAAAATATTTGACATGTATGGCACAATAATAAACGATATATTGTGGCACCCAAGGGGCTGCCCAAGGAAATGGCTGCCTGGCCCTTCAACACATGGGAGCCACTTGAGCCAGAAAAACTACATTTCCCAGCAGCCCGCAGTCCCGCACCTGAAATAAGTAAATCGATTGCGACCGCGAACAGCTGAAGGCCGTTTGGAGGCCTATTTAAAGGACTTGTTCATGCCACACAGGGAGGGAGTAGGATGGTGTGTTAAGAGTGGGTGAGGATTGGGTTTGGATTGGTTTTGAGGACTCTGTTTTGTGTACCGACTACTGGACTGGATTGAGGAACTGAACTGGACTTGGATATTGGATAACAGACAACGACAATGAGTAAAGATTGTGGACTTTGTTTTGGATTCCCCGAATACCCTGCCCTTTGTTTTGTGTTTTGTCAAGATTAAGTTCATAAATTATTGTTTTGTTTGTAATACTGCCTCCTCTGGGTTATTTAACCTGCCTACGCCCTCTGCAAGGTCTGTGAGTGTCGCCCAACCCCTAGGGACACCGCAATACGTACAACATTTAAAAAAAGTTTCCCTCTGAAGCAGGTAGGTGGGGCTAAATCAAATAAAAGGCTTACCCACAAAGTGCAGATACAACAACTGTGAAGAAATAAGTACGGCAATGACAACTTAATCTCTGTGATTTAGTCAATGACATACACTACCGGTCAAAAGTTTTAGAACACCCCCATTTTCCAGTTTTTACTGACATTTAAGCAATTCAAGTCCAGTGAATAACCTGAAATGGTACAAAGATGAGTGGTAAACTGCTTAAAAAAACTGAGGTTTAAAAAAAATTAAAAATAATTTAGGTTACCAAAAACTGAAAAATAATGTCAATTTTTTGGCAGTGAGTAGTTTCCTACACCATCAAAAGGCACTTGGAAACTGACAGGAAAAGGTCTGGAATTTTCAAAGTTTCTGAGAGTCAACTTGCATGATAGGGGGCTCACAGGACAACAGCTTCAAGCACAGCTTAACACTGGTCGAAGTAAGGAAGTCTCAGTTTCAACTGTGAAGAGAAGACTTCGAGCTGCAGGTTTGACAGGTCGAGTGGCAGTAAGAAAGCCATTGCTAAGATGACAAAATAAGAAAAAGAGGCTTGCCTGGGCCATGAAGCACCGCCAGTGGACTACTGAAGACTGGAAGAAGGTCTTATGGACCGATGAACTCTGAAATTTACATTATTTTTCAGTTTTTGGTAACCTAAACCTTTTTTTTTAACCTCAGTTTTTTTAAGCAGTTTACCGCTTACCTTTGTACCGTTTCAGGTTATTCACTGGACTTGAACTGCTTTAATTTCAGTAAAAACTGGAAAATGGGGGTGTTCTAAAACCTTTGACCGGTAGTATAAACTTGATCTCTGTGATTTAGGCAATGACATAAACTTGATCTCTTGTGATTTAGGCAATGACATAAACTTGATCTCTGTGATTTAATCAATGCATAAACTTGATCTCTGTGATTTAGGTAATGACATAAACTTGATCTCTGTGATTTAGTCAACATGAATTATTAACAGGAAAAAAACAAAAACAAGACAAAGATAATAAACAAGTTCTCTATCTCTTGCTCTCTCTCTCTGTCTCTCTTTACCCCTCTCTCTCTCTCTCTCTCTCTTTTTCTCTCTCTCTCTCCACCTGTCCCGTGATGCTGTGCTCTCAATGTCCTCTTCCCTGTAGTAGCCCTGCTCTCCAGAGTAGCTCTCCTCCACTACATCCATCCCTTCATCCTGGTGAGGTAGAGAGGCATATCCATTTCTGCCATTTCCCTTGGGGAACCTGAACAGAGGGAGAGAGGGACAGAGGGACAGACAGATGTCAGAGCAATAACATAAAGAAAAAGAAGAGAGAATGAGAGGGAATGAGGTGGACAAACAAAGCAGAAAAAAGAAAAAAACGAGGATGAAAAAGGAAAAAGGTAGAACATGAAAGTTTACAAGGAACTTAAAGCGGATCAGTCTACCACACAGATTCAATCTCAGCCTGGCTCCAATACACAAACGTTAATTTGTCATAAAAAAAAAACCTGTCTTACTGTGCATTCCCTATTGAAAGTGTAGGCCAAACTCACTCCAGATTGTGGAAAAGAAATGAGTGTATAATAGTTTATAATCCTTGTAAGTGACAATTAGAAAATGATCACTATGCAAGATTTGGTTACTTTTGTAGTATCAAATTGTTATGATGGTGTCGGTGGAGTCTGCCATTAGTGCTCCAGCACTACCAATGAATTCAGATTCAGACATTGGTGATGCAGACATTTTGATGCGGATGAACAGAGCATGGACGATGGTTGGTGGGCATTGCCTGATAACTAGGCAACCAAACCGTTGTTATGAAATTAAGTTTGGTTGACTTCGCTGAATTTGCTGAATACAAAACAAAAAAACTGTGGAAACACTAAAGAAGTCTGACTGTTTTAAAAAATGTATTCGAAAAGAGTTCTTTACTTTTTTTATGAGCGCGACCAAATTTGAAACTTTATACGAATCCTTATAGTCAAAATGGTCAGTGCACCTAAAGTCAGAATGCAGTGGTATGGGACGATGAAAAAAAGCGGATATTAATTTTAAAATAATTTAAATTTCATTTCATTTCATTTAATAGTTCCATTCCGCCGCTGCCACGGACTTGCTGTAATGCTCACTTAGAGTCACCCTCCTCTAGCTGTAAAAAATATATATTTGTTGCCAGGAGTTGCCTCATCTCTGTGCGCAATAGCGCCTCCTCTGGTCAATCGGGCACCTGCGCTCTGCCCACGCCATTTGTATAAGGCAGCAGCTCAGCTGGCGGACTCCCGGAGGAAGAGAAGCAGGAAAAGAGAGTGTACGCCTCAGTGGACAGCCTGCACAGACAGGAGGACAACTACAATCGACAGGAGGACGTTCCAGCGATGGGACGGGCCCCCAAAAAATGCAAAATAAGAAAAAAATGAAAAATATCTCTATATAAAGTCCGGATGGAAGCAACATTTGTCTTTAACTTTGACTCCGTTTTACTTTGACGATGTGGTTTGGTGAAACAATTAAAGATGTTTTTTTTGCCTTATGAGCAGAGTTGGCAGAGTTCAGTCATCTCCAAACACAGAACATAGAATTAATTTGCAAATCAAATTTAAGGACTAATTTTAATTGAATCTAGGCCATTGACTTCAGGGTTTTTGCATTGCCTTTTTTATGGGCAGTGGCATGGGCATGGCTTAGACATGTGTACCATACCTGTTAGTGACAGTTTTGGGTTGCTGAGTCACCACCCCGTCCTCGACTGGGGCAGGAAGGTTCTCATATTGCTCCTCCTCTGCCATCACTGGCTCCTCCTCCTCCATCATTCTGCCTTCGTTGGGCGTTGTCGATAGGCTGGCGACATTGACGGATGTGTGAGCCACTCCCTCGTCAGACTGGTTCCCTACTGGGGGTTCCTCTGGGGGAGGCGGGGAGGGTGGAGGAGGGCTGCTGGGCAGATTGGGGGTACAGGGGTGTACTGGACTTCCAGGGTCCATCTTGTCAGGACTGGGGAATTCGGAGTTGCCTGCAAAATCGTTTTCATTCTGTAAGAGAGAGAGAGGTTATAGCCAAAAAAATCTAACTTTTTTTATCTATTTACTTTTTAATCCCGCCCCTCCTCTTCGGGGGCAGCTTGATTATTTCAGGATTCTTAGCATTTACAAAATATTCACAATTCACAATTAGATAGTAAAAAATACAAATGTCTGTACCCCGGACGCCCTCCCAACCTCCCGCACTGAACCCTATCCCCCATCCGTCCGTGCCAGCTCCTCCCACACAATAACAGCGCTGGTGGAATGAAAAGAAGCGACGGCCGTCAGCACGTGCTTCCGATCTCTCCCGACATTATCATACTATCAGAGATACAAGCAAGTCACATTTTTCACAGTCACAAGCTTAATTGAGCACACTTTGAGGATTTCTGCCTCCTGTTGCCCTTACATGTATTACATGTATTACACATAGGAAGACAGCTTACTGGCACCCTGAGAAAAAAGTCCACTGCTGTTAAGATTTGAGGGGAAAATATGGCTTCAATGAGAAAGATGAGAAAGGAGAAAGAAAAAAAAAGAGAGAGAGGGTGATGTCATACAATCTTTTTTTGTTTTTTCGTGACCTTATAGAAAGCCTCGTCTTCATCCTCCTCAATGTCCAGCACCACGTCCTCCTCCTCCTCCTCCTCTTCCTCTTCCAGGTCACAGGTCATGGCAAGTCTCATTTCCGGCCCCAAGTCATGCAGAGTGCGCAGCCCAGCCTGATGGACGGGAGAACAGGAAGAGGCGGGGTCAACTAGCAATTACAGGTAATTGTGTAAATGAGGGATCTTTAAACGGGTGCAGACGAGTGTCCATCTGGGGGTGCCATGGCCGGTACCGACGGATTCCAACGTCCCCCCTTGGGTTGCCAAGTGTTTTTTATCTATATTTTGGCAGTTACCTGTAGGTCCAACTAAGATTCCATGACATAGCTTGGTGGACATGCATGCCAAAATTCATGTTTTCACATTGTTCACGTTGACAAGCCTACTTTACCTTCTAATGTGCTTCAATATGGATTCAATACAGTTGAAATATTTGCTAAATGTATAAAACATAGGTGTAAATGTAAGTGTAACATTTACTAAAATGTTGAAAACCACTAAATACAACATTTTTATCTTAAATATTTATTTTTGTCTCATATTTTAATCACTTTTAGAACAGCATATTTAATACTTAGACCTGTCATTTGAAACTTCATACATATAAGAACAAATTTGTGGGGGGAAAAAAATATTTTCCCATTCAGCACCCCATACATCCGTTATGTCATGGGAAACCAACGGATAGACTGCCGAAGCACAGGAATGTGTGAAGTGGTGATGTTGTGATTTTTAAACAACAACAACAACAACAGCAACAACAACAACAACAACAACAACAACAACAACAACTGTATTCTGTATTCCTATGAATACATTCATTTTAGACCAATGGGAATGCGTATTTCCTTCAGGTATTATCACATGACCCCAACCCCAGCACCTGCAGGGCAGAGGACTTGTTCTTCTTCTTGAGGGCCAGCTTTCTCTTGCGGAACTTGCGGAAGTAGTCCTGGATCAGGAAGCTGGCGTAGAATTTACCCACAGTCACCTCCTCCTCTGCGGCGGGAGATGGGAAATGAGCAAAACAAACATGGAGAGAGAAAGCAGGGACGCAAGGAGCCGGCAGAGAGAAAGACTGGAATGTTCGAGAGAAAAAGGGTGGCGTGGGGGATAACACGTTACTGGTAACCCGACAGGAGACAAGGCTAAGATCAAATTAACATTTTCCTTAAAATTTCACTTCACAAATCAATGGACGTGACACACTTTTTCAGTGTAAACAACATTTCTTTCACTTCACAAGCTGTGTTTAATACACTCACATGTATAAAGGAGCCTTCCTTCATAGCGCCCTATTTATATGTGGGACTGCAGGTAGCAGGAGGAGACTAAGGGGCAGATTTACTAAAGGATTGCGACTGCTTTTCAAATGCAAAAGCAGTTGCTACAAGGTCACAATATCTACGTCGGATTTACTAAACGGTCACAATGAGTTAAATCGCTATTAGGATGTAATTTGTGGGGGTTAAGTCATTTTGCGACTTTCCTTTAGATGAACAGTTAAATCTGTTCATGCATATGTATATCTGGGGTGAAACGCGTTAAAACAGGTTGGAGATTTTGTAAATTAGGTCGATTAAGTATTCCGTCTGATTTACTAAAGCATGCCTTAATTGTGACTGTCCTCCTCGTGACTAGAATTTTAAGAACTCTTGAAACCAGGCAGTATTTTATGAGTGGTGATATTGTGTAGGTCTTTCACAATTCCCATTTTGTATTGCTCTTTGTGAAGTGCTAGTTGCTGTCCCAGCGATGCAAGACAAAGAATCACAAATGTTGTTGTTGTTTGTTCTTCTACCAGGTTCTCCCATCACTGCAGAGGAACTTATCTTAGAGATTTCATGGCTTGGTTTTTACTCTGACATGCACTGTCAACTGTGGGACCTTATATAGACAGGTGTGTGCCTTTCCAAATCATGTCCAATCAATTGGATTTACCACAGGTGGACTAGAATCAAGTTGTAGAAACATCTCAAGCAGTATCAGTGGAAACAAAATGCACCTCAGCTCACTTTTGGGTGTCATATCAAAGGGTGTGCACACTTGTGTACATATGATATTTAACATTTAGATTTTTAATAAATTAGCACAAATGTCTAAAATCCTGTTTTCACTTTGTCATTATGGGCTATTTTGTGTAGAATTCTGAGACAAAAAATGAACTTAATCTATTGTAGAATAAGTCTGTAACGCAATGAAACGTGGAGAGGGTGAAAGGGGTGTGCAGACTTTCCGGCTTGACTGTATATTCTATATAGCATACATTTTATTTACTAGAATTTGAAATAAAAAGGATATGGATGCAGGATTTCTACTGACCAATTTGTCATCAGCTAGCAGTCAGTATAAAAACGCAGTTCTGAATTTGAACAATTACCTTATTGTGTGTATGCGGTCAGGAGGGTATAGAATGAATAGTTTTACACTCTGTGGGCTTCTCCCCTCACAAGTTTAGTCATTCATAGTCTTTATTCTTATTCTAATATTCTTTCCTCTGTTGGACCATTCTTTTTCCCACATTATGTTGTAGGAAAGTTTTTCTTTTGGACGCCTGTCATGTTTTCTTTACATCATCGGTTGTTTGTTTTCTTTACATCATCTACTGTTAATTTTGCTATGCCTAATGAATACATATGTTTTTCTCTGTGTTGATTTGATTGAGGTTTTTAAATTCATGAAAGGGATTAACAGACATTTTTCATGCTGGGTTGCCAGCAGAAGAAGGCGGCATAGGTGGAAATGAGTTAATGGTAAATTCCAAACTGATATCAGTTTTAGTTTGGTTTTTTTACACAGAGAGTTGTCAATACGTGAAACAGCTTGCCAGGCTGTGTAGTGGAGGCAGAGACACGTGAGCTTGACGCAGTCTGTAGGTAATCAACAAGCCTAGATCAGCTGAGGTGTTGTGTCCAATCGGTTATCGTACCCTCCGGAGGCGGGATGACCTCATCCAGAGTTTTGGCCTTCGTCCGCTTCCAGATCTTCTTGATGATGATCCTCAATTCCTCGTTCTCCTGATCCACTGGACCTGGGGGAGGGGATCAAATTACATAAATGGCAAATCAACCCGCAACGTACAGGTAACTGCCAAAATAAAGGAAACACTTGAGTAAAAGAGCGATCCTTTAAAACGGGTGCAACACCGCAAGTGTCCACAGCCAGTACCGATGGACAGACACGGCTCTCCCCTTTCCAACGAGCTCAACGCCTTATTGTCTCTATATGGGTCAGGATGTATGCAAACCTGCACACATTTATTATATATAATTATTGGTTTCTTTCTGGGGGACATAAGTACAAAAAACACTAATGCAGCACAAAACTGTAAAACAAGTGTGGAACATTGACCACAGATGGCGGCCTGACCTAAGTGGCGTGGCTTTGGCACCGAGCGAGCGAAGGAGTGGGGGGTGGGGGGAGAGACCGAACCTTCCGTCTTAATCTTCAGGGCGGTCCTGACCAAGGCGAAGAGGGTGGCATTGAACTTCACTGTCCCGTCGCTGTTCAGCGGCATGTTCATAGCAACCAGCCTCTACCCAGAGGAAGGAAGGAGGGGGGGGGGGGGTAATTGGATTGGGAGAAGGAGAATCAAGAGGGAACATCACAAAATATATGATATGATATGATACTATAATATAATAGTATAATGTACAGGTAACTGTCACAATAAAGGAAACACTTGAGTAAATGAAGGGTTCTGGTGGCTCTGTTATGGTGTGGGGTGCATTTTTCTGGCATGGTTTAGGTCCACTTAACCCCTTAGAGGGCAAGGTAAACGCCAATAAATACAAAGGCATTCTGTGTGATCACTTTCATGGTGAAGCATTTCTATCCTGATGGGAGTGATCTCTTCCTGGATTTACAATGCCCCCATCCACAAGTGGTCCACGAGTGGTCACTGAATGATTTTATGAGCATGAAAACGGTATAAAGCATATGCCATGGCCGTCTCAGTCTCCAGATCTCAACCCAATTGAACACTTTTTTGGAGCTGAGACAGCGTTTTCCACCACCATCAACAAAACACCAAATGTTGGAATTTCTTGTGGAAGAATGGTGTTGCATCCCTCCAATAGAGTTCCAGACACTTTCAGAATCTATGCCAAGGTGCATTGAAGCTGTTCTGGTGGCTCGTGGTGGCCCAACGCCCTATTGAGGCACTTTATGTTGATGTTTCCTTTATTTTAGCAGTTACCTGTATGGCAAATAAACTACATGTATACTGTTAAGTACTGCAGTGTGTGTAACAGGTGCCATGTCTCATTTGACTGCTATGAATGTCAATGGAAAGTGTACTATGTACCGCAAGGCCTGTCGTGTTGTAAATTGCTCTGGATAAGAGCGTCTGCTAAAAGAACGTCATGTGATGTCCCATGTCAACCCATCCCGTGACCCACTGGTGGGTGCACTACCAACCCACAGTTTGACGGCTATGTCAGGCTCATTGACGGGGCTCGGGGGCAGGGCCTTAGCCACAAACATATTTTGGGGGAGGAGTCGGGCAACATTTCTGAAAGCTACCAGTAAATAGAATTCCTACACTGTCCTACCCAACCGTACTGTACATCAATGTATTAATGACCCATCGATAATCAGAATTTTTTTAATAAATAAAAACTGGTCTTACGGCTAGCCACCAGATCATGTTTATTTCTTTTTCGAGCCAGAGCACGTCGATGAAACCAAAAAAATCACATTTTTCGAGTATTAACTGTCCTGCTTACTTTACCGGTAGCTTTTGGAAGTAACTTTAGCTCGATAGCTTAAGCGGTGAATGGCTGGCGCTGCCTACCTTCTGGCTTAGTTGAGTTGTCAGACCCCTGAGCCAATCAAAAGCGCAAGATTTTTTTGATTTTACCCAACTGATCAATAAGATACACAATGTTTGGAAGCAAGTTAAGTGACAGGTTTGACTTCTGTCAATCACGATATTGAGGCAGATAGAGTCCTATGAGTAGGCTGGAGGGGCAGTGACAAATGATCAAAACAATAACTTATCCAATCAAATAATTGGACCTGAAAACCACCTACCTGGCTACGTGCCTGCCCGGGAGGGAGGCAGACAGCGTACCCTGATTTTGTGAGCGAATCTCACCACCTCAAACCACCTGTGACGGCGTTACATAAAACATTTTAAGATGAACTACACCCGCTGAGTAATAATGAAATATACTAAAAGACCTATAGACTTCAGACCTCTTTGCATGTTGTTTTTTAACGTAATTAATTATGTTAATGACATGTTCTTAACAGATTTTTTAAATATGGGCGGCAGTGTAGTATAATGGTTAGGGAACTGGGCATGTTTTTTAATTTTTGTTTTAGATTTTTCCCCGTTTTTCTCCCAATTTGGTGGCCAATTGTACCCTCAAATTGATTTAATTACCCTCCCGATGAACCAGCCAGGAGTGATGATGGTGACCGAACCGCCTCCTTTGAGATGGACCCCGCGAGCCGTCAACCATGATTCCGATACACACAGGGAAGCTTTCTGTACACGCGGCGAGCTTGTGCCGGCTTCCCTCCCCCCTTCCCCTGGGGCAGACAGCCAATCGCCGCCCCCAAATGGGACTCCCGGCACAGCTGGGGTATCAAACCCCGGACGCAATGGGCAACCTGCACTCCGGTCAGGTGCTTTTACCGGTTGGGCCACCTGGGGGCCCAAACTGGGCTTGCAACTCACTGCTGTTGTACCCTTAAGTCTGAATTGTTTCATTAAAATATCCAGCTGTACAAATGGATTATATGTATAGAAATATAAAACTGTGCAATAAGAGCGTTCGCTAAAATGTCTAAATGAAAATGTTAAATGTGTGCTGCTGGTGGTAAAATGCAACAACTCACTGAGGATCAATCATTTCTATTCTTTCAGTCAAACCAAGACTCCTCCCATCCCCTCGCCACAATGGAAATGACTTGATATAACCCAATATCCCGCTTATAATGAAAAGAGTGAGGTGCACAAATGGTACTGTAATGCATTAGACTCAATCCCCAAGTCCGCCTCCTCCCCTGCCCACATAGCGCCACCGTCGCTGCCTGTCAGTTCAAAGCGGTGAAATTGAATTTAAGGTCATTCCCTTGCATGTTCTTGTTACGTTAAATCCTTTTCGGATGTGTGTGGGATGAGGACGCGGAGGTGGTGAGAGGTCTGGTTTGCTCGTATGTGGATGTGGAGCGCGGCAGCTGACGTTAGGAGTTACCTTGCATGCCACACGGTGAGGGCACATTTTGCCGAACCCCAGGGGAGGCTGAATCCTGCGTAGCAGAGCCACCACGTCCAGGTGTTTAATGCGCCCGCTGCAAAGCGACCAGATCACACACCTGTACTGTACATCAACCACACACCTGTACAGTACATCAACCACACACCTGTACTGTACATCAACCACACACCTGTACTGTACTGTACATCAACCACACACCTGTACTGTACATCAACCACACACCTGTACTGTACATCAACCACACACCTGTACTGTACTGTACATCAACCACACACCTGTACTGTACATCAACCACACACCTGTACTGTACATCAACCACACACCTGTACTGTACTGTACATCAACCACACACCTGTACTGTACATCAACCACACACCTGTACTGTACTGTACATCAACCACACACCTGTACTGTACATCAACCACACACCTGTACTGTACTGTACATCAACCACACACCTGTACTGTACTGTACATCAACCACACACCTGTACTGTACATCAACCACACACCTGTACTGTACTGTACATCAACCACACACCTGTACTGTACATCAACCACACACCTGTACTGTACATCAACCACACACCTGTACTGTACTGTACATCAACCACACACCTGTACAGTACATCAACCACACACCTGTACTGTACATCAACCACACACCTGTACAGTACATCAACCACACACCTGTAATGTACATCAACCACACACCTGTACAGTACATCAACCACACACCTGTACAGTACATCAACCACACACTTGTACTGTACATCAAACACACAACACTGCCCAGTTCTGCACAGAGGAACTACGCCCCCACCTGCTGTGGTAAAGTGTATCACACCTGTATCCAGGTGCTCAGCACCACAGACAGAGAGAAGCAGCAGAATGCCTCACCTGGCTTCAGGGTCATATTCTGACCAGATTCTTTTGAACTCATCCAAGTGATGGGGCCCCAGAATGGACCAGTCACGCGTTAGGTAATCAAAGTTGTCCATGATGACAGCAACAAACAGGTTGATAATCTTTAAAAAAATAAAAAAATAAAAAATACTGCTGTAAACAGGGATTATGGGGGCCAAGCACAAACAGCCACAATGAAGCCGGTGAATATACAAGCAGACCCTGTGAAGGAAAGACATTGTGGAGTTTATGGAAAATATTCAAGGTAAGGCAGTAAAAAGGAGAGTTTGATTTTGGGGAGAACTTCAAGTGCCTCTGAGTTCAGCATCATGTGTTTACAGAATTTTTAAGACACAAAATATGAAATAGAAAATGATAAGGATGCATGTATGGAGCAGGAAAAGCTCATGACAGCTCATGCTCATACAGCACTGAATTCTGGGAGCATTCAAGTAGTTAAGTTGAAAACATGGAAGGGCGTTAGGCAGCATCCCAAATGTAGAGGGGGAAAGGGAGATGGCTATTATAATCGGTTCTGTGATCATGATGAACAGGTGGACACAAATTGTGAGAGATTTTGACTGCACTCCTGCATATGTGTGTGTGTATGTGTGTGTGTGTGGACCATTACTATGCATATACATTTAAATGACCTTTGGTGAAGGAAGTGAAAAAGAATCAATTCAATTAATAGTGTTGCCTTTATATTCACCTGTAGATGATGGTGTGTGAGTGTGTGTGAGAGTGTGTGTGTATGTGTGTGTGTGTGTATGTGTATGTGTGCACGCATGTGTTTGTACCAGGAAAGCGCAGAGCATGAAGAAGCTGATGAAGTACAGGTAGGCGAAGTTGCTGCCGCAGGTGTACTCTTCACCAGGCTCGTAGTCTGACTCCGGGTCGCAGAGTTTCCCTGGCAGGCTGGCCAGCATGATGTCCTGCCACGCCTCACCCGTCGCACACCTGCACCACACACAAGTGATCAGGCCTGGCCTGACATCGCTCGCCCTAGAGTGCTCACAATCGGTAAACCGCGCTGTCGTAAACACAGATTTATGAAACAGCTAGTTAGAACCTGGCCCAGGGGGTTCTATTTAGTAATATTGCTTTTATTTATATTAATATTGGCCCTGTGCGGGGTTGGGCTAATGTGGGGTTTGGGGTTGGGTTAATGTGGGATTTGTAGTTGGGGTAATGTGGGGTTTGGAGTGGGGCTAATGCAGGGTTTGGAGTTGAGATTGTGGGGGCTGGGGTTATGTGGGATGTGGGGATTGGGGTTGGGTTTGTGTGACATTGGCCATGTGCAGTATTGGTCATGTGCGGGCCGTGGTCTCTGTTTAGCTGCTCATAAACAGCCTGGTCTCTCCCCTTACCTGAACAGTAGCAGCACAGCCTGCGGAAAAGTCTGGAAGTTGTTGTTCCTGTTGATTTGAGTCCCGTCCAGCATGGCCACTTTCCCGAAGGTCTAGCCAAAACAGGAGAGGGAGTGGGAAAGAAGGTCATGCGAAGGTCACATGGCCTGCGTTTCTTCCAGGGCTTCCGGAAGGTCAGCGCCAACACAGGCGGGAAGACGGTGAGGTGGGAGGGGGGGCAGACAGACCTACCTGCATACCAATAACGGCGTAAATAAAGAAGATCATAGCGATGAGGAGTGCGACATATGGCAGAGCCTATCAGATGAAGAGGGAGAAAAACAAGCAAGGTCAGGAAGAACTGATATTATTGGACTATAATGATAATCATCAGTACCCATAGTTGTAGTATTTTGATGATGATGATGACGGTGATGATGATGACAACAATAGCTACGTTTATGATAGTCATGATGATGAAGATGATTTGTATTATTATGATGGACGTGAAAATGATGATGGTGTGTATGACAATATGCTGTAAAAGTGCTGACACACAACAATTATAGTACAATCCACAATCATACAATCAACCTTAAATTATAGGCAGGCTTGCCTTGATCCAACATTTATACTTCCCCATGTGATGTTCCTAACTGGTAACAAAACATGTATTACTTACTTAAAATGTGCAGAATAATACACCTGCCTATATCCAGTGAATTGTGAATATGCATAAATTTGGAAATCACGTTTGCGATTCCTTTCGTGCGAGTCCTTTGGCATTTGCTCAACTTACTTTTATCTAATAACATAGCCCATAGTCTGAATCAACGACATTGACATTCAAGAGCTACAGCCAGGCAGCAGACAGACGGTCTTAAACAATTGTCTGCAAGTTTCCCTGAGCTCGTGACTAGTTTCCACCCTAGTTCCCACATAATTGAGACTGTGTCTGTTCCATGTAGAGAAAACCGTAGTCTATTGAAACTTAAACCCTCTCGTGGGATTTTTTCTAATAATCTGATAAGGATCAACACAAACCATCCTAATGCAAATGCTAAACCTAATTTCGATAGAACTCTCCTTAAAATTGGGTTGCTAAATATAAGATCACTAGCTCCTAAAGCTGCCCTTGTGAACGAACTGATCATTGATTATAAACATGACATTTTAAGTTTGACGGAGACTTGGCTTAGACCTGATGAGTACATAGCATTAAATGAATCTACCCCGGTTGGATACTCTGGTTGTCACAATCCTCGACAGTCAGGCAGAGGTGCTGGCGTTGCTGTTATTTTTGACACTAGACTACGCCTTACTAAGAAATCTATAAACATATTCTCTTCATTTGAAGTGCTTTCTCTGGGCTCCATACAGACTAATGTAGATAATAGATCTATATTTACTTCATCTTTTATACTAGTTACTATCTACAGACCCCCTGGATCCTATGCTGCTTTCCTTTCAGAGTTTTCTGACTTTTTATCAAACCTAGCAGTTATGGCAGATAAAGTTGTGATTATAGGCGACTTTAATATTCATGTTGATTTATGGAAACGATTCTCTAGTGAAGGCTTTTGCTTCTATTCTTGACTCTGTTGGCTTTGTTCAAAATGTGTCTGGGCCAACTCATTGTCATCAACATACACTGGACTTAGCTTTATCTTATGGTATTAGCATTAGCAATCTAGTTGTCGGCGGCACGGTGGTGCAGTGGATAGCACTGTCGCCTCACAGCAAGAAGGTCTTGGGTTCAAATCCAGGCCGGGGGCCTTTCTGTGTGGAGTTTGCATGTTCTCCCCGTGTCCACGTGGGTTTCCTCCGGGTACTCTGGTTTCCTCCCGCAGTCCAAAGACATGCATGTTAGCCTAATTGGAGAGTCTAAATTGCCCCTAGGTATGAGTGTGTGAGTGAATGGTGTGTGTGCCCTGCGATGGATTGGCGACCTGTCCAGGGTTTATTCCTGCCTCTCGCCCCTATGCATGCTGGGATAGGCTCCCCCGCGACCCTGACCAGGAATAAGCGGCTTAGACAATGAGATGAGATGAGAATCTAGTTGTCTCTCCTCATAATCCTGTGCTCTCTGACCATTTCCTTATTACGTTTGAAATTCATGCTACCACTGCTATTAGATCAAAACCAGTGTTCTACTTTAGTCACTCCCTAAATTCCTCTACCATACCTAACTTTGTGAGCCTGTTCCAAGAATAATTTACTGTTAATCAGGATCCCACTAGTCTACAATCTATTGATCAGCTGACAGACAATCTAAATTACACCCTGCACAACACTCTTGATGTTGTTGCGCCTCTCAAAAAGAAAAAAACTAGCCAAAAGAAGCTTGCACCATGGTATACTGACCACACATGTGCTCTTAAACAAGCTTCTCGCAAGTTGGAACGTAAGTGGCGATCCACTAAATTAGAAGTATTTTATTCTGCCTGGAAAAACAGTCTGGTACAGTACAAATATGCTCTCTCCTCCGCAAGGTCAATCTATTTGTCTGATCTGATTGAGCATAATAAGAATAATCCCAAATTTATTTTTGATACAGTGGCCAAACTGACAAAGAACCAGACTGAAACCAATGCTAAGCCTCCGGCAGCCTATAATAGTAATGATTTCATGAACCTTTTCTCTGAGAAGATTGAGAAAATTAGAGATGGAATTACTAAAATGGCACCTTCTGCTGTGGCGGGCACTGATCAGAAAGCACAGGCTTACCAGGACAGGGGTCCTATGGCTACCTATGGAGTGGACTGAATTTTCTAAATTGGTCATGTCCTCCAAACCATCTACTTGCCAATTAGACCCAATCCCAACAAAACTTGTTAAAGAACTTCTTCCTGTTATGGGGCAACCCATGCTAGACATTATTAATCTGTCTCTTTCATCAGGCTATATGCCAAATTCTCAAAAAGTGGCAGTAATTAAGCCACTTTTAAAGAAACCAAACCTTGACCCTGAAAATCTCAGGAACTACAGGCCAATTTCTAATCTTTCTTTTCTTTCAAAAATTCTGTAGCTGTAGCTCAGAGACTTACTTCATTCCTGAAATCAAATGACGTCTATGAAACTTTTCAGTCAGGATTTAGGCAACACTATAGCACTGAGACTGCTGTTATTAAAGTTGTCAATGACTTACTGATATCAGCTGACTGTGGATGTGTCTCTATTCTTGTGCTTCTGAACTTAAGTGCTGCGTTTGACACAATAAACCACCAAACTCTTCTGAGCAGACTTGAAAACCTAGTTGGACTGCGTGGACAGGCACTCTCCTGGTTTAAATCCTACCTGTCAGATAGGTATCAATTTGTGCAGTTAAATGATGAGCCCTCTGTTCGCATCAAGGTGGAATATGGTGTCCCTCAAGGTTCTGGGGCCATTGTTGTTCTCCCTTTACATGTTGCCACTTCGTAAACATGGCGTACATTTTCACTGCTACGCAGATGATACACAATTATACCTATCAATGAAACCTGGCGAAGGACAATTCGAACAGTTGGAGGCTTGTTTTAAAGACATAAAAGACTGGATGTCAGATAATGTTCTATTGTTGAATGCTGATAAAACAGAGACGATGAATCTGGATGGTTGCTCTGTTGCTGCAAGTTTAGTGGTAAAAGACCTTGTTGTTACTATAGATCCTGGTCTCTCATTTTATAGTCACATCAAAAACATTTCCAGAGTAGCCTTTTTTCACTTAAGGAATATTGCCAAAATTAGGGGCTTCCTGTCATTAATAGATGCAGAAAAATTGGTACATGCCTTTGTTACATCTAACTTAAATTATTGCAATGCATTACTGTCTGGCTGTTCCAATACCTCACTCGTACAGAATGCTGCTGCAAGGATCCTGACTAGAACAAAGAAGTATGAGCACATTAGTCCTGTGTTAGCGTCACTTCACTGGCTTCCTATAAACTATCGTGTAGACTATAAGGTACTCCTCTTAACTTATAAGGTTTTGCATGGACTTGCATCTTCTTATTTGACTGATCTAATTCATCCCTACAATCCTCCACGTTTGCTTCGTTCACAAGATGCAGGCAACTTGGTAGTCCCTAGAATATCAAAAAATACAGCAGGTGGCAGAGCTTTCTCCTATAGCGCTCCTTTACTGTGGAACAGTCTACCCGTCTCTGTGAAGGAGTCAGACACAGTCTCAATTTTCAAGTCTAGGTTAAAAACACATCTCTTTAGTCTTTCTTATAGTCATTAGGTGCAAATGTGGAGGGGGCGTAGCAATAGAGCCTTCTGGTGCAATGAGCTATCCTTACTGTCACCAATCATAAGTGATGATCCGCCCCTATCAGGACTGCTGATGATGTGGTGGGATGGTCTCTGAGTGCCCTCATGGCTGCATGCTCCCTGTGCCACTCACCTAATTAGTTATGCTGCCCAAGATTACTTCCGCTGGTGCAAAAGTGTTATCACTCTACTCTTTCCCCTGATCCGGTGTGATATTTATCATAGTCATAATTGCACCTTTCCTCTTTTCTCCCCGGCTTTGTGGCGCCTGCCCGGAGCTCACCTGCCCCAGAGTCAACCCCCCACCCCTGCCATGTGTTAGCCGGATGCCGCTGGCCCGGACCCTAGCTGCTGGTTCCATCCCCCGCCCTGCCCTGGTATCTGGAGGGATGAGGTCCACCCCACCCCTACACTTAGGATGCTGAAGAATGCCCTTCCGGTGGTCTGTTAAGCCTCAAGAGCCTCAAGGACTATTTGTTTTTCTCTGTATCCCACCATTTTCCAGGAGTTCATCTTGATCGCCTTTTAAGGGGTCAGGGAATACTTTTCCAGTTTCCCACATTGGCTCTAATGGTTTTCTGGTTTTTTGATTCCCTCTGGAAAATGTCAATTGTGAAGTGCTGTGTGACAACCTGTTTGTAAATGGCGCTATACAAAAATAAAGATTGATTGATTGAGATTGATTGATTACTCTCGTGAGCCAATCTAAGTCCTGTCCTGTCCTAGCTCTGCTGAACATGGTACACCTGAAATAACTCACCAGATCCAGCAACGAAAAGCACCATCAGAAATTAGCAAGCAGGTTCACCGGCGTGTGTCCAACCACAGATTAGATTCATTTCAAATTTCCTCTGGCCCAAATAATAAGACGCAAAAGTAGTGTTAATGTGGTTCCCGAATCATGCTATGGGCTCTGGGGTGCTTCTTCAGGTGCACGGCTGAGGGTTCTACTGCTGAGGGTTCTGTGGCTGAGGGTTCTGTGGCAGAGGGTTCTACTGCTGAGGGTTCTGCGGCAGAGGGTCCTACTGCTAAGGGTTCTGTGGCCGAGGGTTCTGCGGCTGAGGGTTCTACTGCTGAGGGTTCTCCAGCTGAGGGTTCTGCGGCTGAGGGTGTTTTCGTAAGGCGCGCTGAACTCGACTGCACAAAAGACAGCGAGGGTGCCCTCCTTGGCTACGGACCTGGAGGGACTTCACGAAGGTCCAGAGGAGAGTACGGATACCCTCCCCCTTATTGAGCAGCTTGACCAATCGCATCACGCGGAAGAGGCGAAAGAAGGTAATGGAGACACGAGAGCTTTCCTTCCCCTGAGAGAAAGACGGGGATAGAGGGAGAGAGAGGGGGACGGTGGAAAATAGATGTAAATCACCATTTTAATAAACAACAAAACATTGGTTAGAGAGAGTGAGCAAGAGAGAGGAAGATGGTATTAATTGTTAGCATAGCTGTTATCTGTTACTTTGACCTGTTTTGTGTTTATTTTAACTTTTATAATATTGTTATAATCATTGTTATGTTTGTACATTAGATAATAGGACATAGACATAATGCTACTAAAGTATCAACGAATTGAATTACATTTAATTGAGAGAAGAGAGAGAAGAGAGAGCAGAAAGAAAGAGAGGGAGAAGAGACAGAGAGGGGAAAGAGTCATCTATCTGAAGGGTTTACCTCTCCATCATGTCCTCCCCCCTGGACCGGTGAAAGAAAGGTGAGGAGACACAACGTGACGACGGAGATGGAGGCATGGCAAAGCGTTGAAAGAGAGGAAGAAAAGCCTATGTGTTTATGACTGAACATACACATGCAGGTATGACTTCAATCTCCTCTTTGAAAACAAAATTATATTACATTTACTTTCTAAGAAATACCCGATTTTTATATTTATAAAGCAAAATGCAATATGAGAGTTAGCTCTCAAAACGTTTAGCTATATATTAGCTGTGCTTATCACCTTGCAGTGGAACTGGAGACAAGAGATCTTTTTTTTTTTGTTAATTTTTTTTCCTGTCCGAATATTATGTCCTATCACATACCAATTCTGAAAGGTAATGGAAAAAGTTCAATTTAAAATCTGACCCCTGTACTATGCTCTCGCATCAGCGCTATACCGCCCACCCCCACACAGGGGGCACTGTGGAGCACACTGGCATGTTCACTCATCTGATGCAGTTGCTCGCAAGCCAGTGGATGTTTCTCCTACAGGCTACACACAGTATGACAGGAGAGCTTTGCACCCACATTTTTGCATGCTTACATTTATTAATCAATTTTCTCCCAATTAAAAAAATTAAAAGATTTAAGTTAAAAAAGAAATACTGATAATGAAATAAATAAAACACAGAAACACTGCATCTCTTGATACGTTTGCAACTTTATTAATAAAAAACATTAAAATAAATAAATATAAATATATAAAGTTGCAAACTTAAGCAAGAGGCACAGTGTTTCTGTGTTTTATTTCTTTCATTGTGAGCATTTGTGAGACTTCGGGCACCTGTGGTCTACAGTATCAGGTGTGCAAACATTCTCAATACTCCTTACTGAGAAAAAATAAAAACTGAAAATGCGTGCGTCTATTTTTTTTTTTAAGATGGCGAAATCGTCTCCATGGGAATGACATCGTTGCCCGCCCGGCATCCCCCCAGCCTCAAAGTAGCAGACTCACGCTGAGCTCCGTCACCATAATGTCCACTATGCTCCCCACAACGATCATGGCGTCAAACGAATTCCAGGCGTCCATGAAATAATGCTGAAATAAAAAACTGATTGGTTTAGCCGTTACAAAATGAAGGAATCCCACACCATATCAGGACGACAGAACACATGGTAGACAAAATAATGGGCAACAAAATAACACTTTTATACGTGATGGAATGTTAATTGCTTAATTAACCCAGGAACCACAGCTGTGTGGAAGCACTTGCTTTCAATATACTTTGTATCCCTAATTTGTTTGAGTGTTTCCTTTATTTTAGCAGTTACCTCTATGCAATGTATATTACTTTAAGGACCTGTTGCCACGAGTTCATCTCTAATGAACCCTCACACCTGTGGTGAGGTTTCAGAGCTAGGATATAAAAGAATGCCATTCAACGCAGCATGCTGAAATGTTTTTTCAGCCTCAATCTTTACTGAAAAATATTGAGCATGGTTCTTATATTAATGTAGTTACAGGACATAAAAATGAGAGGGAGAGAGAGAGAGTAAGAATCTGCTCTGTTCTTTAAACTGGGGTGTGTGTGTAAGGGTTGTTGTTTAGTTTTTTTCCCTGCTTGTTGTTATTGTCACACAAGTTCACTTTGAATTTGAGCGAGAGAGTTAGAGATATATAGAGAGAGAGAGAGAGAGAGAGAAAGAGAGAGGGACAGAGAGATAGACCCTTACCCTGAGCCTGAGGGCCAGAAGCTTGAGTACCATCTCTATGGTGAAGAGCCCAGTGAAGGCCATGTTGAGAATGTCCATGACGAAGTTGAAGAGCTTGGACTGCTCGTAATGCTGAAGGACACAGACACAGCTCTTCACTGTTACACGCCACACGTCACGCATCACACGTAACACACCACACGTCACACACCACACGCCATGCATCACACGTCACACGTCACATGTCACATGCCACTATTGTGGCCTGGAGAAGACTAGCCACATTCCATACTACATGACAGTAGATTTTATTCATCTGTCCCTGGGCCTTAATGACTAGGGAGACCTCAGGTCACCTGGATCACGTCAAACATCCTACACAGCAAAATGGGAAGGGGGGAGATGAGCGGACAGTCAGACGCAGTGTGCGGTACCTGTACAGCCAGCGTGACGGTGTTGAGGAGGATCAGGACAAACATGATGTACTCGAACCCCGACGAGTTGATGATGGACCAGAACTTGAACTGCATCGGGTTCTTTGGGATGTATACCTTCAGCGGCTGGGATTTCAGTGCGTAATATATACACTGCCTCTGAGAGAGAGAGAGAGAGAGAGAGAGAGAGAGAGAGACATTAACACTATACTGAGAGAGAGAGAGACAGAGAGAGAGAGAGAGAGAGAGAGAGAGAGAGAGAGGAGAGGAAGAGGGAGAGAAAGAGACAGAGAGCGAGAGAGAGAGAGGGAAGAGATAGGGGGGAAGAGAGAGAGAGAGGGAAGAGAGAGTGAGAGAGAGAGAAAGTACTTTTTTTTGCAAATCACTATGGAGGCCAAAAGGGGACAAATAAATAAATAAATGTGGCAGGTAATGCAATATATACATATATATGAGTGAAGAAATGCATTACATTTTCAATATATAAATAAATGTCCTTTTGCATTTATTTATTTTAATCATTTTGTATTTTTCCAATGATTTATTTTAATGTATTATATGTATATATGTGTATATATACAGTATATACACTATATGGCCAAAAGTCAGTGGACACCTGACCATCACACCTGTATGAGCTTGTTGGACATCCCATTCTAAAACCATGGGCATTAATATGGAGCTGGACCCCCCTTTGCGGCTATGACAGCTGCCACTCTTCTGGGAAGGCTTTCCACAAGATTTTGGAGTGTGTCTGTGGGAATTTGTGCCCATTCAGCCAAAAGAGAACCTGTGAGGTCAGGCACTGATGTTGGATGAGAAGGCCTGGCTCACAATCAGCGTTCTAATTCCTCCCAAAGGTGTTCAATGGGGTTGAGGTCAGGGCTCTGTGCAGGCCAATCGAGTTCCTCCACACCAAACTCGTCTAACCATGTCTTTATGGACCTCGCTTTGTACACAGGGGCACAGTCATGCTGGAACAGCAAAGGGCCTTCCCCAAACTGTTGCCACAAAGTTGGAAGAGCCCAATTGGCTAAAATGTCTTCGTATCCTGTAGCATTAAGAATACCCTTCACTGGAACTAAGGGGCCTATCCCAAACCCTGAGAAACAGCCCCAGACCATTATCCCTCCTCCACCAAACTTTACAGTAGGCACTATGCATTCCGGAAGGTAGCGTTCTCCTGGCATCTGCCAAACCCAGATTCATCCATCAGATTGCCAGATAGTGAAGCGTGATTCATCACTCCAAAGAACACGTTTCCACTGCTCCAGAGTCCAGTTGCGGCGTGCTTTACACCACTCCAGTCGACGCTTGGCAATGCGCATGGTGATGTGAGGCTTGTGTGCAGCTGCTCGGCCATGGAAACCCATTCCATGAAGCTCCCGACGCACAGTTCTTGATGGTGCTTCCAGAGGCAGTTTGGTACTCTGTAGTGAGTGATGCAGCAGATGATAGGCGATTTTTACGCGCTATGTGCTTCAGCACTCGTCGGCCCCGCTCTGTGAGTTTGCGTGGTCTACCACTTCGTGGCCGAGCTGTTGTTGCTCCAAGGTGCTTCCACTTCACAATAATAGCACTTACAGTTGACTGGGGCACATCTAGTAGGGCAGAAATTTCATGAACTGACTTGTGGCAAAGGTGGCATCCTATGACAGTGCTGCGTTTAAAGTCACTGAGCTCTTTACGAACCATTCTGAATTCTAAATGTCTGTCTGTGGAGATTGCATGGCTATGTGCTGGATGTTATGCACCTGTTGGCAATGGGTGTGGCTGAAACACCTGAACTCAATAATTAGTAGGGGTGTCCACTGACCTTTGGCCATATAGTGTATTTCATTTATTTTGTATTTCATATCACATTTCCAAACTTAGGGACATAGCTGTTTAGTATTGCAGTCATGTCTACTTGTTTATGTATTGTATTAGGTTTAGGCATTATTTCGCCGATTATTTTCTGCACTGATTGTTTTATTGCTGCCTTTGAATTGTGGCTACAGATTTACCTACAGGGTCCTAGTTTAACTATGCGGTTGCTCCTAGCACCTGGAATTGTACTTCCCTCTAGGGTGGCCTTCAGCGAAACTGTTCTTGACTATGGTTAACACTTTGTTGTACGTCGCTCTGGATAAGAGCATCTGCCAAATGCCTATAATGTAATGATAATGAGATCTGTCAATCACTAGTGGGCTAGTAGAGCTAGTATGTGCCCAATTAAGAGCAGCGCTAACTCCTGTTACATGTCTCTTACATTGCAGTTACTTAGTAATAACCGCTTGTTACCAAAGCAGCTACAATATAACTACACAGGTGTAGACGCAACTTATTGTAAAGTGTTACCCAATTCACTCAATTAGCCAATAACTTATACATTTAAAAAAAATGAATGAAGTGTGCACAGGGTTGTGAAAGGTCGAGTTACCCGCTAACCTGGTTCTTGTCCAGCTCGCAGCCCTTGTATTCCTGCTCCCCCTGCTCCCGGAAAGTGATGATGACAAAGCCGACGAAGATGTTCATCATGAAGAAGGCGATGACGATGATGTAGACGATGAAGAAGATGGAGATGTCCACGCGGTAGTTGTAGATGGGGCCTTTGTTCTCGGCATTGGCGTCAATCGCCCTGTACAGAATTCTAAGAGGCAAAGAGAGAGAAAGCGAGAGAGAGAAAGAGCAAAAGAAAGACAAGACAAGGTGGGGCCAATGCAACATTTGTTTATACAACTTACTGGCCTACGTTAAGTATTTTGCTGGCTCATCTGGTTATGTTTGCATTTTAATTACTATTAAATGTAAACTATGTTACAATTAAATGTTCCTATTAAATATCTTAATCAGATACAGTGAGCACCATAATTCATTGGACAGTGACACATTTTGTGTAATTTTGGTTCTGTACTCTAGTACTTTGAGATTGAAAGGATACAATGAGGCAATGCGGTTGAAGTGCAGACTGTCAGCTTTAATTTGAGGGTATTTTCATCCATATCAGATATCATTTTTAGGCACCATAATTCATTGGACAGTTTAACATAATGTAGAATAGTAATCATGAAGTAATAATTTTCAATATTTGGTCGCATATCCTTTGCATGCAATGACTGCTTGAAGTCTGCGACGCATAGACATCACCAGATGCTGGGTATCTTCCCTGGTGATGCTCTGCCAGGCCTGTCCTGCAGCCATCTTCAGTCTCCTCTTCAGCATGTAAAATGCATGTTCAATTGGATTCAGATCCGGTGATTGACTCGGCCAGTCAAGGATTTTCCACTTTTTGGCCGTCAAAAACCCCTTTGTTGCTCTAGCAGTATGTTTCTTGTCATTGTCTTGTTGCATGATGAAGTGCTGTCCAATGAATTTGGAGGCATTTGGTTTTATCTGAACAGATCAAATATTTCTGTAGACTTCAGGATTCATTGTTCTACTTCTGTCTGCTGTCACATCATCATCAAGTGAGTCCGTTCCACTGGCAGCCATACAGGCCCAAGCCATAACACCCCTTCCACCATGTTTCACGGATGAGGTGGTATGCTTTGCATCATGGGCATTTCCTTTTTTCCATTTCCACACTTTCCTCCTTCCATCACTCTGGTACATGTTAATCTTTGTCTCATCTGTCCACAAGACTTTGTTCCAGAACTCTTGGGGCTCTTTTAGGTGGTTTTTAGCAAACTGTAATCTCGCCTTTCTGTTCTTCAGGCTTATCAGTGGTTTGCATCTTGTAGTGTACCCTCTGTAGTCCTGCTGGTGTAGTCTTCTACGTATGGTAGACTTTGACACATCTATACCTGCATCCCCGAGAGTGGTTTTGATCTGTTGAGCCGTTGTCAGGGGGGTTTTCTTCACCATAGAGAGTATACTCTGGTCATCCACTACAGTGGTCTTCCTCGGTCTACCGGGTCTTTTGACATAATTGAGTTCACCAGTTGTTTTTTTCTTGTTAAGGATGAACCACACTGTTGACTTGGGCATGCCCAGGGTTTTTGCAATGTTCCTGATTGATTTTCATTTCTGAGCCTTATGACGGCCAGCTTAATTTGCATCGACACTACTGTCTTCCTCATGTTGTCACACCCCAACAACAATCTCCAAAGGCAATTGCAAAGTCTAGAATCAAGACTAGACATCAACAGCTCTCTTCTGCATTCACTAACGACACAAATGAATACACCTGCCTACCGAAACACATCTGTGAAGCCAATTCAACAAATACTTGTAGTACCTTAAAATGGGGGGACCATGTACAAAAGGTGCTTGTTGCCATTTCTAAACGGTTCATCCGATATGGATGAAAATAGCCTCAAATTAAAGCTGACAGTCTGCACTTCAACCTCATTGTCAGTGTATCCTTTCAAACTCAAAGTGCTAGAGTACAGAACCAAAATAACAAAAAATGTGTCACTGTCCAATGAATTATGGCGCTCACTGTATAACACTGTGAGTAATAGACAAAGAATTTAAGAGACCCGAGACAATAATAATTGCAGCTTCTTTAACAAATATTTAACATATTAAACTAATCTCTGTCTTTTTTTTACATTTTTGATTATTTGTTACTGATTTTTCCCAATTTTCTCCCAATTTGAACACTGACTGCAGTGGGGCAACCTGCGCTCCGGGCCAGTGCCTTTACCATTGCTCCACCCAGGGGTCCCTCATTCTGTCTTTAAAATACTTTACACACTTTCACACTTTCGAGTGCTTCTGAATGAGGTGATTCAAAGCAAGGAAAATTTTCCACATTGATATCTAGAAAACCACTTATACACAAATTTTAGCAATTTTGACAATCATTCTTTCACCTGATGATGCCGGAAAATTATTGAATGTGCTTAAAAACATGTTTTGACGGGGGGCCTCCCGCGTGGTCTAGTGGTCTCAACGTCCGACGCTGGCCACGGCAACCGGGGTTCGATTCCCCGTCGTGCCAGAGTCGGCTCTGGCCAGGAGTGCCACCGGGGCAGCAATTGGCTGTCCGCCACCAGGGAGGAGGGAGGGAAGCTGACACAGTTCGCTGCAAACAGGAGTGGTTCTGGGGTGCCGAAATTACAGTTGACAGCACAACGAGTGCTGTCTCGGAGGAGTGAGCGCTTTGCCATTGTCACTGCCAGTCACAGGGCTACGGCAGCGAACTACGAGGGAGGGGATTGAACTAAGCACAGCGGGAGAAATTGGGAGAAATAATTGGGAAAAAAAATAAAACATGTTTTGACCAGGAGACCACTCACTCTGGCCAGCCCTCGAACGTGGACACGGTGTACAGCGCCATCATCCCCATCAGCACGTTGTCAAAGTTGAAGTCATTGTTGTACCACACCCTCTCCTTCATGGTGGGGTGAGCCACGTCTCCATCCTTGTACACTACAAAGGTCCCCCTATGAGACACAGGGTGTGCCCCGCACACAAACACACACACACACACACGCTCAGTGGAAACATGGACCAGCCAATCAGATAGCAGGATTCCAGAACTGATCCCTCCACTCCATACAGTAGCCAATTTGATTAGCCACTGGTGAAGCAGGGCATTGGCATTGATGTTAAATGCTATAATGGGAAATGAAGCAACTTACAGACAGTACAGTTGGGTGAGAAGGTATGAGGAGCAAAATAAGGGGTGGGGAGGGGGGAGGGTCTAAGCCAGGGGTGGGAAACCCTGGTGTTTCTGGGTTTTTGTTCCATCCGAGCTTGATTGCAACAGTTCGATCTATCACTAAACAGCCTGAGCCTGAACATTCAGAGCCTGAATGGAGAAACACTGAGAACCTCCAGCAAAAATGAATTCAATGATGTAGTTCGGGGGGTTCGGACGGCGCAAAAACTAGAACCCTCCCTGGCACTCTAGGACCAGGGTTGCTTCCCCCTGCTCTGCTGGACATAGCTTGTCCTGAGGGGGAAAATCATATAATATCCATTAACAATGGATATTATATATTACAATATATATGTTAGCATCACTCACTTGCATTCTTCTGGGGTGTGCTTAGCTTCATCTGTGCAGCTGAAAAATTTACCCTGAGACACAAACAGCTCGTTGACCAGAAATAACATGGTCGCAAACAAGGACAGCAATGCTTGAGAAACTCAAAATACTGAAAAGGTGGGTATACATTCTTTCACGGTTAGACTTCGATTATGTTTTTCACTGTTTCTCCAACGTCATCCTGGAGTTTGTCCACATATACTGTAATATACAAAAAAATGCTAAAATAAAGGCAACACTTGAGTAAATGAGGGATCCTTTAAACGGCTGCAGTACGGCAAGTGTCCGTCTGGGGGTGCCACGGCTGGTACCGGCTGATAGGCCCGACTCCCCTCCCTTCCCCTCCCTGCCCAGCTGGGACTCGTTTGAGTGTCCCAAAGTGTTGCCTTTATTTTGGCAGTTTCCTGTATGTATATATATATCTCCATCCTTCAAGTCCTATATTGCCTAGGCATAATGCATTAAAATACAGAGTAAAGATACAGTCAATAATATTTGAAGTTGTGATTATATTGAGTTAGTGCAGTGGCTGGGCACCTTGAAGAGTTGCACTCCGATGCAGGCGAACATGAACTGCAGCAGCGTGGTGACGATCATGATGTTCCCGATCGTCCTGATGGCCACAAACACGCACTGAACCACGTTCTGTCCAAACACACAAACACAAACACTGTATCAGACACAACACACACACCACACACACACACACACACAAACACTGAACCACGTTCTGTCCAAACACACACACAAACACTGTATCACACACAACACAGACACACACACACACTGAACCACGTTCTGTCCAAACACACACACACAAAGACACACACACGCACGCACGAACACTGAACCACGTTCTGTCCAAACACACACACACAAACACTGTATCACACACAACACAGACACACACACACACTGAACCACGTTCTGTCCAAACACACACACACAAAGACACACACACGCACGCACGAACACTGAACCACGTTCTGTCCAAACACACACACACCCAAATACTGCATCAGACACAACACACACACCACACACACACAAACACTGAACCACGTTCTGTCCAAACACACACACACAAACACTGCATCAGACACACACACACACACACACACACACACTGAACCATGTTCTGTCCAAACACACACACACAAACTACACGCACACAAACACTGCATCAGACACAACACACAGACACTACACACACACCTTTAGGCCCTTGGCCCTGTTTATGGCTCGAAGAGGCCTAAGTACTCTTAACACCCTGAGAATCTTCACAACGGAGATAGCACTCGAACTAAGAGAGGGAAGAAAAGGGGGAGGATAAGACAGGGGTAATTAAGTTTCAATGTCACTAATTAAACCTGGTAATTGAACCATAAGTATGAAGAATGACAGAACTGACTGGAATGTGTTAAAGCCCTCGCCAATACTCCTGGCACGAGTCAGTCATTCCAATAACGCATTTTGAATAACCAAATTCAACCAAAGGAGAGGAGGAAATAAATATGGAGACCATTTTCACACTGTATTATACTCAATGTTTTATAACTTTAGGGTAATAAACCTGGGCCCGTGTTCATTAAGCGTCTCAGGAGTGCTGGATCGAGGACAGAAGGGCATGTGGGGGATCATCCGTTCTGTCCCCTTTTGTATTACAGGTTTTGCGGCACGAACTGCGGCAACAACTACCAATAGACGGCCAGCCTACTGTTCGATAGCTCCAGCGATGATCTCCAGCCATTTTAATGCACTCTTGTAAGTCACTTTGGATAAAAGCATCTGCCAAATAACAACAGAATTGTAAAGTTGTAAACTGTAATTGTGCACTCACTGCAGGAAGAAGGAGATGAGGGACACGCTGACAACCAGCAGGTCCAAGAGGTTGAACCAGTTCCTGCAGAAGGAGCCTTTGTGCACGAATCCCCCGTACACAGTCATCTAGGGAGAAGGACAAGAGGAGGGTGAGGGGGGCTGTTTGGTGTCTGACCGAGGCTACTCAAGCCCCAATCACAGGTCACAGCATTAGAGGGCTTTCACTCGACTGGCTGGCCTCTTGGCAACCTGATTCAACCAATCACTTACCCTGAATTCAAATTGACATTCATCCCTACATTTCATTTCATTACATTCAAATACATTTGTCATAGATACCTTAAGTAGGATTTCTACGGTGAATATTGAGGTAAAGGCGTAGTCAGCATAACCCAGAACCTTTGGGGGGAGAGAGGGAGGGAGAGAGAGAGAGAGAAAGAGGAGATTCATAAGAAATTAAAGACCCATTCCATGATAACAGCCACTTCCTGTTCACTTCCTGGAGCTGTTCCCTCACTGATGGGTCATAGCCACCTTGCAATGCTCACACTGACAGTAATTGGAGAACCAGTCAGATTCAGCTGTTCAGTGCCATGGCAATTACGTGGTAATTGCACGTAATTGCCACGGCACTGAACAGCTGAATCTAAAACTGAGTTATTCCTAAAGGAGGTGTCTGTAACTCACGTTATTCCTGAACGACGGGTCTGTAACTCACGTTATTCCTGAAAGAGGGGTCTGTAACTCACGTTATTCCTGAATGACGGGTCTGTAACTCACGTTATTCCTGAATGACGGGTCTGTAACTCATGTTATTCCTGAATGACGGGTCTGTAACTCACATTATTCCTGAAAGAGGCGTCTGTAACTCATGTTATTCCTGAAAGAGGCGTCTGTAACTCATGTTATTCCTGAAAGAGGGGTCTGTAACTCATGTTATTCCTGAATGAGGCGTCTGTAACTCACGTTATTCCTGAAACAGGGGTCTGTAACTCACGTTATTCCTGAATGACGGGTCTGTAACTCATGTTATTCCTGAATGAGGGGTCTGTAACTCACGTTATTCCTGAATGAGGGGTCTGTAACTCATGTTATTCCTGAAAGAGGGGTCTGTAACTCATGTTATTCCTGAATGAGGGGTCTGTAACTCATGTTATTCCTGAATGACGGGTCTGTAACTCACGTTATTCCTGAAAGAGGGGTCTGTAACTCACATTATTCCTGAAGGAGTGTGTCCTTATTGGGTCTTCCGCAGCCAGAGAGATGCTGCTGAGGATGATGAAGACCAAGATGAGGTTGGTGAAGATATGGTGATGGATCAGCCAGTGGCAGCCAGTTCGAAGCCTGACATTTTGGGCAGAAGAGATGTGATATTAACACCAGTCACAGAGAGCAAGGGTCTTACACTATATAATCTATAGTCTCTCTAGGGCTATACACTATAACTGATGTAATATGGTATTATAATGTGGTGTAAACATATGGTATATTGAATGACAGTGATCTGGGGGGTAATTTTATATAAAAGACAATGTTGAAGTCCCACTCACTGCCACGATACTGCCACTAAGTATATACAGTATATATATATAATATTTGATTTTTTTCTGTATTATCAGGACATTAGTAGCAAACTAGTACAATTCGCTGCCTCAGAGACATTTATAAAAATACTCAGAGGCACTTATAAAAACCTTGTATAAAATCCATAAATGTGAAATGTAGAAAAGTTTCCGAAAGCAAATTACATATTGCTAAGAAGAATATGTATACATTTAATATACATCATTGTCAATTTATTAAAATTAAAATTAAAAAACAAATGTGATATGTAAAGTTTCCAATTTCAATTTTGGTAATAGGAATGTACATACACTTCATAAATATATTTCCTTCCCCCATTGGAAGGTAAATTGCTAATTTTACACATTTACGCTGTAGCAATGACACCAGTCAATGACAGGGTTGGATCACCCTTGCTAGCGGTAACGTGTTCTCAGGTCCTTATATCACCATTGGAGATGAGTGAGGGACTTACGGATTGGTCTTGCCGAGACAGAAGAAAGCATTTCCGTCGGGTATGGGGACAATCTTCTCTTTCGGGGGTGCAAAGTCCGTCACTTTTAATGCTGATCCTCACCAAAGATGACAGAAAGGGTGGTTAAAAGGGGATCTGTTTGAGCAAAGTCTAATTTTTCATTAGTGCAGGACAGAACAAATAAATGAAAAAAAAACTGTTCACCAGGACCACTCCCTTCGAAACAATCCAAATGTATTAGTATTTTATTTTTGGTTGGGGCCGTTGATCTCAGTCCAACTAGACACAACACTGCTTCCTGCTACACACTGGCTTGGTTTAACTACAACAAAACCCCAACATCTCAGTTTGTTGTTCTCTGAACTGGCCTGGCCTTACTGTTACTTTGATGATGTCACAATGAAAAACAAAACGTTGAAAATCTCTAAAATGTTACATCAATCACATCAACCAGACTCAGCATGGCACAAACATCATCCAGCTTTTATCAGGATGCACTCACCCCCTTCGCCATCTTCTTCACAATCATCATCCTCCTCTTCAACCTATGGAGAGAGAGGGTGTAAGGTGTAGGCAAGTCACATGGGGACCCCCCCCATGGGGGAGGTGTTTCAAAGATATCATTGACTATAATGGCATGCGACAATTGACTATAATGGGATGCGATCCAGAAAAAAAACAGCCCGTCAATGTGAACGACATATAAATACAGGTCTTACTCTAGTTTTTTCTCCATCCTCGTCATCCTCATCTTCATCATCTTCGTCGTCTTCTTCCTCTTCTTCATCCTCGTTCTTCTCCCTGCAAAGCAGGAGGCACCACCTGAGGTGCCATTCCATCGACGCCACGGCAACGAGCCGACCTGTCGGCGCACGTCCGAAAGCCTCGGTCCGGGTGCATGAGCAGAATCAGGCGTGGGCATTCATGTCCTGTTTTTCTTCAATACCGACCGGTTGACATTGTGACCTTAAGTGCAATGGCATTTCTCTGCTCGCTCTCTCGTTGTCCTTCTTTTGCTCCTCCTCTCACCTCTGTCTCTTGCTCCCTCCCTCCTTTCCTCCCTCTCTCCTTCCTCCTTTCATCCTCACCATTCAGCAGCGATGGTTTGAGAACTCCACAATGGGTGGAGCTACCAGCCACTACCAGCTACAAGTCACAGACTTGAGCCAATCCTGAAGTAGGGCTCTTATACTTTGCTACCCTTGGCAAAAACCCAAGGTTTGAGGACAACGAGTCACTGGTAACACACAATAGCTCCACCTATTTTTGTGGTTTGTGAAGCTTCAGCTCTCCACTTAGCCCAGGCCCTAATACCTGGCCCCTCGCACTGTCCTTTCTCCAGCGCCCACTGCCGCCCGTGCCCCCCATCCCCGTCCCCGCCCCCGTCCCAGCCCCTCTTACTCAATGTTTTTGTCAGCAGAAGCCAGGTTGTCCACGGCGATGGCCAAGAAGACGTTAAGCAAGATGTCTGACAAGAGAGGCAGTCAAGGGAGGACCTGGAAGCCATGCGAGAGAAAGAAGCAAGAGAGGGATAGAAGAGCGAGGGATTCGGTGGAGAGACGGAGAGATGGGGAGGCAGAGAGGTTGAGGGACAGAGAGAGAGAGAAATGGATAGATGGAGAGGCAGAGAGACAGAGATATGAATCATTATAGCCCGAATATATATCCATATACAGTGGGGAAAATAAGTATTTCACCCCCTGCTGATTTTGTGAGTTTGCCCCCTTACAAAGAAAGGAACGGAACGGTCGGTCTATAAATTTCATGGTAGGTTCATCTTAACAGTGAGAGACAGAATATTTTTTTTAAATCCCAGAAAATCACATTATATGAATTTTAAACATTTATTTGTGTTTTATTGAGGAAAATAAGTATTTCACCCCCTAGCAAAACAGCAAGAATTCTGGCTCCCACAGACCGGTTATGTGACCAGGAGGCACACAGATTAGTCCTCTTACTTAATTAGTACTCCTAATTAAGTACTCGTTACCTGTATAAAAGACAACTGTCCACAGAATCAATCAATGAATCAGATTCCAACCTCTCCACAATGGGCAAGACCAAAGAATTGTCTAAGGACATCAGGGACAAAATTGTAGACCTGCACAAGACTGGAATGAGCTACAAGACCATTGGCAAACAGCTTGGTGAGAAGGAGTCAACTGTTGGTGCGATAATTAGAAAATGGAAGAAACACCAATTGACCATCAATCTCCCTCGGTCTGGGGCTCCACGCAAGATCTCACCTCGTGGAGTGAACCTGATCATGAGAAAGGTGAGGGAACAACCCAGAACTACACGGCTGGAGCTTGTTGATGATCTCAAGGCAGCTGGGACCACAGTCACCAAGATGACCATTGGTAACACACTACGCCGTAATGGATTGAAATCCTGTAGTGCCCGCAAAGGTCCCCCTGCTCAAGAAGGCACATGTACAGGCCCGTCTGAAGTTTGCCAATGAGCACCTGGATGATTCAGAGGAGGCTTGGGAGAAAGTGCTGTGGTCAGATGAGACTAAAATCGAGCTCTTTGGCATCAACTCGACTCGCCGTGTTTGGAGGAAGAAAAAAGCTGTTTTGGACCCCAAGAACACCATCCCCACCGTCAAGCATGGCGGTGGAAACATTATGCTTTGGGGCTGTTTCTCTGCTAAGGGCACAGGACGACTTCACCGGATCGAGGGGAGGATGAATGGGGCCATGTACCGGGAAATCTTGGTGAGAACCTCCTTCCCTCAGCCAGGACACTGAAAATGGATTTCTAAGGATTTGGAGAGGATCTGCAAAGAGGAGTGGGCCAAAATCCCTCCTGGGATCTGCGCAAACTTGGTGACCAACTACAAGAAACGTCTGACCGCTGTGCTTGCCAACAAGGGTTTCTCCACCAAGTACTGAGTCATGTTTTGCTAGGGGGTGAAATACTTATTTTCCTCAATAAAACACAAATAAATGTTTAAAATTCATATAATGTAATTTTCTGGGATTTTTTTAATATTCTGTCTCTCACTGTTAAGATGAACCTACCATGAAAATTATAGACCGTTCCTTTCTTTGTAAGGGGGCAAACTCACAAAATCAGCAGGGGGTGAAATACTTATTTTCCCCACTGTATATCCATGTATGTGTGTATGTATAGGTACATGTATATACATGGTTGCATATATCAACATATAATATATGACTGTTGTTTAAGTAATATTGTTATTTTTGTGTTCGTAAGCATGTTTACTAGGCTTTGGCAACGCAGTTTTGCCAGGTTTGCCAATTTTTGAGAGGTGAAGAGATGCGGAGGAGGAGAGAGAGATGGTGAAGCAGAGAGGCAGGAGAGGGGGTAGGGACGGGGGTTAAACGCACAGCGGCTGAAAGGATACAGTTTCCGCAGATGAAGAGAATGACAAAGTATATGCACACAATCATCCCGGGAAAGTGCGGGCCTCCATACGCCATAATCCCGTCATACATCACAGAGTTCCAGTCCTCGCCCGTCAGGATCTAGAGAGAGAGAGAGAGAGAGAGAGAGAGAGAGAGAGAGAGAGAGAGGGAGAGAGGGAGCGAGAGAGACAGACACCTTGCATTGTTTTATTCATGTACAGTAACATTGTTCAGATGTTAATTTGAAGTCCTTATATGTTTGCTTTGAACAAACATATGAACAAAGTTCACTGAATTGAGTGGACAGAGGGAGAGGGAGAGCGTGGATGCGGCCCTGCGTGTAGTCACCTGGAAGCAGGTGAGGAGGGCTTGGGGAAAGGTGTCGAAGGTGCTCCGCTTGGTCTGCGTCTCGTCGAAGTTGTACTTGCCGCCAAAAAGCTGCATCCCCAGCAGGGCAAAGATGATGAGGAAGAGGAAGAGCAGGAGCAGCAGGGAGGCGATGGACTTCATGGAGTTCAGCAGCGAGCCCACCAGGTTGGACAGAGCTGCCCAGTGCCTGGGAGAAGGGGGGCGCACACACACGCAACCATTATAAATTCACTGCATTATTACAGTTACAGTTTCATTACAGTTTAGCAGACTTCCATTCATGCAGATGGATATTTACTGAAGTAATTCAGGTTAAGTACCTTGCTCAAGGGTACAACAGCAATGCCCCACCTGGGAATTGAACCTGCAACCTTTGCATCGCAAGCCCACATCCCTAACCACAATACCACACTGCTGTTTATCGGACGGTCTTGAACGGTAATGAACTGCGCATCATTACATTGCATTACTTTTCCCAGCAGGTGCAAGTGTCACAGATAACAAAGCAAAGAGCGTTAAGTGTAACTTCATTCAAATTCAAGGTCGTGCCCAAAGTTTTTAAAACATTTTTGTCGTTTGCATGGAATAGTTCATCACAATCGACGACCTACCGCGTGACCTTGAATATCCTGAGCAGGCGGACGCAGCGGAGCACTGCGATGCCGATGGGGGGCATGACGTTGAGCTCCACCAGGATGGACTCCAGGATGCCGCCGCACACCACAAAGCAGTCGAAGCGGTTGAAGAAAGCGATGAAGTACACCTTGAAGCCCAGGCTGTACATCTTCATCAGCATCTCCAGGGTGAAGAGCGTGAGCAGGATCCGATTGGCCGATTCTGGGACCGAGAGACGGGGATCGAGATGTGTGCACAGCAATGGACAGAGAGGGGGAAGAAAATGCAAACTTTTAGTGTCTGGATGTGCTGAGATGGTGAGAGGGAGGGATATTATGTTATCATATAATTATAATCATATATCATTATTTGTTAATAATAATGTGAATTATTTGAATTAATTATTTGTTCATCTGAAGTCATTGAAATGGAAATAAAGGATGTTTGAATTTGAATTTGTGAGAGTCAAAGATTGACTTTCCATAACCTGAGGGACAGTGGGAGAACAAACCCTCACGTGTTATTGTTGTTGTGGTTCATGTTGTCGTTTGTCTGTTAAGCTAAAGGGCTTTTGCCACACAGGCTTTCCTGCCTATCCAGCCTCATCCAACCAACTAAAAATTACAGACACGGAGTGGGGGAGAGAGAGAGAGAGAGAGAGAGAGAGAGAGAGAGAGAGAGAGAGAGAGAGAGAGAGAGAGAGAAGGAGAGAGAGAGAGAGAAGGAGAGAGAGAGAGAGAGAGAGAGAGAGAGAGAGAGGAGAGAGAGAGAGAGAGAGAAACAGAGAGGAGAGAGAGAGAAAGGGAGAGACAGAGAGAGAGAGAGGGAGAGGGAGAGACAGAGAGAGAGAGAGGGAGAGAGAGAGACAGAGAGAGAGGGGGAGAACGAGATTGAGAGGCAGAGAGAGAGAGAGAGAGGGAGAGAGACAGAGAGAGAGAGAGGGAGAGAGAGAGACAGAGAGAGAGGGGGAGAAAGAGTTAGAGAGGCAGAGAGAGAGGGAGAGACAGAGAGAGAGAGGGGGAGAGAGAGAGACAGAGAGAGAGGGGGGGATAAAGAGATAGAGAGGCAGAGAGAGAGAGTCAGCGAGGCCCACCTTGTAGGCGTGTCAGCCACTCTGGTTGGTTGTAGTGCTCCGAGGCGCTAGCGGCTGTGTTGAGGAACACCAGGAGCAGCACCATCCAATAGAAGAGGGAGGACTTCACGGCGGCTCGGCACGACTTCCGGATGGACAGGTTAATCTTGCACAGCTGCTCGCTGTCGCGGAGGGAGGGAGGGAGGGAGGGAGGGGAGGAGAGATGATGACAACAATGATGATGAAGAAATGTACCTTCACAGGGGAATTTGTCTGGCAGCATCACAACAAATAAAATAGTGCTACAGTATATATACTGTATATATACAGTATATTAAAAAAACACAATACAACAATACAAAAGCATGTATCCATAAAACGGAATACAATTGCAGTGCAGTACAGTACAAGTGTCAAGTGCTAATTGCTAATGGGCCTAGCCCACACTAATACTAAATACTCTGGTTCATAAGAGTATTTCTGTGAGTATTTCCCTAGTGAACCTTAGCAATCACTATTAAGCATCTGTACCCCTGTGCTCCCTCTATTAATTGTCCTTTGATAAAAATAGCTGGTGAGGAGTATGCACAATTAACACACTGAGGGACGTGGGATTTGTAAGGACACACAACACATAATGCAGAATCTGATGTATTTGATATAAGTAGAGACAACAGTTCATTCTTAGCTGCAATTCAAGTATTGCTAATTTCTTGCATTAAAAACCCGGCCTTAACCACGCTAGGGGCACTAATTTAGGAAGGGCATCCAAATAGGTCTTAGCACAGTGCAAACTCACCAAATGCTGTTCGCCATTATCCGGGCACTGAGGAGAACATTGACAAGCACAAAGACAGGAAAAAAAGGGTCAATCAGACAAGCAGGGTTATGTGCATCATGCAGGCGTGTGTACAACCTCTCCCCGTAGTCCGGTTTTTGTTAACTTAGGGACATAGTTGCTTAGTTTTACACATGTCTACTTGTTTATGTATTATATTAGGCTTAGGCATTATTTTCTGCATTGATTGCTTTATTGCTACCTTTGAATTGTGGCTAGTTTTACCTACAGGGTCCTAGTTTAACTATGTGGTTGCTCCTAGCACCTAGGAACGGTACTTCCCACTAGGGTGGCTTTCAGCTAAACTGTTCTTGACTACGGTTAACACTTTGTTGTACGTCGCTCTGGATAAGAGCGTCTGCCAAATGCCTGTAATGTAATGTAATGTAATGTACACTGGGACGAGAGGTTTCACACTGTCAAATCCAGCACAGCCCAGATCACTGAGCCACGCTCTACTTTAACCTAATCTAATTTAGTCTCATTTGCTGCACAATTTGACAGAGATGCTTGAAAGGGCCAGTGTGGGAGGGAAGGGGTTTCAACCAATCATCGTGTATTGTTGCAGGAGAGATTGGTTCCAACAAGGCAATGACTGACTGCTCACTTTAGCGCCACCCTGTTATGGGGTTCAGGAAGTGACATGACAAATAAACAACATTGCAATGTGAAGCTGCGGTCCCTCACAGCACAGAGCAGGCGAGACGGTCATTTACCAACAAGAAGCACAGCAACCGTCATCGTCATCGATGTATATAGCGTTCTCCTCTTCTTTGTCCTCTTCACTCCCTGATGGAGACAGAGAGAGGAGAGAAGTCTTCGGCGTTTTTTGTTGGAAAAAATATGCGGTACAAAACACCTATGTGCGTAGCGTGCAGGGCGATGGGTGAGCAGGAGCCGCACCAACAAAAAAACGCTCGCTCGCAAACTTACAGGAAAAGAGGTTGAGGAAGTGGGACTTATTGGCTGACCAATCAGGAGGGAGGGTATGTGGGCTGGTTCCTAAACTACTGTGAGTTTACAGGGGGGCTTGCACTCACAGAAACAGACAGACAGAAAAGACAGAAACACTGTGAAATGGAATACCGGAATCGGAGTGACCAAACCAGCCGAATTTGCGGCTCTTCTTTTCCGACGAGTCATCTGGAATGCCAAGGGAGAAGAGGATTTGAGTCAAAAACTGGGAGGAGGGGAGAGGAAAAAAATATACAAAATCATGATAACAGATAGTTTACACAGTCTGAGCCAGGGAAGCAGGGTCTGCTTCCTGATTCCTCCCAAACCTTATGCCCTGGACTGCGACCCACCCCTTATTCAAATAGAGCATAACATATGCTCCAACTGCACTAGTTACGTACCTCTGTAAATGTCAATGGAAAAGTGTACCATATATACAGTACGTTTTTACAGTCAGATTTCTTTTTCTTTCTTTTTTTTCTTTTCAGTTAGTTAGTGTACATATTGATCTCACAAGCCACCAGCTGGTCCTGGTCAGACTTCGGTCAAATACGCATTTGAAATGCTTTAACTCCTCAGACGCTGGAGAAAGTAAAAAAATACTGTGCAGATCTCTGAGAATTTTTATTTTACTAACCCTTTCCTTCCCAGTGTTACAGGTATGGTACGCAGCTGCCTGCAATAATGTCTATCGCTGTATTACTACACTGATCTCTTGCGCGATCTGTGATTGTTCCTACCATGTATTAATGCACATCTTGTAAGTCGCTCTGGATAAGAGCGTCTGCTAAATTCTTAAAATGTAAATGTAAAAGAAAAGAAGTAAATATTAGTGAAAATACAGGTAACTGTCAAAATGAAGGAAACACTTGAGTAAACGAAGGGTTCTGGTGGCTCTGTTATGGTGTGGGGTGTATTTTCCTGCCACATTTTAGGCCCACTCAACCCCTAAGAGGGCAAGGTAAAGACCAATAAATACAAAGCCATTCTGAGTGATCACCTTCATCCTATGGTGAAGCATTTATATCCTGATGGGAGTGGTCTCTTACAGGATGACAATGTCCCCATCCACAGGGTACAAGTGGCCACCGAATGGTTTAATGAGCACGAAAACGATGTAAACCATATTCCATGGCCATCTCAGTCACCAGATCTCAACCCAACTGAACACTTATGGGAGATTCTGGAGCAGCGCTTTAAACCAAGTTCTCCACTGCTATCAACAAAACAACAAATGATGGGATATCTCATGGAAGAGTTGCATCCCTGACATCCCAACACCCCAGTTTGGGAAGCGGCGTTCACCTTTATTTCCCTCCTCGTCCTCGATCTCCTCTGCCTGCATGAGCCAGTCCATGTATCCCAGCATGTCCTCTTCCATCTGCTGCTTGGACTTCATCCTCTGGAAGTCCCCGCGCTTCTTCGCCTTCTCTCTCTCCTTAGAGAACTCTCTGTGAGAGAGGAGCATGTGTCATTAGGGCACACACACACACACACACACACACACACACACACACAAACACACACACATACACACACACACACACACACACACACACGCACACACACATACACACACACACACACACACACACACACACAGACACACATACACACACACCACACACACACACACACACACACCCACACCACACACACACACACACACACACACACACACACACACACACACACACACAGGTATAGGCTATATGTATGCACACAACCACATGCATACACACAAACACAAGAGTGCACACTTGTATATGCACACACACATACGCACACATTCAGAAATGCAAACGCAAATATATATGTTTACGTAGATATTCGCACACACACACACACACGCACACACACACACACACAGGGTAAACTGCCATCACAACACTCACCCGCTCAACACACCCAACACAAGGTTGAGCACGAAAAACGAGCCAAAAATGACCAGAGTCACAAAGTACACCCAGGGCAATCCAAACCCTATCGCATCGTTCATCTGCAGACAGGAGAGAGAGAAAGCGAGGGGAGAGAAGGAGAGAGATTATACTTCAATTGCTATTATTTCTATGTTTTTCTGCAAATTACTTTATTTGTCCTTATTTTGTCTCAGATTTCTTTATAATTCGATCCATATTTTATTATTTTGTACCACTGTAATTATTTTAGTCACTTGTTTTCTCTTTTATTCTTCTTATTCTTGTGTGATACTGTATTGTGCTTTTCCGTTAAATGTCTATGCTTTGGTTATACGAATGTATGTTTTAGAAGTTTTATATCCCAGTAAATGGAGGGGAGGTTGGATAGACACTTTTGCATTAAAATAAAATCATGAGCCAAAAGGCTTTAGCTGTTGTTACAGTGAATATGGCTGATGCTGTCTGACCGTAACCCTAATTCTAACCCCTAACCCTGAACCTAACCCCTAGCCCTAACCCCTAACACACCCATATTTGGCTGGTGCTGTACGAGTGTGAAACCCGTCTCTGCCAGACCAGCCCTGGAGGTTAGACAATCGGGGGCAGCATTGGGGCAGCCTGAGGGAGGGGGGAGGGTGGTCGGCACGAACTCGCTGTGAAGCACGTGGGTGGGTGTCTCCAGAAAGGGGGTCGGTGAGTTCTGTCTCGAAGGAGGCAGATCATAGCCGGCCTCGGAGAGTAGCTTGCCCCGTAGAGACGGGCGGCGAGTTCGTGGGGGAGGGTTCATCGAAATAAATAAAAGTTATAATTGGCTTCCAAATTGGGGATAAAAACAGAAAAAATAAGAAAAAAAGTCAAATTAAAAAAGAATAGTGTAGGTTGTGCCATTACCCAGTAGAGCACATCAGTCCAGCCCTCCATGGTGATGCACTGAAAGACAGTCAACATGGCGAAGAAGAAGTTATCGAAGTTGGTGATCCCGGCATTCGGGCCCTCCCACTTGCCCTTGCACTCAGTCCCGTTGCGGAGGCACTGGCGCCCGACTCCCGCGAAGGCGCAGGGGGCAGCCTCCTCGTCCGCCATGTTTTCTGGGAAAGACAGCGCCCATTATCCAACGTATGAACTGCCAGTTCCTCAGAGAAAAAGGTGCTTTTGAGTGACTTTTTAGTAGTGGTGGGCATTACGGTTCCTTTCACGGACACGGATCCTTTGACTCAGTTCCCTAAAAGGATTCGTTCAGGGATTCGTTCACCAGTTCCTTCGATGCTATCCTTCAGACTCCCGCGAATGAGAACGAGAGTTATGCAGCAACTGGGTCCGACTCCGTCAGTAAATATTGTTTAACTGAGTCAATCATTCAATTTAAATTACGATTAATTTTAAGGGACCGTGTAACAATAGGATAAATAAAAACAATAAAAGTGTAATATCAACAACAATGATAATATTTAATTGGTAACATGGAACAAACAGCCTAAAAATAAAAGCATTTCATGGTTAATTTCTCAGATCAGAAGGAACATCACCAAATGTAAAAAATCATAAACAAATACTTGAAAGGACAACCTTTCTAAGTAGGCTACATATTACCAAGTGATCATTCACATGGACTAAAACATTCATTAATAAATGTAGCCTATGTGCCACCAAGGTATTTATGTTGACTAACTTAAGGTGTGACTTGCATTGTGTTATTATACAAATCAGTTGCTTTCCATTTTACTATCTCTGTATAATGTATACCTCCCTCCACCATGTCACCGTTACTGTTAGAAGACGTTTGTATTGAAACTAATGAGCTTGAACTACAATGACTACTTCCAATGACTGTACTGCCAGCTACCATCCCGCTGTGGCTCTTCATCATGAGCGGTCATATTTCTCTGTCTCTCTTCCCTGCTCCCTTAAAAAGGAAGATTAAGTAATTGCTCAACAACAAAATAAAACGGCCACCAAACTAATAAAGTATGAAACTCTGAGGACGTGGCTGTGTGAGTGTAAGGAATGACGCAGGTGTTCAGTCTCACCTGTGCCGATGAAGAAGCAGGTCTTGTGCATTCTGCCGATGAAGAGCTCCAGGCCGATGATTGCGTAGATAATGATGACGAAGAGGACCAGCAGTGAAATGTGCAGGAGGGGCACCATGGCCTTCATGATGGAGTTCAGCACAATCTGGAGACCTTTAAACACACACAAGCACCCATACACTGAACACACAGGAACACACACTAAGGCAGGTACAGGGACAGACACACACACACACATACAGACACACACAGTGGCAGATAAAGTGGACACACATACACACACACAGGTGAAGACACACACACACACACACACCAGGCAGGTGAAGGGACACACACACAGGTAAAGGTACACACATAGGTAAAGACACACACACACACAACACAGAGGCAGGTAAAGGGACACACACACACACCCACACACACACAGAAGCAGGTGAAGACACACACACACAGAGGAAGACACACGCACAAGCACACACACACACACAGGTGAAGGGACGCACACACACATACACACACGCACACACGCTCACTGGGCACTCCCGAGACCAGCCTCAGGGGTCTCAGCACTCTGAAGGCCCTCAGCGCTTTGACGTCCAGCCCCCCTGGCTTCCCTGCCATGTGGTGAGCCTCGCCTGGCTTGTGTGTCATCTGCTCCAAGACCACACTGAAGAGCCTGCAGCACAGTGCCAAGAACAACCGATCACCATCCTGGTCTTACAGTGGACTGAACCAAGGCCACCGTTTGTGATAAAAACTAACCTGCCAGAGAATGAGAGAAATCTAGAGACTATAGACCAGTAACTAACATACTAATATCAAGAGAACAGATAATGTTGCAATGTAGTGTAATGGAAGGGGAATTGGGCTTGTAATTCAAGAGGTTGCAGGTCTGCTGTTGTACTCTTGAGTAAGGCACTTAACCTGAGTTGCTTCAGTAAATATCCAGCTCTACAAATGTAGAGAAATGTAAACATTGCAAGTCGCTCTGGATAACAGAGTCTGCTAAATGGCTAAAAATGTTTAGCCAAGTACCAAGTTAGGAAACGGTCTCATTGTAGGAGGAGTCATTTTCATGGTGAGAGGAGATAGTTACAGGGTGGGGGGAGGCAAATTTACTGTAACACACACACTCTGCCCCAGCAGACTGGATAACGCTTAAATCAGATCACAGCTCAGCAGAGACAATTAGGGCAGCACCTGGGTTCAGGCAGTTCCCTTACAACACAAGCAACAGTCTCTTCTTAAAGGAACAGGACCTGTCCCTTGGGGTGGGGGGTGGGGCAGGGGGGTCTGGACTATGCTGCCTAAGTGTCGTAAAGGACAATAATAAGGTAGGATAATAAAGTGTAAGAAAGGAGGGAATAACCAGCAGGGTATAACTGCAAAAGCAGGGGGAGGGAGCAGAGAAGCATCGGGAATGCAAGAAAGAAAGGTAAAGAAACAAACAAACAAAAAAAGAAACAAAACCCTCTTGGTGTCAATGAAGAGGAGAGAGTAATAAGCAGAAAGCAGCAGAGAGGTGTGGAGATGTGAGAGGGACAGGGAAAAAGAAAGAAAAAAAAGGCCAGCAGACCCAACAATGACGATGACGAAATCCAGCAAGTTCCAGCCATTTCGGGTGTAGGCACTGGGATGCATCACTAGCCCGTACGCCAGGATCTTCATGAAGGTTTCGATGGTGAAGATGATCATGAACACATACTCCACTTGTTCCTACACAGGGTAAATGAGGGGAGGAAAAGACAGAAGCATAGAAAAGGCACCTTGTCATTCATTTCATGCCATTTAGCAATTCATTCAGTTAAACATTGTCACAAACATTGTTAGTATTATTATTCCTTCTTTTTAAAGCCAATATTTACCCCAATTTATTTCTCTTTTTTCCCTCCCAATTTTGGAATGGCCACATTTTTTTTATCTCTTATACTTTCTTTTACCCTGGTTTTCTCATTTGAAATGGCTATTTCCATTCTCAAGCTGGTCCCATCACTGTCTCCATCAATTCGGAAGAGCGCAGTACTCCCAGCCGCTACTTATTTTCACTCCACAGTTGTCTCCGTTGTCACAGGCTGTGTCCCAAAACCAAAATGGGAGACATTCAGGACCATGGACAGCAGTGGCTTCACCTACAGGCATACACAGCTGAGGCTGATTAATAATCAGCGCAGGTTTTTATTTTTGTCTTCATCAGGCCTTTCAAGCCTGCGTTGGGGGCATTTCATGTACAAAGCTACAGTGTGGGGCTTTTTTGACTTACCCCAAACTCTCCATTGGTTTGACTTTTTTTGTTGTTTTGTCATTGCTTAGCATTACAAAACTTATTTTGTTTTGTTCTTTCTTTCTGTCTTTTCCTCCCACAATAAGCCAGTCACCTCCCACCCTGTAATGGCCTCCTCTCACAATGGGTCTGTCTCCTTCCACAATTAACCTGGTTCCTCCCACAATAAGATGTCTCCTCCCACTATGTAACTGCCTCCTCCCACAAAGAGTCTGTCTCCTCCCACTCTGTAACTGCCTCCTCCCACACTGAATCCATCTCCTCCCACAATTAACCTGGCTCCTTCCACAATAAGTCAGTCTTTTACCCCAATTAGCCCCAATTCTGCCTTGGAGGTAACATAAGCAGTCAGGTTATCAGGACACACCACAGTGCTAATTAGATTAGGCAAACCTTTAGCCCACTGACTAAGACACACTAATGCTGAGTGATAGAGCTGCAGCTGCTGAGGGTTTAACTCCAGGGTAAGACATTGTGACGGTCATTCTGCACACAAAGGGCGGGGCTGCTGATCTCCACTCCCCCCTCAGAAGGCCAAGAGTTGGGATTCGCAGGAAAATATGACCCTAAAAGTGATTATGATTTATTATTATGAAGACTGAAATAGTTGCTGGAATGTGTATGCACTATTCCATGAACTTCAATGAATGATAACACTTAATACCAGGGATACTGTGGTTGTGGGTCAGTTCCATTTCTGTGAAAAACCTACTGTGAACATGGTTATTGTATAGAAATGAGACTCATTCTCACACGCTAAAAGACTAGCTCCTTCAGGAAAAAGGAACAGAGACACTTTTCTCAATGTCGAAAGATGATAAACTACTTAATTTACACAGGAAACTGATGGTTTTATTCACAAGACTCTGGTGCTGATATTGGCATTCCTGAACAAGAACTCAGGCTGCTTTTCAAAGAGATGCTTCACCAACTGCAAAACAGTTTAAATGCCTTTTCTCACCATAGGTTTGACTTGTAACCGATAACACGTAGGTGCACCATACTCTGAAATGCCTACGGTTCAAAATTTGCATGAGTTAGCTGCTCTAATCTAGTTCAAGTTTTGTACCTTGATAGAGAGTGCACTGACAGCAACCCCAAGGCCTGCAACCCAGGAATTCAACAGTCACGAGTCAAGTGGGTATTATAGTAAATCTCTAGCCTTTACTTAGTTTTACAACAGCACAATCCAATAAAGAGATCCTCCTCCATAGCTTCAACAAGTTCATCATCCCAGAAGACTATTGTGTGTGTGTGTGTGTGTGTGTGCATGTATGAGAGAGAGAGAGAATATGTATGTGTGTGTGTGTGTGAGAGAGAGAGAGAGAGTATGTGTGTGTGTGTGTGTTTATGTTAGAGAGAAGAGAGAATGTATGTGTCACATGCTACGTGACAATCCCTGGACTGGAGCAGAGCAGCTGATGGTAATAACTGGGAGAGGAGTGGGGGGAGGAGGACCGGATCTTTATTTTTCACACTCTCCCCAGAGTGAAATAGTGGGAGAGCAGGGTAAAATAAAACAAACACAAACACAAAATCTTCACCCCTACTTGCCGCGAAACTTTCGGGCAAAAACAATGAACTAAAATAACAAACTAAAATAATCAAACCATAAATGAAAGCCCCGCCTCCTCCGAGGGGGGAATCCCCTTTCGGCGAACACACAACAAACACAGACAATCAGCGGCTTTCCACACCGCCTTCATACATCCACATTTAACACACATCAACACTTACGGGACAGGGTAGAACTCTACGCACTGTCCTGACACACACACTCGACACACATCTCAACAAGACACCACGCCTCCTCAGACCGGAGTTCCCCTAGAACCTCCCCAGGCACACACATATCCAGTGACTTTTCAAGTGCTTCCCAAACCCATGCACACAGAGACACTCAAACTTTTCAGTCCGAGTACTCCAATCACCCCGAGGGTGAGAGGCGGTCCCTCTTTCAGGGCGCCATCTCGCTCTCTTTCATGATCACACCGAGGGAGAGAGGCGAACACTCTTAGTGCGCCTTCTCTCCCTCTTTCCCACACACACAGGAAGCACTCTACTCAGTCACTTTCAACAAATGCACACAGAACTCAACAAAGATTCCACTTCCTCAGACACGGAAACCCCCTTGCGGGGGAACACACACGACAGTACGTCACACCTGAGAGCACACCAATACTATACAACACGTGTGCACTCGCACACGAATGACAAGACAACAACTCAGAATACACACACATGAATGCCACAACCAACCACTCAATACACACATGAACGACACAACCAACCACTCAATACACACATAAATGACACAACTAACAACCTCTCAAGACGGACACATGAATGGCAAGACAAAGACTAAGGGGGGACTCGTGAGGCAATCACCGGTCTAACACTCACACACCTAATCACAAAACACCAAACAATTGACAGACCACACCCACTCACATTCTCACACACAAACAGGTAAGTGAATAATCACTTACCAATTAACATAAATTAAATAATAATTAAATCAATTATGGCCTTTGGAGCAACCTTCCGGGCACCAGTTCATACTCTCACACCCTGAGAGTGCCAAACCTGCCTCCAGAAAGTCTCACTACTCCAAAGGCCTCCCCAACATGGAACAACCAAGGCAACCCTGACACTCCCATGTTGCCGAGACCGACGCCCTCCACAGTGTGCAATAGAGGGAGAAAAGGAGAGGGAGGGTGTGCATGGACGAGAGAGAGAAGGGAAGAGTGTACAATATAACTGTATCACTGTTTGCAATATATTTGTTTCACAATCTTACCATAGGGTTTTTTATTAATAATTATTATTGTTTATCTTTTTTTCTCTTTCTACCCATGAAGTGCTTTGGTATAAATGTGTTTTGTCAACACGTTGACTTATTGTCATGCCAACAGATCTGAATTTGAATGTGTGTGTGTGTGTGTGTGTGTGTGTGTGTGTGTGTGTGTGTGTGTGCATGCATGTACGTGTATGGAAAATAAAATAAAAAATCAGATGAAAGACATCTTGATGCAAAAATCTTGATGGAAAAATCATTCTCTCCCTGTGAAAACAAGTTTTCTGCAAAGGATAACAGGAACCAAAATGGATCTTTTGTACAGTAACCCTCCAGGCATGATCCGGCTAGCATGCCCTTCCAGAGGAGGCAACAGACTCAAGCTATTAGTGGGATTACCTAATGATCCACAAGCTGAGGTTTGGCAATAAAGTTTGACGTGACATCTCTTTCTGCACCCTAAAGCAGATCTCAGTTCGAAAAGCACTGCGCCCACAAAAATAAGCGATCAAGAATGACCACTCAAGGGGTGGTAACGTCTTCATGAATTTTCTCTTCTTTTTAATCATTACAATTTGCCATTAGGCAGGTGGAAACACATGGGCAGGACTTCCTGCACCCTTATTAAAAATGTTGAATATCAAAAAATGTCTCTGGTTTGTTCATTTTATTTTTATTTTTATTAATTTGTAGTATAATAGTTCCATAGCTCAGTTGGTAGAGCATGGCACTGACAACGTCAAGGTTGTGGATTCAATCCCACGGTACTACATGTCTGTTGTTTGGATGGGATGGGAAGACAGACACGTGACATATCCACACATTAGTGCCAAGCCATAACTAAGCAGCCCCATTTGTTAACGTGGCTAGTTATACGTCCAGCACAGGCAAGTATGGTCACAGTGTAACCATAAAACTCATTCAGACTCTTCAGAACAGTGAAGGGCGGCTGCAGTAATTCAATCGCTTTTTATAAACAAATTCCTCCACCCGAGATCTTTACATTATTTCAGCTTTTTACCACAACAACCTATTTTTAATAGCCCTTTAAATAAAAAATAAAAAATGCAGTCATTAAAATTTGAGGAGAACACGGATGTGAATTCTTCTCCTTTTTTAAAAGTGTGACGGAAAACATTCCTGGACGTGTGCTTTCGCGAAAACAATTGGACTCACCGTGTTTTATTAACCCCACAACACAACACGTCTCTCACCAGGTTATGGTTGGTCTCATTGGAGTCCTCCTCGGGGAAAGGAATGGCCACGCCCAGAGCCACACAGTTGGCAAAGATGGCGAGCAGGATGAAGATATCGAAGGGCCTGTGGGAACGTGATTAAGGTGGACCACAGGGCATTACAGGCGCAAGGTAAAGACAGAGTAAACGATGAGGAGAAATACTACCCATGCTGTAAATGTTCTCGCTCCAAATTTGGCTTTGGAGTAACAGGAGATCGTCATATTGGGAAGTGACTGCACTAGATCTCCTTAACATGGTTAGACCAGACCAGACCTGGGTCAAATACCGGACGTAGTGGAAATACCTTCATTCTTTAGATGCTGAAATGGTCAATTTTCAGTGAACTGCATTACTAGCCAAAACGTGCATTCATATTGGTAAAAAACAGGTGGGTCTTTTTCAATTGGCAGTAATCTACAGGGATTGTACTGGTGTCTAAAGTGTTTCAAACAATTACTTGAGCCAGGACTGCTGGAAACACAAGACAAATTTGATGGTCAATTTTTTTTTATACCAAGGACAAGAAGGAAACCTTAAAAGTTCATCTTCTATTTCCATCTTTCTCTGCGGGATTATTTCTCAAGGTATTGGTCGACAACAAGGCCATCAGTTCAGAACTATCACTTTAAATGACAAATCTTATGGTCAAGAGAAGAGGTATGGCCTCCCGAGTGGTCCAGCGGTTACAACGTTCGACGCTAGCCACTGCGACCGGGGCTTGATTACACCGGCCTCGCAAGAGTCGGCTCTGGCCTGGAGTGCCACTAGGGGGCGGCAATTGGCTGTCCGCCCCAGGGAGGGAAGCCAACATGAGTTTGCTGCGTATAGGAGTGGCTCTGGAGTACCGGAATTACAGTCGACGGCTTGGCGAGTGCCGGCTGGGAGGAGACAATACTTTGCCTTTGTCACTGTTGGTCACAGGGCTACGGCAGCGAACTCGAATACGAGGGGGAGATTGACATGAAAAAGAGAGCGTGTAATTGGCTACTAAATTAGGACAAAATGGGATAAAACAGAAACAAATTCTTTAGGCAAATTCTAAGAGAAGAGGCACATGGCGAATAGCCTTTTACAGAGGAGCCAGCAAGGACACCACTCAAAACAACGGACGTTAAAGGATACTTCCACTCCACAATGGCGAGGGCGGCCATGCGGATGGGGTTGTTGAGTGTGAGACAGAAGAGGGCGCGGGGTGCTCGTAGCCCCGCCCCGGCCGCCTGCACCTGCTTCTTCCCGTACTGCGTCTTCCGCCGCTGTGTGGTGTTGGAGCTGACCCCCGAGTTCATTGTGTCTGACCGAGTCATCCCTGCATCCCCGTTCTCCGCCATCTCCTGCCACGGGTTCTTTTTGGTGAACTCTACCCCTCCACTGCCATCCCCATCTGGGGAAAAGAGGAAGGGAGAAATTGAGCCAAACACTGGAGAAGTGCTGGAGGAATACGACACACATGTCGCACAAATGTGTGGTGCTCAAAAAAGCATAAAGCCCCATTCTGGGCTGTATCCTTTCAAATTACACTACACCGACTCTGGATCCAGCAAAAGAGCCCCAGACCATCACGCTTCCTCCTCCATGTTTGACTGTTGGTGTCACACACTGAGGAACCATCCTTTCGCCTACTCGGCGGCGTACAAAAACCCTGCGTGATGAACCGAAGATTTCAAATTTTGATTAATCGGTCCATAAGACCTTCTTCCAGTCTTCAGTAGTCCACTGGCGGTGCTTCATGGTAAGCCTCTTTTTCTTATTTTGCCATATTAGCAATGGCTTTCTTACTGCCACTCGACCTGTCAAAACTGCAGCTCGAAGTCTTCTCTTCACAGTTGAAACTGAGACTTCCTAACTTCAACCAGTTGTGGCATCCCAAGGGGCTGCCCAAGGAAATGGCTGCCTGGCCCCTTAACACATTGGAGCCACTGGAGCCGGGAAGAACTACGGTTCCCAGCAGCCCATGATCCCGCAGCTGAACTAAGTCAAGCAATTGTGACTATGGACAGCTGAAGACCATTTGAAGGCCTATTTAAAGGACTCATTCGTGTTACACTGGAGAGGAGTAGGTTGGTGTGTTGAAGGAGTAGGTTGGTGGTTTTTGAGAGTGTTGTGGAGTGTTTTGGATTGCTTATTGTGTTTTGACTTGGATTGTTAGAGGACTCCGCTTGTGTACCGACTTTTGGACTTGATTTAGGAACTGGATTGGATTTTGGACTTGGATTACGGACTTCGACAACGAGTAAGGATTGTGGACTTTATGTGTTGTGAATTCCCCCAAAGACCCCACCCTTTTTGTGTTTGTCAAGATTCATTTAATAAAGTGTTGTTTTGTTTGTAATGCTACCTCCTCCGGGTTATTTAACTTGCCTACGCCCTCTGCAAGGTCCGTGAGTGTCGCGCCAACCCCAAGGGACACCACACAGTGTTAAGCTGTGCTGTCCTGTGAGCCGCCTATCACACAAGCTGTTGACTCTCAGAAACTTGTCTTCTGATTTTGTGGCTTTGGGTCTGCCAGACCTCTTCCTGTCAGAGTTTCCTCCAGTTTCCAAGTGCCTTTTGATAGTGTAGGAAACTGTACTCACTGACACCTTGGCCTTCTTTGCAATTTTTCTATAGGAAAGAACTACACTTTTAAGGGTTATAATGGTCTGTCTGTCTTCCTTTGCTAATTGTCTTTTTCTCGCCATTATGATAGTAACATACTACTTCCTGCAGTGCAATATTGTCCAAATAATGCTTCAGAGGGTGTAGTAACAGTCTGTTCCAAAACTGCTTTTATACAGACAGAGGGTTTGTAAGTAATCAAAAGTTGGGACACCTGTAGGAATTGTTTCCATCAACTTTCAAGTCTTAATTTACTTCCATTGCTGCAGAATAGTTGTAAGTTGTAAACCCATTACTTGTTCCTGTTACGGCCACAGCCGCAACTTTGTTTATTTTTTGTGTTTCCTCGTGTTTTCCTCGCGCGGCTCCTCCCCTCGGCACTTCCCGGCTTCTCTCCTCTGCATTTGCAGATTGCCATGGATCTGCGACACCTGCTCTGCCTGCACACCTATCATGAATCATCATCAGCCCTGCAGTGTATATCAACCCCGGTTTCTCATCCACTTACCGTCAGATCGTTGTCTCCGCTTCAGTGGTAGCTACACGCATCAAGACCTTTCCTAACCGTGATTTTTTCCGCTTTATTATCTCTGTCTGTTTTTTTAGGTTTATTCGTCCTCTCCGTGTCCAGGCTCACTCCTCGCCTACCCGCCTGCCTGCCTGCCCACTTTCCTGCCTGCCTGCCTGCTCGCTCACTTGCCTGCCCGCTTACCCGCCTGCCTGCCTGCCCGCTTTCCTGCCTGCCTGCCTGTCCGCTTGCCTGCCTGCCTGCCTGCTTACCCGCCTGCCTGCCTGCTTACCCGCCTGCCTGCCTGCCCGCTTACTTGTCCTGCCTGCCTCCCTCTTCTGTCCTCACCATCGCTTCCCTACCCCAGTCTTTGTTCATAATAAATATTCACTTTACCGAATCCTCAGTGTCTGTGTCTGCGTTTGGGTCCTGTGTCATCCCAACAGAACGATCTGACCAAACATGGACCCAGCAGACACAGACAATTTCTGCAAAGCCATATAAAACCAGGACGCCCTCGTGGGACAGCATAGCCTAGCTCTCCAGGAGCTGATGGAGACGCTACAGAACCTTACAGCCAACGTCACTGTCACACGCCACGTGACAAACCCTGGACGGGAACAGAGCAGCCAGGAGACACGGAGTGGAGTTTGTCGGTCTACGGACCGGATTTTATTAATTTTTTTCTTGTCTCTCCCCCCAGACATTGGGAAGAGACAGTGGGAGTAGCAGGTTAACATATAACAAAGACCAACACAAACACAGACACAAAATCTTCACCCTACTCGCCGCTAAGCTTTCGGGTAAAAACAACGAACTAAAATAACAAGTTAAAATAACCAAAACTTACGGGACACCGCGCCTCTCCATCCGGAATTCCCTTGGAACCTCCCCAGGCACACACATATCCAGTGACCTTTCAAGTGCTTCCCACCCATTCATACTGAGACACTCAAACTTTTCAGTTCGAGTTCTCTTACCCATTCATACAGAAACACTCGCCACTCCCCACAGTGAGAGTTTTCTGGCAACCAGCCCCGAGACACCCTCCACTCTTCCAGTGAGAGTTCTCGGGCTGTTGCCCAGAAACACTCTCCACTGTTTTTGAACAGTCTTAGCGACACAGTAAAGGACGAGCTAGCTCCGAGGGACGACTCAAAAAGCCTGGTAGAGCTGATCTCCCTGTCGGTGAAGCTTGACAACCGGCTCCGTAAACGGCATAGAGAGAAGGCTAGCCGCCTCCCACCCATAAACCTTCCTCATGGTTCACAGTCACACCTTCCAAGAACAAGCCCCGAATCCCCTCCTGCCTCTAGCTCTGTAACCTCTGCTTTTCCTGTGGAAGAGCCCATGCATTTGGGTCGGGCTCCAGCCGAACGTCTCCAGAGAATGCAGGCTGGGGAGTGCATTTACTGCGGTAAGTCCGGTCACTTCCTGGCATCCTGTTCCCTTTGGCCAAAAAGAGGGGGCTCGCCAGTGATTTTGGGGGTTCTAAGGAGTCAAACCCTTTCCCCTGTGACACCTCGACCACACATGCAGTTCGAAGCCACTGTACTTTGGAACCTGCAATCCCTTCCCCTGCTTGCTTTAGTGGACTGCGGGGCCGACGAACATTTTAAAGACGTTAACCTCGTCTCCCAGGCTGGCATAGCAGTGGAGCCCTTAGCCACTCCCCTCGACGCCAATGCCCTGAATGGGAAGTTCCTCGCCCGAGTCACCCACAGCACTAAACCTCTCTGTCTCATCCTTTCTGGTAACCATCGTGAGACCCTCCAGTTCCACGTAATTTCTTCCCCCCATGTTCCTGTGGTCCTTGGCCAGCCGTGGTTGAGACAGCACAACCCCCATCTCAACTGGGCCTCCGGCAGAGTAGTAGGTTGGAGTACCTACTGTCATTCCTCATGTCTGCATTCTGCTCTTCCTCCAGTGATGGCCGCTGCTCCCTCACCAGCTTCCGAACCTCCCGACCTCACTCCCTTTTCCTGGACTCCTGAAGCTGATGCCGCGCTCACTGAGTTAAAGGGATGCTCCAATTTCACCCTCACTTACCGCCCCAGCACCAGGAACCTCAAGCCCATGCCCTCTCTCGTCAGTATACCCCTGAAGAAGCCTCTGTGAACCCTGACACAATCCTTCCCTCGCTCTGTGTAGTGGTCGCTATGACTTGGGAAATAGAGTCCATCGTTAGGGAAGCCCAACAAACACAACCAGATCCAGGTAACGGTCCTCCTAACCGCCTCTATGTGCCTGATTCTGTCCGCTCCCAGGTTCTCCAGTGGGTCCACACCTGTGCCTCCTCAAGTGACACTTCTGGTGGCCGACCATGAGCGTCGACACCCGCGCCTTTGTGCTCGCCTGCACAGTGTGTGCCCGAGCGAAGCCATCCCACTAACCATCCGCTGGTCTGCTCCGCCCCTTACCCATTCCTGGTCAGGGGCGTTGCCCTCCCCAAACTCCCCACAGCCTCTGACCTCCTGGTTCTTCAGGCCAACCAGGACCTAGGAGCAGTGCTCCGTTGCATCACCACCAGCAACCCCTCCACCTGGAGCGCGCAACTTCCATGGGTAGAATACACCCGTAACTCCTTGTCTACCGCACCCACAGGATTATATCCTTTCGAGTGTTCCCTGGGTTATTAACCACCTGTTTCCAGCCCAGGAGGAGGAACTTGCAGTGCCCTCGGTCCAGGCCCATCTCCCTCGTTGCCGCAGAACTTGGAAGACTGCCCGCTCCGCCCTGCTCCGTTCCGCCGACCGCCACCGAACTGCAGCACCCGACTATCAACCTGGTCAAAAGGTTTGGCTCTCCTCCAAAGATCTCCCCTTGGAAACGGAATCCAAGAAGCTCACACCCCGATACATCAGTCCATTCGAAATAGACTCGGTCATCAACCCTTCTGTCATCAAACTTAAACTTCCCCACATGAAACTTCACCCTACTTTCCATGTCTCACTGTTAAAACATATGTTATGGATCCATGCCTGCTGCATTTAGGAAATTACCTCTACCTCTCTTTGGATCAGCCAACCACTCGCTCCAGCACATAAACCTGTCGCAAAGCGAGCAGAGAAGGTGTTGTCTTGGTATGATTTGAGTCTCACAGAGTCACTTAGGGGATGCTTTTAAGATATGGACTATCAACCAATCTCCATTGAAGGAGTTGATGTGTTCCCTCCTACATTCTGTGTGGACTCTGGCAATCAGATGGTCAAAATCTGAATATAAAGACTAAATTCAACAGAAATTCAAACTTGGGGACTTGAGATCTACCTGAATATAGCTGCCGTCCATATGGTCAAAGACATGAGAATGATCAGTGTTGAGCCGTTTATTGCCCAATCGCTCACATAGTTTCTTCTCACATTTTGAAAAAATGTAGCCTACAATAGTTGGAAACAGCCATGTTGTCGAGAACATCTGTGACCTAATTTGTATGATCAGCATGAACCCAGAGCCACTAAGTAACCTGTGGGCTCAATCATCGCACCGTCGGCAAATACGTTTGCGGTGAACGACAGGATAAATGCGTTCACTAGAGTAGGCCATAGAGCTTCAGGGCATGAAACAAAATAAATCTGAAAACGTCCAGTTGTGATACGCGCGCGCTTTCATCGGCTACCTACTTAATATTTAAAAATTGCGCTCATTCTGGATGCAAGAGACGCATTACAATGAAGCAGAGGCGAATAATCAATGTCATGTCTCACATTTATTCCAACACCTTTAAAACGACCACGGGTGTATGAGTCTTGCTCTTAAAAACAGGAACCTGTAGCAGAGATTGAACTGCTCCAGCACACTTAGCCACGATCATAATGTTTTTGCCACTGTTGGTAACATCCCTGTGTGGACGGGAAATACAAAATGTTAACTATTACGAAACAACACCATCAATGAATGAGCTAGCCTATTGAAACATATCAGCAACTATGTTGGTGGTCAAATCCGGAATAAACTGCACGCAGGTTAATCCGGTGTAATGCCGTATCTGGCTATAACAGCTAGCACGCTAAAGGGCCGATGACAGATGTTTTGTCAAATTTAACACGGAGTCAGGAAATAACGAAGGTGCATGACGCTCGAACCTTTAGCATATTCAACAGTGTGTCGAAACGCAACAGCTAAAAGACAACTATACAGTAGCTGATACCCTGGTAGCTGCTTCGCGATTGCACTACCAGGGTGCAAGATTGATCTCCGTCCAAGTTATACATGCGAAGTATAACCGTCAAGTAGTTACTTAGTAAAAGATGGACGCACTCCTGTGTAACACGTTGGTACAGCCATTATAACGCAATACGCCCAGTGATTAAAAAAAAATATATTGTGTACTTACCTCTGATGTTATGGTCATACATGTCGATCTTTCTTCAATGAAGCTCCCCAAAGGAAGATTCGTTTTCTGACTTTCTTCCAGTTATGTTCGTTTCAAAGCAGACTACTAGCATGATACGAAGAAGCGATGCTGAACCCAACACTTTACAGGGTTGTGTTGGAAAGGGGGGAACCCTCTCATGTATGTGATCCTTCTTTAACGCCCTTTGACTCCTTTCTGTATTTAAGATATTCAGGTTCGACTCCACATGCGGTATGTATTTAAATAAGCATAATTTAAATTATATGGACCAGCTTCACAGGATCACTATTCGGTGGTTAGGCAAATTACCGTCTGAAAACGTGTTTGCACTAAGTCTGTCACCTCTCTCAGCTTCTCTGTGCCAGTCGGTGCTACTAAGCCACCTGTTGAGGATTAGAGACAAGTAGCAGTGTAAGGGAAGGCATGGGGAAGGAGGGGTGACAGCACGTTTAATTAGACGTCGACAGAAAATTCTGGTAACTGTCATGCTTAATTATACGTTAAGCGTTTATGAAATAATGATATAGCAGACCAGAAGAAGAAAGAAAATGCATTACATTATTACAAATTTGACTTACAGCTAATGTGGACCGGTGTGCCTGAAATTCCAGGGCCATTTCTTCCTCCCAGTCCGTCCCTGGTAAACAGTACAGTAGGCTATTGTTACCATCTTTGTTATTGTCATTGATGTTATTTTATTATGTAGCCGGGTGATTCCACGATTTGGGTGCCATGTGTGTCCCACTAATATTACATTTACAAATATGCATGTAAAGTAAAGGTAAAAGACATTTTACAATTAAGTAAAGTGTCCTGCACAATGACCTACTTGCATATTTCAGATAAACAACTCAAAACATAAGTAAAACCTAACTACAACACTTAAAAAACAACATTTTCCCCCGTCCCAGCCCACTGCAACTACACTTTAACTTGAAATATAATAATTAAAATCCTTCAAAAATCTCAAATCGCTTATTTTTACATTATTGTGTGAATCCATTTACTATCTCATGCTTGAAACATATTTTTTCATGAGTAATTAATTATAGGTTATGAAAAATACACATTTTAGTTGTGTCCCATAATATTCACTGAACCCTGTTATCTGAACACATTTCCTCTTCTGAAATATTTGGAACAGTCTACAAGTCACATCTGAATTTCCTGAAGGTCATGGGAAGACAAAAAGTAAGTTCTCTCATTATTTTTTCTGTATTTTCAGTGATATTGTGATTATGACTGAGATGGTCAGTCTCAATGTATAACACTGTTACCCAAATTATAGCCTGAAAGTTATTTATTTCTTTAAAAAAAAGTTTTTTTAGGTAAATCACTAGAATGTCCTTAATGTCCTCATGCCATTAGCATGGATGCTAGTTAGCCACATTTTGTGTATTTGCTAATTCTATGCTAAAAACTCAACCATGTTACTTTAACAGTAACAGTAACATGGTTGAATGGTCTGAATAATATCACCAATTTGAATGTATCTCTATAGAAAATATTAATAAAATATTAATAAGTCATGTATTATTTGAACCATTCTCATTGGATTTTCAACCGTTATGCGCAATTGTTTTTGTCTGATCCTAAAAGTTGCATGTGATATATGCCATCTCAAATGTCCAGATGAACTAGATTACCTTTGTGAGTTTAATCATTCAAATATGTATTTCTATGTAATTTGTATATACTTACAACATAAGTGTCATCCATGCTCTGCACAAATCCCCAGGTGTTGCCTCTGTGTTATATTCTGTAATATTCTAGTTACCTCATACACTACTGTGCAAATGTCTTAGACCATTTGAAACTATTTATTTGGGCAGTATGTGTTTATTTGCTTGTAAATTTACTGCATAATATTAGAATAAACACTAATAAACATGTATCCTGTCACGGCAGGGACCAGAAAACCAGGCGCGGACCCAGAAATGCAGAAACTTCTTTTATTAGGTGAACAGGCAAAGGTCAGGCAGGAGTAATCAGGGCAATGCAGAGTTCGTTGCGGGCTTCAGGGGTATCAGGGGCAGGCAAGGCGTAGTCAGTGGGCAGGCGAAGGTCGAAAACGAGAAGGCAGTCCAGGGAACACAGGGAGGAGCGGGAACGAGACTGGGGTACTGACGAACACTGGAGCACAAGCACGAACACGAAGCAACAAAACGCTGGGAAACAGCGATAACGCGGGAGAGTAATGTGAGCATACGCAAAGCACAAGACAATCTGGCAACGAACATGGGGAAACACACAGCTTAAATACATTTAGACCTAACAAGAAACAATCAGGAATAAACATGAATGCAGCTGACTGCAATCAGACACATGAGGAATTAAGTGGAAACGATAATACAATAACGAGACAATCAGGAAATGAACAGTTAACCACATCAGACATAACGAGAAACAGGAGAAACAGATAATACACTGACGAGACTGGAACAGGTAAGCGAACATAAAAACACGGACCAGACACCAAGGAAACATGGAACAAACTACAAACGCTTAGTTAGGGGAAACACGAACACGAGACGTGACAGTATCCAATAAAAATTATATTTAGTTTCTTGAGTGACCTAAGACTTTTGCACAGTAGTGTATACGCAGTGATATATTACAGTATATTAGTATAAATATTATATAATGCTATTTACAAGATTTAAACTTTGACTATTTAAATTACAGAAGTCGTACACATTAAACATCAGTTTAACCATGTGAATACCATGCTTACAGGGAACTAATCCACCACTAAGTGCTGCTGGGAAGCAGCAGCGCTATCGCACTTGACGCGATGCCGACCCAGAGAGGAGAGAGAAAAACCTAAAGAAGGAACGGAAGAAATGGAGGAGGGACGTAGAATCAGGCAGGAAGAAAACCATCAATGATCTTAGCGAGAGAGGAAAACGCACACAACGCAAAAAGTGGAGGGAGGCTTTTTAGAGGAGCAAGGCCAGCAAAAAAGCCATAGAAAACCTCACCACCCCTGCAGACAGCCCCAGCTATCCCAGTGCAAGCTGTAACCCCACAGCCAAGCACTTCCAGGTATGGATAAGAGTCAGTTTTAGTTCTTGAAATGGATTAAGTGCCAACGAAAATGCACAAGGGGGGACTTCAGTGCACATGTGTGTTACAATGTAATAACAAAGTAGTAAAATGTCATCACAGTATGAAAATGTACATGATTACATTACAATGCAAAATCAATCAAATTATACACCTCAAGTCAGGTTACAGAGGCGCCTCACATGTAACAATGTAATATATTGTAACAATTCTTATAATGTATCACTTATTTACTGTGGTGCATTTAATGTGTTTTAGGGAACGTGAACAGGGGTGTTATGTCGACAGGAACGAACCCAAACGCAGACACAGACAAGGTTAGAATGGAGAGTGATGATTTAATAATAATAGTAATGACAGAGGTAGTGGAAGACGATGAGCTGGACAATGGAAGGGATGCACCGGAGGAGTGGACAAGATGACTGGGCAGACAGGATGAGGCCCTCCGGGCGCCTGGCAGCCGCTCCTCGCGGTCTCGCCTCTTCTCTGTCCTGGTCCCTCGTTGGTGGAACGACCTCCCGCAATCGGTCAGGACTGCGGAATCACTTCCAATCTTCCGCAAGAGACTCAAAACCCACCTCTTCAGACTCCACTACCACTGAACACTGTCCATCTAGTCAATCTGTCGTCACCACTGTTTACTTGTTAAAAAAACAAAAAAACAAAAACAAACACCCACTAACCTTTTCTTTCCCAATGTTACAGGTATGATACGCAGACGCCTGCAATGATGTCTTTTGCCGTTTTACTGCACTGATCTTGTACGCTAACTTTGATTGTTCTCACCTTGTATTAATGCACATCTTGTAAGTCGCTCTGGATAAGAGCGTCTGCTAAATGCTTAAAATGTAAATGTAAATGTAAAATGTAAAATGGAACCGGGGGGCAAGGTAAGCGTGCAGGCAGGTGGGGCTGGCAGGACGGACAGAGCTGGCAGACAGATGAGGAATGAACCTGAACACAAAGGGAGACAGCAGGAACAAGGGTAAACATAAATGTAACTCAACACACAAAGAACAGTAAACAGAGTATAAGATAAGGCTTTCTGAAGTCAGTTTCTACCGAGAAGGGAAAACAACGATCTGACGATGAATGACTGGAAAACCGGGGTAGATATACTGCAGGGCTGATGATCTTGATGGGAAGCTGATGTGCCGGAATGGACGACAGAATTGGCAACAGGTGAGCATGACGGAGGAGTAATGATGGATGATAATTGAATAATGGAACATAATAAAACAATTAACACAAACAATCACAAGGGAGAAACAAGACAAAGGAAAAATGAGACAGGAACAAAGGGAATGTGACAAGGGGAAGAGAAGATATAGAAGAACAGAGAAGAAGCTCTACCAATAAATTAAACAACTACAGGTTCAGTTAAAAAAACAAAATCAACGAACAGAAAAGTACAAGAAACGAATCCAACGCATGACAAATAAGCATGTGTCTCCACGCACAAAGGTAAACAAACTGCTGAGACGGTTTCCACGACCGGCCATTAAGAAGACCCTTTTGTTTCATGCGGCCCTGTTGGAGGACATCTGAACCAAATATAAAAATTCAAGGACGGAGAAAGAAAAGCAAATAATATAGTCACAGGAAAAGTTGTCAAGAAGTACAGACTACCCAGTGTTCAACCCTGTTACTTCATTGTTTTATTACAAAATTAATAATAAATAATTCATTTTTTTCAATTATGTTTGGTCCATCCTTTATTTATTTGTTTAATAAATTACATGTTATAAAGATTTGGATAAAATTGGGCTTGTGGGCTCCTTTGAAAGGAAAAACTACTTTGTCATTATTGTAAAATACAACTTACATGCATATATGGTCATTCTTTTGGAACAAATATCACTTGTTTTGACATGTAACCACTCATTTCTTAAAAATGAACACTTTATTGAGGGGAAAATAAAGGATTTATTTAACATGCTTTTTAAAATGATATTCAAACAGGTGCATACGTTTTGGTAACAGGGTTGAGCCAAATGCAGCCATCGTCAGCAAATAAACCTTGTAAAAATTTGGATAATAGTGCCTGAGATGGGTCAACACATTTGAATGGTTAAATGCATGTTTTCTTAGATTTAATGTTGAAAAATGATAAAAAATAAAGTTTAATTTTTAAGAGTTACAAGGGCTAAATGGCACCCCAATCGTGGAATCACTCAGCTACTATTGGGACATCGCATTAATGTTCTGGGTAGTTACTTCCTGTGCAGTGTTTACTTTAAACAGCTTTACTTTGATACAAATTATTTCAATTTATTTTCTTGTTCCTTGTTATGAAGTATGTACAAGCCTCCGCCTCATAGCTTAGTAGCGACTCCTCTGATCATTCACACTTCCAGTATCATGAAAAGGTGCTATTTAAATGCAATCCATTATAATACAGTACTATTCCTTCAACGTGTGAAGTGTGAAAGTGTGCTGTTGCCATTGGGACCACATATACTGAAAAATGTATGCATTCACTACTGTATCTCACTTTGGATAAAAGAGTCTGCTAAATGGCATATGTTATGTTTGTGAACTCAGCTATCATTTTGAAGTAGGCTAAATGATAAATTGTATGTCTAGTCCACTGCGATGGATTGGCGACCTGTCCAGGGTGTATTCCTGTCTCTCGCCCAATGCATGCTGGGATAGCCCCCCCCCCGCGTTCTGGAGACTCCTTTCGTGCTTCACGGTGGACCTGTGCTGGCCCCCCTTCCCCCTCCCCCTGGGACGAACAGCCAAATGCCACCCCCGATCGGGGCTGACGACCAGGGCCAATCTGGTAGACGGGTTTCTAACCAAGTTCTATACTTTTAATGCAGTCACTCTAAAGCTAGCATAATGCACCATATGTCACCCATCCAAAAATTGGACTTCTCGGATTCAGGTAGACTAGAGGTCTGTTATTTTAAATTAATTTGCGACAAAGCATTTAAGATGTCCTGAAATGTCTTGTCCTTAGTGAGATGTAACTCACGTTTTCAGCTCCATCCTGAAATCTTACGAAGGCATCATCTTTAATCTATTGTCTACATTGCCATGCTTTTTACTGAAATGTCAATCAATTCTATCAAATTCGTTACACTTAATGCTCCAAACCTGGTTTGCAGGTTTCCATATTAACGTACAAATACCCTTCATAAAAGCACAGTAATTGGGATGTCAGTGCGGAACATCTGCAATTCGTACACATGGAAGTTCACATGGAACAAAGAACAAAGACGGCAGAGATGACTGCCGTCATGTTCACCCAGGTGGGTGCTGCACATTGGTGGTGGTTGAGGTGAGCTACCCCTATCATTATATAGTGCTTTGAGTTCCTTGGAAAAAAATTTATTTCATTAATTCATTCACAGATGATGACAGATGATCTGTGGATGAAAACTACAGTTCAGCCTCGAAGGTCCTTAAGGCACATACAGGTAACTGCCAAAATAAAGGAAACAGGTGTGGTTCCTGAGTTAATGAAGCAATTAACATCCCATCATGCTTAGGGTCATATATAAAAATGCTGGGCAGGGTCAGTTGCTCATTATTTTGGCTACCATGGCTAGTAGAAGAGATTTCAGTGGCTTTGTTTCACGAGGAACTGTGGCTAAGGTGATGTGGCATGGAAGTCTGAGGGACATATATGATCAACTAGGAGCAACTGTGGTCAAAAGCGCATACTCCTTGACCATGATGTCCGTGTGTTGGTTCAAAATACAAGGCAAAACAGACGAACAACTGAATCGGTTGACTGAAAATATCAATCTAGGGCATGAGCAGGCAACTTTATCAAGAACAGTCCACTCCCACCCACCTCATTGTGGCCGATTGGGGACAGCTGGGGTCGGTCCCATATAAGGAGTGCTGCTTCCCCAGTTCCTCGCTTGCATAAAGTGTGGAAAGCCATGTCTTTTTGACATTTGTTGTGAAACCAACTACTGAATACATTTGTTATTCCTCCAATCTCGACTTGTCTTCCTGGTTTCATGCTTCAACCTTGAGCTGGTCGTAACAGTTGCCCAACACCCATGAAGACACTTTATGTTGGTGTTTCCTATATTTGGGCAGTTACCTGCAAGCTCTTGCATCTCTGGACATTACACAGTGAAATGTCAAACATTACACACAAATCACAACGCAAAGTCAGTGAAAGTCATTTTTTATATTGATGTATTTGACCAATTGCAATATATGACATTGCAAGCATGTTAAAACAGGTTTAAAATACACACTTTAAATACACAAAGGCAATGCTGAAAACATTTTCAAATAATGTATGGAGGCCACATGTATCAGGCAAAACAGAAAACTGCATCAATTAAACAAGGGACAACCTTTTTGCAAGCAAAAGGCAATCGTTAATGTTTGGAATGCTTGAGACGAGGCATACTGTGATTTCTTCATGAATTGGTCCTTCATAATAGTAATAATAGTAATAATATATTATGAGCATATTTTCTGGCCCTTTTGTAGGTACTGTATGTTAGCATAGCAAATCCAGCCGTGCTGGAGCCTTCCCCAGCACAGCCCAACACGAAGACCAGAAACACAGAAAAAATTCAACCCAATAATATTGAATGTTTACTGCTAGTCAGTGATGATCAGCTCAGAAATGAAGCAAATGTTGAAAACAATTTACAATCAGATTTATGTCTGATCTATGATTACTACTGATCCACCAACTTTAGATAGATTTCTGCAATATCCTCCCACCTGTTGGTAGGTATCCAATACATTACTAAAACCTAAGTGTACTGTCTTGAAGCTGATATCAATCAGTTTGAATAATAATGGATTAATAAAGCTGTATCTAACTGTAATGGCATTATATTATAATAACATATGGCCTCAAAGATCTAGACTTTAGGGGCCTCCCGCATGGTCCAGTGGTTACAACGCTCAACGCTGGCCATGGTGACCAGGGTTCGATCCCACTGGCCACCACGCCAGAGTCGGCTCTGGCCGGGAGTGCCACCGGGGGGCGGTGATTAGCCCAGGGAGGGGGGAAGGAAGCTGACAATACGTTTGCCGCGCACAGGAGTGGCTCTGTAGTACCAGGTTACGGTCAACAGCCTGGCAAGTGCCGTCTCGGAGGAGACAGGGGTCACAGGGCTACAGCAGCAAACTCACATTACAAGGGGGATTGACTAGACTTTACATAGTGGGTGTAATTGGCTAGATTTTACAGACCTCTAGACTTTACAGCTTCAAAAGAAAAAGTATGTTTCTGGGCGGCATATACAGTGGGGGAAATAAGTATTGAACACATCAACATTTTGTCCAGTAAATGTATTTCCAATGAGACTATTCAAGTGAAATTTGCACCAGACTTTGGTATTAACTAAAAAAATCCAGTTAAAGTCCATATGTAAATAAAGTTATGTGTAATAAAGTGGAATGAAACAGGAAAAAAGTATTGAACACACTAAGAAAAAGCAGTACACCACAGCAAGGAAAGGCAAGGAACCAGCTGAAAACCATAACTAATTAGGAGGCAACTCTACCTCCAATCTGTGCTAATTAATGTCAGCTGGGTTAGAATATATTGATGGGCTATAAAGGTTTTTTGTTACCAAGGTGCCACACAAGAAACATCTAATGATGGGTAAAAGCAAAGAGCTCTCTCAAGACCTTCGCAACCAGATTGTTGCAAAACATGAAAATGGAATTGGCTACAGACATATTTCACAACTTCTGAATCTTCCAGTAAGCACCATTGGGGGCATTATCCGTAAGAGGAAGCAACATCACTCCACCATCAACCGGCCACGCACAGGAGCTCCTCGCAAGATTTCTGATCAGGGAGTCAGAAGGATACTTAAAAGAGTAGCCAAAGAGCCAAGGACCACTAGGAAAGAGCTCCAGAAAGACTTGGAGGCAGCAGGTACAACTGTGACAGAAAGGACAGTAGGCAATGCACTCCACCGCCATGGCCTCTGCGCACGCTCAGCCCGCAAGACTCCACTACTGAAAAAAAGACATGTTGAAGCTCGTTGAAGTTTGCCAAACAACATTTGGACAAGCCAGTGAACTACTGGGAGCATGTACTCTGGTCAGATGAGACCAAAATTGAACTTTTTGGCTGTCACACAACACACCATGTTTGGAGGAGAAATGGCACTGCACATCACCCGAATAACACTATACCAACAGTGAAGTTTGGAGGTGGAAGTATCATGATGTGGGGCTGTTTCTCCTCTCGTGGTACTGGCAGACTTCATATCATTGAAGGAACAATGAATGGAGCCATGTACAGAGATTTCTTGAGATGAACCTGCTGCCATCCACCAGGATACTGAGGATGAGACGTGGGTGGACCTTCCAGCAGGACAACGATCCAAAGCATACAGCAAAGGAAACTCGCAATTGGTTTCAGAGAAAGAAAATCAACTTGTTGGAATGGCCCAGTCAATCACCTGACTTAAACGCAATTGAACATTTGTGGAAGCATCTGAAGATCCAGATTCACAAGAGGACCCCCCGCAATCTTCAAGATTTAAAGACAATCTGTGTAGAGGAATGGGCCAAAATCACACCTGAATACAGATCGTGTGTTCAATACTTTTTTCCTATGTCATTCCACTTTATTTACATATGGACTTTAATGTTTAGATTTTTTGTCTGGATTTCTTGAGTTAATACCAAAGTCTGGTGCAAATTTCACTTGAATGGCCTCATTGGAAATATATTTACTGGGAAAAATGTTGATGTGTTCAATACTTATTTCCTCCATTGTATACAAACAATGTTGAGAAATTGAAAGACAATTGAAAGACAGCCTGTGCTACGGCCATTTCTACTCTGAAAGGACTGGCTGCTTATTTTAATTGCATTTGCTGCTGTGTTAAATGTTGGAGTGTAGGCAACAAAATCCTCTTCCAATGTTCAATCTTCAAGTTTTATGTGCAAAAAAACATGGTTGTATTCATCCATGTCATTTACGCATTTAAAATATACAAGACTGGAATATTTTTCAAGTCTGGAATCAATACAGAACTCAAGATGTTCAACTCAAAATACACTGAATTAAAATTCTGACTGCATCAGTCTGACTCTGGCCGGGAGCCCCGATCGGGGGCGGCATTTGGCTGTCCGCCCCAGGAGGAGGGGGGGAGGGTGAGCCGGCACGAAAAGGGGGGCGAGTTCCGTCTCGGAGGAGGCGGATCATCGCTGGCCTCAGGAGGATTTAGCTTGACCCGTAGAGACGGGGGGGAAGGCGAATCTAAATACTACTAAATTGGGAGAAAAATCTGAAACAAACTAACAAAAAAATACACTGCCATAAGTTCTTGAACATTTACCTTCTTTAGCTTGAACAAGCTCAGTGGTCAAATTAGGGAATAACCTTATACAACCACTTGACCTTGTAAGAACTAATCTAGTCTAATACTAGAGTAACGTCCGATGGTCATACGTAACCTCCATCCAACTGTTCAAAGCGTTTCGGTATCCAAAACCATTAAATTATTTAAATATGTTGACTTTCTTCTGTGCTCATGAACATTCAAACACATTCTATTGAGCCGAGTGCACAGGGCCAGTTTTACAGCCCCAAACTTTCTTAAAGACGGGACATTTCTTAAACATATACATTTTACATATACATTTGAGCAGATGCTTAAAGACGGGACATAACCTTAGAAACGACACTGCGGGCTATTTACGCTGAAGAGATTTGAAAGTTTGAAATTTAAGTGAACACAGCCCACCCTCCCCCTTTCTTCCACCCCAGGTTTGGACGGAATATTTCAATATCTATTATAAGAGGTGAATGGTAAAAGGGAAGCTAACTGACGTGGGGCGACTATACACAGCGCAATGGCAATTTGCTGCTACCTAGGCTAAAAATACTCTCCTTTACCTCCATAATTCAACCAGTGATCAAGCAATACAACATACATTGGCTAGATAAGAAAAGCGTTTGCACTGAGTGCGCAATACAGCCCACTGTGAAAACTTTCTACTACGTATCTCGCATGGTTATCTGTAGTCAGTATGCGATATTTTTCATTGAAAAGTCAAACAATAGAATACAACATGTCTAAAACATCGACCATTAAATAACATACAGCGTAAATGATGTAGCAAAGTCATTTGAGCACCGTTGGCCATTTAAAGATGCTCTGACTATCAAGAGAAAATCAAAATTGCACATTCTTTTCTTAATTTCAGGGACGACTTCGTTCGCAAGGGTCTCAAACAAACTTCCGATGTCTTGCTTCAAATGGCAATTAAAAACAACCAGATACCTCGCTAGAGAGACACCACACCAGACAGAGAGGTTATTGTTCACATGTGTAAAAAAAAATGGCATGCAGCTACTGTTATGCGCAACAGTCTTGATTAAAAAATAATCATAAAATAAAATAAAACAGAAATGGAGCTACACTGCTAGTCGGGATGTGGAAGTCGCTTCACTGAAAATGGCGACTGCGCCCTCTCTCCTCCTCTCATTGGTTGCCCGCCCCCCTGGTCTATGAGCCCGCCTCCTGCTCCTGCCCCAGGGCCTCCAGGAGAAGCCCCATGGGGGTCCTCTTCAGCCCGATGCTCTCCAGCTTGTTCTCCAGCTTGTTCTTCAGGCTGCGCAGCCGCACAGAGGCATGGACCAGGATCACTGGGAAAAGACAATGTGGGAGGAGGGAGTCAAACTGGACAGCTTCAACAACGGCAGAGGCAGAACTTAAACCATACTGGTTTCTTGATTTCATGCCAACTTCTGCTCTTAATTATTGAAATAGCCTAACACTTTATATGATATTTTAGCTCCATTTATTGATAAGCTAATGAATGACAGCTGAAGAGTCTATGTGTCCCTGTATGAAACTCTTTGCTGTGGTCTAATCTACGAGTGAACAGCAGTGACGGTGCACTGCGTACAGCTAATTAGATCATTGAGACAGGGGTAATTGGTGGAAACAAAAACCTGCATACACACTGACCCTTGTGGAGGAAGAAATTTTGTATCAAGTTGGGATGCTAGACCACATCCACAGGGGATGTAGACACTAACTCAGTGTGGCGCTGCAGTTCGAAGTGGTGCGGTCAGAGACAAAAGGCTTTTCGTGCCACAACTTCAAAGGAACATTTGTTCTTTTGTAACGTTTCCCCCACGGCAGGAAACCTCCTTCCCATTGGGTTAAGACCCTTGGAGGGCTGTTCTAACAACCTGTTATATCTTCATGTTAGCCCATAGCTCCATTTACCTGTAAGTTAACGCCCTGTTACTTCCCCCTTGGGATTGTTCCCTCCCCTTCCGTTGTGTTGGCTATAAATATCCATTTGAATTTGAAGGCGGGAGATTCGCTGTCCTACGTGACACGGGTCTCCGTGCAGCTGTTCGTAATTAAAGCTTTAATACTGTTTAAAGAAATTCTCTCTGATCCTACTGAGTTTTAATTTCCACGACACCCTCCAGGAACAGATGTACACATAGAGCACTTTGAGATTATGAGATGAAAGGCACTATATAAATGCAATCCATTGTTATGTGGATATTTGGTTAGAACGGAGACTATATTGGCATTACACCTCACGGAAACATCCATTCAAAGGCCACCCAGTGGCGAGTGAATGAAGAGGGGAGGGCGCGTGAGCGATACTTGAGCCGGGTTGGTGAAAATACTGACGTAGTATCGGGAAGGCAATGCCGAAAAGGAAGACAGCCACCCCGCCGAGCACGGACAGCAGCAGGTACGTGACGCCCAGGATGGCGGACAGGGAGAGGGAGGGGTGCGTGCGACGGAACCTCCGGACGGCAGCCTGGTTCTCTGCTGCCCACACGAAACCCAGGAACACTAGCGTCACCACCAGGGCCCCCAGGAGGAGCTGCAACGGCCTCATATACCTGGAGATGGAAGTCATGGCAGGAGAGACGCTTCACTAGGGGTCCAATTTGCATGAGCGGAAGTTCTTGGTTATTTATTTATTTTTCGCCATCATCAATATACACGGGGACGTTTGTGCTCAAGCAACCGAGCAGAGCTACCTTAAAAAATTATTCTGCATGTGGATAGAACGAAAGGAGAATGTAGATTCATTGAGAATATACATTGCCAGGTTCAATACAAAGTTAAACAGATTAAAGATCGTATACTATGTAGAGAACCTGTAATGGTGCAATGGTAGCTACTTGCATTTATTGTATAACGACAACGATAAGTAACAGTAATAATAATAAAAATAATAATGTGAACGTTTTAATCACCTAGGGGGAAAACAATCATTATAACTGTGCTGGCCAATAATTTTTAAAAAGCCTGCACCCACCCTGTTGTTTCCCCACCTACATGAGTAAAAATTGAAGGTTGTTTAGTCTGTTAGGTTGTTATGTGATGTGATGTAAACTAGCATTAGCTGTTCTTTCCTTCTGTAACGGTGAGCAGCTAGCCTAGTCACAGGAATGCTGGCTGCCTGCCATCTTGTTTGTTTGTAGCACCTAAGGTGGCATGGAAGCCATTTTGTATGTTAGCTTTCCGGGTGGCTAGGCTACCCAGAAGTGGTAGCCACAGGCTACCAAGTAACCTTAAGTCTCAGGAGCCCTTGTGGCTGGTTAAAACTGTAAATGTTAAGCTAGCTAAATGCACATAGAGAACATAGTCAATATGACATTTAAACCTGAGTGAAAATCCCTTTTCCCCCTGTGCGAATGATGATTGTATGAGCGTATTTCATGTCGTCCACCGTCAGTGAGTGTGTATGCGTTGTGGTGTCCCCAGGGGTTGGGCGACACTCACGGACCTTGCAGAGGGCGTAGGCAAGTTAAAGAACACGGAGGAGGCAGTATTCAGAAACCAAAATGATAATTTAATAAACAAACTCTTGACGAACACAAAACAAAGGGTCTTCAGGGGAATTCAAACACACAAAGTCCGCAATCCTACTCGTTGTCAATGTCCAATCCAATTCCGTTATCCAAGTCAGTTCCGCAATCCAGTCCGTAGTCAAAATCCAAAGGGGGGTCCTCAAACAATCCGGTCAAACACAAAAACACTCCAAAACACTCTCTCCTCAAATATTGGCTGGTAAAAGACTTCACAGTACTCACTCTCCAAACAAACTCAACTCCTTCCCAAACACGTTCCTACTCCTCTCAACATGTGATGGAATCAGCCCTTTATATAGGCCTTGAAATGTCCTTCAGCTGGTCGTTAGTCCCCATTGCTTGACTTAGCTCAGGTGTGACTGTGGCCTGCTGGGAAATGTAGTGTTTCCTGACTCCCATGTGTTGTAGGTCAGGCAGCCATTTCCTAGCACAGCGTTAAGAATGACTCCGTATGAAAGTGAATGTAAAAGTGTACTTCCCTGTGTGACATACTTTATGACAATAAAAGCTGCATCACTGAAATGGAAAAGCAAGATCTCTCGACTCTTGATTCCATGGCGTTCACCGCTACACTGGTGTTGGAAGCGGAACGAATCGACACCGAAATTACAAGAATGTCCAGATGGGAAGACCACTGTGCGGAGGAGGAAGACTTAACTCCTGGGGTCGCTGAGGGAGTTCCTGCCGCAGATGGGGGAACTTGGTTACACGGACTAAATGCCAACATCAGCTAGCGAACTCAGAGCGGGAGGCCACTCGGCTGCTAGCAAAGTAGCCACAAGTAGTTAGCCCAGGGCGAGCGGTTGCCATGCTACTACCTGCCCGACAGATGGCACTCTCCTAGCCGGAGAGTGCGTGCGCGAGGCGAGGGGCCTTCTCCCAGCTGTTGACCTGGTGGCACCTGCGGCGGGTGGACCTAGTTCGGGCAGCCAAATGGTCGCTTCCCCTGAGCAGCTTGGCACACTGGGAGCACACTCCGTCGGGGCTCAAAGTAAGCCACTATGATGGGAGGCGTACACAACCCAGTTCTGCTTCATAGCGGAAGCAGCGGAGTGGAGCGAAGCGGAGAAAGCCGTAAGGCTGGAGGTAGCCCTGGAGGGAGCAGTACTCAAAGCACTCTTGGACCTAGGTACCGACACCATACCCACCTACCAGCTCCTCTGCACAGCGCTGAAGAGGCGGCTCGGGGAAGTGACGTCACTCCTCACACTCAAGGAAGAGCTGCACCGGAGAGAGAGACTAGGGGGAGAAAGCATCGGACTCCTTGCCGCCAATGTCCAGCGCCTGGCCCAGTGATCCTACCCCCAGCACCCAGGGGAAGTCAACGACAGCCTGGCCCTCAATGCCTTCCTCAGGGGACTACGACCGGTGAGCCTCCAGCAAGTCTGCATCACCTGCCCCACCCGAACTTTTTCCGGGTCCACATCTCCGACCCCTGCATCTTGGGTCTTGACGCCGTCGCTGCTGCGGGGGCCGTCATCGACACGGCTGCACACCAGATCCTGGTCAACAGGCGACCACTCTGACAGCCAGCGAAAAGACACAGCCAGCGAAAAGACACAGCCAGCAGGCAGTCAGGCAAGTGCTCCCACAGCCAATCACACCAACTGCGAAATACAAGGGGTCTGATGACGCAGTCTAACCCTACGTTCTAACAGCGGGCGATACTAGGCAATAAATTGCCCAGTGGGCGTTCACCACGCTTGACTGGCGTCCTCAAAAATGCTTCCGACGTGCTTACAATTTTTTGGCATGGTAAACGAATAGTTCATCATAGATTTTGAGAATCTTTATTAGAAATATTAGTTGGCTAGCAGTATTGTTTCCTTCAATTATGAACCACAAACTCAAACTCAGAAGGCTTTTTGCAATTACGGCCATATACTTGCGCTGAAACAGCTCGAAATTTCTCTCCAGTGCGTTTTCCAAACGTTTTTCCAAACGTACCCATGCGATAAAAATTGCCTTTTAACCAACACAAACATTAAATAAGATGTATGTAGGCCATATAAGTTTAGCTAGCTATAAATATTTATGCTTTTAGGATTAAATAAAGTATGGGGTACTGCAGACCGCTGTTAAGTTTCTCCTCATTCATGTTGAAGTGTCGGAACTAGGAACACAATTTTTGCATGGTAAACGAATAGTTCATCATAGATTTTGAGAATCTTTATTATAAATATTAGTTGGCTAGCAGTATTGTTTCCTTCAATTATGAACCGCAAACTCAAACTCGGAAGGCTTTTTGCAATTACGGCCATATACTTGCGCTGGAAACAGCTCGCAATTTCTCTCCGGTGTGTTTTCCAAACGTACCCATGCGATAAAAAAAATAGCCTTTTAACCTACACTAACATTAAATAAGATGTATGTAGGCCATATAAGTTTAGCTAGCTATAAATATTTATGCTTTTAGGATTAAATAAAGTATGGGTACTGCAGACCGCTGTTATCAGTTTCTCCTCCATGTTGAATTGTCGGAACTAGGAACAAAATGTCGGTTTTGTGTTGGTTTCCACGTGGAAGGTAAAAAGAGCAAGACATGGCTCTTACCGGGCAACGTTGCCCGAAAGTTCAGAAATTTGAACTTTTCTGGGACACCGAAACACCGACAAATCGGGAAATGGGACATGTTGCCCACAGTCGCCGGAAGTCGCTCACTCTCATAGAGAATCAATGCATTTCCGATAACTCGTTGCCGAATTGCCCGCTGTTAGAACGTAGGGTAACAGCTGCTTCAGCGCAGCAATGAGGGACTTATTACAGGAGAGCGTAATCAGCTACATGCTCCCTTGGCTGAGTTTCGGTACCTGTGCGAAGGACAAAGATTGCACCCGCACAACGGTGGTCCAGCATCACATCAAAACCGGATCAGAAGCCCCTATTCACCAGCGAGCGAGATGACTGCCCCTGGCTAAATGTGATCCTGGAGGCTAAGATCAGCGAAATGGCAGCAGCGGGCATCATCCAGCCCTCGGACAGCCCCTGGGTTTCCCCTGCCATGCTGATCTGTAAGAAGGATAGGTCCCTGTGGTTCTGCGATGACTACCGTCGCCTGAATGACGTCACCAGAAAAGACTCATATCCACTGCATCGCATTGATGACACCCTTGACTGTTCCACCTAGCTCAGTGCACTGGATCTCAGCCGTCACAGCTACCAAGCACTTCAGGGCGTACCTCACAGGGAAACACTTTGTGCTCCAGACCGACCACGCCTCCCTCCAATAGCTCAGCGGTTCAAGGACCCTGAAGGACAGGTGGCCCGCTGGCTAGAAGCTCTGCAGAAGTTTAACTTCGAAACTGAGCACCGTGCAAGTGCAAAACACCTGAATGCTGAAGGGCTGTCCCTTCACCGCGAGCTGGCAGAGGAAAAAGACTGAAGGAGAGGCCGGAGCTGCGCTGCTGCTGCCGTGGTCGACACCACCACACCGATGGCGATAGGTGACCTAACACCATCTCAGGTCCGAGCAGCCCAGAAGGGAGATGAAGAGGTCGGCCAGCTGCTCCAATGGCTACAAACAGGGACGAGGCCTAGTCGCTCCACTCTCTCTCCCTTTTCTCCAGCAGTCAAGCAGCTGGAGGCCCAGTGGGACTCGCTACAACTCCACGATGACCTGCTGGTCAGACCCGGCCTGGGGAGTCATCCGTCTCCAGCTCATCACCCCTCTCCAGCTACGGCCCATCGTATTGTGCCTGGTTCACAGCACCGCAGGGTATGAACACTACGGCGTAAACAAAACACTGCACCGCCTCAGACAGTAGTTTTTCCGGGGGGCATTGCTGTCGAGACGTGGCCTCCTACTATCGCCGGTGTGATACCTGCACCACAAAGAAAGGCCCGGTAGGCCACTCACGCCCCCCATACAGCAAGCTGTGTGCGGTACCCCTATGGAGAGGGTGGCGATAGATGTGTTGGGACCATTATCAGTACCAGAGTCCGGTAATTGCTATGTTCTCACAGCCATGGACTATTTTACAAAGTGGTCAAAGGCGTATGCAATACCGTCACAAGAGGCCTCAGTTGTTGCGGACCGTCTCCTGGAGGGGATTTTGGCATGCCAGCTGAAATGCACAGCGACCAGGGGAGGAACTTCAAGAGCCAGGTGTTTGGTGAGGTGTGTCACAGGCTCACCATTCAAAAGACTTGCACCACTCCCCTCCACCCACAAAGCGACAGCCTGGTGGGACGCTTCATTCGCACCCTCACCACTCAGCTGGCTCTCCTCATGTCGAGGCACCAAAAGGACTGGGACGGACGCCCACCTCCCCCTGGTCCTGCTGTCATACAGGTCGGCAGTGCAGGAGTCCATGGAGTGCATGCCGATGTCCCTCATGCTGGGATGGGAGCTGCGCATATCAGTCAGCCTGATCTTCAGCGGCCCGCCGGACCCGAAACTGCCCCGCGACTCTCCTCCTGCTGCGGACATAGCTGGACATAGAGCCACCAGGAACCCGGTTCGTCGCCACCCTACCACTGGGTCCCGACCTCATCGTCGCCTGAGTCCGGCCAGACATTGCCACCTTGGCAGCTGGGTGGGAGGCATCGGAGACCACCACCGTGGCTCGTGAGCTTTGTTCCGGTGGACTGGACCAGATGCAAGGGACCGTGCACGTTTTTAAAAACGGGGGGTAGTGTAACGGTGGGCAGTTAGCCTAGCCACAGGAATGCCAGCTACCCACCATCTTGTTTGTTTGTAGCACCTAAGGTGGCTAAGTTAGGTATCCAGCTGCTACATGTAGCATGGAAGCCATTTTGTATGTTGTTCAATTAGCTTTCCGGGTGGCTAGGCTACCCGGAAGTGGTAGCCACAGGCCACCAAGTAACCTTAAGTCCCAGTGGCCCTTGCGGCCGGTTAAAACTGTAAATGTTAAGATGGCTATATGCACATAGGTTTAAATGTAGTTGGCTATGTTCTCTGAGTGAAAGTCCCTTTTCCCCTTGTGCTAATGATGGTTGTATGAGCGAATTTCATGTCGTCCACCCACACTGAGTGTGTATGCGTTAAGAATGACTCCCATATGAAAGTGAATGTATAAGCGTACTTCCCTGTTTGACATGCTTTATGACAATAAAAGCGGTGTCACTGAAATGGAAAAGCAATATCTCTCGACTCTTGATTCCGTGGCGTTCACCGCTGCACTTCTTTTGATACGAATGAATGTACTTTTCAAATCCTGGTACTAGAGCATTCCCAGAGATGTGTAGCAAAATAGCGAACACGTGTGAGAGGTGTTAAACATTGTCACTCCAGTGGTGGAAATGCAGTTAGCTAAGAGGTGCTTAGTCATTTGTATCTGCAGGGATAGCTATATATCTACACGAACCATGATTTTTGCTAATCCAAGTCAAGATTACGCTGTTGCCACTGCACTGTTCACATTAGTTTGCTAGCTAAGAAGCTAGCGGCAACCATACGTCATAATATTATGCAGACTTTCAGTACAGTGATACATCATAAACAATGGAAAACAGCAACAATGTCAGAGCTAGCAAGACAGTGTGACTCAGTTAGCTGTGTTATGCTATCAATTAACATGCTTTTCTTAACGCTATCTGATAAGCTATGGTTACGTCCAGAAATGTTCGAATTTCTTCACAACACAATACATTTTGAATGAACCCTGCTACCAAAATAGCTAGCCACAAGAATGTCTCAATCTCTCACCCAACTATAACCAGGAAAACGGTGGCTGACGCGAAATAATTGGACTGATAGTAAAGCAGGTTGTTAATAATCCGATTATTCCACCGCTCCAAATTCCTGACATCTGGCGCAGAGAACCGGGCCGACCCCAAAAGAAAATCATCCATTGCCCGGAGGGGCGGCGGTTGTACGTCCGCCATCTTCAATGAAAGCTTAAAATCACAATCCAGCATGCACTGCGAGCGAGACAATATGATCTGGTCGTGTTCCTAGGTCATGACTAACGGCAATGGATAGATAGTAACCCTATTTTTCCCCCGATCTCGCGCATGCGCATTTGCCGCTAAAGTGGTAGATTTCAACGACGAGCTGGTAACCCTAACTCTAACTCTAACCGAAACCCGAACTCTAACCCTAACGGTAACCTCAACTGTAACCGTAACCCTAAGTATAAGACAGCTGGAACGAGGGTTGGACACTTTCCGTCGTTACTATGTGGACTCGCGAGAGTCCCCATAGTAGTCTCCCAAAATCTCCCAGTCTCCCAAAATAGGGAGAAATAGGGTTACTATCTATCCATTGCCGTGTTCCTACGGAGATTCAATGATTTATACGTAACAAGGATGGGCCATCTTCACAACATTTGCAGATCCATAATATATCTGACCAGTAGTGAACTCCCTATAATACCGTCATAGTTCATTTTAGGCCGTCCCCATGCTTGGCCGAAAAGCATGGTGATTAATATATGAAAGATGCCATGGTCCGTCGTGTTGCATGACGATCATAACTGAGTAACGGTAACCAGTCAAGAAGACCAAACTGCGGTACCATGAAACCAAAAATAGGCGGACCACAGGCTAGAACTCTTTTCTTGGCGGTCTGCTACGAACGGATGGTTGTCTGGTTGAGAATTGTGCCAATCGTGTATTTGGCATGATACATAAATAATTATACTGTGTAAACACCTTAATTAAATACAACTGCGACGACTATCTTTTTAATGCTTATTTAGAACATTAATGTTAAAGTAATGCTGATGACATGTAGCTATCTTGAAAAAAATAATCTGAAAACAGATACCGCGACATATGAATGCAAACCCCCTTTTGTGCGTTGTGGTGACTTAAACAGCGCTTCTTGTTGGACAGCGTTGACCGAGGTGGTTTGCTAGTCCTGTAAAAAAAATACCTGTAAAAACAAATCCCAGATTTCCTTAGCACATGGGTAGGTGCATTATCGACACCTTTCTTAATTAATTCAGCGCTGCAAATGCAAGGTGTTTTTCCTGGATATGTAATTTCAGTTCGCTTTTGGGGCCACTGAATCTATGTAGATCTGGCATAGAATTGATCCACGTGATCAATATAGAATCGTTAAACTCGTTGGCCGAGTGTCGGCTATACACAGAATTCAACATGGCATACAACAAATATTTATTCATAGTAGCAAAGGGAATTCGAAATAGGCCAACTTTGATGGGAAAGTTTTCCCATTTCAATCTGCTTAGCACTAGATATTTTCAAAGAGAAAAATGAACCAAAGTTTGATTTGTTTAGGGAAAAAACACACTGAAAATAGGGGTTTTACTCAGATTTCTCCTCTAATTAATTAGAGAGAAATGAAATTACAATATTTGGAAAACTAAAAGTGGCAGCACGGTGGTGCAGTGGATAGCACTGTTGCCTCACAGCAAGAAGGTCTCGGGTTCGAATCCAGGCCGGGGGCCTTTCTGTGCAGAGTTTGCATGTTCTCCCCGTGTCCGCGTGGGTTTCCTCCGGGTACTCCGGTTTCTTCCCACAGTCCAAAGACATGCACGTTAGGCTAATTGGAGAGTCTAAATTGCCCGTAGGTATGAGTGTGTGAGTGAATGGTGTGTGTGCCCTGCGATGGATTGGCGACCTGTCCAGGGTGTATTCCTGCCTCTTGCCCGGAACGCATGCTGGGATAGGCTCCCGTGACCCTGACCAGGAATAAGCGGCTTAGATAATGGATGGATGGATGGATGGAAAACTAAAAGTTAATCTGTTTTAGGCTACTTAAATGTTGGAACATTAGTAAAACTCCACAGTGAAACTCTCCAACTTCTACGCTCTGATGTTTTCCTACTGGCATATATTTCTGAACACTTTGTGTAACATTTTGCTTGTGTAAATTATTCTATAAATGTTAACTGTTAAAGTGATTCCATTCTCATAATGTATGATATATTACTTGAGATGAGTGGATTTGCAACATCTCTGCTGGATCTCTGCATGTTGCTGGAAGTCAATCACTGTTCTGTCTTCGGCCAGAAGAGGATGGGCTCCCCCCCTTTTACTCTGGTTCCTCCCAAGGTTTCTCCCTACCAAGGGAGTTTTTCCTTGCCACTGTTGCCTTTAGGCTTGCTTTTGGGGGGGTCTAGGCCTGGGTTCCCCCTCTGTTAAACGTTTTGTGACAATTCAATTGAGAAAAGCGCTATACAAATAAATTTGATTTGATTTGATTTGATATTTGTATTGTTAAATGATGGGGCCAGCAACAGCTTACTAGTATCACCCCAGAAAGTAAGACTGACTTCCATCGTAATGGCTTATTCTTTTCTTTTATGTTATAATGGGACTGTATTAACTTTACAACCTTAATCTGCCTGAGAGGAAAGTAAAACCCACCAATATTTAATCCCAGATGGAACACACTTAAAAACAGCGGGGAAAACAGTAGCTATAGGACATGGCGCATATTTTTGCCATGATGTCAGATTTGGGCCCAATTCTGTACACAGAAGGCAATAAAAAAGCTTAAATTGTCATCAGCAGTAGTGGGATAGGGGCAACATCATCAGTAGCTAATAACATTATGTTGTCTTTACTTTACCCTTTGATGAGTGCATTTTTTTGTGAGTTCTACTTCTAATTCACAGTGTACTATTCTGGAATTTTACAGTTCTTTCAGGATGTTATAGCACCCCTTTATGATGTCATCAATTAGAATCAACTACAATGTTACAGCATGTTCTAGAATAAACATCACATTGTGACAGGCCTCCTCAAAGGGTTAAAAACAATTTCTGCTTCCCTTCCCCATCTCTAATACCCACCCCACTTAATCGTTTTAGCTGATGAGTGGGTTAGAGACATCTAGAGAGACGTAGACAATCTTGCTGAATGAAACCATCGCTTCCTGGGCAACACTGCAGCTAATTGTACACCCCCCTGTGGGATTGCCTGCCAAACCAGTCAATTTATGAGAAATACATTTTTAGTACCAAGGACAATGGACTTTATAGTAATTTATACACTGACCCACAACACAATACACTGAAAATACACTGGCTTATCAAATCTGGCATTTATTAAATAAATCTATAAAACACGACTAGTATGTCAGTAGATCAAAAAATATATCCACTTTCACAATCCTTGTTGTTAATCAAACAGATTTTCAACTGTTACAAAAACCTTTATGTATTAACTTATTTTCTTATACAAAACTAAACTTCCACACAATTTATATTTTTATACAACTGCTAATGGATTCTGGAATCTAGAATGTGATTCCTACAATATTCATTTGAGGGTGTTGGGAAAGCAACCTGCTAAAGCCAATACAAACGTATACCAAAAAAAACATTTGACCTTAAAAAAAAGAAGACCAAAAACAAGGGAGACAGAGCAAGCGAGCAAAAAACTAAAACATGAGTGAGAACATGATCATTCAGAAAGGGGTATACAGCACAGTGTATGTTAACCATAGATGTAACAAATAGATGATACACTGTTTTACTTTCCCACAAACAGGTATTGCATTCCTGTTACTCTGTCTGTCTCTCTTTTCCAGGTGCCCTGCAGAGGTTGTGCGTGTGGCTATATCTTAAGATCCTTTTCCTCTGTGGCACTGGCTGCCAGTATTTCAACCCCACCAAGCCCTTGAGGGTCCACTATGAGACTGTCAGTGGAACCAACACAAGGGGTGAGTTACTGGCAGCTTGGTGTAACCATGGCAGCAAGGGGGGGCTCTATAGGACCAGGTTTGAGGACTATGGGGGAGGGGGGAGGTGGCACAAAAAGATTGCAACTTTTTACAATTCTTTGCAGTACGGTTGAGGTGAATTACAATGTTGTAACAATGTATTCACGTCCCTTTTATTTACCAAACACACCACCCACCACAACTTTCCAGTTACGTTGATCACACTGTTTCACACATTTTTTTAAAGGTGTTTTTTGTTCATGACCTGAAAAAATCATGAGAACACAGCATTCTCCACATCTTTCCTCCACTCTCCAGTTCAGGCAGCTCGGCTGTGGCCGGGAGTCCCATTCGGGGGTGGTGATTGGCTGTCCGCCCCAGAAAGAGGGGGGAGCTGGCAGGAGCTCAGCGCATGCAAAGTGTCTCTGTGTGTATCGGAGTTACAGTCAACACAGGGGGCGAACCCTGGGCCTGGAGGGTGTGCTGGTTTTCAGTGTTACTCAGCACTTAATTGATCAATTAAAGCAGTTAATTTACAATGTTAACTCACTTCACCTGGTTTCTTGGGTCTAAACCGGTTGCTAACCCCTGGGCTAGCATTACTACATAATTCAACCACTTCACAATTTTTTTCGATTTCTCGGTTTACATTGGTTACCTTCTTCAAAAAAAAAAAAAAAAAAGAACATGCACAGAGGCATAATTTATACTACCTTTAATTCTTTATTAGCTTCGTAATGGACAGGGTCAAAGTCAATGTCAAAGTGTTTTATTCATCAAGTGCACAGTATAACACAAGGTCATTCTGAACAATGAAATTCTTGGGACATGGCAAGCAACAACTATGTAGTAACCAATAGCAGAAATATACATTAAACAGTAAACATTAAACATTAGTAGCAGTTCCAGAACCAGTAAAAAGGGGAATATAGACAGTAAGAATAAGAGTTTTAAATATTGTAAATATAAAGTGAAGAAGTGCCAATGGATATGTGCAAAATTGAGGTGATGTACATTTAATGTACATACAAAGTGAGTACACATTGGGGTGATGATGTGATCAATGTGATCACTGAGATTAGTGTTGCTGGTTGAGAAGCCTGATGGCCTGGGGGGAAAAAACTGTTAGTGAGTCTGGTAGTCCGTGCCCGGATGCTCCGGTAACGTCTACCAGACAGCAGCAGTGAGAACAGTCCATAGCCTGGGTGGCTGTAGTCTTTTATGATTTTCCGTGCTTTCCTAAGGCATCGTGTGTGGTAGATGCCTTGCACGGAGGGGAGGTGGCAGCCAATGATGCGCTCCGCTGTCTTCACCACCCTTTGGAGGGCTTTGCGATCAGCAGCGGAGCAGCTGCCGTACCAGGTAGTAATGCAGCCAGTGAGAATGCTCTCAATAGTGCACCTTTAGAAATTGGTTAGAGTTTTGACAGACATGCCAAACTTCTTGAGTCTCCTCAGGAAGTATAGGCGCTTTTGGGCAGTTTTTACTGCCGCGTCCGATTGCTTGGACCAGGAGAGGTCATCATTGATGAATACACCGAGGAACTTGAAGCAGGAGACTCTCTCCACTTCAGCTCCATCGATGTGAATGGGGGCGTGACCCCCTCCCCTCTGTCGCTTCCTGAAGTCCACGATCATCTCCCTAGTCTTGCAGACATTGAGAGAGAGGTTGTTGTCCTGGTACCATGTTGCCAAGACGCTGACCTCCTCTCTGTAGGCGGTCTCATCATTGTTGGAGATGAGACCCAGGATGGTGGTGTCGTCTGCAAACTTAAGTTTGATATTGGAGCTGCGCGTGGCCACACAATCATGCGTGAACAGGGCATAGAGGAGGGGACTGAGTACACAGCCCTGAGGGGCTCCTGTGCTCAGGGTCAGTGCAGAGGAGGAGAGGTTACCCATTCTCACCACCTGGGGTCTGCCCGTCAGGAAGTCCGGGATCCAATTGCAAAGGGAGGTGTTCAGACCCAGGATCCTGAGCTTGGGAACGAGCTTAGCAGGCACAATTGTGTTGAATGCTGAGCTGTAATCTATAAACAGCATCCTCACATATGTGTTACCCTTACCCAGGTGGGAGAGGGCAGTGTGCACTGTCAGGGAGATGGCGTCGTCCGTAGATCTATTGGGACGGTATGCAAATTGAAGGGGGTCCAAGGTGTCAGGAAGGGAGGAGCAGATGTGGGTTCTGACTAGCTGCTCGAAGCACTTCATGATGATAGAGGTGAGTGCAACAGGGCGGTAGTCATTCAGGCAGATGATGGGATGTTTCTTTGGTACGGGGACAATGGTTGACAGGTGGGGACTGCAGACCGGTTCAGGGAGAGGTTGAATATAGAGGTAAATACCTCCGCTAGCTGGTCGGCGCACGCTCTGAGGACACGGCCTGGAATGCCATCTGGCCCTGGTGACTTCCAAGGGTTTACTCTGTTAAAAGCTCTCACGTCAGCCGTAGATAGGGACAGAGTGCAGTCGTCCTGGTCCTCAGCTGGGCTTGCAATAGGGATGACATTGCTCGCCTCAAACCGCTCGTAAAAGGTGTTGAGCTCGTCGGGAAGAGAGGCGGCAGGCTGGGTATCACTGCTATTTCTCCCTTTATAGTCAGTGATGGAGCGCAGTCCACACCACATGCGTCTGGGGTCGGAACTGTGGTAGTTAGACTCGAACTTGTCCCTGTAGGCTCTTTTGGCATTCCTGATGGCTTTCCGTAGGTCATATCTGGATTTCCTCAAGGCCTCCAGATCCCCAGAGCTATAGGCAGAGGACCGTGCTCTGAGCTTAGCAATTGTACTAATTGTACGAATTGTACTTTTTGGATTCGCCAATTGTACGTTATGCTCTTCTCAACCACTGCACTGACACGAGACGAACACATTCCTCCGATACACTCACACGTAACAAGCGCTGTTTTCTGTACTAAAATCCGACAGCGCACCATGGCGAGGTGGGCACACATTGGAGGATAGGCGCTACCCCACTGACAAAATAGTCCAGTCCAATTTGATAATGTCATATATACATTTAATGGGAGCTCAATGGACAGTGGTGTTTGTGAAATGGTTGTGGTATGTGTCATACAGTCAGATCCACAACAAAATGATACCAACCGAGCCAGAAAATTCACCATAAAAGACATTTATTCATTTTTCTGTAATCAAAACTACATTAATATACATCTTATCTTTTGTATGTTGTGTGGCTTCACATGCACCAAAAATATATTTACACACTCTTCAAAGCTTGGCTTCCTCTGTTCCTTTTTTTAAATTTTACAAACACAAGCACCAACACGGAGAGAGGTAAGGAGAAATGCTGTCTGAGGAACGTGGAGACAAAAGGATGGGAAGAAAGAAAGAAAGCGAGAGTGAGAGAGAATGAAATGAGGAATAGATATGAAAAGACTGAAGAGAGGTATTGGTGCTGTGTGGCAACAAAGCAGAACACCTCAGATTACAGAACACAACACAGCGTTCTGGCTTTCACGGTTCAAGGGTTCGTTGTATAGATCACCAAGCCTGAAATTTGCTTTAAATTGACATTGACAGTGAAAACTTCATGAAGTAGCAGCAACAATTTAGTGGCAGACTTTGTGGTAACAACCACTTAATACAGTATGAATGTATCTCAGGTTCAATATTTATGATAGTGTAATATAACATGTGACTGTGGCTCCTGAGCTTTGGCATTAAATTACTTACGTTTGACATTAGACTACAACTGGGATTGAAATTATGGTTTGTGATATTAATTAAGCTTAAGAAAAATACCCCTCCATACAAACTTAAACTTTAAAGATTACACTTTACATACTGGAAAATAATAATATCTGCAATACAAGTGCTATGTGCACAAAAATACAGGGTAAGCCTGTTCAAATACTGGCTCATACGCACACTCGCACATGTCAAGATATAAATAAATAAAATGAATTGCAATCTGCCCTTGTGATTGTTAGGAGCTCTGTACAGAAGAGTGTGTTTACAATATTTCGCAATTGCTTGAAAGCATTTTTCGAAACTGTGGTCAAATACATCTAAACAACAACCGTGCTCATATTTCCAAACTCATTTGCAGAACTCTTAATCATTTTCTACTCTTTGTTCACTAATAGCAAATCCTCTGCACTGTTTTGCAAAACTGTGAATGCAAATGCCATCAGTGAATACAAGATTCATTTCATAGTGTTTGGTTCACAAATTGTTCATTTGAATGTTTGTGTTTTCTGCTCCTCTGTGCCTAAACGGATTTAAATTACTGCAAATAACTTTTTGAGTCTAAGGACCTAATTTTCTGAGTGCGAACCATCCTCTCAATTTTTGTAATTATTCTATTTTGGTTATACGCACCTAACCTGCCTAATAAGACGTCAGACCGGTTGAGCGCAATGGTTTGCCGCAACTTCTTTCACAAATTGTGCACAAATGGTTTGCAATTTAAGATAATTAGTTGCAGTTCCGTTAGTTGTTTCAGCCAATGTGCAAATGCTATGGCACAAAATTCTTAATTGACCAATCAGTCCTAAACCACGTATAAAGGGGGGCATAAGTAAAGTCTCTGTTAGGCAAAGACAACGGAACCTTTGAGAGTAAGAGCGAGAGGCAGAGGAAGAGGTTTGTGCATGAGAGGTAGGAGAGGGGGACAGGGACGTCACCAAAGGGCTGCAAAAGTACCAGTTATACCAAATGACATCAGAACCACTATTGTGGATCATGTTGTAAACCACGGGCTAACCATGGCTGAAGCTGGGAGACGAGTTCAGCCGAATCTTTCTAGATCAATGGTGTCCGCCATCGTGCAAATCTTTCGGAGGGAAAACTGGTAAGTAACCTCACACAGTACAAAAATACGGTACATTTTGCTTCATCCCATTCACTGTACATGCACTCTCTGTACTACTGTATACAGTATTTTGCAATGGACATTGTTGTTCATGGAAAATCTCTTGTAGAATTGAGAGAAGACCATACAGTGGTGGCAGCGGACGGATGTTCACAGAAGAACAGGAGACAACAATTGTGAACATTGTGCTTGAAAACATAGTTATCCGCTTGAGGGAAATCAGAGAAGATCCTTCAAGACATTCAAATTTTTGTCAATATACAAAGCATCAGTTTGGCAACAATTGACAGAGTGCTGAAAAGAAATTACTTTAGCATGAAACAAGTCTACAGGGTCCCATATGAGAGGAACAGTGACAGGGTAAAGGAGAAGCGGTGTCAGTATGTTCAGGTATGTACAGTACTGTACTATAATAGTTGTTTCATATTGTGTTGTAGAAAATATGTACTCTACTGTAATGCAAACCATATGCAACCATCCTTACACAGTATACTGTAATATTGCATGACACTGTCTACAGAACTGTAACATACTCTTCAGAGGATAATGAAGCTTGATTCCAGTGATGTTCCACACAAATATATTTATGTGGATGAAGATGGTTTCAACCTGACAAAACACAGAAGACGTGGGAGAAATATAATAGGACAATGTGCCACCATAGAAGTCCCGGGACAACGTGCTGGAAACATTACCATGTGTGCTGAACATAGGTCAAATGGCTCATACACCACCATGCGCTTGTAGGCCCCTACAATTCAGAATGTCTTCTGAATTTCCTCAATGGTCTTTTCCAGAAGCTCACTGAAGCAGAGGATGCGGTGGAGGAACAACCTCAGAGCAACTATGGAATCATCTGGGACAACGTGAGCTTCCATAGGAGCGCACGTGTACAGGAATGGTTCGAGGCACAGCCCCGGGTGTCACCCTTCCTGAAGGCCATTAAAGAGTTTTTCTCTGCCTGGCGCCGGAAGGTGTATGTCCATCGCCCCAATGTACAAGCTGCCCTCCTTCAGGTCATGGATAGGGCCTGTGATGACATCAATGCTTTATGTTGAATGTATTTGCAGTTTTGAAAAATGCCACAGTTTTGTGTCTTGTGTCAACTATCCTTAAAATGAACAACATTGTTCCATAAAATGCTTTCAAGCAATCAAGAAATACTGTAAATCAGAGGTCTCTATTGTAGCCCCTCAGGGGGGTCTGTCCTGTAGCCCCCCAAGGGCTGTCGCATTGGGGGACTTCTTCAGCATCTCTGCCCCCCCGCCCTTCCTGACAGTATGACTGAGTCAGGATGGGTGTGAATGGGCTCGACCAGGGTCCTACTGGTACTGCCCAAACCCGCGGTCCTGCTGCTGGTCTGTGTCCTTTGGGGGCAGCTGGCTCGGGTCATCCCCAAACGGGCTCGCTGGGTGGCCGTGGAGAAGAGAACAGGATGTTAATGGGCTGCGGGACACGCAAGCCTGTCTCCCTATTGCTACTGCTGTACTTACTGTTAATTGCCAACTTTGTGAAAACCTACAGGTATTCCACTACTGTAATTTTTCATTTTATATTGACTACCAATTTTCCCACTACTGTTATTGCTAACGTTATAAAGTTGACCTATATTCCATTACTTTTATTGTCAGCTCTGTAAAGACTACCCGTCTGCCCATGACTGTCAATAGCTGAACGGCATGGCTGTGATTGATCTTCACTTGTGACAGCCATCGCAGTGAACTGAAGCCTCGCATAATCTAAGGCTGGAACTGTGTACTTAGAAAAGAGGACCCCAGTCGCCCTCTTTCTGTTCTCTCCCTCCCTCCCTCCCTCCCTCCCTCTTTCTCTGCATCTCTCTCACTCACGGTTCTGGAATTGCTGTGCTGTGTATCTAGTGAGCAGAATCCCGAAGCCCTCAATGAGGGCCAGCAGAATCCCCCCCATCATCGCTGAGCCCGCCATAGCCAGGGGGCCACCTGGAAGGACAAGGGACACCAAGCTTGAATACAAAGGTAGGAGAGGAAAAAGGGAGAAAAGGAGAGAGAGAGGAGGCATGGAGGAGGGGGAAAATAAATAAGAGAGATAGCGAGAGAGAGGGGAGGGGAGCCAGGGAGGTGGAGAAAAGAGCAAGAGTGAGAGAGAGAGAGAGAGAGAGAGAGAGAGAGAGAGAGAGGGGAGGGGAGCCAGGGAGGTGGAGAAAAGAGCAAGAGTGAGAGAGAGAGAGTGAGAGTGAGAGTGAGAGTGAGAGTGAGAGTGAGAGTGAGAGTGAGAGAGAGAGAGAGAGAGAGAGAGAGAGAGAGAGGGAGGAGGGAGGAGGGGGAAATAGAGTAAGACATAGGCCGCGGAACCGGTATGGCCAGTAGGGCCGTGGCCATACCTACTTTGGCGTGCATCAAACATCAAACATTGTGTAAAAATTCAAATCTATCAGCAAATACATTACGTTCTTAATGTATTGCACTTTCTCGCACTTCCCGGGCTAATTTCAACTACCTGTAAACCTACGTACAGTACATAGCCTATCACAAGCAACAAACTCTGTTTCTTAATGATTGATTGGTTATTTGTGTCATATGAGCTTAGCATCATACTAACCTGAATTTCACAGAAATATCAGCGCTCTATCTAAGCAGACTGCTAGTGTGTTCGCTAAAGTTTCAGCAATAGTAACGTTGAATTGAACGATGAAGCGTCGAAAAATAAATGATTTCTTCGGGTCAAAGTTTGCCATGGCGGCTGAGACAACCACCGTCACTCCAGCCCACGATGAGCCCTCTGAGGAACCAGCAGTAGAATTTCTAACTGTCACTGCTCCAGCTAGCCCCTCTACTATCGAACGCCAGACAGCTCATAATCCATACACATATTTTTATTATGATACACGTAGTTTTATGATACGTGTATTAAATGAAAACACGCATTGTTATGTTACACGTATGTTTTATGATACGTGTATCGATACACGTGTTTTTATGACGCCATCACACACATTTTTTAGGCATGTTCTGTTCAGAAAAGGGCATTCCCCCAAACAGTTGCAACAAAGTTGGAAGCGCACAATCGTCTAGAATGTTATTGTATGCTGTAGCGTTAAGATTTCCCTTCTCTGGAACTGAATGCGTATGCTACCAGTTTTGTGAAAAACAGTGATTTCACCATTAGTCACTACTACGTGAATGAATGTTACAGATGACAAGACAGAGGTTAGTGTTACTGTCACAGTACGTGAACGCATGTTACAGATGACAAACCAGAGGTTAGTGTTACTGTCACTATTATGTGGTGGTGACATATACACAGAAATTACTAAGCATACGAGTATCCAAATCTGCTATCTGATTGGATCGTACGGATGTATGACAACATAAAAAACAATACACGTATCATAAAACTATGTGTATCATAATAAGAATACGTGTATGGATTATGAGCTGTCTGGCGTTCGATACTTGGGAGGGGGCAACGTCACGTCATTCTTGGCCCTACCCATTCGAAATGAGTTCCACGGCCCATGGAGTAAGAGTGTGAGAGAGTGGGGGAAGGAGAAGAGGGGAGAGACGGGGAGAGAGGAAGGTGTTGATACAGACACAGAACCATAGAACTTGTATGGGACAAACTGGAAAGGAAGAGTCAAAGCAAAGCAACACACAAGTTTCTCTGGGAATTGCTGCAGGATAGCTGGGAAAACATGTTGGGTGATTTCCTGCTAAAACGTATTAACCGAATGGCCCCTGTTTGTGAGGCTATTCTCACGCCAAAGGGTGACTATTTTGAGGAATCCAAGATTCAATTTTCAATTCAATTTTCTTGAACATTGCTTTGCTGTTCCTTTTGTTTATTGTTCTACGTATATGTATACGGTGTAAAACATTGTCAGTTATGAGATAAACCTAGTTTCCAGCAGGTGTGTCCAAACTTTTGACTGGTACTGTATATATATATATATATATATATATATAGAGAGAGAGAGAGAGAGAGAGAGAGAGAGAGAGAGAGAGGCACGCTAACATAACCAATAAGCTGTCAGAGATTTACATTTATTCACATACAATCAATTTATAGAGCTGGATATTTTACTGAGGCACCTTGTTCAAGGGTACAATAGCAGTGCCCCACCTGGGAATCGAACCTGCAACCTCTGAGTTTCAAGCCCAGTTCCCCCAACCACTATACTACGCTGTCGCTCATTACCTGAGTCAGAAAGGGAAAAGCTGTGGAACACCCTGCAGCTCCCCAGCACTAGGGCTGAGGACCACTGCTTTACACAACGACATGTCACGGAGAACGTGAACGATGTTGAGAGGCAGAGAGAATGTAAAGAGCAGGCAGGGACTATACTCCCCCAGCTCCAACAGTAATCCCCCCTCGCCCCTGACCTACTACACCAGGGGTCACTAACAGGCGGACCGCGGTCCGGGTCCGGACCCAGAAGCCGTCCTATCCGGACCGCGTCCAAAAACCGATAAATTATTGAGAATTACTACATTTTGACGGAGCATTTCAATTTTAACCGGCGCAGCTTTTCTAGCATTTACGGCACTGGTTTATCATTGCACCAGGCGCAAAATTCCGAGGGGCGCAAAATGTAAGAAAACGTTTAAAAAAAAAACATTTTTGCACCACGGACCGGTTCCGAGGCGCATTATTTCTCGCGCACCCCCTGCAGCTTTTTTTCGCGTAGCACCCCGGTCCGCGAAATAAATGATCTGGTCTCAGGTTTTTTTCCGCGTAGCACCCCCCCCCCCGTCGACAGAAAATGGGGTGCCGTTACGTGCTTCGCACCACCGGACCTTGGCTTGAGGCCATTTTATCTAACTGGACCTCTTTGAATTTTACTTGAAGACCCCTGTACTACACCATACTTATGTTTGGCCTATGTTTTCCATGTCTGCTCCTTCCCTCATGTTATACTCCACTGTTGTCACTTTCCTTTGTGCTTGTGCCTGCATTGTTCCTTTTCGCCTGTTTGTCCTCTGATTTTGCAAAGCATCTTTGGGTTACCGAAAGGCACTATATAAATAAAAATGCATTATAATCGTCATTGGCGGTAAAAATCTCCAGGGACTCACTGCGAGCCGCCAGCACCGCCCCAGTCATGGCACCACTGGTGATGGAGTTCCAGGGGTCTTCCTTCCCACGGAGGCGAACCAGGCCACAGTCTATGGTAGAAAACAGCCCTCCCCACACCGCGAAGCTGCCTGAGAGAAGAGGGAGGGTTAGGCACGCTTCCCAAAACAAGACAAACGTACTGTGGATGCATGCCACGTGGGTGGCAGACAGCAGATTAAATGGAGAGAAAAATCTCACCTCCTATCTGTGGAGCTCGTATCCGCACTGCGTTAGCACTGCCTCTTAGCCTGTGTCGTACGCCCTGCACAGACAGAAAGATGCTGACACACCCACAAACGCGCCCTAAATACACGCCTAGCTTTGCAAACAGCCATGGCAAAAACTCTGCAAAGCGATTAACGTTGGGGCTAAAATGGTGTAGCGCAGGGGTGGCCAACACCCTGGGTCTGGGGAGCCACAGGGTCTGCTGACTGTTTTCATCTTAAGCTCACCAAACAATTTAGACCCAAGAATTGTTGAGTTTACTGTGTACTCAACTGCTTTTCAATTGGCTGATTAGGTGCTGAGTAACAACGAAAACCAGCACACCCTGTGGCTCTCCAGAATTAAGCTTTACTGAAACTTACAACTACAGTACTTCATCAAGGATGAAGGGCTGACATTGTAGTGTAATGGTTAGGGAGGGAGCTGGGCTTGTAACTCAGAGGTTCAATTCCCAGGTGGGGCACTGCTGTTGTACCCTTGAGCAAGGTACTTAACCTGAATTGCTTTAGTAAAATATCCAGCTGTATAAATGGATTGTATGTAAAGAAATGTAAACTGTGTAAGTCGCTCTGGATAAGAGCGTCTGCTAAATGTAAAAAAGGTAAATGTAAAATGTAAGAATTTTTTTAATTTTGTGGTTGGAACAGAACGGTGTCATGCAGGTGAGGTCTAATGGGCAGCTAAATATGTGACAGCTACTTGAAAGCATACCACATGTTTTGTGCCCATGTGATAAAAGCAGATAAGAGCAATTGGGTCCAACAAATTTTCCCTGACAAGAAATGTCACTGGACCCAATTGCTGTGAGCAAACAAGCTTAAACAAGTGAACTGTGCTTCTGTGACTCACCACTGGTGCGTTCCGGAAGCCCTTAACAGTCTGGAAGACACCGCCACCGATGGCCCCCATGGTGAACGCGCCCCCGCAGTCATCTACAATCCTCCACGGACTGGACAGAGGGGGGACAAGTTGACATTTCTTTCATACAATCCATTTATACAGCTGGATATTTTACTAAAGCAATTCAGGTTAAGTACCTTGCTCAAGGGTACAACAGCAGTGCCCCACCTGGGAATTGAACCTCTGAGTTACAAGCCCAGCTCCTCCCTAACCATTACACTACAATGTCAGCCCTTCATCCTTGATGAAGTACTGTAGTTGTAAGTTTCAGTAAAGCTCGGCTCTGGCTGGCCATTGCCTGCCCACCCCAGAGGGAGGGGGGAAGGAAAGCCGACATGAGCTCACCGCGAGCACAGAAAGCTTCCCTGTGGGCCAAACGAATAGGCAAGTTCCGTCTCGAAGGAAACGGTTCATTGCCGGCCCCGTGGTGGTGGCTGGTCCCATAGTTGCGGGCGGGAGGGTTAAGGGTGAATTGAAGAAATAGAGGGTACAATTGGCCAGCAAATTGGGACAAAAACAGGGGGGAAATCCATAAATACATTTGGGGAAAAAAAGAATAATACAGTATTCTCCGTTCATGTCACACCATGGCACAACGTTGAAAAAGCACAACAGGCCTTCAAGAACAGCTAATCACGACACATGTTACCATTGTAGCTGGGGGGGCAACTGTGGCTCACACCCTGATAACGTACTTAAGATACTTGGCTTGGGAACTCTGTTACTGATGATATTGTATATTTTATTTATCCATTCCCTCCCTGGTCAGGCTCAGAGCGTCTGGGGTCGAGACTAGCTCAAATAATATGTCCAAACTATGGCGGCGCTAGAGTGACATGTTTATGGGTAAATAAACAGAAAGGTACACAGCTAGCTGAGGCTATTTATAAGCCGCCATTTACGTTACGTGACTTCCTTTGCTAGCTAAAATAATGATCTAGCTCGCGGATAGCTTTGTAAAACGTAAAACACGTCCTATAACAGTTTTGGTTGTTGCTATTGTCATAGCAAGCTATGAAAATATCAACCAAGTAGCAAATCCCGAAGTAGTTCGCCTATGTAACTAATCATTTCACAGCTAATTCGTGCTATGCAGCTTGCTAGTTAGAAACTAAGAACTGCCAAATAGATGCCGTCAATACTAAGTAATAAGCGTTGAGGGTTGGTGCCTAAATATTACTTTTTTGGTATACTACAGGCGTTGTGTAAATTAAACAGCATGTACTGAGAAAACATGATGCATTCACACACTATACCTGTATAGCTAGCTAGCTAGCTAATTCTGTCAATGTTATTTTTACCAAGGCTCACGGGCGTACTCCTCCATATTGCACCGCTGACGCAGATCATGTGTGCAGTGTGCTCGACGCGACAATAACGCATCGACTTCCGGTGACTAATATGACGTAAAAATTCAAAATAAGAGAATGAAAGGGGAGAGCCGGACCTATCCGCCAGTACCGGCCGTGGTACCCCCCAATGGTCACTCTCAGTACTGCACCAGTTTAAAGGATCCCTCATTTACTCAAGTGTTGCCTTTATCTTGGCAGTTAAAGGCCTCTCTACGACATCTTCGCGGTTCGCGTAATGCAACTATGTCGCAAGCACTCGGCAATTTATACTTATACTACATTTGACTGTGTTCCAGCTAATCATTCTAAATATAGGACCCACTCCTTAACTAGAAAACATGGGGCAAAAATAAAATTGAAAGATTTTACAAATAATTTCCATGTCGGTAAACTGTCTTAAAAATACAGGTTATAACAATATAAATAAGGTTGGCAGTCTTCCATTTCAACATTATGTACACTTCATTACACTGTATTTTAGTATAATATTTTTTAGTATGCTAACAATATGGATAGGTTTAACGTTACATTTAAACACAAAACATTTAACTGGACCCGGAAAAGAAGGAACTTAATGTGAAATTAGTGCTTCTGTTCCCGAGTGAACGAGCAGGAAAGAAAATGTGCTCCTACAAGAGCAGGGTGATGAAGGCCGAGTATGAAGGGCGAGCCACAATCGTGTTGTGTGCTTGTGATCTTTGAATTATTGTAAACACGAGATTCTGAAATTCAGTTCAAGTGGACACGATCTGAAACTCAACTGATTTAGAAAGTAAACATTCAGAGGAAAAATAATTAACCCCACTTAAGTTACATTGTGTAAGAATCTGTTGTTTTTATTGTAATGCCCCACTGGCTATAACCACACATGGTTGATTTATGAAATGTGTTGTTCAATACTGTTTAAATTCTGTTTTACAAAAGCACATATATTGAACAATTCTACTGTAAACATAAAACATCTATATATCATTTTTTTAAAATATTGCCTCAGATTGTGCCATCTTGCTTCCATTTGTATTCTCTAGCTTCATGGAGCTAGGCATGTGAGGTAATTCAGCTGAGACGACAATGAGGGATTGGTTCAAACGTGGTTGTGGTGTGGCTGCTTCAACTGAACTTTGAACTTTGATTGGTTGCGCCTGCAAACACCTTTAATTTTTATTGCCTGTGATTCTCACAACGAATCACAGTTGAATACGTTGAGCTTCAGGCATCGTTACTAATTACATAGGTAATTTTAAAGCGCCGTATACCTCTGTGGGGAAGCAAGGTTTTAGATGGGAGTGGAAGGGTTGTGGAGGAGTTTATGGATCAGCATGGGCTTGTCTGTTTGAATGATGGGAGGGCTACTAGGTTTCAGGCGGGGAAAAATTCAGAGTCATGTTTGGACCTGACGTTTGCCTCTGGTGTGCTGGCTTGTAAGGAGGAGTGAGATGTGCTTGGGTCCCATACTATTGGGAGTGACCATTTTCCGGTCTTGAGTAAGTGGGGCAGAGGTCTTCTGTCGGAGGGTGGCAGCAGTGTGCGGCCCATTCATTTTGGTTGGGCTGACTGGGATGAATTTGTTGCGGGGTGTCATAAGGGATTGGCTCGTGTAAATGATGAGTTGGTGGATGCATGGAATGACACGCTGTCCGCAATGGTCTCTGCTGCGGCGTCCCGAGCCATTCCCAAGAAGGGGCCTGTGGCGCCAAGGAAGGTGGTTCCGTGGTGGAATAAGTTTTGTAACAAGGCAGTCTGGGATAGGAATAGGGCTTATTCCGATGGAAGCAAATGTATTTAAATATAAAAGACGGAAGGCTATAGCTAGGAGGACCATTAAGGCTGCTAAGCGTGACTGCTGGAGGGCGTATTATGAGTTGATTGGGCGGGACACTTCCATCACTGAGGTGTGGGCTGTGGTGAAATGCATGTCAGGGTGGTATAAGAGGATGTCTGTTCCGGTTTCGGTTTCTGGATCGGTGGTGGCCTGTGATGGTTCTGATAAAGCAAATTTGTTAGCTGAGGTGTTTATTCAGGTACATAGTGAGGGAGTGGAGCCTGGGACAGTTAATTGGGGGGTACAAGGTTTTGTGAGGGATGAGGACCCTGTAAATATGTACTTTGTAATGTTGGAGCTTCAGGAAGCTATTGTGGCTGGGGGCAATACGGCGCCTGGGGGGGATTGGATGTGTTACGGGTTTTTTTTGCCATTTTTATGAGGTGTGGTTAGATGAACTGCTGAGTCTGTTCAACAGAGTGTAGGAGAGAGGGGAGTTGCCGAGGGCCTGGAGGCATGCTGTAGTGGTTCCAATACTGAAGCCTGGGAAGGAGGCATCCTCACCGCCCTCATATAAGCATTAACGTCAGTACTGTGCAAACTCATGGAGAGGATGGTGACTGATCGATTAGTGCATTTATTGGAGACTCGCTCATATTTAGCCAATTATGAGAGTGGCTTTAGAAGGGGCAGGGGGACAATGGACAATGTGCTGGCGCTTGATGCTGATATTCACTCGGCTGTGGCGAACAAGGAGATACTCATGACTATTTTCCTCGATATAGAGAAGGCGTATGACACTCTTTGGAGGGAGGGTTTGTTACACAAGTTGCGGGGGCTTGGCCTTTGGGGCAGAATGTTTAATTGGATTGGTTTTTTTTTGTTAAAACATACAATTCAGGTGAGAGTGGACGGGGCTCTCTCGGATTCGGTGGGGATAGATTGGGGCATTCCTCAGGGAAGTGTGATAAGCCCAGTATTATTTAATGTCATGATCAATGATTTATTTGAGGAGGTCGGTTCGGGCTTTGGGTTCTCATCATATGCAGATGATGGTGCTCTGTGGAAGAGGGGGAAGAATGTTAGGTATGTGGTGAAGCAACTGCAGCATGCCCTGGGCGTTGTGGAGTGGTGGTCAGCATTGTGGGGCCTCAGGATTTAAACGACAAAAATTAAGTTTGTTGTTTTTGGTAGGAGGCGGAAGTTGGGGCCTGTAGCTCTGTCCCTGTATGGATTGCCGTTAGAGAGGTATATCAGTGCAGGTATATTGGTTTTTAGGCATGTGGTTTGATGAGAGACTGACATGTTCTCAAATTATGATTCTCATGCGGTGCTTGGCTGGGAGTCATTGGGGTGCTGAGAGGGATGCATTAGTGTGCATATATCGGGCCATGATCCGCTCTGTGATGGACTATGGGTGTCAGGCCTATGGGTCGGTGGCTGAGGACACTGGATATTGTGTAGGCTGCTGCATTACGATTGTGCTGTGGGGCTTTTAGGACGACGCCTATAGCGGCACTGTTGGTGGAGGTTCCTTTTCACCTCCGTGGGCTAAAGCTGGGACTTAGATACTGGGCTAGGCTGAAGGGCCGTGTAACTGATTGTCCGTCCTCTGGGATTTTGGCTGACTGTGGTGGACGGTCTTCCGTGAAGTTGCAGTGGGGTATTTCTGGTCCAGCCTTTAGGGTTGGCAGGGGATGTGGGTTTAGCTGATGTGGAGATTGGGGCTGAGACATTCTGGCCTCCTGTACCATGGTGGCTTCTATCCAAAGTGGAAGCGGATTTTAGAATTATGGAGTTAGTGAGGGCAGGAAATTTGGAACTGGCACCACATGTAGTGGCTGACTCCCATCTGAGACAGGTGTGGGGTTCTTCCCTCCAGGTGTATACAGACGGGTCTCGGGCGCCGGAGAGTGGAAGGTTCGGATTTGCTTTTCATATTCCGCAATTGGCCGTGGGGCAGGGGGTACGTTTACCCGATGGAATATCTATATTTACTGCAGACCTCATGGCTATTTTGTGGGCTTTGGAGTGGGTGGAGCAGGTGCAACCTTCAAATGTTGTTATTTGCTCAGACTCCGCTGCAGCTCTGACCGCATTACAGTGCAGGAGTTTGTCTGCACATCCTGATGTTTTAATAGACTTGTTAGTGCTTTTGCATCATGTCCATAGGGCAGGGAGCCGGGGGACTGGTGTGGGTGCCTGCGCATGTGGGGATAGTGGGAAATGAATGTGCGGATAGGATGGCGAAGGCTTCACTAGAGTTTCCTCAGGTAAGGGTCTATATCCCCTTGGGTAGGGGGGAGGTGAAGAGTAGGATTGCGGAGGGATTGGGGATTCTCTGGCAAAAGGAGTGGGACACAAACAGAAAGGGGAGACATTTATATTCTATTCAGAGAGGGGTGGGGAAGGGAGGCCCTACATTCGGGAGCGGGCGGGAGGGGGTATTATTCGGCAGGCTGAAGTTGGGGCTGAACTTTTTGTAGTGGGTAAGCATGAGGATGGACAATGTGGTATGTGCAAAGTACCCGAAACAGTCAAGCATGTGCTATTAGACTGTGTTAATTATGCAAGGGAACGCAGGGACATGTACAGAGATTTGGCAAGCGTCGCGTTACTTCCTTCTCTATTAAATCACTGTTGGGACCAAGTAAGAATATGTCAAAAGTGTTTCAAGGTGTCATGAAATTCCTTTAAGCCACTGGTCTGCATACCAGGGTGTTAATTTTTTTAAATAGTTTATAGTACTGAGGATCTTCCGGACCTGTGGGGGGCAGTAATACGCATACAAGCGTTTTACTCTGCCATTAAAAAAAGGAAAGAAAAAGAAGAAGAAGAAGAAAGCGCCGTATGTGTAGTAACATTTCTGGCTAGGCAGTTACATTCATCAGTAAGGTAAACAGAAATGTAAACATTTTTATATTCATGCTACATGACTATATGACCATAATGCATAGTACTTTTCTTTTAGTCTTTGTCCTTTTAAACAATTTTGCAACCAGCTGGCAAGCTAACCCCCAAAATAGCTATCACATGTGTTGTAGACTGCTAGCTAGCTAACGTTAGATAGTGGCTTGTTACATTTAACGAGAGCGCACGTTTGATAATATTTTGGTAACAGGAAAACTCCTGCTTGTAACATTGTAGATGCGCTCGATCGCACACATAAAAGTAACGGTGGCCAAGCTAGCTATTTATCGAACCAAGGTTATAAAGCAAGGTTCATACATCTAACTTAGCTACCTCGCTTATTACCCAGTTACAATATCAGCAACGTACATTTTTATTTTAATGATTAGTTAACAGTCCTACCTAGCTTCGCAAGTTGTGACGGGTTTATGTAGCAAATGCTTTATCTCTAAATAGTAATAATTTAGAACTTTTCTCCGCAAGGATGCCGCTGCCCCCCGCTTTACTGGCTCGCCTAGCCAAGAGAGGAATACTGAAACACTCAGATCACGGTGAGGCACTTTCGCCATAGTGACAAACACCCATATATATATTTCATTTCAATTTTTTACATTTCATTCTGAATGTCAGTCATTCGTTTCCTTGGGTGTATTGAGTCTCTCTGTTACTGTTCAGAAACCGAGGAAGAGATTATTGCGGAAGACTATGACGACAACAACGTGGACTATGAGGCCACCAGAGTTGAGAATTTACCATCCAATTGGTACAAAGTGTTTGACCCTGCTTGGTAAGATACCTTTTTATTCCTCTGCCAGACAGTGTCTTTCTGGCTTTGTCCAGTTGTAGTTATTAATTCGGTTTCTCACTCTGTTACCTTCCATATATTTAGCCTGCTTTGTTATTTTATGTACAAACTATTGTTGAGGGATGGCAAGATTGTATAATTTCCAACAATCATAACCGCTTGCTGTGTAGCAGGAAGTAGTTGAAGGGATGCGGTATGACATGGTTTCGACAACTGTAATTGGAAGATTGCAGGGTGAATCCCCAAATTCCCCTAATGTTTAACACTCAATTTGTTATGGGTATTGGTTCAGGGGGGGTTAGGGTTGCACCTTTTTGAAATTGGTTCAGATAAGTGTGGGGGGGGGGGTTATTGTTTGTATTAATGACCCAAGATGCTCTCCTTGACTTCCCATCAATTTGTGTTCTCAGAATATGAGCGACTGCCTCTTTGGGGTTTGTTATTCAATACATGATCGTCAACTGACTTTGACTCTAAAATCTGCAAAAGAGGTGGACGCTCTCATTAATAGAAGCGGCCTCTCTCCGTCTACAGCGGTCTGCCGTATTACTGGAATGTGGAATCCGACTTGGTGTGTTGGCTCTCTCCAAATGACCCTGGTGCTGTGATTACCAAGGCTGCAAAGAGACTACGAGGTATGGTGCCGGGTAAGAGAAAACGATAAGAACGAACGATTGATTGATTGAGAGAACGACGAGACAAAATATTACATTACAGGCATTTAGCAGACGCTTTTATCCAGAGCGACTTACACAGTTTACATTTCTTTACAATCCATTTATACAGCTGGATATTAACTGAAGCAATTCAGGTTAAGTACCTTAGCAAGGGTACAACAGCAGTGTCCCACCTGGGGATTGAACCTGCAACCTTAACGTTACAAGCCCAGTTCCCTAACCATTATACCAAACTGCCTGCAAACAGTTAGTTGCAAATATAGTTGCAAATGGCGATTACAGGGTCCAAGCGCTCAGCCACAATGTAACCAATGAACATACTGCCTGTCAAGAGTGCTCCGAAGTGGGAAATCCGTTCCAGATTCATTGTGTTGTCATTCTTGTACATTCTTCAAATTTTGGGACGATGTATCAAGTGGTTTTGAAGTTGAAGTTAGAATTTTCCTGTTCTAGTGTCCCCATGAGGTCAACTGATGTGAGATTGTGCATGTCAGTTCTATGAGCTTAGTTGCACATGAAATTACATTTCAACATCATATAGCAATGTGTCAGGAAGATTTTGTAATGCAGCTCAACACTGAATTTAGATTTTTCTTGTTGCGGATGTGGAGGTGACACATGGCGCATCTATACATGTTCCTAATGAGGGAATTGGTCACTAAAGCAATTTTAAATCTCTACAAAATAACAGTGATTCTTAACCAGCGTAAGACACTGTTCTAGTGTGTGGATGAGTCCCATGGTCTGCATCCTGTTACGGCTCTGTTCCAGTGTGTGGATGAGACCCATGGCCTGCACGCTGTGAAGGAACTGTTCTAGTGTGTGGATGAGTCCCATGGTCTGCATCCTGTTAAGGCACTGTTCTAGTGTGGATGAGCCCCATGGCCTTCATCCTGTTAAGGCACTGTTCTAGTGTGTGGATGAGCCCCATGGTCTGCATCCTGTTAAGGCTCTGTTCCAGTGTGTGGATGAGACCCATGGCCTGCACGCTGTGAAGGAACTGTTCTAGTGTATAGATGAGCCCCATGGTCTGCATCCTGTTAAGGCACTGTTCTAGTGTGGATGAGCCCCATGGTCTGCATCCTGTTAAGGCACTGTTCTAGTGTGTGGATGAGCCCCATGGTCTGCATCCTGTTAAGGCACTGTTCTAGTGTGTGGATGAGCCCCATGGCCTTCATCCTGTTAAGGCACTGTTCTAGTGTGTGGATGAGCCCCATGGTCTGCATCCTGTCAAGGCTCTGTTCCAGTGTGTGGATGAGACCCATGGCCTGCACGCTGTGAAGGAACTGTTCTATTGTATAGATGAGCCCCATGGTCTGCATCCTGTTAAGGCACTGTTCTAGTGTGGATGAGCCCCATGGTCTGCATCCTGTTAAGGCACTGTTCTAGTGTGTGGATGAGCCCCATGGTCTGCATCCTGTTAAGGCACTGTTCTAGTGTGCCCGCTTTTGCAGAATTTTCTTGGCGGCAGTGTAGCATAATGGTCAGGGAACTGGGCGTGTAACTGACAAGTTGCAGGTTCGATTCCCAGGTGGGGCACTACCGTTGTACCCTTGAACAAGGTAATTAACCCGGATTGCTTCAGTAAAATATACAGCTGTATAAATGCATTCTATGTAAAGAAATGTCAACTATGCTTACGAAATGACATCTAATAAAACAAAAGTCTCTCTGGAAGGTCTGCTACATGCCGAAAATGTATAAATGTAAAATCCCATTTCCTGTTTCCGTCTCCACAGCGGTTGAAGTGGGCGAGGAGCGAGTGGAGAGGCAGTTTGAGAAGCAGGAGAGGGAACGGGAACGGGACCGGGACCGGGACAGGGAGGAGGTGCGAGACAGGCGGCAGCAGCGCAGAGAGGACATCGCCCCTTACAGCAAGGGCAAGAGAGGTACAGTGCCAGCGCCAGAGCCTGTGGTGGGCACAGCCACATTCACCACATTCAAGCAGAGGAGAGACAGGGAAATGCTTCACCATTCTCAATGTAGTTGGAGCTACAAGGAAATGAGCTGTCGATAATGAACTCATTCGAACCAATCAAAAGATTTTACTCTTCACAGGGAACCGCAATGATTGGTGTTCAGATCAGTGAGTCACCGATAGCATGTGGTAGCTCCTCCACTCTTTGGTTTTAGGAAGCCCGATTCTCCCAGTACATGAGAAAGGACCTAATCTACACGAGTACTTAATCACGTGGGTAAAAACGGAAGGGAACGCTACATCGTCAGAAAGGCACAAATGTAGATGTGTGCGCTAATGAGACCCTGAAAGGAAGTTGCTCAGTTTTGTACGAGCGATAGAACCTCAGACACCGATGAATATGGACATGAGCGTGAACAGCTGATGTCTGTACAGGTGGCTGAACATGAACACTTTGATGTCTATGAACGTAGCAAAGAAACTGGCATGAGCAGTTCTCTTGGTTACCTGTATAGACAAAGATGAACAGGGACATTAATGGTTGATGTCCATACAGGTAGCGGGTAACCAAGAGACAGACATGGATCTCCGCAGGTGTCACTCACTAATATCAACTCAAATCAAATGTATTTGTATTGCGCTTTTTACAAATGCATCGTCACAAAACGCTTAACAAAAGGGAATCCAGTCCTAAACCCCCCCAAAACCAAGCCTAAGGCAACAGTGACAAGGAAAATCTCCCTTGGCCAAAATGATAGGGAGAAACCTTGGGAGGAACCAGACTAAAGGGGAGGATCCTATCCTCTTCAGGGTAGTCCAAAAAAGACTGTATCAAGGTGGCTGGCTGACCTTGCGCCTCCGAGTTAGGTAGTCAGTGGGGGGGCTAAATCATGTGAAGGGGGTCCAGCTCCAGGGACTGGGGTAATGGGCGGGGTTGATGGGGGCAGTTCACACAGTAATAAGCAGCAGTAATACAGACAGACACACTGGAAGGTTGAGACAGACACCCCATCTCCTCCTCCTCTGTTGACTGAATTCAGTTGAAATATTTGAAATGATTCACACTATCCTGTCTGTCGTCCTCTTCTTCAGGGAGGGAACGAAAGGATGAGGAGATGGACCCAATGGACCCCAGTGCCTATTCAGACGCCCCCCGGTAACTAACATACATTCACTCTCACACTCACTCTCACACTCACTCACTCACACTCTGTCTCACACACACACACTCTCACTCACTCTCTCACTCACTCCCACATTCGCTCACTCACTCTCACATTCGCTCTCACTCACTCACTCACTCACTCACTCACTCACATTCGCTCTCACTCACTCTCACATTCTCTCTCACTCACTCATTCACTCTCACTCACTCTCTCATACTCTCACTCATACTCTCACCCTCACACACACACACACACACACACACACATTCATATTGCAAAAGCATATGCACACAACGAAAAGCACAGTACAATATGACACCATCTGGTCAATCAGGCACCCGCAGTCTGCCGATATAAAGCTGCACACAGTGTCTTCCTCCGACTCATGTCTGTGAGCTGAACCTGTAGACTAGTGTGAAAACCCCACTCACATTGCGGCTTGAGAATACGGTTGGCTATTCCAAATTGGGAGGAAAAAAGAGGGGAAGCATAAAAAAGAGCCAGATTGTACCTCTGGATTAATGAATGAATGTTAAATGGCCATTATCCCCTTTTACTTTCAGAATTCCCAACATTTCAATGGAAGACGATTAGCAAGCAAGTAATCAGCTCTTCCATTGCAAAGCTTCACCTCTCTCTCTCTCTTTCAGGGGAACGTGGTCCACCGGACTGCCGAAGAGGAACGAGGCCAAAACTGGGGCGGACACCACAGCAGCGGGACCCCTCTTCCAGCAGCGGCCTTACCCGAGCCCCGGGGCTGTGCTGAGGGCCAACGCCGAGCTCACCAAGATCAAGGAGTGAGCGAGAGACCAGACAGACTGACAGACAGACACATCCGAAATTGCCTGCAACGACTTCACTGCGAGTCCAACCTGGAAGACGACACAATGTCATCAGAATATTGTTTACTGTAGTGTATGTGTAAATATTTGTATTTGTAGTCAGTCAAAGGCAAGCTCCTGCAGCGAAGATGACCTGGGTGTAATGACGAGAATTGATTAACTTTAGTAGAGTGGAACCATGTGTTTTAATGTGCTTTTATTTCACCTGACTGGGAGCTGTTGTTTTGTCCTACTTTCAGTTATTGAACATGCTAAACTGGACTTTTAGCACATCTAAGTGCCCCCTGGTGGCGTGGAGTGGTACAAAACGTTTGTCAATTAGTAGACCAACTAGTTTTTCAGGTACAGTGACGGACCAACTGTTGCCCTTTTGTCACCTGCTGTTTGCAACACACCATTGTGCTGTGCTATAGGAATGTTACTATAAACATTTGCTAATCAAAGCCACGCTGTGGACACCCAAGAGCGTATATTGCATCGAGCGTTTTCCGCTCTCCAAGTGGCGTTGTGTTGGTGCGATTTTTTTTTTGATGTGTGAACGAACTGAAATAAAGCTGCCCAAACGTGTGTGAGCTTCTCTCCAGTTAAAAACCTTTCAGCTGTTGCCACAGCATTGTTCCTTGCTGGAATGGTATTTCCTCGGTACTTAATGGTACCGAGTACTAGCTTAGCGTTTATGGGACACACCCAAACCTCTCCTCAGGGACCCCCAGCCGGGCCATCTATTTGCAAGGATGTGATACTGATTTTATGATGCTAAATGTCTCTGGCTATTTGCCTTTATTTGCTGAACATTCTCTCCTGCTATCAGCTCTCAAAGAGTGTAACATTTCTTAATGTGTATGCTTATAACATAAACACGTCCACAAGATATCTATGGTCTGAAAATAATCACATCCCTGATTTGTTCAATCCCACCACCAGCACACCCGATTCAGATAATGTTAACGAGTAAAGGAGTTGAATCAGGTTTGCTGGTGGTGTAATCTAACAAACACATGGACTGACTGGGGCTCCTCGAGGAGAGGTTTGGAGGGTTTGGGAACCACTACCTTGTAGCGGTCAGTTACTAGCTCTGTGGTACTGGATGCTGTACTAATTGTCATGACCAGGGGTGTCAAACTCATTCCATCGTGGGCCGAGTGTATGCAGGTTTTTGTTGCAACCAGTACACTACACCAGGTGATTTCACTAATTAGCTTCCTTCTTCAACCAAGGGGGAACTAATTGAAATCACCTGGTGTTGTGCACTGGTTGCAACAAAAACCTGCACACACTCGGCCCATGATGGAATGAGTTTGACACCCCTGGTCATGACCATAGCAGGGTGTTTAACCATGGCTTCAGTCCACTAGACCAGGGTTCCTCAAATCTGGCCCACGAATCCAAACTCGGTCCTGGTTTTCCTTCCTCTCAGGTAGTTAATTGAACAATTTATGCAATTGGTTGGCCAGAGTGTCTTCACACCTGCCTCCCAGGTAAAGGAAGGGTGGGAAAACAGTAGCGCTCGGCCCACAAGGACAGTGATTTGGGGAACCCTGCTCTAGACAACTGAACTATATGAGAAATGGAATGGCCGTTTCTAATCTGAGATGTCGGTTACAGCAGTTCAGTAGTCTAGACCAGGGCTATTCAATTCCAGGCCTCGAGGGCCGCAGTATCTGCAGGCATTTACTCCAACCACACACTACACCACCGGATTTCACAAATTAATTTACCTCGGTATAGGAAGTGAGCAAATTATATAAAAAACAGGTGGTGTAATGCGTGGTTGGAGCAGACACTGAATAGCCCTGGTCTTGCGCAAGTGTTCCCAAACTCTGTCCAGGGGTGCCCATGTGATTGCTGGCTTTTCAGTCCAACCATATTTGCAATTCCTGAAGTATAACAAGCAGTTAAATTTTTAAAAATATCTTTTTTATGTCTAATGAGGGATGATTTATCATCTTAATGTCACATTATGCCAAACAGATATGACAAAGTTAACATCCCGTATACATTTAAGTACTTTTCATCAGTTCTCAATTTATGCTTTCATTTTCTATTGTGCTGCAGCAAATCATTCCTATTGAAACCTTTTTTGTTTGTTAATTTGAGATACAAATCTGCCCTAAATGCTGGAAATGTAGACAGCTGGGCCTGGTTAAAACAAACAAAAACAAAAAACCTTAATGATTAATATACTTTCCATAATATCACCTTAATTTTTGCCAATCTTTCAAATCCAGCCTCATGGGTTATTCCAATCATTACCTTTCAATTCTGAAAAACATGACTGCCACATTTAACCGTAATTAAAGGTCTGATTGGATTACCAAAATGGTGATCTTGATCAGCCTTTTTTTTCCAGTTTTGAAAAACCAGACTTGAAGACCAAATCATCTGATCAGAAATCTTCTGAAAGCCTGGGCCCTGGTCATGAAAACGAAACAAAGACAAAGCAAATGACGAACAGTTAAACTTGTGTTGTGTTCAAATCTGTTAAAGCACAACATTATGGAACACAACACACGTTTTCAACAACCTTAATGAATCCAGAGATTGGTTTGAATGACAACCAGCACACATACGGGTACCACAGGGGCAGAGTTTGGAACCATTGGTCTTGAGGCCCACGCTGGTCTCTCTTGTCCTTTCCAGCGATGATTCACAGATACAAGCACGTCAACAGAAAACCAGATCTAGTCTTTGAATGATTTTATTGCAAAAAAAAGTTAAATAACATCAATACTACTCAATCTTAAAGTACATCCAGGCTCCTGTAAATTAGAAAAACAAAGTGATACAAAAATACAGAGGATACAGAGAGGAAGGGAGAACAATATTTGTGTAAACCATGTTATTACGGGGGTGTGTGTGTATGTGTCTGTGTGTCCGTGTGCATGTGAGTGCGTGTGGGTGTGTGAGCGTGCGTGCGTGAGAGAGAGTGTGAAGGGGGGGGTGACTGAGCTCACCCATCATGCTGTCATTATTTAGTTTACGGGGAGGCGAGTGTCACCAGACCTCAGGTCAGTGCGTGAGCCTCACAGAGACCAGCTCAGGCTGCTTACACTACAGTTCCCACACTGCCTTCGACAACAAGGCCGTTTAGTTTACTACCAACACAGCAGCGCCCAGGGGAGGGGGTCACGCATCACAGCCACATCGACACATCTCCGGTTACGCAGACCCTGCCCCCGTCCCGCTCCTGTCCTCTCTCTGTCTGTCTGTCTGCGTTCGTCACGGAGAGAAGGGACCATGCAGCGCCTGCGTCATCCGATTGTGTGTGAGAAGGTTTCCCTCTGATTCCCATCCCGATTCCCACCCTTCTTCCCCAATCTCGCTGCTATCGCTATCGCCATCCTATTTACATGCTTCTCATTCCGATGGCCGGGACAGACGACACCTTTACCTAAAAGGCTGAATGAGCAGGAATCTGGTCGAGAGCCGGAACTCGAGAGCTCAGCTTTCATAAACGGTTACAATGCAGAATACAGCCGTGGCCTATTGTGGCCACAGGCACATGCCTTTTGCAATTTCCAACCCTCCATGTCATAATTTGTGTAATAAAGGCCCTGTGTTTTCAGCGACAGTCTTTGACAGCCTGTAATTCAGTCCTCCAGCAGCAAGAGGGAGATAGAAGTATGAATACTGCTGTATAAAAATCGATACATGTCAATAATACACAATTTTACCGGTAACATAATGTGAGGTCAATGGTGATTTTTGGCTTTTTACTGAAGGGGGAAGAAAATACTGACTCAGAAATGCCCACTGACATAGAAACTCATTCTGGAATAACTATAAAACGATGTAGCATCAAATGGGATTGATGACGGAGCAGCGGCGGTGGGCAGGGCCTCAGTCATCGCCCCCTCCCACGTAGTGACAGATGGAGTCGTAGTCCAGGCTGTGCACACGTTCCTCCTGTCTTTCCAGCTGGACCATGGCGCAACACCTGTCCCGGTCCCTCTGCAAGATCCGGCCCACCTGCCGGGGGGGAGGTCGTCAGTACCTGAACCCACCCGCCGCGAGAAGCCTGGGTGACCCGACCCCCAAAAACACACTCACCTCTCCCCTGTGCTCCCCCAGCACCACCATGATGGAGTCCGAGTCCCTCCTGGGCACCACCGTCTCCAGCATCCCCTGTTTCACATCTGTAGGCACAGCATTCACGTCACAGCGTTACACGTTTATCCAAAGCAGCTTACACAGGTGCATTCAGCTTTAGTCAAAGACCAGCCACGTGCTGCTACGACTTTAAACACTAGTGCTATGGCAGGATAAAGTAAGGTGAACACGACTAGAATGAAATAAGTAGTACAGTAGGAAATACAAGTAGGAACAGAGGACAAGATATCAACAATCTGGTTACAGCGCATTCATGCACAATTGCCAATTCCTCAGAGAGAGAGAGAGCGAGAACATGAGTGTGATATATGAGAGAGAGAGAGAGAGAGAGATATGTGTGTATGCTTATGTGTGTGCGTGCCACTGCGGAATGTTCCGGTGAACTCACCGTCGAGCAGCCTGCCCTCCTCAGTACGGCACACACAGGTCTCTGCAGTCAGAACATCCTCTACTCTCATCTGCACAACCGAGGCCCAGATCAATCAATCAATCAATCACCTACTCTCATCAATCGATCAATGAATCAACAACGTCACATGACATTAAAGTCCCTCCTCCAGACACACCCAGCCAATCCTCAAATGCTGTTTTGGAGTTTACACATTTCCCATAAAAGAAATAGGCCCAATAATTGTCATTTCTGCATGACTTATGTTGTAAAACAAAACCTACATTATTTTATAGTGACAGTGGGATCCATTTTAAAAGAGGAAATGGTTTCAGGGGTAGTTGGGCTACACCGAGGACGGTATTGTAGTGTGTGGATGTATGTGTGTGTGTTGTAGTGAGTGTGTGAATTGTAGCGTGTGTGTATTGTGGTGTGTGTGTGTGTGTGTGTGTGTGTGTGTATGTGTACTGTAGTGAGTTTGTATGTGTATTGTTACATTACATTATATGGCATTTAGCAGACGCTTTTATCCAAAGCGACTTACAGTAGTGAATGCATACATTTTTCAGTGTATGTGGTCCCAGTGGGAATTGAACCCACAACCTAAGCGTTGCCAACGCCGTGCTCTACCAACTGAGCTACACAGAACCGCAGTGAGTGGGTGTGTATTGTAGCACGTATGTTTGTGTGTATTGTGTTGTGTGTGTGTGTATGCATGTGTAAATTGTAGCGAGTGTGTGCGCGCGTGTGTGTGGTGTGTGTATTGTAGCGAGTGTGTGTGTGTGTGTGTGTGTGTATTGTGTGTTGTAGTGAGTGTATCTATGAGTGCATGCGTGTTGTGGTGTGTGGGTGTACTGTAGTGAGTTTGTATGTGTTTTGTGGTGTATATTGCAGTGAGTGTGTGTGTATTGTAGCACGTACGTTTGTGTGTATTGTGTCGTGTGTGTGTGTATGTATGTGGAAATTGTAGTGTGGGTGTGTGGTGTGTGTATTGTAGCGAGAGTGTGTGTGTGTGTGTGTGTGTGTGTGTGTGTATTATGGTGTGTATAGTACCTTGGAGTTGTAGTACTTCCCTCCCTTGAAGGCCTTGTCGATGAAGCGCACCATGAGGTCTCTCTGCAGCCAGGACGTCATGGCTGGGGCGAGGTGGGGCTTTTCCCTGGGGGGCAGGATGAGAGGAAAACAGGGGTTACTGGAGAGCTTGCTGTATGAAGAAATGGCAAAGCCTCAAAATATCAATATTTAGTTACATTTGTTTCATTAAATTCCATTGTATATAAAAAAACCAACAACAGCACAGCAAGTATGAAATGTAATTATCGTTTTGACATGATATACTTGTGTTTAGTGTTAGAGTGTGACCTGCACCTTTCACGAGCCGAATCCTGGTGCCTCCTCTTCAGCCGCTCTCTATCCGTCTGCCTCTCCTTCCCTTTCTCCTCCTGTCCATTGCTCCTCCGCTCTTTCTCTCTCTCCTTTTCCTTCTCTTTCTCTTTCTCCTTGTCTTTGTGCGCTTTGCTGAGACGACCTGTTTTTGGGGAGGGGGGGGAGAAAGACCAGGTGAGGAAAGTTAATTAACTTTTAAATTAACGATTTAAATCGATCAATTAACTGGGTCTGCTGCTTTTTGTTCCAACCATGATCGCAACATCTGAACTGTAACAAGCTCTTCTTACTTAGTCACTTTTAATATATTTTCAAAGATGGCATACTGAACTATGTGAGTGTGTGTGTGTGTGTGAGAGAGTGAGTGCGTGTAGGTGCGTGTAGGTGGGTGTGTGAGAGAGAAAGAACACATAGTTCTGATTACAGAAAACAAACCCTGCGTTTTGGGTTGAGGTGGGAGAGTCCTATTGTCTCCAAAGCAAACGTCTGTAGGGTCAAATATAACCCATCCCCCCCAACGCCCTTATTTATCTGGATTTATTCATTTATTTATTTTAGTTCTTTTACTTTTCTTGCCAGTTCTTTTTCTAGCTTTACCCTGGAATTACTCATTGTTTCCTTTCATTAACAGCAAATACAAAAATATCAACTTGCCCTAGTAGGTGGTTCGGCTACATTCGTATGTCTATTTTTTTACTACAATTAGGAAGAAAAAAATATATATATAATTTTTAAAAATATTTTTAAAATATGTTAAAAAAAAAATATATATATATATATAAAATTTAAGATTTAGTGATGGATAAAACATTTAAGTAATTATAAATCAAAACTAAAGTGAACTGTTTAATAATGATGACATGATAATAATAACAATAGTCATATTAATTAGCCATAATAATACAAATAATTATAGCAATTGTTTTGTGAAGAATTGGGAGACTGCAACCTTTCACAAAGCTTACCCTTTCTCAAACTAAGCAGTGTACAACTTTATACTGTACCACGAAGTCCGCTTCCATACAGGCCTTATTGGAACAAACATGGCAAAATTACAGAGCTATGGACTAACATACATGAAAACAAGGTTACCCTCCTAAATTGTATACTAAATTAAATTAGTTTAATAACCGAAAAAAATGTATTGTCAGATAAACCAAGCAGGCCTAAATCCCCAAAAGCTGTGATTTTTAAAAACCTTTCTAAACTAAAATATTTAACAGCTAGACCCCCCAATAAAAACTTTAAGAATTTCAATTTTATATAACTACAGACCCCTTCGTACCATTTTCAATATGACCAACGGTGCCAAACATGCCATTTATCACAACAAATTATTGGACAATATTAAATGTTAGTGAAATCAGCAACTTACTGAGGTCTTTGCCGTTTTTGTCATACTCTTTGCGACCGACCAATTGCACATCGTACTGTTTGATCGTCACTGTCTTTCCACCAATGGCAAGCTTCACCATGAGTTGCGCGTTGTCTGGATCCACCCCTTCTATCTGCAGAGCAGGAAGAGAGATGGGGAGAACGGGAAAGACAGATTACACTTAATCCTCTATTACAAAAAATCTAAAAACAATCCCCCCATGTGTGCTGGGGTACTGGATTTCTATTTGCTCATTTGGTCTATTTGCCCCCTACTGGCCCACAAACACCTCTTCAGCAACCTAGTTTTCCCAGGAGGTCTCCCATCCAAGTACTAACCAAGCCCAGCTCTGCTTAGCTTCAGTACTATCCAAGCCCTGCTTAGCTTCAGTACTAACCAAGCCCACACCTGCTTAGCTTCAGCTGTTTGACATGAGAAGGATACAGGGTGGTATGGCTGCTTAGCTTCAGCAGGTTAGCAGAAGGGTACAGGGTGGTATGGCTGCTTAGCTTCAGCAGGTTAGCAGAAGGGTACAGGGTGGTATGGCTGCTTAGCTTCAGCAGGTTAGCAGAAGGGTACAGGGTGGTATGGTGGTATGGCTGCTTAGCCTCAGCAGGTTAGCAGAAGGGTACAGTGTGGTGTGGTGGAGCAGTGACCCACCTTCCCATACAGGTCCTTGTGGGCTCCAGACTGCACCAGGACAAACCCCCCCGGGCCATTCAGCAGGACCTCCTCCTCCTCCTCGCCTGGTTTGGGGGGCCGGCGGGGGCCGCTGGGCTCCAGATCCCCCAGGGCCGCACGGTCCGCCCCCAGACCTAGACCTTTGGACCGCAGCTGGTGTTCTATGGGCTTTACATCCCTGAGAGACAGAGACACAGACGGAGACGGAGAGGGAGAGAAAAAAGGTTTTATACGGCGCTCTTCATGCAAACATCTCAGGGCGCGTTCTTCTCCCTCCTGTTTTTAGCCTAAACGCAGAGTACATAATGAGTTCATCAATGTTATTTCCAACGTCATATTGAGTGTTATGTCTGAAAACGTAGAGTTGTCTTGTCATGCCAACAAAGCGATTTGTATTGTAAAAATGTGTGCTTGTGTGAATGAATAAATTACTAAGAGTGCGTGAGTGACGAAATGAGAACGTACGTGGGTGTATGAATGTGTGAGTGAATGAATGTGTGTGTGTGAGTGAGTGAGTGAGTGAGTGAGTGTGCGTGTCGGCGTGTGTACTGTAAGGGTGAGGGTGAGAGTGTGTGAAAATGTTCTAAGGAAGAAGTGGAGGAATAATGAGCGCAGTGATGAGAGTGAGACTCACTGTTTGAAGGTCCTGCCGATCCCCTCTCCCTCCTTCCAGCCCATCCCCTTCAGCATGGCCAGACCATAGGCCTCGACAGGAACGCTGTCATAGTCTGCATCTGTGGACTGGCACACACAACACACTCATTACACCTACAACATACGCGCACGCGCACACATGCACAGGCCTCGACAGGAACGCCGTCATAGTCTGCATCTGTGGACTGGCACACACATCATTCATTACGCACGCACGCACATCGGAGCACACACATTAGACAGACGCGCGCACAACACACACACACACACACTACTCCCAAGTACGTGAGGTCACATAGAATTTGTCCCCAATTTCTCTTGACAAAAGAATTATCAGCACCAAACCACCGCTGTGTTGTAAAAATCCATCCGTAACGGCCATTGAATTTGATAACACTCCATGCTAGTGAATACAGACATTCACAGATGAAGGCTACACTTGACCGTCTTTAATTTGTGGAGTGGAGATAGCAGTGTGCCTTTGATGAGATTATGCCAGGGGTCCAGGTAAAACAATAGTCTAGCAATTACTTTTAGCTCTTGAAATCCATAAAAGTGGTCATTTATCCAAGTTGATTAGTAAAATCATTTTTGAAAAAAATTGTTGGGACATTGTAAAAAATTTGATTTTAATAGGCATATCAGTCATGATGTTATAAAAACAACCAGTATGACTGTACACAACAATAATTTAACTACTCTGAATTATTATTAAACATGGTAGAGGGCACTGAATTTCACTCACAGAAGCTTATTCTCTGAGCGCTACCGATTCATGTCTGTTTAGCAATACTTTAATGAAAAAACTGCAGCTTTAATACGCTTCCACACCGGATGACTTCCGCTGGGTAAAAAAAGGGCCGTTAGTGTTAGTGTTAGGGTGTTGAGAAATAGATTTCAAAGTTTTAATGGCAAATAACAACTCATAAACATCTAGAACTATAGTGAGCAAACTACACAATGTCTTATTGAGCAAAGTGTTATAATGCCCTATAGGAAAGTGTTATAATGCCCTATAGGAAATTGTGATGAAATGAATGATAAGTCCCCTTCAAATTTGAAAGAATATAACTTATAAATGCCTGATGAGCCTAGTACCCAACGTTACCCTATAACAGGGGTGGGCAATCTTACCCTGTGTGGGTCGGTGTGGGTACAGGCTTTTGTTCCAACTGAACAGTGACACACCTGATTCCACTAATCAAAGCCCTGATTGAAGACTTTGATTAGCTGATTAGTCAAATCAGGTGAGCTACTGCTCGGCTGGAACAAAAGCCTGCACCCACACCGGCCCACACAGGGTAAGATTGCCCACCCCTGCCCTATAATAACCCAAGTATGACACTCTACAGTCCCGGCCAAAAGTTTTGTCGCATGAGTGGACAAAAGTGACAATTGCTAATTACCCAACTCTTAATTAGCTAATAAAGTTAGGAAACAACACAAATTAATCATAAGCGTCTAAAGTTTATTTAGATACCATCAAAACAAAATTTCATAGATGCTTATAAGGTTTATTGCTTGATAATGATGAACAAGCCAGTTTATACCTGGACAAAAGTCTTGTCACAAATCAAATTATAATCAAGAAATTGTATCTTTCTCAAAAAGTAAATAAAATAACAAATGAAAAATCAGTCTAGTATTTCATCATGGACTATAAGTTAAGAAATTAATATCTTGTATGGGTTCCTTTGGTCTGCAGAACAGTTGCCATCCGGTTTGGCAGAGAGTCGTAGAGCTTGTTGATGAAGAAGTCGGGGATGGCATGGAAGGCCACCTTGCAGGCATCCCAAAGCTCCTGCAAGTTCTTCGGCTTGGTCCTCCAAGCTTCCTCCTTCATTCTTCCCCAGATATGCTCAATAATATTCATATCTGGAGACTGTGCTAGTCATCCCTGAAGGACCTTGATCTTCTTCCCCCTGAGAAACTTCATAGTGGAACCTGAGGTATGGCAAGGAGCTCCATCCTGTTGAAAATCTGACCCCTTTTGTAGTTGGGAATGTACTGGGAGGCAAGAATCTGTTGATATTTGGCACTGTCAATGTTACCATCCACCTTACAGATCTCCCTGGCACCTCCGTATTGGATGTAACCCCAAACCATAATCTTTCCACCTCCAAATTTGACTGTCTTCTGGGTGAACCGTGGGTCCAGACGGGCCCCAGAGGTAAATTCGACAATATTGGCGGCGCTTGGGATGGAGCTCAACTGACGATTCATCTGAAAAATCTATTTTTCGCCACTTTTCTGCTGTCCAACCATCAGGCTATGGGCCTTGGCGTACGCAACATGATTTCTCAGCTGTCTCTTGTTTAGCGTTGGTTTCTGGGCAGCAATACGACCGTGGAGACCATTGCGAGCAAGAATCCGGCGTACAGTTCTTGACGAAACAGGTGTTGCTGGCGTCCACTCCTCCTGGAGCTGTGAGGCGGTTGACATGGGGCTGGCTTTTGACAGTCGGACCAGCAAGCTGTCGTCCCGAGCAGTTGTCTTGTGTGGTCTGCCCGACCTGGGTCTGTCATGGACGTCACCAGTCTCTTGGTAGCGCTTGCAAATCCTCTCCACCTGCCGTTTAGACACATTGAAGATGTCTGCAACTTCAGCAGGAGACTTGGACTTGAGATTCTTGATGATCAGCACTTTGGTTTCTGGGTTTGATCTTGGGCATGTTGACAGAAGCAATGTTGAGCATGAACTGATGGCTTAAAGTGTCAAATTTCTGCTTTTATAGCTCAAAGTTACCTACATCTGACTAATCAAGCCCCTTGTTTGTTTCTTCCTTATTCACTGTGGCCTAGAAATTGGAGTTGGCCATTGTGACAAGACTTTTGTCCGGCCAAAACTGGCCTGTTGATCATTATCAAGCTATAAACCTTATAAGCATCTATGAAATGTTTGTTTTGATGGTATCTAAATAAACTTTATACACTTATGATTAATTTGTGTTGTTTCCTAACTTAGATAGATAGATCCTTTATTTGTCATTGTAACACGTACAACGAAATTGAAATGCCAACCAGTCAGTGCAAAATTACAACATTTATATAGACATGTACGAATAAAAAAGTAATTTACAGAATTTACAGAGTAATATATCTGGGATAAATACTAAGTGAAACACACAACCACACATTCAAACATTCTCCGTCATTGCACATTCCCTTATTGCACTTAAAGATAAGTATTGCACTTCAGACATATAAGTATTGCACTTCAGACATGTATCACAGGTTATTTTGTAGCTGCATTAAGTGTAGTTATTGTTGATGGGTAGAAACTGTTTTTGAGTCTGTTTGTTCGTGCTTTTATGGATCTGTACCGTCTGCCTGACGGCAACAGTTCAAACAGGAGTGTCCAGGGTGGGAAGTGTCCTTTGTGATGTTCACAGCTCTTGTGAGAGAGCGGAACTATGTAGTTCTTCCAGTGTGAGGAGAGGGGATCCGACGATCTTCTGGGCCGTGTTGATGACCCTCTGGAGCGCTTTCCTCTGAGCCGCTGTGCAGCTGGTGTACCACACACATATGCAGTACGTCAGTATGCTCTCGATAGAGCACCGATAGAAGGACACCAGCAGTCTCTGTGTGATGTTGTTCCTCCTGAGCACCCTCAGGAAGTACAGTCTCTGCTGGGCCTTTTTCAGCAGCTCAGCGGTGTTCACGCCAGGTCAGGCCCTCCTCCATGTGGACTCCCAGGAAGCGGAAGTCCGCCGCCCTCTCCACACAGACCCCGCTGATGGTTAGTGGTGGGATGTCGGTCTTCTTCTTCCTGTAGTCTATTACCAGCTCCTTGGTCTTTGAGGTGTTGAGGAGCAGGTTGTTCTTCTGCACCACGCTGTCAGCTGCTCCACTTCATCTCTGTATGCTGACTCGTCCCCCAGAGATGAGACCCACCACCGTGGTGTCATCCGCAAACTTGACAATGGTGTTGCTGTGGTGGGCGGGGTGCAGTCATGCGTGTAGAGGGTGTACAGCAGAGGGCTCAGCACGCAGCCCTGTGGGGAGCCAGTACTGACACTGAGGGCCGTGGATGTGTGATGGCCCACTCTGACCCTCTGGCTGCGACCAGTCAGGAAGCTATTGATCCACATGCAGGTGGAGTGTGGAAGTCCCAGGTCCCTCAGTTTGTCCAGCAGTTTGTGGGGAGGATGGTGTTAAATGCAGAGCTGTAGTCTACGAAGAGCATCCGTACATAGCTCCCCGCTGCTCCAGGTGGGACAGTGCAGCATGGAGGGCTGTAGCTACGGCCCTCTGTAGATCTGTTCCTCCTATAAGCAAACTGGTGGGGGTCAAAGCTTCGGGAAGGAGTGATGTGATGTGACCACGGACCAGTTTTTCAAAGCATTTCATCACCACTGGTGTGAGTGCAACTGGCCGGTAGTCGTTGAGGCTAAAAACGGGGTTTCTTGGGCAGGGGACTATGGTGGAGGATTTCAGACAGGGTGGGACAGTGGACTGGGCTAGGGACTGGTTGAAGATCCTTGTGAAGACTCCAGCCAGCTGGTACGCGCAGTCCTTCAGCACACGCCCCGGGACGCCGCCAGGTCCAGCAGCCTTCCTCGGGTTAACGGCCCGCAGCGTGCGCCTCACCTCATGCTCCTCCACTGTGAGGGTTGTGCTGCTGTGGACCGTGGGGTGTGGGGTGGCTTCTGGTGGCTCTACCTCGGCGGGCAAAGAAGAGGTTCAGCTCCTCTGCCAGCGAGCGTCACCTTCGGCAGCTCCGAGGTTGGTCTTGTAGTTGGTGATGTGCTGGACTCCCTGCCACACCTGCCTACTGTTATTGCTGTCCAGGTGGTCCTCAATCTTCCTCCTGTAGTCCGCCTTGGCCTCTCTGATGCCCCTCTTCAGGTTAGCTCTGGCCGTGCTGTAGTGGGCCCTGTCGCCAGCCCTGAAGGCGCTGTTCCTCTCCTTCACCAGCTGCTGGACCTCCCGGTTCATCCAGGGCTTCTGGTTGGGATAGACCCGGATGCGTTTGTCCACTGTGACCATACCTATGCAGAACATAATGTAGCACAGTACACAGGACACAAACACTTCCAGGTCCTGGTGTTCAAAAAACATCCCAGTCAGTTTGGTGAAGCAGTCCCGCAGCTGCTGGATGGCACCAACAGGCCAGGTTTGGACAGTTTTTGTGATGGTAGGAGCAGTTTTCCTGAGGGGGCGACGAGGGATTAACAGCAGGGACAAGTGGTCAGACTGACCCAGGTGTGGTAGTGGTCTAGCCCTGTAGCCTAGCTTGATGTTGGAGTACACCTTGTCCAGTGTGTTAGCTCCTCTGGTAGCACATTTAACATGCTGGTGGAATTTGGGGAGCGCTGCCTTCAGATTTGCGTGATTGAAGTCCCCTGCTATGATGTGCACAGCGTCAGGGTATGTGCTCTGCTGGCTGCTAATGCTGCCATGTAAATGTCCAATGGCCGAGTTAGCATTAGCATTAGCATCGGGTGGGATGTAAACAGCCATGATCATGACCACGGTAAACTCTCTGGGGAGATAAATGGGCCTGCTTTATTAACTTTATTAGCTAATTAAGAGTTGGGTAATTAGCAATTGTCACTTTTGTCCACTCATGCGACAAAACTTTTGGCCGGGACTGTACTTCATAAGGCAGGGTTCCTCAAATCTGGCCCACAAATCCAAATTCGGTTCTGCTTTTATTTTCTCTCAGATAGGTAATTGAACAATTAGTGCAATTGATTGGCCAGAGTGTCTTCACACCTGACAGCTTTCTCATAATGCTATACAACTATGGCTATACTTAACTATACTTAACTATACTTTAACACTTTGTTGTACGTCGCTCTGGATAAGAGCGTCTGCCAAATGCCTGTAATGTAATGTAATGCTATAGATTTTTATAAACAGTTATTAGCATCTACACTACCAAGCATCTATTTTAGAACACCCCCATTTTCCAGTTTTTACTGAAATTTAAGCAGTTCAAGTCCAGTGAATAACCTGAAATGGTACAAAGTTAAGCCGTAAACTGCCAGAGGTTTAAAAAAAAAAAAAAAGTTTAGGTTACCAAAAACTGAAAAATAATGTAAATTCTTGGGCAGTGAGTAGTTTCCTACACCATCAAAAGGCACGTGGAAACTGGAGGAAACTCTGACAGGAAAAGGTCTGGCAGACCCAAAGCCACAACAAAAGTTTCTGAGAGTCAACAGCTTGCGTGATAGGTGGCTCACAGGACAACAGCTTCGTACCAACAGTCAAACATGGAGGAGGAAGCGTGATGGTCTGGGGTTCTTTTGCTGGATCCAGAGTTGGCGAGTTGCACAGAGTGACTGTTAACCCACGTTAACCCAGTATTTGTGCCCTGAAAAGGGCCTTTTTTTATAACTGTGAAATGTACATTATTTTTCAGTTTTGGTAACCTAAACTTTTTTTTTTTTTTTTTCTTTTAAACCTCAGTTTACTGCTTACCTTTGTACCATTTCAGGTTATTCACTGGACTTGAACTGCTTAAATTTCAGTAAAAACGTATAAAACTTTTGATCGGTAGTGTACATATAAATTTTTTATTTTATTTTAATTTCTTATGTAATTGACTATTATTATTATACTTGTTATCATTCTAAAATATATACATTTACTTTTGTTCAGTATTGTTGTTGTATTATAGTATTTTTAAAATTTGTTATATGTATTTATGTTTAAATTGACTGTTTACGCTTCGGCAATATTTACATATGTATTTCCTGCCAATAAAGCATCTTGAATTGAGGCAGAGGGAGAGAGAGCAAGAAGTGGGAGGAGAGCAGGGAATGTGCTGATTCTGCACGTCGGACATTATTTTTTGGGGGTGGGCGGGGCTGTGGCTTTAGCACTTTTACTTTCTGAGGAACGGGCAAGCGCACACACACTGTCAAACGCTACCTCTTACACACACACCTTGTATGTTCTTACCTTGTATTAATGCACATCTTGTAAGTCGCTCTGGATAAGAGCGTCTGCTAAATGCTTAAAATGTAAAATGTAAATGTACCTCTTACACACACACTGTCAAACGCTACCTCTTACACCCACACGCACGCACACCCACTGCGTGCATACACACACACTCGCACACTATATGCCATGCACACATTCACACGCACACATTGTCAAATGCAACCTCTTACACACACACACACACACACACACACACACACACACACACACACACACACACACACACACACACACACACACACACACACACACACAGTGAAATGCTACCTCTCACAGACACACACACACACTGTCAAACGCTAGCTCTCACACAAACGCACACTCACACACACAAGGGGGGGGTCTCACGTCATCCTGCTGACACAAACATATGTAAATCACAAGGCTCACAGAAACGCACACATCTCTTAAATCACACAGGCACGCACGCACACACACGGACAGATCGCGTCCTCTGTGATGCCCACAGACTCATGTGAAAACTCTTACAGATCTCCTTCACACACACTCAGGTGCACAAATCTCACCATTTATCATCCCTGTGGATCTGAGTTCAGGATGGCTGGTGGTGAGATGCTGCAGTCAGCACAGCTGTCCCTCCCTCCCACCCACCCTCCCTCCTGCACGCTCACTCACGCTCTTCCCAGCTCCCTCCCTCCCTCCCTCTAACGCCCCCACAGACACTCACCGACTCCGGCCGCAGGTCGACCTTGACCAGGTCCCCGTCCTCATAGCCCCCAGGGACGTGGTTCTGCATCAGCAGGGGGATGGACAGGCTGGGGTCCACCTGGGAGCCGTTCTTCCACTGCTCCTGCCGCCTCTGAGACTCTGAATCAGAACACACCTTTACATTATACTGTACAAGAGCACCACAGCCTCGCATAAAAGGTGTCAAATATTTACAAAGAACCGAATGTAGTGAGTGCTGGCTCATTTACCTAAAGTTGTATTCTCACTTCAGCACCGTAAGATTGATATATATTTAAAAAAAAAAAAATTATTCAGATTTTTTCCAGTTTTTCTCCCAATTTAGTAGCCAATTACACCCTATATTTATTTTGATTTACCCTCCCCATACGGGTCCGCCGCTCGTCTGTACAAGGCAAGCTAATTCTCCGAGGGCAGCAAACTCTGCTTCTTTCGAGATGGAATTCGCCCACCCACTCCCTACGTGCTTCCCGGCGGACCCGAGGCGGCTCTCTCTCCCCCTGGGGCGGACAGCCAAATGCCGCCTCCGATTGGGGCTGACAACCAGGGCCAGGTCTAGTAGAGACAGGTTTTGAACCGCGTCCCTGACAGGCAACGCACACCGTATCGGGCCAGCCAAAATATGATGCGTTAGACTGCTATGCTATCCGCCGCCCAGATTTAGATTTGAACCTGATCCAGTACAGCACGCTGCTTTTTTCCCAAGTCTCAATACCTCGTTAACGATGCGCTGATGCTACAACATGGCAACATACTGTATGGGTTGGGGGCCAGGTGATTACTACAACAGCAACAATAATAATAACAACAACACATTGTACTTGTGTTCATAGGTTTCACCTACATCACGTTTCAAGCACACCCTCCACATCCGGTGTCTTAATGCCTAGTGCGGCTAACACAAAATCCCAAACAAGTGCAAGTCAGTAGGTGAGACGGCATAGAGCAAGTTCTCATTACAGAAGGTTTCAAACGGACAATAATAACAAACTGCCATTATGCACAAACTGCCAAACGAGGAGAAACAAACATTACAGACATTTTAGCGGACGCTCTTATCCAGAGCGACTTACAGTTTCACATTTCTTTACATACAATCCATTTATACAGCTGGATATTTACTGAAGCAATCCAGGTTAAGTACCTTGCTCAAGGGTACAACGGCAGTACCCCCACCTGGGATCGAACCTGGTTCCTTAACCATTATGCTAACACTGCCACCCAAACATCAGGGGAACTAAACATTGGTTCTCTCAGTTCACCAGACCCGTTCGTTATATCAGTGAGATCCAGCGCAGCGCATATACCGACCGTTACGGGAGAACTCGGCTAACGTTACACATCTTTTTTTATGCTTCCAATCCGAGTGCACACCACGGAGGCTATTCCGAGCCACTCTGGCAAAGTGGAAATAATTGCAATCCCTATCTAGCTACTTATCCTGCCATGCAAGTGCAATGTCCACTCTTTTTTGGGGGGGGGGATTTTACCCCGTTTTTCTCCCAATTTTGTAGCCAATTACCCGCTGTGCTTAGTTCAATCCCCCTTCCCTCATAGTTTGCTGCCGTAATCCTGTGACCGGCAGTGACAAGGGCGAAGCACTGCCTCCTCCGAGACAACACTCGTCGTGCCGTCGACTGTAATTCCAGTACCCCAGAACCACTCCTGTGCGCAGCGAACTGTGTGTGTCGGCTTCCCTCCCCCCTCCCCGGGGGAGGACAGCCAATTGCCGCCCCGATGGCACTCCCGACCAGAGCCGACTCTGGCGCGATGGGGAATCGAACCCCGGTCGCCGTGGCCAGCGTCGGACGTTGAAACCACTAGACCACGCGGGAGGCCTGCAATGTCCACTCTTGATCTTTCCTTTTTCCCGTTTCCAATGTTCCCACCCAGGCGGAACAGTTTGGAGAGGCCGTAGCCAGCCAGACGCTCTCCACACAGTATTCCGCCTGCGTAGACTAGACAACTAGACTATTATGGCTGGCAGTGTGGTGTAATGGTTAGGGAGCTGGGCTTGTAACTCAGAGGTTGCAGGTTCAATTCCCAGGCACTGCGGTTGTACCCTTGCTTCAGTAAAAGAATATCCAGCTGTATAAATGGATTGTATGTACAGAAATGTAAACTGTAAGTCGCTCTGGATAAGAGCGTCTGCTAAATGCCTAAAATGTAAAGACCACTGTCCCATTTGTTCTAGCCACGTCCTCCTCGCACACCCCACCATGCAACACAAAACCACGTTGCATCACAGATTAAAAGACACTTTAAAGCGGTGGGTCTTTAAATGTGATTTGACAGTAGTGATATTGGAAGCATCGCTGACAGGGAGAATTCCACAGAGCAAGGAGCAAAGCTGGAGAAGCTCTGGTCTCCCACAGTGCAAAAATGATCATAATTGTAAAAAAAATGTTTTACGCCGAATCAGATTTTCTATTTTAGCCACTGCTGCGTAATTTCACTTCCGAAACAGTTCACAGTCCCCCACCAGGAAATACGGGACAATATCTCCCTGGATAACGTTGCCTGTTCGCTCCTCCTACAGGGAGAGATCTGGGACAGTCTGCCCTCCTCCTGTGACTTCGTGTTCCTTTCATTTATTTTTATAGTTAAAATACAGGTCAGACGCTTCCGAGCGTCACCCGGCGCTCGGTGCACAGAGGCACACTGTTGACAGGGGCGGTGGTTTGTTGCCACGGCCCAAGCTTTGGCAGGGCCTTGCACCCAACCACCTTTCCAATATAAGAACAAATTGTGTAATCATTAAATGCTAGGCACAGGGGTTTATTTAATTATTTTGTCTTCTCAACTATTCAGTTCATTAATTGAACAGGCACAATGAATTGTTGAACATCCTGCTTGTTCTTTCAAAGAGTGGAAATTAGACATTTTTTTCACAAAAAATCATTACCGAAGCTAATAAACAACAGGAAGAAAAGTTTACTGCACACCACTTAGAAATAATTTGTAAACTTGTGTAAGTAAGCAGAAATTTACCAAGGAGCCTAACAAAGGCCTCTACTTTTGACTTTGTTCCCCATTTTGTTAGGCAAAATTTTAATTTCACGCCCATCCCATTGCTGAAACATCCTCTGTAAATTAGGGAGAGCTCACACAAGTGCGCACGCCCGCCCAAGTTATCAGAGTAGTCACTTTTGCGGCTGGATATTGGGGGACACGATGCGGACTAAAACATGTTCTCCCTGGGTGACGCTATGGGTTCGGACTAAAACACTCCCTCCCTGGGTGACGCCATGGGTCCAGACTAAAACACTCTCTCCCTGGGTGACGCCATGGGTCCGGACTAAAACACTCTCTCCCTGGGTGATGCCATGGGTCCGGACTAAAACACTCCCTCCCTGGGTGACGCCATGGGTCCGGACTAAAACACTCTCTCCCTGGGTGATGCCATGGGTCCGGACTAAAACACTCCCTCCCTGGGTGACGCCATGGGTCCGGACTAAAACACTCTCTCCCTGGGTGATGCTATGGGTCCGGACTAAAACACTCTCTCCCTGGGTGACGCTATGGGTCCGGACTAAAACACTCTCTCCCTGGGTGACGCTATGGGTCCGGACTAAAACACTCCCTCCCTGGGTGATGCTATGGGTCCGGACTAAAACACTCCCTCCCTGGGTGACGCTATGGGTCCGGACTAAAACACTCCGTCCCTGGGTGACGCTATGAGTGTGGACTAAAACACTCCCTCCCTGGGTGTCACTATGGCAAATAATGTATCCGTACTGTAGGGGGCATCATTGGACTAAAAACCAGTGCTTTAGCTGGATATGCCACCCGAGTACCGCCAATAATGTCAGTATAGGGACCATTTTCAGATCCTGATGGATGCTTTTTGGGGCTGTCGGCTGATGCATTGTGCCATCTTGCCTTTTATGGTTGTTCCAACTACATTTGCTTCATTGACCTGAATTGTAATGGGAAAAGAGAAGCAGCACACTCCGATACTCCAGAGTTTGTGTGTTTATTCATCGGTACCAGTAGCCCACATCTTGCTAATGTTGGGGGTGTGGCTGGCATGTGTCACACCCATATTCTTAAACAAATAAATTTATTTAATTATTTATTTTTTCAAATCATAATCATCATGATAATATTGCTATAATTATTGTTATTACGTGAAAGTAAACAGCAGCTGCAACATAATAACCTTCAATGAGCTCCTTGACAGCCTGGGACTCCACTGAATCCTGCTCCTGAGGGGGTCGAGGGTCAGCAAAATCCCCTGGGGCCTTTCCAGTTCCATCCGGCCTATACCAGCGGTTCTTATTGATTAGAGGGATAATTAGCTCCTTAGCCTTCTCCACAGGCCTGGTGCTACAAAAGGAGAGAGAGGGGGAGAGGCGTAGTAGAGATAGGGAAAGGGTGATGGTGAAAGAGAAAGGGAACGATAGAGCAGAGGGAGAGAAAGAGGGCGAAAAAGAAGAATCAGAGGTAAAAAAAATAACCCTTTTCCTCACAGCTGCTAATATCAACCTGGAACCGGTCTGGCTCTCAGTATTTAGAAGTAAAAAGACACATTTCACAAAAATATTGAAATTATATTAATTAATGATATTAAAGGCTGAATATTCTGTCAGTATATTAAAAAAAGATCTGAATTTCAACGTGATGAAAAAAATCTGATTGCAATTTCTGCTTTTGGTTGGCTGTAGTTTGACGCCCATGCATACAACATACAGCTCATTTACAACTGGTCTCATATTGTTTTAAAAAATTGTTACACAAACAAAAAAAAAAACCTAATACTGATCATCTCTACACAAATAATTAACAGACTGAAACACCAAGGCAGGCACCAAGAACTCAATAGACTTTAAAAAGAGAAGAGAATGTAAACTTGCCACTATAAAGGAGATGCAAATGTAAATGTCCAACCTGCCGAAGCACTTACAAGAACCAAGTTAATTAATCATGCTTTGCAGCAGATTGAATTTACAGCACAAAATTAATCAGATCTCAGAAAGCAGCTTACAATGAGGACAAAGCTCAATGCAGCCACCTCTATTCTGTATATGCGTTTGATTGATAGAACGCAGCCAAAAGTCTGCCCCAGAGCTCAACGCTCTGCAATCGGCTGAACGGAGGTTGAACTGTTGGCCAATTCTCAACACTAAAGTCAATTGCACAGGTGTAGTCCCTCAATTTGAGTTGAAGAATTGGTCCCATGCACCAAACACAGACGTAAACTCCTAGTCTGGAATCTAGATGCTCAACGCCTGATAAAAAAAAAAAAAAAAAAAAAAAAGGCTGGATGACATTCTGGCCTCAGCTTCCTGCAATCCGATTGGTGCCACCAGATTTCTGTGTGTGGATTTGGTTGGTATGGAGGGGGTCTATCAATACCCTGTCCCCACCTCTGCTGTTGACCTTTACATCCATGCAGTTCAATGCTAGCATCAGTGCATGATAACCTTATCCTTCGGCAATATAAATATTTAAGAAGAGACCTATCCAAGTCATCTATTGCACAGGTTTTCAATGTTCATTTGGAAAAAAAACCCAGATGTTTTTCCCTGCCTGATGAAAAGTTTGATCTATGAAGCCTGGGATATGGTATGCAGTTTGTTGTCAAATAATTATTCACAGAAGTGGACAGAGAATGCGGTCATTTTCATTGTATGCCATTGACTTTTGACTTGGTCTCACCTGCAAAAGGGGTTTTAAATCTCACTGTGACATCCAAATAACATAAAGGTTATAATAACATACCTTAACACTGAAACCCAAGTGAATAAATCAATGAAAGAATGGACTGAATTTGATTCAGATTAAAACCATTGTAAAACGTCCAACCACGTAAAACGTTCTGCATGGCGTGGCTATTCTTCCTCCATTATTATTACATATTCTTTTACAACCAATTCAATTGGATCAACTCGCACAGTAAGCACGCTGGCATCAGAAACAAGAATAATTACATGAATCTAACAGGACAAAGAACCTTTGACAGAATTAACACATTGTACTTAAAAGGTCGCCATGATAGAATCCCATCTATTCATTTTGTGACAGTTTCTTAAACGTTATCAAAAAACGTTCAAACATTTTCTTAAATTGAATTGAAGATGGAAAAACCTTTTGTCGTTTGAAATCCGGACCAATGCACTGTGCCGTAAGACTTCTCAGCTCCAAATGCATTTAGTAAAGTTCACGGCTCAAATGTTAGAATTGGACACGATATGGTAGACTACTGACTGTAGTCTGAAAGAGGATTGGTAGGTGTATTCGATAAGCGCACGGAACATCACAGTTATGCTTGAGGACAGTAAATTCCTATGTACGCCAGCATTATACTGTGGCAACTATTTCTCGAACGTTGCCGATATCTGCATTCCACAGGAGGTAAGACGGTTTCAAATACTGTATGTGTGTGGCCCAGCTTGTTTGACTGGTATTCCCGTGCTTTCTGGACAGTACCAGCAATATTTAAATCAGGTTTACTTTGCTGACTTATTGTTCGAGGTATCGAAAATGTCAAACTATTTTACTATGGTCTTGTCACCTAAGTCGGGACCAATTGTTGCCTTCGCACTTGGTAACGTTAGTTAAGCTTATTGGCCGACTACCGTTGCATTGCAAGTTACAGTACAGTTTAAAGATGTATTTCTCTTACCCTGTGATCGATGACGTGCTTGCTTGCCAACTGCGGTGTTAATGCAAAGGCAATGCACACGAAAAAATGAAAGCCTGACAGGCCAACGTCAAAACTCGGCTTTCCATACGGTTGCTGATGGCTAGCAAGCGGACTTTGCCGCAATTGAAGATGGATTAGCTTGCATTACGACAAACGTCACAGGGTGTCAGATCACCTCCATATCATACCGCATTAACACAACTACCTAGCGGCTCATGGTTTGTTGTTGTTGTTGTAGTACTACAATGATACTCAATTTACATCAACGGAAGCGTGACACAGCTGACTAGCTATAGCTACACAAATATTTACTAACGTTACCACAACATGGCTCATTTGATTTTAGTGCTACGTTATCATAACAAAGGACAGCTAACTAAAGCAAGTTTAAAGTAGTTCGCGCTAGCTAGCTGTAGGCGATGTGACAGCGCGGTTTAGAGCATCTGGCCTGGTACAAATTCATCGCGCGCTAGTAGTAGTAACAGCTAACTAGTAGCATGGTGTTAGGCTGAACACGCGCCGTCAAATAATACGTTCGCTACCCTGGAGAGCCAAGTGTTGTATAACAGGTTATTCAAATCATATACTTGTATATGTTTAAGGTTAGATTGTTTAGCTTTTCAGTAAACTAGCTAGCTAGTGACATCTCTTTACCTTTTCAATTCTTTCCCTTCAACGCCTGTTAAATAATCTCGTTCTTCTGCTTTGCCAGGCTCTTCACGGTTAGAGGTTGACGGTTTCAATTTATTTAACGTTTTACTGAAACCAAACGAAATGGGTCCGACTTTTTTATCCTCTTCATCTTTAGAAACGTTCAGTTTCGTTGGATTTTCCTGGCTACTACCGGGATGCGACGCCATGTTTTAAAAATGTTTTGAACGCGCATTTGGGACAAGAAGGAAGTGGTTGTAGCACAGATTTTTGGTTCATGTAGTCTTAGGTGTGTTCATAGGATATTGTACAACCGCCTGAAAAGAATACAGTACCCGGCGTGCAGCACTGCAAACACTGTAGTCTACAATAGGTCACAGAGTAAAGGACAAATACCTATTGAGTAGTGGGAAAGGTATGGTCAGATATTGTTGATACTGTAGATGGAAAATATAACATTTTGCAGTGGTTCTCAATACCGGGTCCTTTGGACCCCTGTGTATGCTGTTTTTGTTACAGCCAATCCCTTGATCAATTAAGGTTGTTGACAACGTGTGTTTAAATTCTTTCATAATTTTTCCTTAACCTTATGAACACAATGCAGGTTTGGCTCATTACCCATTTGCTTTGTCTTTGAATTCAGGACCACACTGATAGTCTATAATTTAATAAATTGTAACTGCTTTCTAAAGGAATAATTTGCCATAAAGCACATTACAGAAAATGAAAGCATGAATTGCTCTGACTGATGAAGTCCTGGGATGTGAATATGGGACATTTATTGTTCATAGCATGCACAGCTATTTCTGACATGATGTGGCTGTATAAGGTAAACCATCCTTCAATAGATATTAAAAATGTAAGAACAATTAACAGCTAGGGTGTTGCTACTGTGGTTAGAATGAAAACCAGCATACACAGGGGTCCCCAAAGAGTAGGACTGAGAACCACTGACATACTGTAAAGCAGGGTTCCTCAAATCATGGTCCTTGTGGGCTGAGCACTGCTGTTTTTCCACCCTTCCTTTACCTGGGAGTCAGGTGTGAAGACCCTCTGGCCAATCAATTGCATTAATTGTTCGATTAACTACCTGAGAGAAAGGAAAACCAGGATCGAATTTAGATGAATGGGCCAGATTTGAGGAACCCTGTTGTAAAGGTTTTACTAGAGTCATTTGTGAGCAAAAGTAACATTTATTGAATTTTGGGGCCCTATGCCAAATTCGTTTTTGGCATAGGGCCCCAATATTTTGCCAATAGTGATGCTGCAGAGACTAATGTCATACCCAATGATTTTCTGCATCAACTGATAAGCAAATCGACAAATAGTGCTCCTAAATACAACTACACTGCATATAGATCTCTGTCCTCTCAACACACCTTAGATTATAGATCCTGATTATTCCTTCTATTTATTTTCCCCCATCTTGAGGTTTGGTTCTCACATAAGAACAAAATAATGCATAATGATGACAACAGGCCATTCAGCCGATCTAGGCTCATCAGTTAGTAATATAAAGAGTATCTAGTACTGCATTTAGCCTGGACTTGAATAGCCCAAGTGTTTCTGCCTCCACTACCTGACCTGGCAAGCTGTTCCTTGCATTGACAACTCTTTGTGTGAAAAAATACTTCTTGATGTCAGTGAGGAATTTGCCTTTAACTAACTTCCACATCCGGTAACCTCTTCACCCCCTTGAAAAGCACCGTATATTAGAATCTCGTGTGTAACTAAAATATTTTCACATATCTGGCTAATTGTGCTGAGGGTATCAATTCATTGGAAGCCAGGAATGGGCCCGGAAGGATTATGATTTCAAACTCTTATCATGTTTCCCTCGCACATCACTGTTTCCAGTAGGAATGTATACCTATTTTTAATGAAATACTATATACTGGATCATTGAACCCTCTAGTTCCAGGGCAAAAACCAAAGCTATTATGATAGTGTTGGTATTTTTCATCAGAATATATTCAAAGATGTGCATGCCACTACATGCCTTACAGGTATCATAGCTTAGATGGCTGCCACCTTCTATTGGCTTTCTCCCTGGTCTACAGATTCGAAGTCTACCCAGAATTCACCATTCTGAATCTACCCCAAACAACAAGGGCCCTTGGAGACAGATGTAGCACTGCCCCTCACCTTCAGGAACATTTTATCGCTGACGCTAACCCACCAACTGCTCTTAGGATCAATTACCTCCACATTGGCCTTCCACAACATTACCTGACAACATTACAACAAAGTCATTCAGCCCTGAGTCACCTTGGACTGACCATGATATGGTCTTTTTTGGACACACCCTGTGCCGGCCAGAAGAGGATTTTAGTCTGGTTCCTCCCAAGGTTTCTCCCTACCAAGGGAGTTTTTCCTTGCCACTGTTGCCTTGAGGCTTGCTTTTGGCGGGCTCTAGGCCTGGGTTCTGTTAAGCGTTTTGTGACAATTAAATTGTGAAAAGCGCTATACAAATAAATTTGATTTGATTTGATTATCCCTCTGCTTCAATTTATCTAAAACTCGAACGCCTGACCATTTCCCTCCTTCTCCCTTTACTCTTGATTTTCCTCGCCTCTCCTCCACTGGCTATTTCGAAAACCCCATCCCACATACTTGGCCACACTGCTCCTCCTCTGTACCCCAAACATTTTACTCCCTACACCTGACACTGCTCTCCTATTGACCAGTCCTCTCCCTCCTAAATTCCTCAATAAACGAAATAAGCTGAATAAACTACAGATAACTGTCAAAATAAAGGAAACACCAACCTGTGCCTTAATAGGGCGTTGGGCAACCACAAACCACCAGGACACCTTTATTGCACTCTGGCATAGAAACTACAAGTGTCTGAAACTCAATGCAACACCATTGTTCCACAAGAAATTCAATCATTTAGTGTTTTGTTGTTGGTGGTGGAAAAGGATGTCTCAGGCACCACTCCAAAATCTCCCATAAGAGTTAAATTGGCTTGAGATCTTGTGACATTCAGTGACCACTCGTGTCCTATGGATGGGGGCATTGTCCTGGAAGAGACCACTCCCATCAGGATGGAAATGCTTCACCGTAGGATGAATGTCATCACTCAGAATGGCTTTGTATTTATTTCCGTTTACCTTGCCATCTAAGGGGTTGAGTGGACCTGAACCATGCCAGGGAAATGCACCCCACACCACAACAGAGCCACCAGAACCCTTCATTTACTCAAGTGTTTATTTTATTTTGGCAGTTACCTGTATGCCAAAAGGTAACTGCTCAGACTGCAAAGGGACACCTCTGACCCTGATCCATGCTGTTATTGCTTACTGTGAGCCAATAACCACTTCACCAGATTACTGTATTCTGTAAATTCATGTAATATTATTAAGGTCCCCGAGTACTAAGCGGATTGCATCGAAGTCAGGTTATTTATATCTTGGGCAGTGTGTAACTATTTTCTGTACTTGCATTTGAATTTAACAGGTAGTAAAATAAAAAAAATAAAAAGTGTGGGCCAAATGACTAAATAATAATTAAACTGTACAACTGTACAACTCATACTCATCTCAGATTTCATAAACACAGGCATGATTCTATGTCTACATAAAGATTGTTTGAAAGGGCCCCCCCACTCTTCATCCTTTCAGTTAAGTGTAACTGGCATGAGCATGTGCATTGCAAGAGTGTCCCCTCCTCATTCGTCTTTGTTTGCTTTCTTAAACAATTAATTTCCCCAAATAAATTATCCTAAAAACAAGTGTACAACTATTAGCAATACGGTTTAATCTGGGTGCTGCAATTTTAAAATTGATTCACTTAGGTCCTTCCACTGTTATTCTCTATGGAATGCTCAGGAGTATCCGAAGCCGAATGTTTAGTGATGCTAATTCCCGTTAATTACATCATTCTGTCGTCCTTTTGTTTCGATGTTTAGTCCAAACATAAAAGTCTGTGTGCTCCTCTTTGGTACATAGAAAGGTATCTGAGCAATTTAATTATTTCAGGAACAATGTTGAAAGCTGTTTCCTTTGTATTTACTCAGAAGAGTCAGTCATTACACGCATGGAACACGAAACTGTTCACACAAAAACACTCAACAGGCGTATTTGGAAGAACGAAACAGATTTGTATTATTTTTTATTAAAAAAACAGATTACCTACTGTGAATTAGACACTCTATAGCTATATAACTCGTAGTAATTTGTGAATCAAATAAAACTTCAGGCTAAGTATTATAAACATGAAGTACGATATATGGGGGGAAATATGACGCTAACGATGCAGGTCCCACGATTCGCGCTGCCTACACACCTGCATGGATAACCCCATCGTGACCTTGTTTTCACCCTCTCTCCCCTCATCTCGAGTTCAATCCTTAAATAACTCCCGAGTAAACGCTTTATCAAGGTTCACTTCTAAAATCGTACGCTGTTTAGGTCTTCTGCTTTAGTAGCAAGCGGATCCTTGCTTCAAAAGAAACCCCCAGTGTTCAGTTTAGTCCTACAGTATAGGATTTTGACCAAAGAGTAGCGCAACATTTGTACGCATACTGTACTCTAACGCGAAGCACTATCCAATCCGTTCACACCAGGGGCGGTTCTCTTTCTCTTTTTCATCCCCCCTCCCGCCCCCCCTCCCTTTGTTGCTCCTTGGTCTTATCACCGTTTCCTCATTGCCACTGCCTGGAATATTGCTCTGTGCTGTAATGCAATGTAATCTTGACTTGTGTCCTATTAAACTCCTCGAAGGCATGGCTACCTCGAAGTGTGGCAGCGACTGTAGTTCCGTGACACCTTTCTCTGGTTAAATCAATATCGTCGCCGTGCTTTGGTTTGTAACCTTTAGACTAGCTAGCCAGCGACAATAGCTGCAATAATTGATTCAGCAAAACATCAATAACCGAGGAATAAAATATAGCCGCAAAAAGGAGATAAAATAAGCGAATACGCTGAGAAGGAAGTGGGAATTATGAAGGTAAGTCTTGTGCCTTTACGGTTTTTTTGTCTCTGTGATTGTGGCTAATAATATCTATTTTCCAATCATTGCCCTTATATGTGTATTGATGCAATTACGCGAGTTGCATCTGTATATATTACATACATTTACACACACACAGAGGCCTACATGTTTGCGTTTCATTGTTTGTTTTCTTGGCTGTCGCTTGTACACGCCGTGCATTTTGAGCGTTAAAGGAAGAGCAAACGCGCTGTCAGATTTGTCGTTTTTTTCCCCTTCTTTTTTTTTTTCCCATCCTCAGATCATCACGAGTCTCGCGCTCTGCCACAGTATCCAAATACACCGTCTGGCGCGCGCACCACTGTCTCTGTCTCCGGATCACAGAAAATATCCAATATTTACATTTTACAATTTATATGCACGTTACAGGACAAGAAACAGAACAAAACAAGAAACTCGCATAGAATATAATCAAATATCGTAGTTTTCATTTATTTTCATTTATTTTATTTTTTGAAAGTAAAAAGTGATTTGATTACGGTTTTCATTCCGTGACCGTTGGGGTCAAGTACAGTTTCGGCGGGTCAATGTATATTGACGTGTTTAAACGGTTTTTTTTCGAGCGTCTAAATTGCTTGAAAAGAATGTGTGTGTGTCAACGCCAATGCAGGTCAGTATTTTTCGCAAATATTAGTACTATGAGTGTGTAGTGTGTAGTGTGTAGTGTGTGTGTGTGGGTGGGTGTGTGTGTGTGTGTGTGTGTGTGTGTGTGTGTGTGTGTGTGTGTGTGTGAGAGAGAGAGAATTGATTTGGTATGCAGGGAGAGTCAATCAGGAGATACTACTTCATGTAAAATAATTGACAATTTCTCTTAGATGCAGCTTGTTTGTTTGAAAAACAAAGTTACTGAAGCAAAAGGTTGCAAGTCCAAAGCTGTCAAACGTACAAGTGGATAGCATCATCTTCAGTTCGTTATGTGTTTGTAAAGCATGCGTGGATATCAAAATTATTGTCATAATTTGTACCAAAGGCTTCAGTCAGTGCTTTTTGAATCAGACATGATAATCAAGGTTGTGTTGGTTTGATGAGGCAACTGCAGAAAGCATGGAGCAGTAGTGCTGCTATACACCTAATCACGAACAAATCTTCAGAGGTAAAGTGTTGTCCATGGGAAGTAAACTATATTAATGTTTATAACAATAAAATGTTTCTAAAATGGATTTATGTCGGATCAATCACAAGCCAAGACGGTCACCATCTGTGGTTTGCATGTGTGCGTGTGAATATACATATAGGCCTATTCGTGTGTTTGGGTCTGTGAGAGAAAAGTGAAAGAATGTGTAATTCTATGGTGCTTATAAAAAATATTTCAATATTTTACATTCAGGGGAGGCTTTGTGTGTGTGTGTCCGTGTGTGTGTGTGTGTGTGTGTGTGTGTGTGTGTGTATGTATGGCGCTTGTAGGGCGTGTCTCTGCGTGGTGGAGCTTATTTTGGAGTGATGGATGTTCTGACCCTGATTTCACACTGAGTGTTGCTGTGAGCTTTGAGCGCAGTCAAGGTTATCGTGCTGTTATGCATCATTAATTAGATAGGAGAGGAAGCAGGGCCACTGGAGGTGGATTTGCACTTTGACTGTCCTCACCTGTGCAAGTCCTGTTCCTGATGTTCCAAGCCTATTAGCTGCTCGTAATTATGCATCTCTGACTTTGCCACCTATCTTAAATGTATGCGGCTGTGCTGACATTCCATACGTGCAAGATTGTCAACGCTCTGTGCTCTAGTCTGTGACCAGTTCTAATTGGTCGTGTTGTGCCGTCTTGGCCCAACTAGTCTTGAGTAATACCAATCGGTCCTCATTACAGTCAAGATGTTGATGCAGCCCTCTAAATCGGAAATGACACATCCGGTGCCCATAGCTCTGCTGTACAATTAGCGTTAGCTGAGTGTGTTCACTCTCTACCATTGCACAGTACGCGGTCTTGAAATCCACAGCACAAATGAATGTGTTGTCGCTGCCGTTGGCCCCCTTGGGAAGGTTATTCTCTGCTCAGATTTCTCTGGGTATAAAACTAAATCACAAGAGTGAGGGTGGAGGATTGTGGGTAAACGCAGAATGATGCGGAGGGTGTGTGTGTGTGTGTGTGTGTGTGTGTGTGTGTGTGTGTGTGTGTGTGTGTGTGTGTGCATATTTATAGAACTCTGATGATGGCTGTTGCCTTCTGTGGGGTCACACGGGTGAGCGGGATGCGATGGGCAAGAAAATGGCACTTCAATGTTAGAAATGGGGATCAATATCAGGTGGTGCGATGGACGCACAGGAGGAGGTCACCTTCAGCCATCCCAGTTGAATCAGCACAACCCGACGCACTCGAGTTACAGGACTGTGACCTCTCAAGCACAATGTGATACCCCTGTCCAGGAGTCTCTCAATCACTCCCTCACTCTTCTTCCACCTCTCTGTCTCCTTTTCTCTTTAATCTTTACATTCCCTCCCTCTCACTCTCTCCCTCTCTCTCCCCCCCCCTCCCTCTTTCTTCTCCCTCCCTCTCTCTCCCTCTCTTTTTCTGTCTATCTCATGCAGTGCTGCTATTACATTATCCATCATCTGAGCGTGTGCAGTAGTCACAGTGCTTCACTGATCCCTTAATTAAACTGAGATCTCGCGCTTCGCTATCGCTTTCCATAAAGTGTTTGATATTTTATGATGGCTGAGGGTGTTTTTGAAGAAATCCTCAAATCTGTCACGAGGATGGCTTTGGAAATCCTATGATGGGTGGAGTTGCAATGAGCTGTCAATCATTGACTTGTTTGAGTCAATTAAAACTGTTTTCTGTCCACAGAAAAACACAATGATTGGTCCACATCAGTGAGCACATACAGGCAACTGCTAAAATAAAGGAAACACTAACATAAAGTGGCTTAATATGGCGTTGGGCCACCATGAGCCACCAGAATAGTCTCATTGCGCCTTCACATAAATTCCACAAGTGTCTGGGACTCATGCAACACCATTCTTCAACGAGAAATTCCATCATTTGGTGTTTTGTTGATGGTGGTGGAAAACGCTCCAGAATCAACCATAAGTGTTCAATTGAGCTGAGATCTGGTGAATGAGACGCCCATGGTATACAGTTTACATCATTTTCATGCTCTCCCGTTACGTGCACTCCCGAGCATGATTGCTCCATCGCACTGATTTCAGTGCCCGCCGGCGATCGTCCCTCGTCCCATCTCCAAATTGAATATTCTTGAGGTCTTTGAGCTGAACATTTAGGAAAGGGTCTGTCACACCTTTCGTATCAGGGGATAAGGGCTGTGTTGAAAAAAAACCTTTCTTCAGGAGTGTCTGTTTCTTCATCGCCAGTCGTTTGTCTTCTTTTCCCCCCATTCTACATTTTCCAGGTTGGGGCTCACTGCATGCGCCTCTTCACCGGTGGTGCTGATGAAGACATCAGCGTCAAGAGCGAGGTGCGCTCAACACTGATATCGGTTCGTTGATGCGAGGAACCTGTGAGCAGATTTGGTTCTCTCCCAACAAAGTCATGCTCCCCCCTTCAGATTTCGGCAGATTGGTTTGGTTGTTTACACACACCTTATCAAAAAGAATGCCACCGTTGAAATCAGACCACTGTTGGGGTTGGAAAGGGGAGGGCCTATCTGCCCCCAGCGGACACTCGTGGTACTGCACCCATTTAAGAATCCCTCATTTACCCAAGTGTTGCCTTTATTTTGGCAGTTACCGTTAGTTTGGCAATTGATTCCATGCATTAACAACTGTGTGCTTGTGAAAAAATAGTATCTGATATCAGTACAAAATTTGCCCCCTTGTTAGATTGACTCAACATTAAATATTTGTTGTAGTCCAGTTTGTTAATCCCTTTTTAAAAATGTAAAAAGAAAGCCTCAGTCAAATCCAGCCTTAGTCTCCTTCTGCTTCTTTTTATATACATTACTCTACATTGAACAGAAACCTCTGTGCTGAAAATGTTGTATTCTGAGATAAAGACCATGAATACATACCAAATTCATTGATCGCTTTAATTTATTCTGACTCTCCCCTGTTGAAAAGATCACCCTGCGTTTCTCTCATGCCCAGTGTGTGTGTATGTCTGTGTGTGTGTGTGTGTGTGTGTGTGTGTGTGTGTGTGTGTGTGTGTCTGTCTGCTTGTGTTTTTCACCCCACAACCACTTAATCTTTTATTTTTAAATATGCCACTGCTGTCTGTTGTGTGGTCAGCATTCACGCTGTCCTAGATTTTGAAAATAAACGAACATCAGTGAATTTTAATGCTCCCATGTTAAACAGTTTGGTAGATATTTAAGGGACATAAAGGATAGCCTGTTGGTTTGAGGAGAGAGAGTGATAGAGAGCGAGAGCGAGAGCGAGAGCGAGAGCGAGAGAGAGAGAGAGAGAGAGGTGCTTAACTGTTTGCTCTGTAAGCCTCCAGGGTGGCATTTGTTTGAGAGGACTCATCGCCTGATATCACAGAACATTTCGTAGTCCGGAAGACTTTGCATTAATTCCTTTTCAGGTCAAAGCAAGAAGAATGGTTTGGGCAGGGTGAAGGCTCGGGCTGATTTAAGATTTGTGTATGTGTGTGTGGTTCCCAGAAATAAACATAGACTGAAGCCATATTTCACAGTTAACTTAATGAGTAGGCTATGTAGGAAGGTTATGTCCCATGTTATTAAGGTTTTCATACTCACAGAGTTGCATTTGGGTTGACAAGAGGTTTAGTGTAAGGGTTCTGGGATGCGTCAGGACACAGTCAACATGTGTAAATGTTTTTTCTGCAGACCTGGTGTGATGCCACACGTGGAGAGAGGAGCGGCTGGGTATTGCACAAGCAATATGTAGCAAGCTGTGTCAAATCATAAGGAATTTATTATTCATAATTCACATTACATTTACAGTACCAGTCAAAAGTTTGAGTACACCTTCCATCTGGATTATGGCTAATAGGGCACTCCTTCATTCTTCAGCAAGATAACGACCCAAAAAACACCTTGAAATTGTGCAAGAACTATCTGGTGAAGGAGGAATGTGAAGGACTACTCAAACTAATTACCTGGCCTGCCCAGTGTCCAGACCTTAATCCCATACAACTTGTATGGGACAAACTGGACAGAAGAGGCAAAGCAAAGCAACCCACAAGTGTCTCTGGGAATTGCTGCAGGAGAGCTGGGAAGACATGTCGGGTGATTTCCTGCTGAAACCTATTAACCGAATGGCCCGTGTTTGTGAGGCTGTTATCACAGCAAAGGGTGGCTATTTTTAAGAATCCAAGATTACATTTCAATAAAGGTTTCTCGAACATTGCTTTGATGTTCCTTTTGTTTATTGTTACATGTGTTTTTTTGTAATTCTCAAGTATTTACAGAAACTTATATGGTGTAAAACATTGTCAATTATGAGATAAGCCTAGTTTCGAGCAGGTGTACTCAAACGTTTGACTGGTACTGTACATTTTAGGCATTTATGCTTATCCAGAGCGACAATGGATACATTCCATTTGTACAGCTGGATATTCAGGCTCATGGGGACAATGGCAATGTATGACTTGGGAAATCGAACCTGTAACCTCTGAGATAGAATCCAAGTTCCTTAACCATTATACTACATTGCTCTTTGTACACTGTTTGTGTTTACTGTATATATTTATTTATATACAGTTAGGTCTGTAAGTATTTGGACAGTGACACAATTTTCATCATTTTGGCTCTGTACGCCAGCACAATGGATTTGAAATGAAACAATCAAGATGTGCTTTAAGTGTAGACTTTCAGCTTTAATTTAAGGGTTCTGTCAAAAATATTGTATGAACCATGGAAGAATTACAACTATTTTTATATGTACCCCCCCAATTTTAGGGGCTCAAAAATAATTGGACAAACTAACATAATCATGAATTAAATTGTCATTTTTAATACTTGGTTGCAAATCCATTGCAGTCAATGACTGCTTGAAGTCTGGAACACATAGACATCACCAGACGCTGGGTTTCTTCCCTGGTGATGCTCTGCTAGGCCTTTACTGCCACTGTCTTCAGTTCCTGCTTGTTCTTGGGACGTTTTGCCTTCAGTTTTGCCTTCATGCTCAATTGGATTCAGGTCAGGTGATTGACTTGGCCATTGCAGAACATTCCACTTCTTTGCCTTAAAAAAGTATTGGGTTGCTTTCGCAGTATGCTTCGGGTCATTGTCCATCTGCACTGTGAAGCGCCATCCAATGAGTTTTGAAGCATTTGGCTGAATCTGAGCAGATAATATAGCCCGATACACTTCTCTTCTGATCATTCTGGTACAAGTCGATCTTTGTCACTTCTGTCCTTTGGATGTTGTTCCAGAACTGTACAGGCTTCTTTAGATGTTTTTTGGCAAACTCTAATCTGGTCTTCCTGTTTTTGAGGCTTACCAATGGTTTACATCTTGTGGTAAACCCTCTGTATTTACTCTGGTGAAGTCTTCTCTCGATTGTTCACTTTGACACAGATACGCCTACCTCCTGGAGGGTGTTCTTGATCTGGCCAACTGTTGTGAAGGGGTTTTTCTTCACCAGGGAAATAACTCTTCTGTCATCCACCACAGTTGTTTTCCGTGGTCTTCCAGGCCTTTTGGTGTTCCTGAGCTCACCAGTGCGTTTTTTCTTTTTAAGAATGTAAATAGTGCGAATAGTTGATTTGGCCACACCTAATGTTTTTTCTATCTCTCTGATGGGTTTGTTTAGATTTTTCAGCCTAATGATGGCTTGCTTCACTGGCAGTGACAGCTATTTGGACTTAATATTGAGAGTTAACAGCAACAGATTCCAAATACAAATGCCACACTTGAAATCAACTCTAATCAACTCTAGACCTTATGTCTGCTTACTTGTAAATGAAATAATGAGGGAATAACACACACCTGGCCATAGAACAGCTGAGCAGCCAATTGTCCAAGTACTTTTGGTCCCTTAAAAGGGGGGGGACCACATATAAAAAGTGCTGTAATTCCTACACCATTCACCCGATTTGGATGTAAATACCCTCAAATTAAACCTGAAAGTCATTATCATCTCCAATATGCTGTGGTAGACAGCTAACATTGTCAATGTCCAAATATTTATGGACCTGACTGTATATATACTGTGTGTATACAGTACCAGTCAAAAGTTTGAGTACACCTGCTCGAAGCTAGGCTTATCTCATAATTGACAATGTTTTACACCATATAAGTTTCTGTAAATACTTGAGAATTACAAAAAAACACATGTAACAATAAACAAAAGGAACATCAAAGCAATGTTCGAGAAACCTTTATTGAAATGTAATCTTGGATTCTTAAAAATAGCCACCCTTTGCTGTGATAACAGCCTCACAAACACGGGCCATTCGGTTAATAGGTTTCAGCAGGAAATCACCCGACATGTCTTCCCAGCTCTCCTGCAGCAATTCCCAGAGACACTTGTGGGTTGCTTTGCTTTGCCTCTTCTGTCCAGTTTGTCCCATACAAGTTGTGTGGGATTGAGGTCTGGACACTGGGCAGGCCAGGTAATTAGTTTGAGTTGTCCTTCACATTCCTCCTTCACCAGATATTTCTTGCACAATTTCAAGGTGTTTTTTGGGCCGGTATCTTGCTGAAGAATGAAGGAGTGCCCTATTAGCCATAATCCGGATGGAAGGTGTACTCAAACTTTTGACTGGTACTGTGTGTATATATATATATATATATATATACATGTATACAGTGAATCCGGAAAGTATTCAGACCCCTTCACTTTTCCCACATTTTGTTATGTTACAGCCTTATTCTAAAATTGATTAAATTATTTTTCTCCTCATCAATCTACACACAATACCCCATAATGACAAAGCAAAAGCAGGGTTTTAGAACTTTTTGTAAATGTATTAAAAATAAAAAACTGAAATATCACATTTACAAAAGTATTTAGACCCTTTGCTATGACACTCAAAATTGAGCTCAGATGCATCCTGTTCCCTTTGATCATCCTTGAGATGTCTATAGAACTTGATTGTAGTCCACCTGTGGCAAATTCAATTGCCCACTGTGCTCCTGGGGACTTTCAATGCTTTAGCAATGTTTTTATACCCTTCCCCAGATCTATGCCTCAACACAATTCTATCTCGGACGTCTATGGAGAGTTCCTAGGACTTCATGGCTTGTTCTTTGCTCTGAAATGCACTGTGAACTGTGGGACCTTATATAGACAGGTGTGCGCCTTTGTAAAGCATGTACAATCAATCGAATTTGCCACAGGTGGACTACAATCAAATTCTAGAGACATCTCAAGGATGATCAAAGGGAACAGGATGCATCTGAACTCAATTTCGAGTGTCATAGCAAAGGGTCTGAATACTTATGTAAATGTAATATTTCAGTTTTTTATTTGTAATAAATTTGCTAAAAGTTCTAAAAACCTGGTTTGGCTTTGTCATTATGGGGTATTGTGTGTAGATTGATGAGGGGAAAAAATGAATTTACTCCATTTTAGAATAAGGCTGTAACATAACAAAATGTGGAAATAGTGAAGGGGTCTGAATACTTTCTGGATGCACTGTATGTATACACAGTAGGCTCCGTTTTTATTAATACGCTTGATAAAGATGAACAAAAGAGATCGTATAAAATAAACTATTCGCCGGAGGCAACCTGAGTGCTAGTGATTGACGGGAGGTACGTGGCGGGACGCTGGTTCCACCCCTTTTCCTTAATTGGGGCGAACAGGAAGTGTGGGAATCCACCTGCAGCCCATTCAAACTACAGACACAGGAATAAAGAGGCAAAAGCCGCGTCTGTCGGGGCTAAGTACAAAGAGGGAAAGGCGAGATCAAGAGAGAATAGTGAGTGAACTGTGATTGATTCAGGATAACAACTTGGACTGTTTTGAGAATCCTGTTTTTGTGATTGACCTGTTTTGGCAGGATGAAGAGCAAGATTGTGGACTTAACCTGTTTCCCCTAAATAAACACCCCCTTTGTTTGCATTTTCCTGTGTTTGTCATATTTATTATTGATCATTTGCGGAGTTGCAACTTAACACCCCGGGTTTTCTACACTTGGTGGAGAATGCAGGCAGGCAAACTTGCCTCAATTACGCCAAATCTGATCAATAATAAGCGATAAAACAGAAAATGGAATCACTAGTACAGCAGCTTGTGGAGGCTAATCTAGCACAGAGAGTTGTTGGAGGAACAGCGGCAACAGACGGAGCTGTTGCCTGTAGAGATCCGCTGCCTTACCGCTACAGAAGCCGCAGCTACACACCATCCCAGGGTCAACCCCAGCCAGTTCATCCTGAAGCTGACGGAAACTGATTACATCGAGGCATACTTACAAGCATTTGAGCACACGGGCACACGGCAGTGGCCACTGGAACAATGGGCTAGTTTACTCGCTCCCTTCTTGTCGGGGGTGGCACAGAAGGTGTATCAGGATCTGATTGCGGAAAAAAGAGATCCTGCACTGGTATGGATATACCCTCATGAGCCATGCCCAGAAATTACACGACTGGTCGTATAACCCCACCCTCTCTGCCAGATCACAGAAGCACACTCTGATCAGAATCGCCAGAATCGCGAAGAACTGGCTGACTGCCAAGCTGGCTTCGCTCAGTCCGATGGAACAGATTGTAATTGATTAATACCTGCGTTCACTACCCTACAAGGTGAAGAAGTTAGCCTGAAGAGTATTGATCAGCTCGTGAAACTGGTGGAAGGGTATCAAACTGCCTGAGAGGTACTAAAGAGCAGCCGACCCCCCCCCACCAGAGACCATATCCCGAGAGAAGGGAAAAAAGAAAGGTGACAAGGTACCTTGGAGAGCAGGTAACAAAGACGGCAATTTCCGACCTGTCTTCCCGAAGCCGCGCGCCTTTGATGACACCAACAGAAGAAAATGTTATAGCTGTGGTTAGGTCAGACATCTGTCCTGGAGTTGCCCACACTGCGACGTACCCATGCCGTCCACCTCGGCTAGTGATACGGCTTTAGGTAGCCCATGTGGGGTCCTGACATCATGTTGGGCTCACGACAGCTGCCCTTCACCAGTGACACCAGTGCGGGCCAGCGGGAGAGACAGGACAGTCCCGCTCGACTCCGGATGCATGGTCACGCTTGTCCTACCGGATTTTGCCCATCCCAACACTCCCAGGGTTCCCAAGAAACGATCTCCATAACTTGCATTCATGGTGAAACCAAGGTCTATCCCACAACAATACTAAACGTACAGATGACGAAAGGACGACATGAGAGGAGGGCTGGAATTGTCCCAAACCTACCCGTACCAGTACTCATAGGAAGGGATTCTTCGGTGTTCACTAAACTGTGTTCCGAAATGCAGGAGAAACCAAAGGAGTACTGCAAAGCTCACCATAGCCCACAAAATTCCCAGGAGAAGCAAAATTATACGGGTTACATGAAATCGAAGACAACGCCTCCACTGAACCCCTATCAGAATCCGGAAGTGCGGAAGACAATTGAGAGGTTGAGGAAAGGGAGTCTCGGTGAACTATTCTCTACGGACCCCGAGGTGGTCCCAGAACCCGCATCCCTAATAGGGCGTTTCGGATGGGAGACCACATTTTGCCATTAAGAACTGTTATATCAAGTAGTCATGAAACAAAATGAAATGCTAGAGTTGTTAGTACTACCTAAGCCATTTATACCAATTGTTCTGCAGCTGTCACATACACATGTATTAGGAGCTCGCCTAGGGGTGGAAAAAACTATGGAAAGAATAAAAGCCTAGTTTTACTGGCTGGGAATAAAGAGAGGGCGGTCAAGGATTTCTGCCGTGATTGCCTGGAATGTCAGCGGGTCGCACCAAAACCTGTTTTCCGGAACCTACTCACCCCGTCACCGATTATTTCTATGCCGTTCAGCTGAAAAGCGATGGATTTGGCAGTGGTTATCAGTATATAACTGTGTATTAACTGGATCTAACAAAAGATTACTGGCAGGTACCCCTAGCTCTGGCATCTAGAGAGAAGACCACCTTCGCAACCCCTGACGGAATATTGCAGTACAAGAAATTACCCTTCGGACTACACGGAGCCCTGCCCACGTTCCAACGATTGATGGAGTTGGTTCTGCAACCCCATCGCAAGTATGCGACAGCTCATCTGAATGACATCATAATCCACGGTGATGATTGGGAAACACATCTGGAAAGGGTAAGGCATGTTTTGCATACGCTAAGGGGAATGGGACTCACCGGCAACCCAAAGAAATGTTAGCTAGTTGGAGGTGATAAAGAATTGGCCTCGACCCCTCACTAAGAAACAGGTTTGCACATTCATTGGGCTCACTAACTATTATCGGCGGTTCATCCCGAACTTCGCCACCCTTGCCACCCCTTTAACAGATCTGACCAAGAACCTGTTGCCAACACAAGTAATCTGGACCAAAGAGGCAGAAACGATTTTTCAGAATCTAAGGTGAGCGCTCTGTTCCGGACCCGTACTGGTGACTCCGGATTTCACTAAACCCTTCCTGGTCCAGATGGATGCCTCAGAAACTGGGGTAGGGGCAGTCTTGTCTCAGCTACGGGAAGGTGATAAACATCCCATCATGTTTATCAGCAGAAAACTCTTACCGAGGGAACAGAAGTACTCGATAGTAGAGAAAGAGTGCCTGGCAAGTAAATGGGCATTAGAGACTTAAAAATATTACTTGTTGGGACGATATTTCATCCTCATCACCGACCACGCTCTACTTGTGTGGATGTCGTGCAATCGGTTTTTGTCACAACAACCGTATGCGTTCTCTGTACTTCACAGGTCGGGGGCTGCTAATGGGAACGCCAATCCCCTATCCAGCAGGGATGCTTTGTGGTGCCAGGCCACCTCTCCCTCCCGGTCGGAGCTGAGGGGGAGGGTGTCTGGCAGTCGCCAAAGGCAAAAGCCGCGTCAGTCGGGGCTAAGTACCGAGAGGGAAAACGCGAGCTCAAGAGAGAATAGCGAGTGAACTGTGATTGATTAAGGATAACGACTTTGAAGGTTTTGAGAATCCAATTTTTGTGATTGACTCGTTTTAGCAGGAGAAACCGACTTGGAACAAGGACTTTTGATTATGGACTAGGATGACGAGCAAGGATTGTGGACTTAACTCGTTTCCTCTTTTCCCTTCCCTTTTCACGGAAAGGGAAAAGGGAAGGCGGTCTTCTTTCTAGATGCTGGAGCTAGGGGTACCTGCCAGTAACCTTTTGTTAGATCTAGTTTGCTGATAAATAAACACCTTCTTTTTTTGGCATTTTCCTGTGTTTGTCATAGTTATTATTGATCATTGGTGGATTTGCAAGTCAACACCCTGGGTTCTGCTACATTATATAAGTAATGAGGTATAATTTATGCTCAAAAAAATCAAAAAATTATATTCTTTAATAATAATGTATTAGCATGAATCACAATCGAATGGTTCAGAAATAAATAAAAAATTCCCCCAAAAATCAAGAATCACAAATATTTACACCCCTGTTATCAATACTTTGTGCTTCATCCCTTAGCCATGATAACAGCAAGTAGTCACATTCTGTAGTGTCGTACGGGGTTATGGAAATTCTTGGGTGGGATCCTCAACCATTCCTCTGATTCTTAGGTTGACGTTTGTGGACTGTTTTTCTGAGTTCAAACCACACATGTTCAATTGGATTCAGGTCTGGAGACTGAGATTGCCATGTCAGGACATTCATCTTGTGCTCTGTCAACCATTTCTTAGTTTCTTTGGACGTATGTTTGGGATCGTTGTCTTGTTGGAAGGTCCATCTGCGGCTAAGGTGTAGCTTCCTGGCAGATGGAACAAGGTTTTTGGACAAAATGTCTTGGTACATGCTGGTGCTTTTCAACATTACTTGCATTCTTTGGACGAACATAACGCTGATGTGCATGTCTAAAAAGCTTGATTTAGCCACAAGACACGGTTCCAATTGTAGTTCAGATGTAGTTTGACAAATTCAAAACAACTTTTTTGGTGAATTGTCTTCAAAAGTGGCTTCCTTCTTGCAACTCTGCCATAAGTCCATTGTCATGCAGGCATTGTCGAATGGTAGCTTTAGACACCTTGTAACCCCAAGATGCCAGGTTGTTTTGGAGACCTTGAACTGTGCCCCTTGGACTTCTTTATGCCTCTTGAACCATCCGTCTCACTACACGTGGGGGCAGGATAGACTTGCGTCCTCTACCTGGCAGGTTAGCCACTGTTCCATTAGCCTTAAACTTCCTAAAAATTGACACAAAAGCGGAAAGCGATATCTTTCAACTTTTTAGTTTTTTGTAGCCAAAACCTGATCTGTAGAGGTCAATAAGCTTTTGTCTAATGCTTTCAGGGAGTTCTTTGCCTTTCACCATGATGATGGCTGACCACAGCATTTCAAATGTGTGTTCCCTCCTTTTTATACCCTAGGGAAACAGGAAACCATTGTAGGCCACTGTATAGTTCCATAACCTTCCAATTAAGTTCAAATAAGTTGTATATTTACGAAGATTTCTTTATATATACTTATATAGTTTATTCGATATGATCTTTTTTGTTCATCTTTATCAAGGGTATGAATAAAAACGGAGCCTACTGTATATATGTTTATTGTATGAAAAAAAAAAGAACAGCCATTGAACAGAGCTGTGAGTGCTGGTACAATTTATTATTCAAACTGTGGGGCTGTGGGCTCAGGACCAGGGCTTACTCTTTGTGTGACTCTCAACAGACCTGACATGCTGGAAGATGCCTTCAGCTATTGAAGTTATTAATAGCAAAAGGGACATAATCACCACATGGACTGTGCACTCGGGGAGAGATATCAGTGGGGCTACTGGAGACATGAAAGGGTACAGCGTTAGTTAAAAATCTCTCTCCTCTCCCCACATTTGCATTTGCACGTTTTTGATAAATGCAACCAGTTTAAGGGCCTGGGACCAGTATGTATAAAGCATCTCAGAGTGCTGATCTAGGACCAGGTTTCCCCTGTCCATATCCTAAACTTATCCATTATGAGCTAAAAGGCTAAACTGATCATAGATTAGGGTCTCGTATTCATAAAGTGTCTCAGGGCAGGATTGCTGATCTAGGATTGCTTATCCATTATGAGGTAAGAGGCAAAAAACTCTTGAGACACTTTATACATATGTGCCCAGATTGGTGCGAAGGGGACAGAATTGAGCTGTCTTTTTTCCCTCCTTTGTGAAGGGCCTTCACGTTCCATCGCCGTTCCCAAAGGAGTATTAATGTAGAGCATTCAATTAAGCCTGATCTTAATTGAAGCAATTTGCTTACTCTCACATCTGAAGGTCCTTGAAGATTCACTCAATCTTAACTACCGAAATCACTGGTTTAACTAGATATAGAACTCCAGAAGAAACTCTTAGGTAAGGTATATTTAAAATAGTATATTACTACTTCCTGTAGTGTGTTGCATTTGAGTTATTTGTACATTACAGAGAGGGCAATTTTTCTGCCAAATTGGCTGAACTTTCCCTGACTACACACTGGCATGTGGGATTGTACAGCCAGCTGGTATTTTGGCAACCCCCACCCACCCCAAAGAAAAATATCATGTCAGTTTAAAATCTTCATTTTTTAAATAAACTTTTCAAGATGAACTCATTCCTTGGCAGAAATGACCATATTTGTTTCCTTCCAATCGAGAGTGTTGTAAAAAGCCAGCGGGTAGTTTGATCTCTTTTCTTTTTTTTGTGGTTTGGTCCAAAACAAGTGTTGTTGAGGGCATTTCCTTTGATTTCGCCGATGACAGATTACCTCACGTTGGTTTGGGATTTTGAGATCATATAAATGTAGGTTAGGTCAGTTACGACAGGCCCATTTTTAAATCCTATGCTTTCAAACATAAAGGTGTTTTGTTTGATACTCAAGGTCTGTGGAGATTTTAAGGTCAGCTTCATCACAATCACTTTTTTATCTTTTGTAATTTTACTGCTTACGTTTAGCACTAACACTTCCATCTCCTCCTTTTGCCGCGTTCACCTCTTTCACCAGCATTTTGTGTACTACAGAATTATTCAGGCATTTTTATAGGGATGTATCACAATACAGTGAGGGTTTATTGTTTAATGGTAATCATTACCAAGACAACACTTTTAAGTCGCATGATTATTTGCACAATGCTGATTTTAGAGACGCACACAAATGGTATTTATATATATATTGTGGCAACCGCCCGGGCTAGTGATTGACGGGAGGTACGTGGTGGGATGCTGGCTACACCCCTTTTCCTTATTTGGGCGAACAGGAAGTGTGGGAACGCACCTGCAGCCCATTAAAACTACTGACATGGTAATAAAGAGGAAAAACCGCGTCAGTCGGGGCTAAGTACGAAGAGGGAAATGCGACATCAAGAGAGAGTAGCGAGTGAACTGTGATTAATTAAGGATAACAACTTGGACTGTTTTGAGAACCCCATTTTTTGTGATTGACCGATTTTGTCAGGATAAACCGACTTGGAACACAGGACTTTGGATTATGGACTAGGACGATGAGCAAGGATTGTGGACTTAACCAATTTCCCCTTTTCCCTTCCCTTTCCCCGGAAACCTGATAAATAAACACTCTCTGTTTGCATTTTCCTGTGTTTGTCGCATTTATTATTGATCTCAACTCAACACAACACCTTGGGTTCTGCTACACTTGGTGGAGAATGCGGGAAGGCAAACTTGCCTCAATTACGCCAAATTTGATCAATAATAAATGATAAAACAGAAAATGGAATCACTAGTACAGCAGCTTGTGGAGGCTAATCTGGCACAGCAAGCCATGAACAGAGAGTTGCTGAAGGAACAGTGGCAACAGACAGAGCTGTTGCATGCAGAGATCCGACGCCTTACCGCTACAGAAGCCGCAGCCGCACACCGTCCCAGGGTCAACCCCAGCCAGTTTATCCTGAAGCTGATTGAAACTGATGACATCGAGGCATACTTACAAGTGTTTGAGCACACGGGCACATGGCAGTGGCCACCGGAACAATGGGCTAGTTTACTCGCCCCCTTCTTGTCGGGGGTGGCACAGAAGGCGTATCAGGATCTCACCCCGGAAGAAGCCAGAACAACCCCACCATTTCTGCCAGATCACAGCAGCGCGATCTGATCAGAATCGTGAAGAACAGGCTGACTGCCGAGCCGGCTTCGCTCAGTCCGATGGAACGTAATTGATAAATACCTGCGTTTAGCTCGTGGAACTGGTGGAAGGGTATCAAACCTCCCGAGAGCTACTGTAGAGCAGCCGACCCCCCTTCCACCAGAGACAATATCCGGAGAGAAGGGAAAAAAGAAAGGTGACAAGGTACCTTGGAGGGCAACGTACCTGTCTTCCCGTAGCCGCGCGCCTTTGATGACTCCAACAGAAGAAAATGTCCTGGAGTTTCCCACACCGCAACGTGCCCATCGTCCACCTCAGCTAGTGACACGGCTTTAGGAAGGGACACGACAGCCCCGCTCGACTCCAGGAGCGTGGTCACGCTGGTCCGACCGGAGTTTGCCCATCCCTAATGCTCCCAGGGTTCACAAGAAATGATCTCCATAACCTGCATTCTTGGAGAAACCAAGGCCTATCCCACAACACTACTAAACCTACAGACGATGAAAGGACAACATGAGGGGAGGGCTGGAATTGTCCCAAACCTACCTGCACCAGTACTCATAGGAAGGGATTCTCCGGTGTTCACTAAACTGTGGTCCAGAATGCAGGAAAAACCAAAGGAGTACTGCAAAGCTCACCATAGCCCACGAAGATCCCAGGAGAAGTAAAATCGTACGGGTTATATGAAATTGAAGACAACGCCTCCACTGAACCCCTGTTGGAATCCGGAAGTGTGGAAGAAAATCGAGAGGTTGAGGAAGGGAGTCTCGGTGAACTATTCCCCATGGACCCCAAGGCGGTCCCAGGACCCACATCCCTTATGGGGTGTTTTGGTACTGCACAGTTGGAGGATGTGAACCTGACAAGTGCCCTGCAGCAGGTGACGGTGGTGGATGGGAGACCCATAGAGGGGGTGATCCAGGTAAATTATCCACGTTTCGCCATTAAGAATAAACTGTTATATGAAGCGGTCATGAAACAAAATGAAACGCTAGAGTTGTTGCTAGTACCTAAGCTATTTATACCAATTGTTCTACAGCTGTCACATGCACATATATTAGGAGCTCACCTAGGGGTGGAAAAAACGATGGAAAGAATAAAAGCCTGGTTTTACTGGCCGGGAATAAAAAGGAAGGTAGAGGATTTCTGCCGTGATTGCCCGAAGTGTCAGCGGGTTGCACTAAAACCTGTTTTCCGGAACCTACTCATCCCGTTACTGATTATTTCTACACCGTTCAGCCGAATAGTGATGGATTTGGTGGTGCCTCTCCCAAAAAGTATCAGTGGTTATCAGTATATCCTGGTGATACTCAAATATGCTACCAGGTACCCGGAGGCCATTCCCCTGCGCACCACGGCAACTAAAGGCATAGCCCGCAAACTACTAAAGTTGTTTTCTCGAGTAGGCATTATGGAGGAAATACTGATGGACCAGTGGACTCCATTCATGTCTCGCATCATGAACGACTTGTAAGTTGTTGTTCAACAGAACCCTGAAAAGCATGCTGAGGAAAGTGATGGAAGCAGACGGGAGAAACCGTTTCGACAGGTTTCTCCCCCTTTGAATGACTATATGGCAGGTGACCGGAGGGCTTCTGGATGTGACTAAGGAGGCTTGGGAACAGTAGCCGTCTCCGCACTGCACCTTGGTGGAGCGTGTGGAGGGATTGAGGGACAGGATGGCGAAGTTGTGGCCAGTGGTGAGGGAACATGCAGGAAGTGCAGGCTGCCCAGGCACGGGTGTACAACCAGGGGGCTCAGCTGTGGGAGTTTCAGCCTGGCAATAAGGTACTGGTGCTCGTCCCCACCTTGGAGTGTAAATGTTTAGCCAGGTGGAAGGGTCCGTACAAAATTATTGAAACGGTAGGAGACTGGTACGGCAACCCGATCGCCGAAAGGTTCGCCAAATCTACCACATCAATCTGTTGAAAAGATGGAATGCTGGTGAGGTGTTGTGTGCTTTATTTCCCAAGGACCCCAGTACAGATACCCCGCCCACTAATGTGCCACTAGGGGAACAGCTGAGAAACAGGAACTGAAGGAGCTGGTTAACAGTCACTAAGATGTTTCCTCTAGCGAGCCCGGAGACATAGATCACATACAACATCACATTGTCACCGAACCAGGGAGAAAGGTAACACTTCGCCACCCTCGCCACTCCTTTAATAGATCTGACCAAGAACCAGTTGTCAACGCAAGTAAGCTGGACCAAAGAGGCAGAAACGGCTTTTCAGGATCTAAGGTCTGCGCTCTGTTCTGGACTCGTACTGGTAACTCCGGATTTCACCAAAACCTTCCTGGTCCAGATTGATGCCTCAGAAACCGGGGTAGGGTCTCAGCTACAGGAAGGTGAGGAACATCCAATCACGTTATCAGCAGAAAACTCTTACCGAGGGAACAGAAATATTCGACAGTAGAGAAAGAGTGCCTGGCTTTAGTATGGGCTTTAGAGACTTTAAAATATTACTTGTTGGGACGACATTTCACCCTCACGACCGACCACGCTCCACTTGTGTGGATGTCGTGCAATCGGGACACGAATGCCCAAATAACTAGATGGTTTTTGTCACTACAACCGTATGCGTTCTCTGTACTTCACAGGTTGGGGGCTGCCAACGGGAACAACGATGCCCTATCCAGAAGGGATGCTTTGTGGTGCCAGGCCGCCCCTCCCTCCCGGTCGGAGCTGAGGGGGAAGGTGTGTGGCAGCCGCCCGGAGGCACCCCGAGGGCTAGTGATTGATGGGAGGTATGTGGTGGGATGCTGGCTCCACCCCTTTTCCTTATTTGGGCAAACAGGAAGTGTGGGAATGCACCTGCAGCCCATTCAAACTACTACTGACAGGGGAATAAAGAGGCAAAAGCCGCGTCAGTCGGGGCTAAGTTCCGAGAGGGAAATGCGAGATCAAGAGAGAATAGCGAGTGAACTGTGATTGATTAAGGATAACGACTTGGACTGTTTTGAGAGACCCATTTTTTGTGATTGAGCCGTTTTGGCAGGAGAAACCTACTTGGAACAAAGGACTTTGGATTACGGACTAGGACGACGAGCAAGGATTGTGAATTTTTTGCTGTTTCCCCTTCCCTTTCCCTGGAAACCTGATAAATAAACACCCTCTTTGTTTGCATTTTCCTGTTTGTCGCATTTATTATTGATCATTGGCGGAGTTGCAACTCAACACCCCGGGTTCTGCTACAGTATATATATATATACATATATATGTGCATGCACACATATTTACATGTTTGTGCATGGCATATTTACATGTGTATGTTGTCTTTTCAATCCAAATTTTCATTTGGCCATACCAGTGACAAAACCAATTTATATACTGCTGACCTTTATATGATTAAAGTCATCCAGGCCTTTTAGGGGATGAGCTCATTTCATTATATTCCATTTCAGACTTAGGCAGGCGCGTATCTAAAGTCAGAACACACGTGTCCCCAGCGGGTAAAAGCCCTTAAGTTCCTCAAATCAGAATAGAGCCCAGTGGCCGGTGCCCGTCTATATCAAGTGGTGTTTATTGGAGGAGTGAGAGCAGTTTTCTCACTTCAGCCCGGCGTCTGCAGTAGTTGGCTAAATTGGCACACTAATGTGATGTGATGCCCAACAAATTATTCACCAGCCTCTTGCAATGGCCTCGAGATATTTATGCTTTGTAAATATTTCACTGTAGAATATGGTTAAATGTAGATATCTCTGTAGAATATGCTTAAATGTAGATATCTCTCTTCAGAAGATGGTTAAATGTAAACATATATCTGTATAAGATGGTTAAATGTAAATATCTCTCTGTAGTAGATGGTTAAATTGCCCAGTCTGATCAGAATGTTAGAATTATTTTGAAGGGAACCTCTACTGGGAAAGAAATGCATAGGATGCTAAGTTCAGAATACATCTCATGTGGTTCCCATTTCAGTATTGCTTATTTATTTAGTTATTTGCGGTATAATAAAAGTAAACAAAAGGAGAAGGAAGGGCCCACCACCAGTGCTTTGCGATTGCTGGCTCTCTTTCTCCAAAGACTCCCTTTTTTGAGGGAGGTGGGAATTGATTGTGGTTTTAACGGTCATTGATTTGCATCAGTGTGTAATGTGAGGGTTCCCTTCTTAATGCAGTGAGCGCTGACAGAATCGAGAGAGCATTGCCCCCACATCTGCATCTAACTCCGCGGCGTTAAGCATTCGCATTTCTGCACGGACAGAAATAGACCCTGACACAGTGACCCGACTGTGACTGATTAAAATTCCCCAAGCAGAGAAATAAACACTGACCTCCAGAAACGGTCGCCATCAGGAACGAGGCAGCATAAATAAAGCTCGATAACAGCCGCTTTGCTTCAAGATTTTTGTTGTTCTCTCCGCCACCCTTACACCCCCACCCACCGTATGAAATTACAAAGCAAAGCAAGGACAGAGGAACATTGATACCAGCTGATCAGGTGGAGACAGGAAGGAGTTTGAAAACAGATATGGAGTGGTCAGCTCTTTCCAAGCTAAAGGTCAGCGGTTTTTCGAGACGCAATGCTTTTTATGGGTTGGCTTTTCTTTGAAAATAAACCTAGTTTTGTTGTCAAAGCGCAATGCGCAGACGCTAGGTTTAATCAAGGATGGTGGTGCGTTAAGGTTTGTCCAACTCCCTTTTGGTAGTTTCATGACAAGAGACAGTTGTAAAAGAGGTTGGTTTAAGAAGAATAAATAATCTGTGGGCATGGTGAGGGTTTGGTTCATTACAGCCAATGAGATCATCAGCTTTTTTCCCTTTAATACCAGTGTAGGGTGACCATATTCAAAGTGTCTACTTGAGACACAGGATGAATTTGTGGGACATTGAGGGACGGGAAAGGAATAATAAAATAATTAAGCAGGGGTGCTGATAATATTGTTGAGCTGATATTGTTCATATTTTATATCGGTAAAAGTTTATTCTTTTTTTAAATGCTGTTGCTGTTTGAAATAAATGCTGTTTAAAATGTCTGTTCATATCTGTACATTAATAGCATCACCAGATTAGCGTTTCAGTTAAGAGGACAAAAACGCAAATTCATTATCAGAGAGGAAACTTGCACAGCGTTTTTATTGACACCCCCCTTCCCTCTACCCCAATTGCACCACCCATGTTGATGCAAATGCCTTTACTGTAGACCACAGAACTGCCAAACTGGGTGTAGGCCAGAAATATTACATTTGCGAAGGCTGAAGCTAGCAATTACACTGTTGTCCAGGTGCATTTTCGCTACCGTCCTCCCCAAACTAGAGCCCCCCCTTTTCACAGGGATGGGTATTTTGGTGCACAAGGTCGATTCGCGGTTATTCATTTGAAACAGGATTCCCTGATAACAATCTCTCAGATACAGTTTCACTGCAGAGGAGTGGTTTTCTGTGTCCGTAATACCAATTCCCTGATGCTCTCCGGCCTGAGAATGTGTATTTTTACATTGCATTTAATTAAAATGGGTTTTTCCATTTTCCAATTTCCAGTTTCCAATTTTAAGCCAGTTTGGATGTACCCCCGCCATTTAGTTTTTTATACACTTGTCCGAAACCGAAAGGGGTGAATCACTTCCTCTTTTGTAGGCACATATGCAAGGATTGTGCATCAAAGGTACAGCATGTAATGAAAGAAAAACATAAATAAATGAAAGTGTATGTGTCAGCGTGATTCTTTAGTTTTGCGAGGCGCAATTGAGTTAAATGTGCCTAAAGGTCTAAAGCTCATCAAGTGTTGTTTGATATATTTTCGGTTCAGTAAGAGTGTTTTTATCTTTTTAGGGAATATAAGCACAGTTAATTTTTTTTGCTCAAGTGACAGTGTAGTAATCTGCAGCTCATACTGTGCCCAAAACAGAGAACAAGGAGTTTGACCCAGCCTGACAGTTCCTTGGACTGTGGGTGTGGGACCTATCTACAGGACCTGACAGACTCTCTTGCTTGGACATCCCTTGGGTTATTTAAGTTGATAATTGAAAAGTAGACAAACCGCAGTGTACCCTGTTGTAAAAAAGACTACAGATGTTTTATTTATGTTTTATAGATGTCCATTTACAAGAATCTTTTTAACTAGTTTTCAACATATTTATTTTGTGTGTGGGGAAAACAATATATCACTGTGCACTTTGACTTATTTTCTTGTCTGTAAATAATTATGACTCTGTATAAATTGTGTGTGCATGCGTGTGTGAGTGAGTGAGTGTGTGTGTGTGCGCGTGTGTGTGTGTATGCATTGTGTGTGTGTGTGTGCATGCGTGTGTGAGTGAGTGAGTGTGTGTGTGTGTGTGTGTGTGTGTGTGTGCATGCATGTGTGTGAGTGTGACTGAGTATGTACTGTGTGTGTGTGTGAGTGTGAGTGTGAGTGAGTATGAGTGTGTGCATGTGTATGTATTGTGTATGTGTGTGTGAGTGAGTATGAGTGTGTGTGTGTGTGTGTGTGTGTGTGTGTGTGTGTGTGTGTGTGTGTGTGTGTGAGTGAGTATGTGTGTGTGTATGTGTGTGTGTGTGTGTGTGTGTGTGTGAGTGGGTATGAGTGTGTGTGTGTGTATGTGAGAGAGAGGGAGAATGAGTGAGAGCAGTGACTGCTGGCTTGGAGAGGTGTGATTCTGATTCAGACTGCCTCACAGCAGGGGAGGGAATGAGAGCGTGAGAGAGATCGAGAGCCGTAGTGACAAAGCGCAGTGAGCTCTCAGCGTTGGCAAAGGTTTCACAGAGGGCAGGGCATGCTGTGGAAATGTGCTACATCTATGTGTCCTTGGCTATGTTATGATCTTTTTGCTTTTATCGAGCCAATTTGCTTACTGATCCAGATTTTTACATAAGGAAAATACACAGCAATGTATCTGAGGTATCTGGGGGGGGTGTATCTCACAGTCACATCTGTGCCAAACATGAGCTGAAGAAACCGTTGACAGAAAACCTCCAAGGTCGAGTCCCATCTAGTGCCCTGGTGCTCCATCTCAAACAGCCAGAAACAGCACTTTATATACGCTGTGATTCCACCGGGGCGCTGGATCTCGATTGGCCCGATCTTAGAGACGCCGCTGGACTCGTCCGATATCAGGGTCCTCCGTCCTCCTGCAGACACAACGTTCCGTTCTCCTGTTTCTCGCGTTCGCCGCTTCAGCCTTGGGGCGTCTTATTGGTAAAAGGGAAGGCATATCCCTCACTGCATCTGTGTCTGTTAGGGTACGGTGGTCAGTGGGCACTTTTGTTCAGGACAGAATGGCTGTCTAGCTCAGGGGTTTCTCTGCCTTATGCCCCTGGAAAGCCTCCATCGAAAACCATTATTTCCGGTGCATTTTGTGCCATGTGGAAATCATCCTTTTTGTTTGCCATCCTGCAAGAAAAAAAGAGGCCTCATCACCCCATGGGGGATTGGTGGATTGGTTGGCCTCGATCGTCACACTGTGTTTTGAGGCCACAAGGTGCTGAGAGGGTTTTTTTTTTCACTTTCCACTCCTCCCATGCAGGCCTGCAGGCTTGGATCTAAGGTGTTGCCCATAATAGAAAATGTCACTGTGCTTCCAAAATGTGCATGTGGTTCTCTCTCTCTCTCTCTCTCTCTCTCTCTCTCTCTCTCTCTCTCTCTCTCTCTCTCTCTCTCTCTCTCTCTCTCTCTCTCTCTCTCTCTCTCTCTCTCTCTCTCTCTCTCTCTCTCTCTCTCCCTCCCTCCCTCTGAATAGACAGACTAATTCCAGAGATTCTGTTCTCAAAATATACAATGGTTTATGTTACATTTTCATCTCTGTTATTATTGTTATTGTTATTACTGTTACTAAATGTATATAATATATTATCTAATTGTTAAATATTACATTGTTTATATGCTATTGCTAAATTCAATATTACAATATTGCATTTATCAGACACTCTTTTCCAAAGCGACTTACACAGTTTACTTTTACTCCTATATACCCTATTTTAAAAGAAACGTGCAGGATGGATCATTCTGTTAAGACACTGTTCTAGTGTGTGGATGAGCCCCATGGTCTGCATCCTGTTAAGACACTATTCTAGTGTGTGGATGAGCCCCATGGTCTGCATCCTGTTAAGACACTGTTCTAGTGTGTGGATGAGCCCCATGGTCTGCATCCTGTTACATTTTTACATTTGACATTTTAAGCATTGAGCAGACGTGACTTACAAGATGTGCATTAATACATGGTAGGAACAATCATAGTTCGCGCAAGAGATCAGTGCAGTAATACAGCGATAGACATTGTTGTAGGCAGCTGCATACCATACCTGTAACACTGGAAAGGAAAAGGTCAGTAGTTTTTATTTGTATTTATTGTTTATTTATTTTAAATGAGGAGTAAGCAGTGATACATATACAAGAAGTATTGAACAAGTAGGCAGTGGTGATGACAATTGGGTAGATGCACAGAATTCAGTGGTACTGGAGTCTGAAAAGGTGGGTTTTGAGTCTCTTGCGGAAGATCGCAAGTGATTCTGCGGTTCTGACTGATTGCCAAAGGTCGTTCCAACACCGAGGGGTCAGGACAGAGAAGAGGCGAGACCGCGAGGAGCGGCTGCCGAGACCGCGAGGAGTGGTCTCGTTAAGACACTGTTCTAGTGTGTGGATGAGCCCCACGGTCCGCATCTTGTTAAGACACTGTTCTAGTGTGGATGAGCCCCACAGTCTGCATCTTGTTAAGACACTGTTCTAGTGTGGATGAGCCCCACAGTCTGCATTCTGTTAAGACACTGTTCTAGTGTGGATGAGCCCCACAGTCTGCATTCTGTTAAGGCACTGTTCTAGTGTGTGGATAAGCCCCACAGTCTGCATCCTGTTAAGGCACTGTTCTAGAGTGTGGACGAGCCCCACGGTCAGGACAGAGAAGAGGCGAGACCGCGAGGAGTGGCTGCCGAGACCACGAGGAGTCGTCTCATTAAGACACTGTTCTAGTGTGTGGATGAGCCCCACGGTCTGCATCTTGTTAAGACACTGTTCTAGTGTGGATGAGCGACAGCGATATTCTATTATCAAAGGGCTTGGTTCAAAACAAAAGCAAAAGCATGCAGACTCCATTAAACAAGCACACGCACAAATGTGTCTGGTGGCAATGTAGCTTTCTCTGCCACGGCGGTACCAATGGAAAAAAAGACAAAATAATAATAAGAGATTATAAATCATAATGCTTGATGAATGACTGTGTCTGACACTATGGCTCCTCCCAGCAAACTGGGTGGCCGGTGGGAGTCCCTCAGCTTTCTCTGGCACAGGAACACTGAACATTACTGAACATCACGCCCGCATCGAGCCCAGACTACAAAGGCACCAGAGATACCCACTACAAACATTGTCCTGAACACTGAACGTCACGCCCTCGCGCCCACAGGAACACTGAACATCATGCCCTCGCGCCCACAGGAACACTGAACATCACGCCCTCGCGCCCACAGGAACACTGGACATCACACCCACAGGATCACTGAACATCACGCCCTCACGCCCACAGGAACACTGGACATCACGCCCTCGCGCCCACAGGATCACTGAACGTCACGCCCACAGGATCACTGAACATCACGCCTACAGGAACACTGAACACCACGTCCTCGCGCCCACACTGAGCCCAGACCACAAAGGCACCAGAGATACCTGCTAAAAACATTGTCCACGTACTAATGCGCACGAGTGAGCTCGTTTGCCTCCCTGTGTGTCTGTCTGTCTTCAGGGCTGTTCTGTTGCTTACTGTTGTATGATATGCGTTATATATGTCTACACTAGGAGCAGGTGGGCAGGTGAGGCTGGCAGTGAGAGGGCAGGGGCAGTAAAGGTGAATTTGTGCCACCATGCATGTGACTACCTTTTCTTTTTTAAATTTAAAATACATTTTTGTAATTAAAATGAAAATAAATATATAAATAATGACCCCAGAGGCTGCTACCGAACATTTTTATGTTACCATTAAATGATGTAGTACGCACAATTGAGATGAAACTGTGCTATGAGTAAGTTCTCCGTACCACGGTGTTCCAGCGCGCGTTCTGCGCTCTGGGCCTTTGGACACTGTTACAGTTTTGTAAAATACTCATTTAATAAAAGAACATTTACATATTCATGAGTTTCCCACCTTCCCTGTAATGTGCTTTGGGTTCCTTGAAAGGCGCTACACACACAGCGCAATTCATTATTGTTATTTATTATTATATTATTATTATTATTATTATTACCATGGCTAGAAGAAGAGATCTCAGTGACTTTGAAATAGGGGTGATTGTTGGGGCACTTTTGGCAGGAGCTTCAGTGCTGAAGACTGCTCAGCTTGGTGATGTTTCACGAGGAACGGTGATGTCGGCATGGAAGTCTGAGGGAGAGATATCATCAACTAGGAGCAACTGTGGTCGAAAGCGCATGGTGCTTTCGTGATACAAAAAAGGGTTTGTAAAATATATGGTAAATGCAATGGGCAAATGCATTGAAATGATATTGTAGCCTATTACATATTAAAAGTGTTAAAAGTTGATTATATTATCATGTCCAAGTACATTACATATACTTTCAGAAATATATTAAAGATGTATTATGCAACATATTTTCTGAAATTAAATATAACATAAATGCATTTGCCTTTAAAAAGATATAAGTTAATATATATTGGAAATGTAATTACTTTTGGAATTGGTAGTCCTCCTATAATAATATAATATATGCCATTTAGCAGACGCTTTTATCCAAAGCGACTTACAGTAGTGAATGCATACATTTTTCAGTATATGTGGTCCCAGTGGGGATTGAACCCACCACAACCTAAGCGTTGCCAACGCTGTGCTCTACCAACTGAGCCACACTCCTCCCTCAGTCTCAGTGTGTCGAGCCTCACCCTGTAACTCAGACACTCCCTAGCTCTCTCACCTCACGCCGTGACATAGAGGAAAAGAGGAACTTGGGTAGAAGCGTTTGTCGGGTGGGTGGCATTGTTTTTTTTAAACTGCAGAGGAAGGGGGGTCTCCTAACCCAGGCAATAAGTGAGAACCAAAGTGGCCACGTGTGGGAAAGCCAGACTCTCAGACTCGACTTTCTGGTCATTTACGAAAAGGGAAAACAAAAGACGCTAACCCCTGGCCTTTTCTGGAGCCTGCATGAAGTGGCCTTCTTGTGGAATGCGATTTTCTGTTATGCAAACACGGCGAATACCTTACTCTGCGGAAATACGGGAAAGTGGTTGAAGAATTGAAGTTTGGGTTGGTTAGACTTTCTGTTCTCGACAACCATATGATCTTATATATACAGTATATGTATGTATATATATATATATATATATATATATAAAAGGAAAATGTATTTGTATTATATTTCTTAAAGGAAAATGTATTGCATAATTATATAGATTTAATATATTACATTCAGCAAAGTTCATACATTTCTTTGAAATCACTTTTTTTACATGCGCATGTGCCTTTGTATGTGTGTTTTCTGTGCTTTTGTGCGTCTATGCATGTCTTTGTGTATCAATGGCAGCTGGTGCTTCAAAGAATGTAGGGGGGAGCGGGTGGAGGATGGAGGTTGGTGGAGGTGGCGAGGGTTGTCCCATAGGGAAATTGTACTGAGGCAGCAGCTACATAGAGCATTCTGTTGAGTTTGTGACACAAAGTTGATGACACACAAATTTCCATTGTTTTCATATGACGTAACAAACCATGTCCCTTCTGACACAACACTGAATGAAAATGGACAGGAGCCCTTTAACTGTCCATAACTACTCTTTACTTTAGTTTTTCGTCCCCACATGGGTCCCTTAACTTATCAAGTGATCTCGGTCTCATCAGTGTCCACAACTGAAAAGATGACATCACCAGTGACATCACTTCCCCCTGTTCCCCTGTCCTGTTCCCTCAGCTCTTTGGCCATGTCTAAGGTTGCCGTGAAGAAGCTGCACTGGCGCTCCAAGGTGCAGGAGAGCTTCGTCCCACTCGGCGGGGCCTCCCTAGAGCTGGGCGTGGCCATCGGGGGCGGAGCCGACTACGGAGAGTTCCCATTTGTCACTGCGGCTCCCGGGGGTGGGGCCACAGTGGGTGACATCATCCTGGAGATCGGTGGAACTCCTGTCCTGGGAATGACACTGGGGGACGTCAGGGGGGTCCTCAATTCCTGCCCCCATCCCATCCGAATCAAGACAGTCTCTCCAGGTAATCCCTGAAGCGTGGAGTTCGGCCACCTGAGCGAGCATGTGAACGTCTGCGCCCGATTTGATGGAGCACTGTGTTGTGTTAATCACGTGTGGCACCCAATGCAGCACACAGAGGGTTCTGAAGCTTTTCAGTGGTGTAACTGTTTGGGATTTTTAACAGACAGAAACAGTGCACTCACCTATTTCTAGCTAGCTGGCTAGGTGGCTAGTTAGCTCGGTGTAGCTGTAATATATTGTCAAATTCCCCACCCAAACAATTTGCATTGACTTTCGGATTGGAATTGCTTTCATGGGTAAAACAGAAAACCTATTAGAAGTAACTTACATCACTGTTTGGGATTATGATTTTTAACAGACAAAAACCTTTTTTGAGCATAATTCTGATGGCCCAGAATTACCATTGAAAGGCCTCAGAACCCTCTGGCGTTGGGTGCCACCCACACAGGACCATATGAATGGGGTGATCACAGTGCTCCATTTAATAGAGTGATTGTGGTCAAAACAGGTGATGGTTGCGCCCCCGGGAGTTTGAATGATTCATTCTTTAAGAGACATAAATACAGAATACTCCTTTAAGCTTTAGGTGCAGTCTACTCTTTGTACGCTAAAATGGCGTGTGTTTTACAGGGAGGAATTTAAAAGAACGTCCATTTTAGTTGATCGCTAACAGCATGGTCATAGGCAGACGAGTATGCGTCTGTTCTGTTTGAATGAACACTAAGTGACTTGACGGTTGAGGACAGCAGCCTGTGTGTGGTGTAAATGCTCACATGAACTTAGGGGGTGTGGAGGGGATGATTTATTGCTGCAAGTCAGAGACAGAACTAGCCATTAATGACTCATGTGCTGGAGGGTGTGGGGTCACGTGCATTTGAGCGTGTTGGTGTTGATGGTCTCACAGTCTGTGCACCTTACGGTGTGCTCATTTGAATTATCATTATGATTATGATTAAAACACCATTACAAAATGATTTTAGTGAAGTCAAAAGTTTACAGTGAAGGGGGGAAACTTACCTCAACCATCACCAATGCGTAGCCCCCACCATGATGCACGGCAGCCATTTTGCACCAGAACGCTCACCACACATCAGCTGAGGTGGAGAGGAAGGGGATTATTGAGCCGATCGAACTGGGGGATGTTTAGGTGGCAGGTTGAAAGGAACATGTTGAAATTTGACCAGGATAGCAGGGAGACTCCTCCTCTGTGTGATAAGTGCCACGGGATCTTTACTGACCAGAGTCAGGCTTTTTTTATTATTATTTGGTCAGGGGGAAGAGTGCCCCCTACTGGCCCACCGACACCTCTTCCAGCAATAATTTAGTTTTCCCAGGAGGTCTCCCATCCAAATACTAACCAAGCCCAGCTCTGCTTAGCTTCAGTACTAACCAAGCCCACACCTGCTTAGCTTCAATACTAACCAAGCCCAAACCTGCTTAGCTTCCATTCTAACAAAGCCCACACCTGCTCAGCTTCAGTACTAACCAAGCCCACACATGCTTAGCTTCAGCCATTCAGCAGGAGCTGGGTACATGATGGTATGGCTGCTGGTCACATTGGCCTGGACACCGCTGACACGGTGCATAAATAGCTGTGGCGTCTCAAATGAAAGAATGGTTCCAGTCATTGAAAACGTGTTTAAGTTCTTCAGTAATTTCTACCGCAAACTTGTTTTAATACAATGCAGGTCTGGCCCGTTGCCATCTGCTGTGTCTTTGAACCCTTTGTTTGCCATGCAGGGCATTACAGAAAACCAGAGCATTAATGGGTGGAGCCACCATATGAAGAGCAAAACCTTTTGATTGGTTCAAACAAGTCAGTGATTGACAGCTAATTGTAGCTCCACCCATTTTGGAGGTCATGATAACACAGTGCGGCTCTGGTCATGACAAAGCTCTGTATAAATAATGTTATTATTATTAATAATAACATCAAAGGAGCTGGTAATTCTGCCCCCTTTTTGTATAACAAAAAAATTACTGTTTGCATTTTTTTTTAAATCTCAGTATCATTATAACTGTGTAGTGATGATTTCTGTGTGTTTGCATTTGTTTACCTCAGTTGAGTGGCTGGTTTTATTTGAGGTCTTTCGAAATATAAAGGTCTTTCTCTTTGTTAAAGTTGTATATATTCTTCCAAGCCAGTAAGGCTGAAAGCCAACTTTTCTGGCCCCATTCCTTCTTTCTACTCTCTCTTTTTCTTCTTTCTCCCTTGTTATCTTCTGTGCCTTCCTCGTGACAGCATTGCCTGATTTCACTTCAGTCTGGCTTGGTTATTTGTCACAGCCTATTATAGTCGAATGCAGTCTTTACTAATAGTCTTTTCTCAAATCTGGCCCACACATCCAAATTCGGTCCTGGTTTTACTTTCTCTCAGGTAGTTAATTGAACAATAAATGCAATTGATTGACCAGAGTGTCTTCACACCTGACCCCCAGGTAAAGGGAGGGTGATAAAACAGCAGTGCTCGGCCCACGAGGACCATGATTTGAGGAACCCTGGTCTAATGTGTCAAACACTTTCATTGCTTAAAGCTGAAGGCCATGTCCAGTATGGCCTTCAAATTCAGTTTACAAACATATGAAAAAAAAACTTTTAAAATGGCATGTGTATTACACAGACACTCATTTTTCTTTTGTTATTATTAGTACGTATAGAAATATAATAACAGAATACACACTGACCCTAACCCTAACCCCAATCCCACCCACCCATACAGCCCCAGGGGGGGGAGGGGGATAGTAAAATATCGACATAAATACAGAGATAATGAAACATTCATTCATTCATTCATTGAAACTAGCTCATTAATAAAAGATCAGGGTCGGCCTGCTGTGTACTGTTGCCCTTTGTACTTTTTCGTTGAGCATTGCCACTTTTCATTTCACTGCACACCCCGTGTGTGTATGTGACAAATAAAAATCTTGAATCTTGAATCAATATGCCGTGACAGTTGGGGGTGTATCTGTTTAGGCTGAGTGACAGTTTTCTGCCATTTGCGTCTCTCCACAGACAAGAGGCCACAGACAAATAGGTCCCTGTTGGAAGCGTAGGGCTTTACTGGAGGAAAACTGTTTCACCTGAGTTTTAATGAGGAGTTTGAAAAGGACATATAATAATAACAATAATAATAACAATAATAATAATAAATAGTGGCGGCATGGTGGTGCAGTGGATAGCGCTGTCGCCTCACAGCAAGAAGGTCTCGGGTTCAAATCCAGGCCGGGGCCTTTCTGTGCGGAGTTTGCATGTTCTCCCGTGTCCGCGTGGGTTTCCTCCGGGTACTCCGGTTTCTTCCACAGTCCAAAGACATGCACGTTAGGCTAATTGGAGAGTCTAAATTGCCCGTAGGGTATGAGTGTGTGAGTGAATGGTGTGTGTGCCCTGCGATGGATTGGTGACCTGTCCAGGGTGTATTCCTGCCTCTCGCCCGAACGCATGCTGGGATAGGCTCCAGCCCCCCCGCGACCCTGACCAGGAATAAGCGGCTTAGATAATGGATGGATGGATAGATAATAAATAGTTGTCACAGGTCAAATAAATAAAGGTCTGTTTTTTTTGCATATACGTGATTAGGCACGCACTGCTGATTCGAGCAAACTGTTCTGTCAAACTGTCATGCCCCAACAATGCCCAGTGAGTTCACATAACATAGAGTTTAATGATTAACTTGCTAACAATGCAGAGTTCCTTTGGGTGTTCCGTCCATGCAATGAAAAGTTATAGGAAGAATTTGAGAGCAAATACCATGTCTCTCGGCATATGTGAGAATGTTAAAGGGGCCTAGAACAGGGGTCTTCAGCCTTATCTTGCCCATGGACCCTCACCTGGGAAAAGGGGAAGGCCAGGGAAGCCTGATTATATATTTGCATATTTTATGTCCGGTTTTTTTGTGTGTGTGTAAATCTGAACATGTTGTTCAAACCACCAAATTATTTTAAAAAAGCATTGAAAGCAGTGGAATTAGATGTATTAACACAGGTCACTATGGTTAAACTGTACTTAAAAATAAATGCAATTAATTTGTTTTCAGAATATGTGTGTACAGACATTTGAACAAGTTAACAAGAATTGTTAGTTGTTTTTGTTACTTGACATTATATTGGTCCTGGGTTCATGGTTCCTTGGCCACGTGGTTCAGCCACGCCCCAAACACAGCGGTGTTCATCATTTGGCTGACATGACTTTTAAAACACTGGCCTGGGTTCAGTCAACATTTATCCTTAACTTACATGCAAGTGTTAGTTTCTTTCTTCACAAACACAGTTTAACAAGTTAATTCTTGCCGATTGCTGAACAAGTCAAGCTGTGTTGGTGAGGCAGGAATCGAGCACTTTCATTAACGCGTGAGTCAATGCAGCCTAAAGGACAAATGAACCTAAGCTGTGTGCACTCCTGGCCATGGATCTTTGCCAGACAATTGACTTGAAAGCTCAGCAGTATCTCGTAGCCTCTAGTCCATTTTTATTGTGTTTTCTTTATTGTCTTGGTGCAGGTAAAAGAATGTGAGCTCAAATTACGGTCGACACAAACGCAAAAACAAATAAAAAAATGTCACGGTGCTTAAGTCTGCCGCTCCACAGGTACACAAGTATGTGTAGAGCGGGCGACAAATGTGTTTGCAGCTCAGCGATAAGTCATCTGGCTGCGGCTCCCCCGGCCTCTGTATCCAGATCGATGACCGCACTGCCCACAGTGGTAGAACCAGCCGTCGCTCAGAATTATGACCCTTGTGCGTGGACTTTAAGTCCACTCCCTTGCGCAAGTGTCCGTTTAACAGCGACTAGTACATTTTTACAGCCGCAGCGCTGCACTGCTTTTCAGTAGTTCAATACGCGGACTTAAAAAACAACAACATAGCAAATATAGGCATGGGGGGAATTAAATACAAAGTAACTTTCACAATTAAGTGCGGAGATGTATACCAGCTAACACGAAACGTCTCAAGAATGTTTGGTAACATTCCGGTTAGGTTCCCATTTGTTTTTTCGAGATAACGATGTGACGAGAACGTTCCAAACAATAGAACATATTTATTGTTTTAAACAAAATCAATCAACAGTCAACATTCTATCGTTTATGTGGTAGGCTACCAACGTTATTTTCCTTTCAGTAATGGTGACGACAAGACGGTGATTAACTTTTCTCTCTGAAAAACCTGTACTCCCTGGAAACACGGATCCAGGGTACAGTTAAACTGTAAAAAAGCCTGACAGAAAACACTTTTTTACTTATTTGACTTATTGACCTGATAGATTAATTAATATGATTGCTGTAGTTCACAGGGATCTGAAAGAGCCACAGTACGCTACATGGGAATTCACTTTAGAGATGGAGTGATCAGATTTGAGTTGCTACGTCCCACGGCCCAGCGCGTGGCAGGAGATCAGGCAGGCGGCCGTGGGATCAGCTGTCAATTTGACACGGGTAGAATCCAGCCCATCAATAAAAGGAAACGGCCTGTTGCGGTGGAGGGGTCACAATAAACAGAAGGGAATCTGTGACTTCCTGCTCTGGCATGTCAGCAGATGTGTGGAGCGAGAGTGCTGCGTTTGCACCACTCTGTCCCCGGCGTGTCCTGGAGGGGGAGGTCTAACGCTTGAGTCACTGTTGCTGTCATGTTTCGCGTACCTCGCGTACCTCGCGTACCTTCGCGTAGTACTGGTGGCAGCTTGTGGCCTGGGAGCCGGCGGACAGCTGCTCTGCTGTCGAATGTTGTCTCTGCGTTGTCTTCTGTCGCTTCTTCCGGGGAGCTGTTCGGGGTTCCAGAGGACCGCTGGCTCCCGTGCCACACAGCTATACACCGAACTGAATTGAATTTGTTAATTAGCATTTTTCTTTTTGTACATTTCTTAATATTTTTGTAGAGTTATTATTTTGTATATTTTGTATATTGTGCATTTTGACCTGGTGGGAATATTGGATAAATGAAAATTGATATTTTGCCTCCCTCTCTCTCCCTCCCTCTCTCCCTCTTTCTCTCCCTCTCTCTGTTTCTCTCTCTCTCCCTCTCCCTCCCTCCCTCCATCTCTCCCTCCCCCTCTCTCTGTCACTCTCTCTCCCTCCCTCTCCCGCTTCGTCCCTCCCTGTCTCCCTCTCTCTCTCTCTCTCCCTCCCTCTTTCTCCCTCTCCCTCCCTCCTCTCTTTCTCTCCCTCCATCTCTCCCCCTGTCCCTCTCCCTCCTTACCTCTCTCTCTCTCACCCCCTCTCTTTCCCTCCCTCTCACCCCCTCCTCTCTCCCTCTCTCCCTCTCCTTCTCTCTCTATCTCCCCCCCCCCCCTACTCTCTCTCCCTCCCTTAGGCTCCACGCTGTGTAAAGACCTCAGATTGTACCTTAGTAAGTGCTTCACACCGGGCTCCATGGACAGCCAGCTCCAGCAGGTGATCCGGGAGAACCTCTACCTGCGTGCTGTCCCCTGTGAGTCCCTGTCCCCCCACTACAAATATAGAGTGTGTGTGTGTGTGTGTGTGTGTGTGTGTGTGTGTGTGTGTGTGTGTGTGTGTGTGTGTGTGTGTGTGTGTGTGTGTGTAATATCAGAGATTGATCAATTATCATCACTTTTAGTTGCATATGTATATTGTAAAAAAAATATTATAATACGCAAGTAATACTGTATGAAATGGCAAAATTGTATTTATTTTTTTTACTGGGATTTAGGCAGATAGTTTAGCACACTTTGACAGAGTGGAGTGTGTGTGTGTGTATTGAGTGTTTGTATGTGGATGTATGTGTGTATGTGAGTGTGAGTGTGTGTGTGTGTGTGTGTGTGTGCGTGAGTGTGTGTGTGTGTGTGTGTGTGTGTGTGTCTGTGTGTGTGTGTGAGTGAGTGTGTGAGAGCTCTGGTTGTAGAACAGGGCTGGATACTGTGCCCTGGTGGGGAGTCTGACGCTCTCAGATTTTGAAACAAAAAAGAATCACCACAGGATTTTCAGGCATGCTGATTTTAAAAAAGTATTAATTATTATTATTATTACATTTTTAATTTATTTATCCTTTGACCCCTGGCCTCAGGAGTCTTCCCCAATATTTCTCAAGGAAGAAAATTAGAGTTGGTCCGTTTGTGCAGTTTAGGTACGAGGATAATTCAATCCTGACGCTTTTGCTTCAACACACAAATCTCAAGTGAGAGAAAGAGGGGAAGGAAACGCGCTGGAAACGTTTCCATGGCAACGGTCTCGCTCACACATTTATTCAGGGTGGCAGCCTCCCCTCCTCTCTCTGCCTGCGCCCTCCTGTCTTATAAACCCCCAACACGACAGTTAATGAAGAGCCACCGTTTCACACTCCTGTCATCCTGCCGATAAAAGCACAGAGGCGCTGAAATGTCGGCTGTTTTTTTTGTTAGTTTTTAGAAAAAAAACTTTTGCATTTAAGGGTGCAGCAATGAGGCCCGGCCTTCAAGTACACCTGGTCCAAACAGGAACAGCTTAATAAAAAAAGAATGGAGAAATATTGAATGGCAGTAATGTGCATTTAGTCCCACTCTGTATTTCAGTCTCCTCTCTCATTTGTTGTGAATTGTGGGGGGCAGAGGCAGTGCAGAACTGTGCTGTGGGTGTATATAGTTCCCATTCTGTCCTTGTTTCGTTTTTATTTCACCAACATTTGCAGCCCTACGACTGTAGACTGGCTCACAGAGCCCCGCTCAACCCTTAGGACTAATATCCCATTTATGCCACAAAGTAGGTCAGGTGGAGGCAAGGTCTGTAAACAGCCCAGCCTGCTGACGTGCACTTAATTCATATCGCATTCTCCATTAATACAGTGTACTGCTCATGCTCGTTAATGTAGTAGCACACACACACACACACACACACACACACACACTCGCGCACACATTCACACACACACACGTTCACACTTTTATACACACATACAAATGCACGCGCGCACACACACATGCACACAGACAGGCACAAACAAACACACACAATTCTATCGCTAGGTGCACAATAGACTGGAATTCTAAAAATGGGTGCAGTATTGGTGTTGCTTGGGCAACAGTGTTCCAGGGTATTACAAAACACAATGGACGCCTTGTCAGCACATTAAGATGTTCTCTCGTTCCTTTTTAATTCCCCTTTGACTGCTTTTGTAATTGAGAAATACATGGCAAATAGACAGGGGTCATTAGTTGGAGCCATTACGGGTCCCGATTAACGCTGGTGTGTGCGTGTGCTCTCACTCACAGCGTCTGCACAAGTATGCGCTTTAGTCATAAGTACCACAATTCATTAAGGGGGTGTTAAGCCATCGGCCCGAGCATACCCAGAATATTTGCTGACATTATCCCTAACGTCTTAATAAGCGGCCATGTTTAATTACCCCCCTGGGACGGGCAGACAGAAAGAGGAGATGCAGAGTCAGAGATATCAATATGCTGGACGTGGTCCTACCTGCCAGCCAATTCATAATGTGGGATAAGGGTTCTGGTTTAATACATCTTCCACACACACACACACACACACAAACGCACACACCCTCCCACCCTGCCCCACAGTGAAAGCCAGAGGGAGATGGAGTATGAGAATAATTCATCAGAATGTGCTGGAAGATTTGCGATCAAACTTTAATTAGCGTCCGGGGCTTAATCTCCTGTCCACAGCAGGTGAGAGACACACAGCCTGTTAGGCTGTGCAGAGACACTACTAAGCGCACATACAGGAAGATTTTCCCCCAGCGGCTCCACAGTGGACTGTGGCCCCGCACACCCCCGTCAGCACAATATTAACACTGTTTCACCCCACACAGAGAAACGACTGTTCCCACGCACTGTCGCGCTCTGCCTTCCCCATAGAAATGTGATTTTCTTTCATGTTAATTACACCAGTGCCTACATGTGTGTGTGTGTGAGTGAGTATGTGTGTGAGTGTTTGTGTGTGTGTGCATGTGTGTGAGTGTGTGTCTGTGTGATGTGTGTGTGTGTGTGTGTGTGTGTGTGTGTACAAACCTTTAGCTGTATTTGCTTGTCCTTTCCTGTTTCTGTCGTCATTTTAATGAAAAATGAAAATTGAAAAAAAAAATGTTTCAAATGATTTGAAAGTTCTAACAGTTATCAAACTATATTTCATGATATCATATTGTGTTTTCTCTTGACGCTGTATTTTTCACTGTACGCTGTCGTCTCGTTCCTACCAATGCTTTCCTGGATAATACTACTACGACTACTACTACAACTACTACTGCTACTACAACTACTACTGCTACTACAACTACTACTGCTACTGCTACTGCTACTGCTACTACTACTACTACTACTACTACTACTACTACTACGATTACTATGACTTCTACTACTACTATGACTACTACTACAACTACTACTATTATTATGCTTTCCTGTTTGAGGGCGTCTGCCATGAAAAGTACTGATACAGTACTGAACACAATAGTATTATAACAATATAACAGCATCATCGTCATGTCGATATCAGTGTTTATTCAGCTGCTATACGTTTCAGCGTGGTCAGAGTAATGGGACTGCCAGTGCTTGACTTGCGCACGGATCTGGCTCTGCGAAATAATGCTGGACGCAACATTCCCTGTTTTTGCCCAAGCTGTGATATTAGCCCGCAGCAGTTTCGGCTCCGTCTGTCCACTCCACTTTGCGTCTCGAGCGTGACCCCCTTCTCGTTAACCCCCTCCAGGCACGACCAGACAGCCACGGGATGGAGAGATCTCCGGGGTGGACTACAACTTTGTCTCCATCGAGGAGTTCTTCTCCCTGGAGGAGTCTGGAGCCCTGCTGGAGAGTGGCAAGTTCAAAGGTGAACTTTGAACCCCCCCGTGCAGTGCTACCCAGATGGTTCAAGCATCTTTGTTTACATGGAGGACATGTATATACGCCATTTAGCAAACGCCATTTAGCAAATGCTTTTATCCAAAGCGACTTACAGTAGTGAATGCATACTTTTTTTTTCAGTATATGTGGTCCCAGTGGGAATTGAACCCACAACCTAAGCGTTGCCAACGCTGTGCTCTACCTACTGAGCCACACAGAACCACATGCCTCTCTCCCTCCCTCCCTCCCTCCCTCCCTCTCTTCCTCCCTCTCTTCCTCCCTCCCTCTCTCCCTCTCTCCCTCTCTCCCTCTCTCTCTCTCTCTCTCTCTCTCTCAACTTTTTCCCCCAATGGCTTCTGTCACCATGTTACAATTCACAGAGTGTAGATACACAGTGTCCATCACCACCACTCTCAGTTAATATATTCGTAATCCTTGTAAAACAAACAAAATGTGCAGAACATATAGATTTTTTGGAGTCTGCAGACTCATCTGTAACTGGATATACCGTCCAATTTTTTGGGATGAGCCGTTCCTTCTCCTCTGGAATGGCGTCAGTTTTGACACTGGCAACCTTCGAGCCAACAACCTCTTCACTTGGTCTTTAATGTTACAATTAGTCACATTCCTTTGACTGCTTACCTCTAATTATGGCAATTAGAGTGCCTAGAGGATAAGGAGTGAAATACAAGGTTAAGCATTTTCCCATATGTTAAACCTGTATAACCTCCTGCGTTCCTTACGGTCTCGTCTGTCCTCTGCCTTTTTTTTCCCCCCCCCGGGAGGTTTCCTGTTGCTGACAGGACGTTTCAGTGCTGTCTGCGTCGCTAAACGAGCTATGGGTGTTCTCTCTTCAACCTTAAACCTTTCATGAATATTCATAATGACTCAGCGAATCAGAGCGCTATCCGAAGCATAACTTGTCAATGTCAACAATAAGGACCTGACCATCTGGGGCTAGCTACCGTGGTCCTGGAGTGCCAGAGATGTTTCTCATTTTAGTTTAACTTGAGTTTGACCACACAGTTTGGAACAGTCTGCGCCTGAATATTCTGAAGAGTTTGAATGGTGAAAGGCTGAATATGTCTGGCACATAGTCCCCTGTGTTCATTACGACTGATAATTCACAGCACATGCTTTGCATACAATTATGTAGGTAGGGGTCTATTGGGTGGGCTTATGAGCAGAGTGCAGTAACATGCTGTAGCCAGCAGGGGGACCGTGATGAGCAGGGTGATCTCTGAACTCTTTCCCCTGTAATCTCCAGCCTTTTCTCCACTGTCACTGGCACGCTCTTCCACACTCTCTGGTCCCGATTGCGGCCTCAATAGAGGGTACAATTGGACATTGCTAAAAGAAAAAGAAAAGACACACTCCATTACCGTGTCAACAGATATAGAATATACAGCAAAACTGATCTTCGAGAAATGTAATGAATCTGTAATAAAGTCGAAACGAAACAGGTAGCTCGAGCAAAATTATTTTATTTCCTGCCCGTTTAATTAGCGTGTGCTTTGGAGCTGGGAACTGGAGCGTGCATGCCACATCGAATCAGGTGGCTCAAAAAAGTGATCACATTATGGAGGGTTGTTCTTCCTCTTACGGGCAGCGTGTGGAAATTCACCTGCTCTGTGTCCTCAAATTCCTGCTGAAGTCAAGTGTGCCCTGCCCTCACAACATCAATCTGTCCTGTAGCCATGGCGGCCATGTCAACCTGTTGTGGGGACGCAGTGACGCAATGAGCTGATCATTTATTCGCCCCCCAACGAATCTGAAATCAGCTTTCTAGATGATTCAAAAAAGGTTTTGAAAGGTGTACACAGAAGGGCACAGAAGTCTAATCCTTTTGTGGTTTGATTGCATTGAAGCCAGAGTGCAGTGTCCGAAACTACCTGAGGCCCCCTCCCTCCTGATCCTCCATCTCTCCTGCGCTCTCTTGTTCGGAAACTATTCACTTCCCGACAATCCACATATCCATACAGTGACGCCTGTATCATTATTTCATCATCATTATTATTATTATATTAACACACACACATATATATATATATAAATATATCGGGGGGCTGCTATGAACAGAGGTGGGGGGTGGGGGGTCAGCGCTGTAGACGGCAGAACCCCTGACCCTGTGTCCGTCCACCGGCTCTCTCGTTTAGGGAACTACTACGGCACCCCGCGGCCAGTGCACATCGGGCCGGACAGCCCCCCCATCACTTACCAGGAGCACCGAAACCTGCTGCGCAACTTCCGCACACGCAGCAAGTCCCTGAGCAACCTGGAGAAGGCTGCGGAGGAGGGTGACAACAGCGAGGAGGACTCGGGCCTATCAGGTACAGAGGCCGCCCACTAACCCTAACCCCAACCCCAACCATACCCCCCCACCTCCCTCACAGCAACAACGCCACAGGCCTATGCATACGATGGACACACACACACACACACTGGCAGCAGTGTAGTGTAATGGTTAGGGAGCTGGGCTTGTAACTCAAAGGTTGCAGGTTCAATTCCCAGGTGGGGCACTGCTGCTGTACCCTTGAGCAAGGTACTTAACCTGAATTGCTTCAGTAAAATATCCAGCTGTATAAATGGATTGTATGTAAAGAAATGTAAACTGTGTAAGTCGCTCTGGATAAGAGTGTCTGCTAAATGCCTAAAATGTAAATGTAAATGTACACACACACGCACAGGCACAGGCACAGTGAGACAAACATCACCGCTAAAATCAATTTTTCAAATCCATTATGAAGCGCACAGGTGACCAAATTCTTAGGGACACGGACAGGGGGTTATGTGTGTGTGTCCCTCCTCTTTTGCTCCCTGTAATATCCTTATTGCTGCATTTTGCACAAGATGAAATCATGCTGAGCTGTTTGTTTCGGAAGATCAGATAATTGTGGTATTTTTTTACTCCACACAAATGGATGCATTAATCTCTCAGCCTTGGGCTGTGAGAGCAACGACCTTTTCTTTTTGACACACCAGAAAACTTCTGATGTTTGTTGTTCCTTTTGTAATAAAAAAAAAATCTTTCCTAGAAAAATGTTCTCGCTTGTGCTCATGTGGTAACATCCTGTCCAAACTCATTCTGTAAATATGTGCGGTACATTTTCAAGCATAATTTCAAGTATAAAGTTTGCACTTTGCGTAAACAAATACAAAAATGTATATATATGGCTGCTTTTCTGAAAAGGACTGAACTGAATGGACTACGGTAAGACTCGCGTGCCTAACTTAAAAGACAACAATTCCCAAACACCACTAAGAGGCACTCACGAATAGTGGGCAGCACATACGTAGATGCCTCATTCACACTGTTCAGATGCGCCTGCACGGCCGCCATATTGGGGCGGGCAAGATCCGCGTCTAAACAAACGTATGTGTATTGAGAGATGCAGACTTCCCCTGATAAAACGTGACTAATTCTCAACCAATTTTCATGACACTTGTTATAAACGTGAGAAATTTCTACATGTTTATTTTTTTTTTCTTTGAATAATTTTTCTTCAATTAAATGTTATATTTCTCACGTTTATAACAAGCCAAAAGTAACCCCACGCAACTGACCTTTCGTAGGGACTAAATTCAGTTTGTCTTCAAGGCTGGTTGTGTTTGTGTTGGTTGGAAAAAGCCCAAAACGAATGCAGGAACTATTCTCCTCTATGCAGCAATGTTATAGCCTAACCGCAATCATCAGCGTTTGTTGCAGTTGATCAGTTAAATTACGATAACGGTGTAAAATGCGGTTATTGCTGTGCGGTGCTGTTTTTGTTGACGCTGTCAAGTGAAGAAAATGTTGGCTGTGTGGGCCCATTGCAAGGTGTTGGAAAAGACAACCGATTTTCTATTTTTATGAGATTTCAAGAGAAGGCAACTCAAGCAAGAATTTTAATACATGAAATCTGATCAGCCATTTACAAGTAAGACATGTAGCACAGTACAATGAGTATGTGAAAGAATGTTACAATAAAAGCTGTTCCATACATTTGTATGATTGAATTTGTGCTCACTGAAAAGTATAATGAAAGGCAGAATTATTACTTGTTTTGCCAGGGCACAAATAGGACAATAAATAACAAATTATCGGTATCGGTATCTGACGATTGTGTTATTTGAATTATCGGTATCGGTATTGGTATCTGTCCAGAATTTTCATATCGGTGCATCCCTAGTACAAAGTCAGTGATGATAAACCTGAGAGAGGTGAAGATGCTGGAAGACAGAGGCCCACAGGTAGATAATGGTGTTGCAGGGTGTAAGTTGCTTTGGATAAAAGCGTTTGCTAAATGGCATATAGTATACAGTTGAGGCCAAAAGTTTATATACACCTAGGCTAAAGACATTCAAACTCATTTTTTCACAACTCCACACATTTCATGTTACCATACATTTCCTGTGTTAAGTCAATTAGGGTATCTACTTTATTTCCTTAAGAGGTCATTTCAAAATAATAACTAAGAGACGGATATATTTCAGCTTTTATTTACTATATCAGATTTTCAGTGGGTCAAAAGGTTACATACCCTTTGTTAGTATTTGGTGGCATTGCCTTTTAATTGCTTAACTTGAATGAAATGCTTGGGCTAGCCTTTCACAAGCTTCTGACAATACTTTGCCGGAATATTTGCCCATTCCTCCTGACAGAACTGGTGTAACTCAGTCAGGTTTGTGGGCCTCCTTGCTCGGACGCGCTTTTTCATTTCAGTCCACACATTTTTTATGGGATTCAGGTCAGGGCTTTGTGATAGCCACCCGAATACTTTCACTTTGCTGTCTTTAAGCCAACTTTGGAGGTATGCTTAGGATCATTGTCCTGCTGGAAGACCCAGTTGCGACCAAGTTTTAACTTTCTAGCTGATGTCTTGAGGTGTTGCTTCAGTATTTCTAGATAATCCTCCTTCCTCACGATGCCATCTATTTTCTGAAGTGTGCCAGTCCCTTTTCCAGCAAAATACCCCCACAACATGATGCTGCCACCCCCATGCTTCACAGTTGGGATGGTGTTCTTCAGATTAAAAGCCTCACCCTTTTTCCTCCATACATAGCACTGATCATTATGGCCAAACAGTTCCATTTTTGTTTCATCTGACCAGAGAACACTCCTCCAAAAGGCTAGGTCTTCGTCCTGGTGATCACCTGCAAACTTCATTCTGGCTTTTTTATGCCAGTCTTGGAGTAGGGGCTCCTTCCTTGTGCGACAACCTTTCAGGCCATAGCGATGTAGGATTCTCTTAATGGTGGATGTAGATACTTTGGTACCTGATGCCTCCAACTCCCTCACCAGTTCCTTTGTTGTTGTCTTGGGCTTCAGTTGAACCTTTCGGACCAAAGTTTGTTCAGCCCTGTGAGTTAATTTGTGCCTCCTTCCTGAACGAAGCAGTGTCTGTGTGGTCCCAACATGTTTTTTATTTGCATACAATTGTTTGTACAGATGCTTGTGGTACCTTCAGTTATTTGGAAATTGCTCCTAAGGAGGCACTGGACTTGTGGAGGTCCACAATGTTTTTTTGAGGTCTTGGCTGAGTTGCTTGGATTTTCCCATGGTATTAAGGGCAAAAAGGCACTGGCTCTAAAGGTAGGCCCTTAAATACAGCCACAGGTGCCAATGAACTCCAAATGAACTCCTAATTATGACAATTGGAACAGAAGCTTCTAAAAAGTCATTACATCAATTTCTGGAATCTTCCAGACTGTTTAAAGAGACAGTCAACTTGGTGTATGTAAACATGTGACCCACTGGAATTCTGATATAGTGAATTAAAGATGAAATAAATTGTCTGTAATCAATTGTTTTAAAATGACCTCTGATGTGAACAAAGTAGAGGCCCTAATTGACTTGCCAAACGAAATGTATGGTAACATGAAATGTGTGGAGTTTGAATATCTTTAACCTAGGTGTATGTAAACCTTTGGCCTCAACTGTATATTTTAAGAGCGTAATTCTAAATGGCTAAATTTAAATGTAATTCTCAGGAACAACAAAAAAACAAAATCAATATTTTCCCTCAACTGATTAAATGCGAGCCTCAGTTTGGCAAGTTAATTCCGGAGATCACTGAACCCGCCAAACTGTGTACATGAAGAAAACAAATGAACACTTTTTAATCAAAGGAAAATTTTTTGATTGACTCCAGACCTGTTTCCTTTGTCCATTTACCAACACAACACGCATTTCTTGCGACCAACAGAAGCCAGTTTGCCAACATCCAGAGTCTGTTTGGCAGTGGGCACAGGCACATGATAAAAAGTAGCCCGTTTTCTGGGTTTAAGATATTTATTTATCTTTAAACGTCTGTATGAAAATGAAAGCAAAATCCATGTCTGCGGAGACACGGAAAGACATAAACAAAACAAACCAAAATAACCTACGATCAGGAACAAACAAGTAAAACGGTAAATCCAAAACGTATCCAAAAACCTGGGATAAACTAAACACTGGGAATCTAAACAACAATAAGCAAAGGAACAAACAAGTTCTCGAGAGGCAAGAAACATTAATCACAATAGGTACTATCAGGCTAAGATAGATAATGTCCAAGCGCCGAAACAGAGAATGCCAGCTGGTTAAATATCCTCCCATTAATTCGCATATCCTCGCAGCAGTTTGCAATGACTCTGATTGTTTCCGTATAGCGTCACAAGACGGAATTCATATATTTTCACGAGTATTTGAAAACATGGGAAATAAAATAAATATCAGCATACACAGTGTTGCTGGCAGATCGCAACCGTAAACACAGACTAGATGCTACATAATGCGCATTGTAGCTATGTGTTGTTTACACCTGCGATTTCACACATGGTCCCACGCCCCTCCCCGAGACTAGCACCTAGTTACGATGTCAATAGAAGGGGGACGGTACTTACAGGTAAAACAGAGAGTGAAAGGCAAGGTTTACTTTTGGTCTAATTAACCTAATTTAAAAAATCTCATATTATTTGCCAGTGCTCAAATCGGAAAGTCGCGATTCTAAGGTTTCTGTCAATGTTTTTGCCGCGTGTGTATGATAAAATCTTGCGACGTTAGAAATAGTAATATACTTTTATTGCTGCTCGGATTGTCGGTGATCCAGTCGACCTCAGGGGGTTAAGGACCTTTTCAGAGGGTGTGGGCTATTGAAGAATCCAGAGGAGGCAGTATTCAAAACAAAGCAATAATTTTATTAAACTGATTTCTTTACAAAACACAAAAAGGATGGGGTAAACGAGGAAACCAAAACAAAACCGAAACCAAACACATACTGTCCATTATCTTTTTCTTGTTGTCTTTGTCCGTAATCCAATGTCATTCATTCAAGCCTGGTCCTCAGACAATCCACAGTCGATACAGAAATGGGGTTCTCAAAACAATCCAATTCAATCCAAGTAAACAATCAAAAATAGCTCTCACTCTCACTCTCACTCTCACTCTCACTCTTACTCTCACTCTCACTCTCACTCTCACTCTCACTCTCCACACGTTTCCCTTCCGGTACTTTGCCCTTGTTTTGGGGAAAAGGTGTGAGTTATGAGACACTTACATAGTACATAGATCTGGATGAGAAATGTCATTGCATACAACTCCCTCCCCCCACCCAACAGAAATAACAACATCAAATAAATGGACATACACATTTTTTTGCATGACACAGACATTATCATTTTCTATCTTCTTATTAAATAATATTTTTGTTGTGCGTGTATGCTCAGGTGGTTCGGTAGGAGCCAGTAGTGCCCCTCCCCCGACCCTCTCACCCAGCCAGTCCCGGGACTCGAGTGGGGGGGACGGCAGTGCCTTGGAGAATGGAGGGAGCACGAGCGGCGTGCGAGGAGGGCTACCCGAAAACTGGGAGCTGGCCTTCAGCGACTCAGGCGAGCCATACTACATTGAGTAAGTGGGGCAGACAAACACAATAATCACACAAGGAGTAAAGCTAATTATAAACATTTTGTGCTCATTTATAAACATTTCACAGTCGTGCTTCTCTTACTTGGGAGGTGCTGGCTATGCAAGATGAAGTTCAACTGAAGACAAGTGGAGTGCCAGAGTGCTTGGCTTCCAACTCTACCTTCAACAATAAACTTTATTTGCAGAGCACCTTTCAAACAGACACAAGCAGCCCAAAGTGCTTCACCGTGGAATAAAACCACAAGGGGTATAAGTGTCAAATAAGATATGAAAAGAAAAAAAGAGTATGCTTCATGCCTTTGACCAAGCAATAGCAGTGATAGTGTCAACAATAAGAGGCTTACCCCAGATGGGACTAATCAAGCCCAAAATGTTTCAATCAAGCCATAAACAGGGACAGGTATGGTACCAAATTGAAACTTTTTTGAAAATAAATTGAATTGGACCTACTTTACATTAAGTGGCCCTAATAGACTAGTGAAGCAGATACAGTGTAACTACTGTGTATGTACTCATTGTTACATTGTACTCACCACCATGACCTGTTGGTGGATGTATTTGAAGTGTTGTTTATTTTTACTGTTGTGAACTTTTAAGTCCCCACAGTCACAATAATATGTGCTAGCTAATTCACTATTTTCCTCAATAATTTTGGTATGAACTTCAAACAGGCAAAGTTCAATGTTCAAATGTTGAAATACAGTTTTTACAACTGTTTGGATTTCATGAAAACACTGTGCTGTTTGTGCTTTCTCCAGTCACAACTCGAAGACCACCAGCTGGCTGGACCCACGGGCTCAGAGCAGGGAGGCTGTCAGCAAGACAGAGTGTAAGCCTGTTTCTCATTTTACAGACCTGGACTCCCTGTGGAATTTTGTGTGTGTGTGTGTGTCTTTGTGTTTGGGGGTGTGTGTGTGGGGGGGTGTGTGTGTCTGTGTTTGCATGTGGGTGTGTGTGTGCGTGTGTGTTTGTATGCCTGTTTGTGTGTGTGTGTGTGTTTGCATGCCTGTGAGTGTGTGTTTGCATGTGGGTGGCTGCGTGTGTGTGTCTGTGTGTGTATGTGGCTATGTGTGTGTGTGTGCATGTGCATGTGTATGTCTTTGTTTGTGTGCCTGTGTGCGTGTGTGTGTGTGTGTGTGTGTGTGTGTGTGTGTGTGTGTATTGTGCTGTCCCTAGGGGTTGGGCGACAGTCACGGACCTTGCAGAGGGCTTAGGCAGTTAAATAACCCGGAGGAGGCAGTATTCCAAACAAAACAATAACTTATTACACAAATCTTGACAACAAGGGCGGGGTATTCGGGGGAATCCAAAACACATAAAGTCCACTATCCTTATCTCGTCGTCGTTGTCCGTAATCCAGTGTCGCAATCCAGGTCAATTCCCTAATCCAGTCCAGTAGTCGGTACACAAAGGGGGGTCCTCGAACAATCCATGTCAAACACAATAAACACTACAAAATACTTCTCCAAACTCTCTCCACAACACTCTCCACTACTCCAACACACCACACTACTCCTTCCAACGTGTGACATTATTTAGTCCTTTAAATAGGTCTCCAAATGGCCCTCAGCTGTTCGTTAATCCCAATCACTTGACTCCGTTCAGGTGCTTGACTGCGGCCTGCTGGGAAATGTAGTGTTTCCTTGGCTCCAGTGCC